>OY282640.1:129826889-130457484 GCA_958299015.1 Tetanocera ferruginea
TTGAAGAATCCCCAAAGTTTTCAGCTTCTTGAATACCAGCGATTGACAGCATCAACTCTTGGATTGAAGATGGAATAATTTTTATTGATGGATATAATTGATTTTTAAATTTTTTTTTTTATATATCAGATTATGTAATTTTTGTAGTGTTCTCACATTGAAAGACACGTCAAAGCTGGAAAATTGCAAAACGTTTAAAAAGTTTAAATCAGATTAAGAAAGCTTCAAATTGTCTAACCTTGCTTTTGTTACAAACTTGTTTGATAACCTTACTTTTGATAAGTAGATAAAATGCAAATATAACATTTTAAAAAAAAATTTTGAAGACAACTACATTTCCACATCTTCGGTTTTTATTATCCCTATGATAAAGCAACAACTACTTCAGCTGAGTTGTTTGAAACAAAACACATAAGACGTTGTGCGCAACACAGCTTACTTCCTGATCGGACTTAATGAGGTAATCTTAAATATTTCATTCATGTCTTTTAATTCCTCTGATTTTTTATCTTCTTAATGACGCGCGTGTATGGCGATTACTTTTTTTACACGAGCTCCGCTTGTAGCATTTATAAATATGTCAAAAAGACTGCCAGCACCACCTTCAACATATGTATATAAGAGTGCAGTAAATGGGTTTCGCTGCTTTGAAGTGCAAATTATTTTTTTATGTTTTTGGCTGTGCGGTTAATTGTTTAAAAAGCCAAATTTTAACATTTAAGAAATGTCAACTGTACGCCAGAATTGCAAATGATAAAAATTAATGTTGGCAACAGCGTAAAACTTTTAGAGACATGCAAGCAAATGGCAAGAGTCAGGTATTAGAGTGAATAAAACAGAAACAACATTATAAGCTTTGTTTACAGTTGAACTAAAGTTTTTATATGTGTATGTTTTTTAAGAGGCTTAAAAGTGTTAAATTGTTAAGTTTTTTAAGGATTCTCTTAAAATGTTTTTGTTCTATTGAAGAGACTTGAAAAAATAGTTAGTTTAATATGTTACATATTAAACTCTCATACTACATAATAAACCATAAAAATGCAAATTCATATTGCGACATGTTTCATAAATAATGGAAATTTCTGTCTTTTCTTACAAAACCATAATTCAGCGTATCAAAATGCAGGATCTTTTTTAATCATATAACATTCGACGCGAATAACGTTGTAACCAAACCAGAATACGTCAAAGATTTTAAACCAGAATACGCCTAATAATGCACCAAGAGAGAAATACTTGAGCGTACAAAAGCTGACAACATTCTCAAAGATGCTGAAAGTTTTCAAGAAAATGAGGAGGGAACAACTAAAACATTTTAGAACCCATAAATAAAGTGAAAATTTTACATCAAAAACTTTGCTGCTGGTCCATCAAACATACGATTAGTAATGCAGCTGTTAATGACATGTTGGCAATTTTTAGAGAATGCGACATAAGTGTTCCTAAAGACTTTCGAACGTTAAAACAAAAACCGAAAAAAACAGTCAATTCCCGGGAAATGGGCACATTTCAGTATAGATTTAAAAATGTCCTCAATGATTTTTACGTTCCACGACCTTCAATTTACAGAGAATTGAATTACATGTAAATATTAATGATTTGCCACTGTGCAAGAGTTCGAGTAAGCACGTCTGTCCAATTTTCTGATTGATGCGAAGGATGCTCAAAACCAAAAAGTGCGAATACAGGATTTAGAAAACACAGCAGTTGACACATGAAGGACTTCATTATGACGATAAATTATTTTTGTAGCACTAAGGTATTTTATAATGGTTGTGCCAGCCCGTCATTTATAAAAGGAGTTCTTAGGGGTATCATTAAAGTCTGGTATAGAAAAAATGTAAGCAATATTCTAAAGTTAACAACTTGGCTCTTTGTATATTAACATACATTTTATTAAATAATTTGTAAAATAACGAAAATAACTTTTTTTATAATTAATATGAGTTACAGATGGCTCCAAAGTGAAGTGCTCAAAAATTCGGTGTCCATATGGCGGACAGGTAGTCTCTGGAATGGGACGTCTGAAGCAGGAAAACAAAAAAGATTCTTAAAGCGGGATGCCTTCTGACCGGCAAACTACTATAATACTTGAAAAATTGAAGAAAAAAAATTTGGCAATATTTTAAAATAAAAATCGACAACATTTCTTAACCTTTTACCTTTACTAATTAATTTTTTGTAAATTTCTAAATAGGTTTAAAGTAGTGTCGTGATTGAGCTAGCATTTGCTGCCGACGTCAATATTTCCACACGTACACAATAAAAACTTCGTCCGGCGTACGAACTGTAGCCGAGTAATGACTTTGGCTCGTGTTTATGGGAAGCTGTGAGCGTAATTTTGCCATTCAACCAGGGCTGCCACTCTTAAACATTTTTTCTACCAAATTTCATCCAAAAATTTACTAAAATGAAAAAGAATTTAATTTACCAAACAACAAACAATTTTATTTTAGAGTTAAAGAAATAATACATATTTACATATTTTTTCATTAAATTAACATTTATTATGCGCTTGAAGATGTTTTATCGCTTTCCACATTGATCGCCATATTTCTAATAACAAATCTAAACAGAAATAACATAATCGCTTAGAATATAAATTTTAAGAAAATCAATTTACTAAATATAAAAACTTACTTATCCATCTTAGCCATAATACAAAAATACAGGTAGCATTGACAGCTGCTTATTTTCTCTTGAAAAATTGAGTTCCCAAAGCAAAACAGTTACTGGCCACATTCAGCGTAGTCAACGGTTGTGACGGTTGATGTAATGTAAGTCTTTGTACTATTTATGTATAGCCTATTATACTTTTACAATAATTTATACTATTTATTTATAATTTTTCTATTTTAAGTGCTGATGTACTTCATGCGCATATTTTTGATATTAAGACTTAAAAAATGTCTAATATTAAACTGCACTCTAAAAAAGTCATATAGCTGAATTACAATGCGGCAGTGGCAGCGTCAGTGGCAGTGGCAGTGATCAGCTCTTATTTTAGGAATAATGTTGTTCAATGGTGAAACTTACATAGCAGCAGTGGCAGTAAGCAGTACTGTCGAGGTTAGCCCTATTTCTAAATTCACTGCCACTGCCGCAGTGCTACCAAACAAACAACCGAAAATATTCAGGGAAGCAACATGCAAATAATTAAACTACTAAGGAAAATTCTACATTCACTGCTTTTGATGCTGACGCTGCCACTGCTAGATTGTAATTTGCAGGCAGTAAAATACTAAACAACTGATCACTGCTGTTGTCACTGACACTGCTGCTGCCACTGCCACTGCTGCATTGTAATTCAGCTAATATACAAATTTTAATTAGTTTACTACATGTTGAAAATTATTTCCCACCACCCCAGATTGAGGTATATGTAATTAATTAGCAGATTCAAAGTTGAAGTTTTAATTTCTGAACAGTTAAGACAATAGCGTTAATTTTAGAGTCTCCCACCTAATCAGTTTTACTGAGCGCTATAAAAATAAAATTTAACTCAAGTGTTGGCAATGTTGAGTATGCTGAATGTGCTCTTTGTATTATGTTGTTTGCTTATGAGCGCTCTTTTCTTCGATATATTTTTTAAAAATTTAAAGAAGTCGACGGAAACGTCAATACTATCTGTATTTTTGTATCATGATCTTAGTTATCCATCAATTTCTTCCTAAGCTGACGATCTAAGGCTGTGCTCACACGTGAATCAAATGATTGAAGAATAACTGGATTTTTTTGTTAATTTTATTCTCTCTGTGAGTATTTGAATGAAGCCTGCTCACACGTGATTGTTTGATTGAACAGGCGACGCAGGCTTTTCTGCTACCTACTGTTTGCGGTTAGTATCATTTTGCATACTATTTTATTTCGTTGTGTTCTTTCGCACTATCTGCATAAGTTTTCTAAAAGGGAGAACGATAGTGAAAATGTTGATCTTTAAGGATTGAAATTTATTACGTTAGCAAATCAATATGGCGGATATAACACATATATGGATGATACACAGAAAATTGTCAGAATAAAAATTATAAAATTAATAAAATTGTGGCAAAAACTAAAAAATCTTCATCAGAATCTCAACTATTTTTGGATAAAACCATGGCGAAGTAGCAGAGTAAAAATAAATACAATAGAATAAAAGTATTTTTTGTTCAATCTACTACCTACTTATCAATAACTTTCTACTAAGCAGCAGCCAAGTAAAAGTTTGCAACGCTTTGACTGAATGATTCAGGTCTAGAGCGTGGTCAAAACTTTGAATGAAGCGATGATGTATTCAAAGTTCATTTTCTCTGTCACACGTGAATCAAATGATTGAAGAATAACGGGATTTTTTTGTTGATTTTACTCTCTCTGAGTTGGTTTGACTGAAGTCTGCTCACACGTGGTTGAATATGAACCGCCGACGCAGGCTTTTCTGCTACCTTCTATTTGCGATTAGTATCGTTATGACTACTATTTTATTATGCTATGCTTTGTCGTGCTGTCTGCATAAAAGTTTACAAAAATGGAGAACGACAGTGAAAATGTTGATATTTAAGGATTGAAATTGAGTTCGTTAGCAAATCAATATTCCGGATATTTTTTCTTTTTTTCTTTGGAATGCATTTATAAACTATTCTGTCAGTTGTCTTGTCCAGGAAATAGTAATTTTTCATTTTTAATATATTAAAAACAATGCACAATACACTATGTTCACAGAAATTTACTACTTTTTTAAATCATAAAAGTACTGTTTTGTTCAATCTACTACCTTCTTATCAATAACTTACTACTAAGCAGCAGCCAAGCAAAAGTTTGCAACGCTTTGACTGAATGATTCAGGTCAAGAGCGTGGTCAAAACATTGAATGAAGCTATGACGTATTCAAAGTTCATTTTCTCTCTCACAGAGAGTTCATTTTTTTTTTAGCTGGGCAAACAACAACAAATTTGAGTTCATTCAATCATTTGATTAACGTGTGAGCACAGCCTAAGCAACTGCCAAATTCAAATTTTTGACATTTTGCTAAGCGTTCATTCGTGTTATTTTCACTTGATGCGTTCAATTATATATTTTCAATCATTAGGGTGGTGCTGCATAATGAGCATGATTGATATAATTTTTACACAATCATTTTTTGAATTGCAACTTATTTTAAAGTTTCATTGATTTTAAATTTACCAAACCAAAAAAAAATTTACCATTTTACCAAGTCGAAATCTTTTTACCAAATTTAGTAATATTTTACCAAAACGGCAGCCCTGCATTGCAACTGATGTCAGTTGACGTTAAGCATTTTAGGCGGCGTTTATAGTGAACGCCGATTCAGACAGGCAGGCAGACAGGCAATGTGAACAAGCGAGATAGATAGCTATCTGCATCTCGTTTTTTCAAACAGATTTCAGCCAGCCTGCCTGTCTGAATCGCGTTGACTATAAAAGCGGCCTAAGGTTGCGTTTTGAAAAAAAAAATTTTTTTTAGTTTTTTACAAAAAAAAATTTACTGCGATTTGTACTGATGGAGCCAGAGTTATGACTAGAAAAAAGCAAGGTTGGCTAATGAAAAATAAAACAAAAATCCAGCTTTCCATTACATTATTAACCAGCAGTCGCTTTTTTCGAAAGAGTTAAACCTTTCCTACGTTATGGAAATAGCCATAAAAATTATTAACACAATTCGAAGGGGACATAATGCACTTCGGCACAAAAATTTAAAGATCTTCTCCACGAACTTGATGCCGAGTTCGGTGACTTACTTTTGTTTACACAGAAGTTCGTTGGCTTAGCTGTGGCAAGAGCCTGCAACGGATTTTTGATTTGAGGAACGAAGTTTTACTTTTTTTCGAATAAAATTAATTTTAACATTTAAAAATATAGATGTTTTTATTAAACTTAACCTTTTTATGCGACCTTACTCTTTTGCT
Organism: Tetanocera ferruginea; assembly: GCA_958299015.1. Lineage (NCBI taxonomy): Eukaryota > Metazoa > Arthropoda > Insecta > Diptera > Sciomyzidae > Tetanocera > Tetanocera ferruginea. The sequence continues at coordinate 129,832,795 of OY282640.1, forward strand.
TAATCAATTGAATCTATCACAGCAGGGTAAAAACAAAAATTTTTGAGAGAGTGCCTATTGTGGAACGCTTTGAGCGCAAACTTAATATTTTAATAATTCAATTAAAAAATAATGATTCTCCAATTTGGATAAAACCAGTATAATATGGACAGATAATTTGTTTTTTTATAAATTAAAAGAATATACAAGGATTGTTGAGTAATTATTAATAAATTATAACAAAAGATTTCAGGATTTTCAGTTAATTAAAACCGCAATTGAATTGCATAATAATCCTTTAATTTGCAAAATAAACGACCAACCAACTTAACTACACGCAGATCTAATTATGCTGCGCAATGATATAACCCTACCTTTGGAAATGGGTCAGCAGTTTTGGATACAGGTAAGAGAGGAATTATATCCAAATATTAAAAATGAAATATTCAAAATATACTCTTTCTTCAGTTACTCATACGATTGCGAGGTAGAATTTTTAACCCTTCAAATTATCCGACATAAAATTAGAAACAGTTTTTCCAATGAACATATCAGATTTACTGCGCATTAAAAGTAACGAAGACATAGACGATATAATAGAATTGGAAAAGTTAAAATTAAAATAATAATAATAAGAATACCTATAATATAATAATAATAATAATAATCAATAATAATAACACTCACAAAATAGATCTGCAAATATTTTTAATCAAAGTGATTGATAGTTTACTTTAAGGGATATATGAGCTGGTGTACTTTATTGCCTCAAATAGCTCATATAGTAGAGTATATGTAGTTATATATATTTAATGTATGTGTATATATATGTATATATACATATACATATGTGTGTATATACATGTGTATATAAATAAACATTGCATGTATTGGTAAAATATTGTATGTTTTATGCACTGTTCGTTGTATTCTAGGCTAAAAAGGTTTTTTTCAGTTCGGTTAGTAAGCCATGACTTTACAATTTTTAATAAATTGTATTGTCAGCTAATTTTATTTCACTGTGTTTTAAAAATTATAAATCAACGTAAAATAAACTGTATATATTTTTTTAAAAATTGTACGTGGCTTTGTGCGTTATTTGGGTTTTAATTCGGTACGTTTTATTGTATGTAATTCGATACCTTAGTTAATAAATCATTATTTTCTGCAAAAACATGTAAGTGTCTTACATTTTTGTTTATTGTTTTTATGTTTTATTTTTTATATATATTTTAACTTTAAAATAATAGGGTTCAGTCTTAATCTTCGAATGTTTACATTCCTAGGCAATTAATTTTATTAATTGATAGATTTATAAGTTGAAAAGCCAACTGATGAGTCCTTTTGGCAGAGGACGAAAAGCGTTTATTGGCGTGCCCTTGACCTTCACGGTAAACCAATAGTTTTTCATTCTTACTTTTTATTCATTTAATTTTTATTTTTTGTTTGTTTGTTTGTTTGTTTGTTTGCCTCTCTATTTTCGTTTGACATATAACTTAAAAACTCTTTTTAGCTTATATTTTCAAATATATATAATTGGTATTAAGTTAATTAGAGATTATTTTTTAACCTTATTGCTGAAGGATTCCCTGGCGGTAAGGGGTCTGAGCATTGTCTAAGTATTCATAAAGATGCTATAAGTTTCGGTAATTTTTGACATGATTGTTCCAATCCATCAGCTGAAGCATAATATATCGCACACTAAATACAAAACAGTCACAACTCAAAATTTTTTTATACCGACTTTTTGTTATAAATCGATTTACAAAACACATATCTCACTTTATTTTTCATTACTTTCTTCAATAACTGGAAGAATTGTTATGAGCCGAGTTCGTTGAGTGTTGCACCATGTTGCGGTCTGGCACGGTAGCTGGCCAAGGCTGCTCGACGGATAGTGGTTGGGTTCTTGCCACAGGTGCTCACAAATCGCTCAATAACAAGAATTTATATCGTGCCATAGTAATAATTAACTCCAGAAAAATTAGTCTAAAGAAGCTGAACTGAAGACAAAAATTAAAAGGAGAAACGGATGGGAGTTCAAAAAAAAAATAAAAAAAAAAAAAAAAAAAAAAAAAAAATGAAGAAAAAGAAAAAAAAAAAACAAATAAATGCATAATCCGTCCTTAAGTCCCTGTCCGTCAGTCAGAGCCTACCCTCCCCTATCTGTGACCAGAGTGGAACACAGCCTTGAACCTCATCTGGCTCTAGTTTGTTACTTGAGGTTCCCTAAAACTGACTCCGTTGCTTGTCTAAGTTCGTGCGTACATACTGTCGATCAACAGTTTCACTTCCCAGCTAGTCCTTCCATGGGCAAAGCACCACACACCAACATCAAGATAATTTTAGCAATCCATAGTGTGTTTATTTATTTCTTCAACACAAATATTCTTCGTATTGTTGCCCACACATTTTGTTTTTATTTGAAATAGAAATAGATATGTAACTAAAGCAAAGAAATTCAACAAAGGTAGGTTTAAAAAGATAATTATATTATTCAAAGAGGTGAGTTCATAAAGGTAATTACATAATTTAGCAAGGTGAGTTGAAACAGGTTATTACACAATTCATGATATATATATAAAAACGAGAAAATACAAAAAAAAGTAAAAAAAATTGTTTTATGTTTTATATCATTTCAGGATTTGTTTTCAAAAATGAGGTATGTATTAAAGAAAGGTAAGTATATAATTGAAAAAGGTAATTTTTCTAAGGTATGTATATAATTCAAAAAGGTAAGTTTTCTAAGGTAAGTATATAATTCAAAAAGGTAAGTTTTCTAAGGTAAGTATATAATTCAAAAAAGGTAAGTTTTCTAAGGTAAGTATATAATTCAAAAAAGGTAAGTTTTCTAAGGTAAGTATATAATTCAAAAAGGTAAGTTTTCTAAGGTAAGTATATAATTCAAAAAGGTAAGTTTTCTAAGGTAAGTATATAATTCAAAAATGATGAAATACAAAAATTAAAAATTAGTTTTATGCTTGGCATCTTTTCAGGTTTTTTTTTTTTTTTTTTTCAATTTCAAAAAAAAAAAATGAGGTAAGTATAAAAAAGATAAGTATCTATTCACATATTTAAAGGATATGTATTGTACATAGCTGCATTGAGTATATACATATCTTTAACATACATTGATTAACTTAAATTAAGAACTCACCCCTGGTTACAGGTTGTTAACATGATGGCGCCAGCATTCAACAATCCAATCGGTGAAGTCTAAAACAAAAAAAGTGAACTTCTCTAATTTTTAAATTGTGTATTATATACTAAATGCAGCTTTACGTTTTACTTTCTGTTTTTTTTTTTTCTTTTCTTTTTCAATATTATAAAAATTTCTTTTTTTTTTTTTTTTTTTTTACTCTCTTTTTTTTTCTTTTCTTTTTCAATATAACAAATTTATATTTTTTTTTTTTTCTTAAAAATTTCAGGGTTTACTTTTTTTATTATATAATATGTTTTTTTTTTTTTTTTTTTCTTTTGTTGTTATGGTCTAAAGGGCCTACAATGAACAATGATGTCTCAGCTGAAGCAGGACACTGAGACCTAGATGTAGACAACGACGACTCTTTCTGAGGCAACAAGGAGGTGTCTACCACTGCGGCTCTTGATGCAGTTTGGTCGGTGGCGGCGACAACAAACTCGGTGTCTCGCAATAAGTCTCGGCTGCAGCGACAATCAGACTTCGATGGCAACGACGACGACGAAAACTTTTCTGAGGCAACAAGGAGGTGTCTACCACTGCGGCTCTTGATGTAGTTTGGTCAGTGGCTGCGACAACGAACTAAGTGTCTCGCAATAAGTCTCAGCTGCAGCGAAAGTCAGACTCGGATGGCCACGACGATGGTGAAAACTTTTCTGAGGCAGCAAGGAGTTGTCTACCACTGCGGCTCTTGAAGCGTTTTCGGCAATACACGAAAGTTGAAGCTTCAAGAACTCACTTTAGGTTTTCTTTTTCTTTTTTTTTTTTTTTTATTAAAAACTTCGAGTATGTTTGCTTTAATTTTTGTCTTTCCTTTTTTTTTTTTTCTTTAAATAGAATGCAATGTTCGCTCTGCTCTGCTCGGAAAACGTTAATGAGATGACATTCCTTTGACCTCCTACTCTGCAAGTCACCCTTTTTTTTTTTTCGGTTTCTTGTCCCCCATTCCGTACTGTCAAATCGTGTATGACCCATTCACAATAGTGTATGCAGGGATATTGCCAGACTGTGAAATTTTTTTTTTTTTTTGTCAACCTCACAAACAGCTTGAAAGACCGCTAAGCGAACCAGAATAAGGCCCACGCAACAGGCTCGAATCCGCCGATGTTTCTTGAAACATGGAGCGTGTTCGTAGAAAATGAATTATTTTGCGACCTTATTCTGGCTTTCCTTGCTGCAACGTGTGGCTTCGACCCACGCTCTCTTGCTCTATCAGCTGTCCGGGCACCTTTAAATATACTAAAGCTTTCCTTATAACTGAGCAAACAGGACATTATCATAAAAAAACTTTACATGACTATGACCCTACTTAACTATCTTAATAGCACAAAGTATCCTGGGAGCTTAATAACCACAGAATTATTGTAGATACTCTAAATGTGAAGTAAATGAATAGATGAAAATGAAAATTTACACAAAAACTGCCTTACAATTGCTCAAAGATTTCTAATGAGTTAAGATGATTCTATTACTACAAATGGAGTTATAAAAAAAAATAATAAAATATAAAAAATGAATTTTATGTAAAATAATAAAATAACAATTTCGTGGTGACTTTGTTGGTAATAATTAGGAATGTAAGGAATGTAGGAATGAACACTAGTAATCGCTGCGGCCTTTCAGTGAAGTTAATAAATTATAAGAAACTACGACACAAACAAATCTTTGGCATGATATATCCCAAGAGTTTTCCCTGCCATATTACCCAACTCATAGAGTGAATTGCCGATGGTCTTCATCACAATGCACTTTATATGGATAGGCGCCAGTTTTGCGTTGTAACCAGCTGCTTGATTGCTTTGTCTGAAATTTTTTCGATATACTATCTGGCCCACTTGAAATTTAACGTTTTTACAACGTGTGTTGTATATCTTTTCACCTTTTTTGTGTGCTAACCATAGCTCATGAAATATTCTATCGCGTAATATCTGTTGTTTATCTACCTTGGGTAAGATTCGAATATTTATATCCTTAACTGAATCGAGTTTCCTAGCGAGTCCATATGAGCTGCCATGCTGGCTCATATGAGAAGCAAATACTGCGTAATATGGCTCAACGCCAATTGAGCTGTGCACCACGCTTCGCAGGGCAAACGCAGCATCACTCACGTGAAGATCCCAGTTCTTTTGGTTCTCTCCCACAAACGAACGGATCATCTGAAGTACGGATCTATTGACCCTCTCCGATGCGTTTGCTTGTGGAGAGTAGAATCCAGTTTTGATGTGCCGAACCCCATACTTCTCAAGAAATGTTTTAAACAGAAAAGAAATAAATTGTTTTCCATTATCCGAGTGAATGAACTCAGGCACACCGAAGATATGAAAAACATCTCTTTCCAAAAATCTTACAACAGCTTCAGCCGTTGCAGCGCGAACTGGCTTTAAAAATACAAATTTTGAGAAGTGGTCTAGACAAACAAATATAAAAACATTACCATCCTTTGTCCTAGGATATGGTCCCATAAAATCTATATATAGGCGCTGAAAAGGACGTTCAGTTATCTGTTGATTGCCCATTGGTGGACGGCAGGCCTTGTTAAGGGTTTTGGTTTGCTTGCATGTTTCACAATTATTGACCAAATATTGCACCTCAGCTACCATTCCGGGCCAGAAATACTTCTCCCGTAACTTCGCTAATGTTTTATGGATTCCTCCATGCCCTGATGATGGAGAATAATGAGCAGCTTTTAACAATTCCTCACGCAGCCCGGATGGAACCCAGATCTTCCAGGCACGGTCCTCGTCTATCACATTTCCCGTCGCACACTCAGTGCGTTTATAAACATAACCATGTACTACCCTTAAATCTGGCAGCCTATCTTTATTCTCAGTCACTGTCCGCTTCAGTTCTTCATATTCTGCTGATAAAAAGTCTGAAGAATTGGTATCAATGTCCTGTAACCTATCCTGCCAGCTTAACTCTTCCATATGCATGCGAGAGAGAGCATCTGGTACCACGTTTTGCGAACCTTTGCGATGTTCGATGTTAAAATTGTATGCTTGAAGTTTTAAGCTCCATCTGGCCAGCCTTCCAGATAGCTCTTTTTGGCTCATAAGCCACTTCAAGCTAGCATGATCCGTGATTATGGTGAAGGGCAGACCTTCCACATAAGGCCGAAATCTTTTTACGCTTAATATTGCAGCATAGCACTCAAGCTCAGTGACGCTATAATTCCTCTGAGCCTTGTTAAGTTTCGCTGACATAAAAGCAATTGGACGCTCGTTTCCCTCGTCATCCATCTGGAAGAGAACTCCACCTACCCCTTGAGTTGATGCGTCACACTGAATGTAAAAATGTCGTGTAAAGTCTGGGTTTATAAGAAGCGGCGCCGAGGCTAAACTCTGTTTCAGCTGCTCAAAAGCCGTTTTAGCAACCTCAGTCATGTGAAACTTATTAATTCTATGTTTTGTCAAACAATCATGTAAGGGTCCTGCAATTGTAGCAAAGTCTTTGATGAAACGACGGTACCAGCCTGCCATCCCTAGGAATCGTCGGAGTTGCTTTGGCGTCTTGGGTTCTGAAAAGTCTTTTATAGCTGACACCTTTCCTACATCCGTACGAATGCACCCATTTCCCACAACAAATCCTAGGTATTTAACCTCTTTATAGCAAAATTTGCTCTTCTCTACATTTATCGTCAGTTTTGCATCGCTTAAGCATTTAGCGACCTTCTCAAGTAGTGCTATATGAGTGTCAAAATCAGCAGAACACACCAAAAGATCATCGAGGTAGACAAAGACACGTTCCCTTAGTACCGCCGGAATAACTTTATCCATAAGACGACACATTCTCTGAGCAGCATTGCACAGTCCAAAAGGCATCACTGTGAACTGGTAGAGTGGCCTGCCAGGAACTGTAAACGCTGTCTTCTCTCTCGATTTTAGTTCAAGCGGGATCTGCCAAAAAGCGTCCTTAAGGTCGATAGCCGAGATATACCGAGTATCTTGAAGTCTACTCAAAATGCTATCAATATGGGGCAGTGGATACGCGTCCTTAATCGTTCTTTCATTCACTTTTCGTGCATCGAGGCAAAGTCGGTTCTTTTTATCTTTTCGAACTAAGGAAACTGGCGAGCTCCAACTGCTATTGCTCATCTCAATTACCCCCATACTGAGCATTCGGTCTAGCTCCTCATATATCAGCTTTTGAATTACCGGGGATATCGGATAATGCCGTTGTTTCACTGGGAGATTTTCATTGGTGACCTCAATGACATGTTCCTCAATACACGTCCTCCCGAGACCCAAAACAGCAAATGAGGGAAACTTAGTCTTCACTTCTTCTAATCTCTTGTTCTGTTCACTTAGTAAGACGTGTTGGTTCGTTTCAAATGTCAGATCACCAGGGGAAGGTACTAGTTCTAAAATCTCATGTGGTCTTTTTTCATCTTTTTGTATCTCTACTTTTCCCCTACTTACCACAGCCAAGTCAAACGCTTGCCAAAAATCTACGCCAAAATAAAACTTTTGCTGTAAAGCCGGAACAATCAAGAATTCTATCTCTTTTGTAATTCCTTCCCACAAAACCGGTAAAGACACCACTCCGACTACGTCTGTCTCCCCGCCATCAGCTGTTCTTACTTTTTGGTTGTGAATTGGAACTATTTTCCTATTTTGTTTTTTTACAAATTCCATTGAATCTTTTCCCAGGCAACTTGCACCAGCACCTGAATCTAACAACGCAATCACTTCTTCCCCATCAACTTTCGTCTTTGCAAAATACCTGTTATCTCCATTTAGTGTCACTATCGTAGCAATAATTTTCTTTTTAATCCTTTTCATTAATTTTTCTTTATCTCTCATCTTTTCTATCTTTTTAAAATTTCTACTTTTCTTTATCGTTATAAATTCCTCTGCAAAAATTCTCGCCCTTACTTTCTCATAGTCGAGCTTCCTCTGTTGTAAACTTTTACTTGGAAAGTTTGGATTAGTTTGTAGCTTTGGGACCGCTAAGTTACATTTATTTTTTAAGATTTGCAATTTTAGTTTTCCGGGTTCTGCCTCTGCTGGCCAGAGCTCCCGGTTATCTCCGCCAGGTTCTTGTTTAACGAAATTGGACTATATACACAAAAGGACTCAGAAGTCCCACACATAAAACATTTCATGTCATGGAACGAGGATAAACATTTAGGACCTTCAACAGTTTGATTCAATTTTCTCTTATAGAAATCGCCTGGCATCCCACAACTATAACACAAGTTCAAATGAAACGGAGACAAACAGAGATTAGTCGCAGCTACATTGGACGAACTATTTTGCCCTGACGCTCTTCTATCAGACACCCCAAAAGGACGAATTTGTCCACCCGTATTATCGGCATGGACCAGAATTGGCTTACTCCCATATACGGCTTTTGGTCCTCCGTCTGTACCTCTTCTATCATTTGCACCAATAGCTTCCACCTTAACATTACTGTCAAAATCGTCTTCGTTTTTCTCCTTCCAGACTTCAACTTCATTCACGTGTCTAGTTCTTACTCTATTCTCTTTAACTAATCTCTCTGCTTTCTTGCACTCACGCTTTAATTCTGCTAAAGAGTCAAAACTAGCTGAAAACAGCAAACCTGCAAGGCTATGTCTTAAATTTCCTTTTATGATGCCTACTAACTCTTTTTCTGGTATTTTCTTTCTCAATCTAAAAGTTAAGTCATGAACTTCTGCATAAAACTCCTCAAAGCTTTCTCCTGGCTGTTGCTTGCGGTCCATTATCTCCCGGATTATCTCGTAATCCGATTCAGCCGACTTAAAGTGGTTTACCAGCTCTTTCTTAAGTGCAAAGTAGTCAAAGGTTGGATCGTCAGCATTATCTTCGAGTACTTGCCAATACCACCGCGAAGCTTTACCCTTGACAAGACAATGAAAATCTGCAAATAGTTGATGGTATGATATATCATACTGTTCACGTAACGTTTCTACCCTGAACACAAAACTTTCCACTGTCATATCCTTCTCGGTACCCTCAAACTTCAAATGCCACCTCTCCAGGTCAAAGCTTTTTCGCCTCTGCACCTCCCTCTGTCCATATGTAGTCTGATCTCGGTCTAGAAGGGACTGCCTTTGTCTATCATTTACTCGATTTTCCTCTCTGACAGCCTCTACTGACCTAGTTCTTAACTCAGTTACAACTCTATTCACCCCAGCAGACTCTTGTCTACTGGGAGTTGATGTTGACGCTGGCAGTGGATTTGGCGCGTTAGCATGCATGGAGCCTTCTACCTCATTTACCCTGCTACTCAACACCGATACTTCCCCTCGAACCTGACGCACTTCCCCAATGCAGTTCATAAGCATTTCATTTTGTTGCATTAGCAGAGTCATCATCTGTGACATTTTTGCAGTCTCAGTCCCTAGTGCTGGGGATCTTTCCTGAACACCAGGAGCGGTTGCTTCTCCCTCAGACATGCTGAGAATTTGCTCTAATTTTTTAGAAAAGTTAATTGTCGCTTCCGCAAGATCAGGATTCGGTTCCGTAATGATTTCCAAGTTCGTTGGCCTCAGTTCGCCTTCGCAACGTCTATTAAAAACAAGATCTGTGCAACGTTCAAAATAGTTGATGGGTACAAAATCTACTGGATGTACAACTCCAGTATCGATCTGCGTCAGTATGGAGCCAACAATCTGGTTTTCTAGAGCTCTTGTGACACTCCGTGTTACTCGCCTCTCTTCGACCGTTTGTTGCTCGTCACTATTGAAACAAGATTGCTGCAGGTCTGACCCCTCCATTCACCCTACTAAAATACTCTCCCACTCTTCACTGCATATCCCAGTTACAACCCTAGATAGTTAAACTTTTGTTTGCCGGCCACAAGTTGAGAAAGTCAATCAACCAAGAAAACTAATCAGTTAGTAAGAAAATTAATCAGGCATGTGTTGAAATTAAATTACAGCGCTAATCAAAATAGAGTTTCATTAAAATGTACGTTAGGAATGAATCCAAACAAATGGGAGAGCTACAAAACAAAAGAAAAAAGATTTTAGTCTAGATAAAAAACTTGATTCAGATTTATAAACATTTTCAATGAAGCCACTAACATATAGGCTTATTTCACCGAAATTAAAACATAACTCTGTAGTGAATTGTTTTTTTTTTTTTTTTTTTTTTTTTTCCAGGACAAAAATTTTATTATACAAAAAAAACCAATTCAAAACTTTTACCTTTTAAGGGAAAAATAATAAAAAAATTAAAAACTAAAATTTACTATAAAAATTATAAATTTTAATATAAGCTTAATATATGCTTTCGTAACAATCAAATCAACAAATGTCTATAATAAAAAAATTAAAGAAACAAAATTGTTGGTGTGTGTTTGGTGCCCACCCATGTAAGCACCTATCGTAACTTTAATACAAGTTGATCTTGTTCGTCAGTCATTGTCCTCTGTCTTATATTCCCCAATACCCCCTACAGTCATGATTACAGGCAAACTGAGCTAAGCTCTTCATCTAGCCATGCACATAAAAAGTTATGAAGTAAAAATAACGGATAATGCTGTCTCGATCCAACCGTCCCGTGACCCCCTTCTCAAGAAAAATAAAAGTAAACCTCGTCGTGATTACGATGTCTTAACAACCATTCTTTTCTGACGTAGCTTGAACCTTTTATCCTTCACCAGTCCGAACTCGGAGGTCTTTGTACAAAAACGTGGTGCAGTGTTTCATCAAATAACCGAAACCCGGTTCGGCACCTCTAAACAGGCGGTCGAATTTATCACTTATTGTTGATACCATCACAGCCACAAAGTCTTAAAGGATTTATCCTTAGTTGACTGGAAGCTGTAACCCTATTTTTCTCTAACACTCCCAAATAAAAACAAAATCAAGAAAAAACACGTCCGTTGGGCGCCATTGTTATGAGCCGAGTTCGTTGAGTGTTGCACCATGTTGCGGTCTGGCACGGTAGCTGGCCAAGGCTGCTCGACGGATAGTGGTTGGGTTCTTGCCACAGGTGCTCACAAATCGCTCAATAACAAGAATTTATATCGTGCCATAGTAATAATTAACTCCAGAAAAATTAGTCTAAAGAAGCTGAACTGAAGACAAAAATTAAAAGGAGAAACGGATGGGAGTTCAAAAAAAAAATAAAAAAAAAAAAAAAAAAAAAAAAAAAATGAAGAAAAAGAAAAAAAAAAAAACAAATAAATGCATAATCCGTCCTTAAGTCCCTGTCCGTCAGTCAGAGCCTACCCTCCCCTATCTGTGACCAGAGTGGAACACAGCCTTGAACCTCATCTGGCTCTAGTTTGTTACTTGAGGTTCCCTAAAACTGACTCCGTTGCTTGTCTAAGTTCGTGCGTACATACTGTCGATCAACAGTTTCACTTCCCAGCTAGTCCTTCCATGGGCAAAGCACCACACACCAACATCAAGATAATTTTAGCAATCCATAGTGTGTTTATTTATTTCTTCAACACAAATATTCTTCGTATTGTTGCCCACACATTTTGTTTTTATTTGAAATAGAAATAGATATGTAACTAAAGCAAAGAAATTCAACAAAGGTAGGTTTAAAAAGATAATTATATTATTCAAAGAGGTGAGTTCATAAAGGTAATTACATAATTTAGCAAGGTGAGTTGAAACAGGTTATTACACAATTCATGATATATATATAAAAACGAGAAAATACAAAAAAAAGTAAAAAAAATTGTTTTATGTTTTATATCATTTCAGGATTTGTTTTCAAAAATGAGGTATGTATTAAAGAAAGGTAAGTATATAATTGAAAAAGGTAATTTTTCTAAGGTATGTATATAATTCAAAAAGGTAAGTTTTCTAAGGTAAGTATATAATTCAAAAAGGTAAGTTTTCTAAGGTAAGTATATAATTCAAAAAAGGTAAGTTTTCTAAGGTAAGTATATAATTCAAAAAAGGTAAGTTTTCTAAGGTAAGTATATAATTCAAAAAGGTAAGTTTTCTAAGGTAAGTATATAATTCAAAAAGGTAAGTTTTCTAAGGTAAGTATATAATTCAAAAATGATGAAATACAAAAATTAAAAATTAGTTTTATGCTTGGCATCTTTTCAGGTTTTTTTTTTTTTTTTTTTCAATTTCAAAAAAAAAAAATGAGGTAAGTATAAAAAAGATAAGTATCTATTCACATATTTAAAGGATATGTATTGTACATAGCTGCATTGAGTATATACATATCTTTAACATACATTGATTAACTTAAATTAAGAACTCACCCCTGGTTACAGGTTGTTAACATGATGGCGCCAGCATTCAACAATCCAATCGGTGAAGTCTAAAACAAAAAAAGTGAACTTCTCTAATTTTTAAATTGTGTATTATATACTAAATGCAGCTTTACGTTTTACTTTCTGTTTTTTTTTTTTCTTTTCTTTTTCAATATTATAAAAATTTCTTTTTTTTTTTTTTTTTTTTACTCTCTTTTTTTTTCTTTTCTTTTTCAATATAACAAATTTATATTTTTTTTTTTTTCTTAAAAATTTCAGGGTTTACTTTTTTTATTATATAATATGTTTTTTTTTTTTTTTTTTTCTTTTGTTGTTATGGTCTAAAGGGCCTACAATGAACAATGATGTCTCAGCTGAAGCAGGACACTGAGACCTAGATGTAGACAACGACGACTCTTTCTGAGGCAACAAGGAGGTGTCTACCACTGCGGCTCTTGATGCAGTTTGGTCGGTGGCGGCGACAACAAACTCGGTGTCTCGCAATAAGTCTCGGCTGCAGCGACAATCAGACTTCGATGGCAACGACGACGACGAAAACTTTTCTGAGGCAACAAGGAGGTGTCTACCACTGCGGCTCTTGATGTAGTTTGGTCAGTGGCTGCGACAACGAACTAAGTGTCTCGCAATAAGTCTCAGCTGCAGCGAAAGTCAGACTCGGATGGCCACGACGATGGTGAAAACTTTTCTGAGGCAGCAAGGAGTTGTCTACCACTGCGGCTCTTGAAGCGTTTTCGGCAATACACGAAAGTTGAAGCTTCAAGAACTCACTTTAGGTTTTCTTTTTCTTTTTTTTTTTTTTTTATTAAAAACTTCGAGTATGTTTGCTTTAATTTTTGTCTTTCCTTTTTTTTTTTTTCTTTAAATAGAATGCAATGTTCGCTCTGCTCTGCTCGGAAAACGTTAATGAGATGACATTCCTTTGACCTCCTACTCTGCAAGTCACCCTTTTTTTTTTTTCGGTTTCTTGTCCCCCATTCCGTACTGTCAAATCGTGTATGACCCATTCACAATAGTGTATGCAGGGATATTGCCAGACTGTGAAATTTTTTTTTTTTTTTTGTCAACCTCACAAACAGCTTGAAAGACCGCTAAGCGAACCAGAATAAGGCCCACGCAACAGAATGGAGTTTATGTGTTTAAATGAAAATTGCTTTTCTTCTGTAGTATCAACCAAAGGGTTTTATTTTTCGCTTCTCCTGAAAAGTCATGTTTTTTGAGTTGTGACTGTTTTGTATTTAGTGTGCGATATATTAACAAATCCTGTTATATTGGATCAGTAAAGGTGGCAAGGCATTACCCATTTGATGATCTTCTCAATACAAATCTGCTCAAGTTTGTTAGTGAGAATACGTCTTTGGGTATGCATCGTAGCGGCTCACTGTGCTGTGCCAAACATAGGCTTATGCATATCTTTAGAAAAATTATTGTCATCTGGAATTTGTTGTCATCTGGTTGTTTTTTCCAACTTTATTCTAAATTTGTTAGCGTAGCTAGTGTTCATTCTTTCAATTATACAGTTTCGTACGAAATTGCCTGAACTATATGACTTATAATTTTTAACCTGCAACTTTCATTATTTGCTACACACTCACGATAAACCAAGACTGTATGCATTACTGAAAGGTATAAATACATTTAAATATGAAAATCATTTGCAAAATACAAAGAAAATTGTAAAGAAACGCTGCCTAGGACATTTTGAGAGAATGAACGACGACGCTGCAGCGAAAATTATTCGATTCGCTACCAAGCTGTGTGCAATGCAGACGAGGAAGACCGCATCTCCGTTGGAAAGACCAGGCATTGGATAACCTGACGACGATTGGAGTTTCCAGCTGGTGCCAACAAGTGCACGACAAAAGTGGCTGGCGCAATTTCTTAGACGAGGCCAAAACCGACCTACAGTAGTTGTAAGCGTCAGCTAAGTAGTATGTGAAGAATTAAGCAATACTACAGCCTCACAGCTGTATAACAGGTAAGTCGAAAATAGCTTAGCTAATCAAGATTTCAATTTGGGAAGTTTAAAAATGGCTCCTTTTTAAATTTGAAACTCGAAAAATACTCTCTTGCTGTAAAAAAAACCAAACAATAATTGCTTAAATGGCAACAACATAATAAAAATTAATAAAATCATAAAAAAATCAAAGGACTTAACCATAAAATCATACATTTATAATCCATTTATACAATAAACTAATTTGTCACAACTCATAAATATGGATAACCAGGGATCAAATACGAGTAATATATTTAAAACTTTTAAAACAACCCTTAAGAACTTTGATGGAAACTATAACGTTATTTATGATGAAATATAGTTATGAATAGATGTGTAACAATCTTTTGTAGCTTAAAGAGAAGCATATTTATAGAGTTTTCACAACCCCCAAATTCTATAAAATCTCGAAACAGAGCAAAATTAATAAATATAATTAAATAAATTCCATTGTAAGCATATTAAAAAAAAAAAAATAGATTTTTATGCCCGTATTCACCAACCCCTATAAAATACTCTCTTTATTTCAGCAGGCGTTTAAGTTTACTATATTTTTCGTATACACCAAGCAATCTACATTTTTGTTTCGCACTTTTTGAATAGTAGTTTGCCATACAATATTTGACAAAACAAAGCCTACTATTAGGTATTGTATTCTTTTTAGGTTAGAATCGATTGCTATTTTATAGTGAAGTCAGCGGTTGCATAAAAATAAAATATTGGAGAATATCAAAAAGCAAAAATAACACGCTAAAAAATAGTAAGCTTGGTGAATATGGGCCTTAATGTCATGAAACTTTTGTAAAAAAATGTAGTAATTGGTTTTCTTCAAACCAAATTAACACTTCTGTGAAGATAGCCCAAAATCTTCAACCCAAATTATTACTCAATTTGCCGCAAATCGTATCTGAGATATGAATTCGCTGCAACAAGAAAATTAAATGTTAAATAAAATTTTATAAAAAAATGGAATTTAATAGCATATTCGTCCTTCATACCGTAAAATGGCTTGCAAGTAAAATAGTCAGATTTTGGAAATATGAATGAAAAGAGGTGTAAAAGTAAAAATTTAAAAGCGATTTGCTTGCAAATGGCCATATTAGACCTTCATAGTGTCTGAAAAAAATTTCCATTATACTTTTGTTCGTATAAATCGTCCTTCCTATGGTGATCGTATTTGCACCAAATGCATCAATAGTAATTTTGAAGATTTTTTTGCAAAAAAACATCAAATGGCGTAGAAGATAAAAAGTTATAATCCTAGATTTGTATTTAGCTCATGAATGTATTTTAACAAGGTGAATCGATTGGCGCTATGCTCAAGTTCGGATCAATCCTCCTTCGTGGTGAACTTTGAGCCGAAAAACAAAAAAGTGATTTTTGTATGAAATTCAAACTTCAACACCGCGAAAAGTAGTCCCAAAACATAAGTTCTCATCATGGGTTTTTGATATGTGATACCTTATAAAAAAGGATGATTTTATCTCCCCTTCCCAAAATTGCTATCAATCGTCATTCAGTAAAATGGCTTGGAACTAAAACAGTGAAATAGAAAACTCGCATAATTGTTGTTGGAAATTAAACCTTTTTCAACATTTCAAAATCTGAAAGATTTTAGAATTTGGCATTTTCAAAGAATTGAATATTATGTTAATTTTTAGAAAAAAGTATTTTTACAAGGCAAACTCAATTTCTTGCCTACTTTCATATAAACACACGATTGTGCAAGAACGAGAAGCGTTTATTTACGGAATTCGTGACTGAAAAATGTATAACTAGAGGCTCAGCTGTGGCAAAGTAGAGTTTTTCTTACTTTTAAACAGTAATATTTATTTATTTCTAAACGAAAAATAAAGATGCCACTTTGAAAGCATTAAAGTAATGTGAACGATTTAGTTAAGTGAAAAAGATTTTTTATGCGAAATGTTAAAGCAAGTCGATCTTAACTTTCCCACGTATTATTTATATGTTTTATCATTGTTCAGGTTTAGGCAGCTCGTCAATTATTTAAATTCAGATTTTTAACGAATTGGCAACACCATCTAACTTGCCAATCTCAAGTAGCAACACGATAAGCAACACTACGCTGCGGCCACTTAAATATTTAGTATTGGAATTCACACTTGTCAGAAAGAGATGGGATGTTAACATAATCGTAACAATCATTAAGGAGGCATTAAATCTAGAAATTTTGGCTAAAAACTTCATTGAGTAAATAAAAACAAAACAAATTGGCCATTTCAGCCCTTGAAAGGACTTTGACCGAGCTTCTTATGATCAATTGTGTTGTGTGTGTTATTAAATTTTTTCACACAATTGACCGAGAACTGGACCTACATGTTTTATGCCGACTCCGAACGGCTAAACTTCATATTCTCAAGAAGCTTTACATGGCATTGTTTACTCTGAGGTTTGCCATTGTCTGCAGAGAGGTGGTGACCGATCAGAAAAATTTTTTATTGAAAAAAAATTTTCGCCGCGGCTGTGGATCGAACCCGGGTTCCGAACATGCTAGGCCACACACTTAACCTGCATGCCACGGTCACCACTATAATTGAGTAAACAGAAGGAGATAATTTCATACTCTTTTGAAGCATAGAAAAAGTTGAATGAAAATTTGATGAAAATTCATACCGATATTATTGGAAAAGAACTGTTACCTTAACTTTTGAACACAATGATCATCTCTTCCTAATATTTAAGCTTGAACAATCAGAATTTATTCTACAGCGCGCCACAAGGTTGATTCTGATAAAAATTTATTTAATTGAGTAAAATACTTGATCTTCACAACAAAAACTTTTAATAAAGTATTCTGTACTTCAAGGTTTGTAAATTTTTTAATTTTTTTATTATTTTCTGTTGTGGTTTCTTTATAAATATAAATATAAGAATAATTGTAATTCACACTTGTCAGAAAGACATGGCTTACTTACGTAATCGTAACAATCATTAATGCTGAAATCGCAATATTGCGTTAGGTCGGTCGTGCGTCGATCGTACTTTATATCGACGTTGCATAAACTTTACGAGATGAGCTGTCAGAACGCACGACCTATAAATTAACAAAACTCAATGTTGCGCTGACAGATCGTGCGTCTGTAATTTTGGCGATGCCAATAAAAGCAGCTATACAAAAATGCCCACAAAAGTTGTTCTTACCTGTTTCGCCAACGCATACTTATACAAAGATAATTTGAAGAAAAATAATACAAATAGATTAACTTTATCAAAATTTTCATTTGATTACTTAAATAGCATGAGTTATTAAAAAAAAATTATATAAAACATAAATTCCAGCGATAATAAAATAAATCCCACGAAAATCTATCTTTGCCAGTGAAACCATAAAACACCCACATTTTAAGAGCTTTCAATGAAAATGCAACTCTGCTATATGAAGAAATGTCAAAAGCACGACCGAGTAGAACATTTTTCTACTTATCTCGTTAGATCGTACTTTGGTCGTATTTTATCTCTTCTTCTTGTTTTACGATATAAAGTACGACCAACGCTTGAGGTCGTATTTAGATTTGCATCATAAGAACACGTTGATCTCTACTCGAGCTGTCAACGCACGACCGACCTAACGCAGTATTGCGATTTAGCCATAAAGAGGCTGGATATCTAGGAATTTTAACAAAAACTTTCGTGAGGAAATAGACGGAGATAATTTCATACTCTTTTGAAGCATAGAAAAAGTTGATGAAGAATCTGGGGGAAAGAGAAATTACACTTCTAACTGACACAAAATTCATACCAATATCATTGAAAAAGTACTGTTATCTTAGCTTTTGAACGCAATGACCATCTCTTCTTAATATTTAAGCGTTAATGGCTAAATCGCAATGCTGCGTTAGGTCGGTCGTGCGTTGACAGCTCGAGTAGAGATCAACGTGTTCTTATGATGCAAATCTAAATACGACCTCAAGCGTTGGTCGTACTTTATATCGTAAAACAAGAAGAAGAGATAAAATACGACCAAAGTACGATCTAACGAGATAAGTAGGAAAATGTTCTACTCGGTCGTGCGTTTGACATTTCTTCATAGAGCAGAGTTGCATTTTCATTGAAAGCGCTTAAAATGTGGGTGTTTTATGGTTTCACTGGCAAAGATAGATTTTCGTGGGATTTCTTTTATTATCGCTGGAATTTATGTTTTATATAATGTTTTTAATTACTCATGCTATTAAAGTAATCAAATTAAGATTTTGATAAAGTTAATCTATTTGTATTATTCGATATCTTAGAAATTTATATAGAAATTGAGAGATTTAGAATTGGGGGAAAAACAACTTTTGTGGGCATTTTTGTGTAGCTGCTTTTATTGGCATCGCCAAAATTACAGACGCACAATCTGTCAGCGCAACATTGAGTTTTGTTAAGTAATAGGTCGTGCGTTCTGTCAGTTCATCTCATAAAGTTTATGAAACGTCGATATAAAGTACGATCGGCGCACGACCGACCTAACGCAGTATTGCGATTTCAGCATAACAATCAGAATTTATTCTACAGCGCGGCACAAGGTTGATTTTGATACAATTTAATTTAATTGAATAAAATTTTTGATCTTCACAATAAAAACTTTTAATAAATTATTTGCTATTTCTAGGTTTGTCATTTTTTTATAATTTTCTGTCGTGGTTTCTTTATAAATATTAATATAAGAATAATTGTACTTTAGAGACAGGCCTGAATATTTTTTCTTGTTATTATTAAATGTGCTTGGGCCTCCTAAGCCCAATGGTGAAATACAAACTTGTCGGTCTCGATTGGTTTAGGAGATAAAATAGAATTCTAGAGAAAACACATTGAATTCTATTACAAACAGGAATCTACAAACACTGCTTTCCGCATCACGTCTGCATAACTTGAATTTGAATAGAACCAAACATTGTTTTACATTAATGTTTTTTCGTGACTTTATAGATCGCTGCATTAAATTTTGATAACTGAGGGTCATGAATAATTTTTAAAATTTTTAATTAAAGCAATTAGATAGATTCAACTATTTTACTTCGTTTACAATTTGGAAATTCTTGCTTTCTCACGTCTTCCTAACATCTTTGAGATTTTATATGAGCTGACAACTTCGTTTTGGCATTCTTAGCAGTACACTCTCATCCATGTAGAGTACATATCAGAGTTCTATCTTCCAGACTTATTTGAAAGGAATTAAAACAAATTATCTTAAGCCAAAAGAAAGCAAACAATAAAAAAATTATGTATATATAAAGGGTGTTTTTTTATGAGGTTCAACACATTAGCAGGAATTAATTTTTTAACAATTATTATTCGCATCAGCAGTTTAAGCAGTTGCCACCAATTTAAGAGCAAATTAATTAAATTTCATACCTGGCAATTGCCATAATTTCAAACTAATCACACAGTGCGACACGAAAAAATAACTTCAAATATCTCAATGGTTTCTAGTTGTGCATGGTTTATGTATTATGCCCTCATACTCAGTTTTATCGGATAAGGTCAAATAAGAGAGAAATTCAAGGTCAAATTTCACCTTTAAGTCACAAATTTTTTCTTATAACTCTTAAATTAAATTCAAATCCTGTGTAGTAACTGTAGTAACATTAAAAAGAGTGTACCAGGGATGGCATTGGACCTTTTGAGATTATACCTTATTACCTTAAAGTAGTGCTTTTTAGAACAAAATAGTGCCGACTTTTGATAAATCGCACTCATTTCGTGGAAAACTGTCAAAACTCAATGTTTGTGATGTTTAAGATAAGTATAAAGAAAAGTATCGCTAGATAAGCTCTATTGTATACTTCACAATTAATTTATTTACATTGATATAATAGTTTTGCGAACACTTTTATCCCACTTTCTTTATGGAAGTGGGACTTTTATGGAAGAAAGAGAAATTTATAAAGTCAACAACGGTGTCCACAAAAATTTATAATTTGTGATATTTAAATATAAACATTGCAATATTGATTCAATAAGATGCATAACTAAAACTATTTAATTGTAAAAATAAGATCACTGTTTTTTATTTTAAAGCAATAAGTTGTTATTCTGAACAGTTTTTATACCCCACTTGTACTTCGGAAAGGTTATATTAATTTTGTCACGACGTGTTTAACGCCTCTAAGGAGGAGTGGAAGGTATAGAAAACTATATATTTTCTTGATCAGCATCACCACCTGCGTTGATTATGCCATGTCCGTATGTCTGCCTGTCCGTCTGTGGACACTATTACAGCCGTAATTTTAAAGCTAAGTTGTAAAATTCTATATTTGTACTTTTTTCTTTACGGGTGACTATTTCACTTTTCTTACCCAAAAAAGTATATTTTGAGCAAATTATGTTTATTCTAATGAATGTTAAGTACGAAAAACGCAAAATAAAGAATTGCCATATCCGCCTTTGTAAACTGGTACATGTCAAAAGTTTTTAGTCATATTTCGGCCGACGAGTCACCCGGGTGACTATATAGTAATGTATGAAGCATACATGGAAATTTTAATTAAACTAAGCAAATTTAGCTCGAGTTCCGCTGTTAACTGTTCACATGCAAATATGACACAATATCTGACCAGTGACCTGAAAACTGGTTCCACGGAAAGTCTTCGGCACATAGATTTCGTGGTGGTCAGGGTTCACTACCCGTACCACGGGCAAAGCTATCTTGATCGGTATTTGAGTTGCATTCTCAGCTCGGGAATTGTTCTCCACAGTATGGAAGCAACTTGAACTTAATTTGTTACCTTTTAATCCCAAAAGGGGAATGCAGTGTTTTGGTCTCATGCTAGAGAGCACTGTAGAACTCATTACATGGGATGATGTTGGGACCATTTTTCACGTAGTGTTTGCCCAATATATTATGTAAGCATTTTGGATATATGCTTCTTTATCTTTATCGCTTTCGTACTTATTCACTTCGTCCTTCACACCATATATCTTGGTGTCCTTTGTAATTGCATCATCTGGTAACCAGTCATCATCTTCACCATTGTCACATCGCCAATTTCAATATCGTCATTATCATCGAACAGCATGAATGAATATGAATTTTTAAATAAAGAAAATAATTAATTTATATATTTACCCTGCAAACATTTTTAATCGCCTGAGAATCTTCAGCGAACCGCTTGGAAGATGAAACGATCGCCGGCGAGCTCTTCTGAGAGTCTTCCGGGAATCGCCGAATGTAAGCAGCTGAGGCCATAAAAGCGATTCGCCGGGAAGATTCGTCGGCGAATCGCCGAGAAGAGTCTTAGGCGATTCGCCAGGAAGAGTCACGAACGATTCGCTGAGAGGAGACTTAAGCGATTCGCCGAGAAGATTCGCCAACGAATCGGCAGAAGGGGTTTTTGTTTGTTGCAGAGCATCGTTGTTGAATGTTAAAAGTTGTTGCAAGTTTGAACTAGCGGGCTCTTCAGATGTTGTTTTGTCCAGTTTCATGAACTTTTTTAAAAGTCGAATTTTTTTGATTAATTTAAACTATTTTTCAGAGCCTGCTTCATATTACAATGAAAGATTTTGAAAGCTTTTAAAAAGCAATCTGGCTAGTATGGTAGTATGGGATGTGTCACGCCTCGTTTCGATAAATGTTGATGGCTGTCGACAATAAACAGTACTCGTTTAGTCGTTTTGAAAAACATGTCGAGTGGACATGCCTTATTTTTAGTCGTTCACTTTTTCTTGCACGAGTTCCGACGACTTGAAGCGAATTTTTTTTATTTCGTCACTAACGAACGTTGGTCAATTTGAACATTTAGTTCTCTTCTCAAAGCTGGACAAGAATCCATACGAAACAAAAGGAACAGTCCCAGTTCAATTCGGAAAGAAATTGGTGGAAATAAACAAACAATTAAATGCTTTTCCACCGCTTAGAGACATGATGGTTGGCAGGAAGTTAGAAGCAATACTATTTATAGTGCTGGAGATAGCAAGCAATTAATTTTACTGTTTTATTATAAGTTTGAATGAAACAAGGCAGAATTAAACAAGGCAGAATGCTCAGCAACTGGCGGAAGGAGATATAAGCAGCTACAACTTCCCCATTAGAAAAAACAGTTGATAATTTAATGCAGTTTGAAAAGCAATTGAGACCTGATTGTTTAGAGTGTGAAGTGCGAGAGCCCGTATAAGTGCTGCAAGAGCGTGAGGAGGAAATACACATAGCAGAAAATATATGAGCCATCAAATTCTACAAATCAACGTTCGGTAGCTTCAACTTTTGCTGTATCGGAAATGAAATCCATAAGGCATAAAATTATCGATCAAAAGTCGTCTTGTCTTGCAACTCGACAAGACGACGTTGTGAGTACCGATTTAGCATTGAGATGAAGACGACGTCGATAACAAGTGACAACGGAAAAGAGTAGACGACGACTTGGCTAACGTCTCATATGGTAGGGCTGATTATATTTTTAAACTGGCTTAAACTGTGGTAAATTCATAGTGAAAATTTGATAATAAATTCACAACGGAAATAAAAAATAAACCCAACAAACGATAACCTTGGGCTGAACACATCCAAGCAAATGGTCCCCAGTATTTTCTCAATACCGGTTAGGTTGCAACTGTATAACTTGAGCAACAAAGAACTGTTAATGAAATATGATAGACAAGCAGTTTTTATCTGAAGTCTTTTGAAAATTAAGAACCACCAAACAGCGAAGGAAAATCATCATCAACAAGACATTATGAGTTTCCATACATCTGCTCAAACAAAAGCATTTTCCAGCTCTCAAAACAAAGCATTGATGGGTCATATACTTTACAGCCCCGATTCGGCATCCAATGACTTCTTTTTGCCCGAACAAGCCAAACTATATCTTTTTAACGCCAAAATATGTTTCAGAAATGGGTTGAATATAATAGAAAAGTCATTATCCTCTTGGAGAATACTTTAAAAAGCAATAAATTCTATTTCATAAGTTCAAATAAGTCAAACAAAAGTATAAAAACGAAATTTGTAGGGAAATGGGTCAAGGATATCTTCATTAATATTTGAAGGTCCAACGTTAATCAATTAGGAGGCAATAATTTTCACATAACCGAGGAAATGGTAGCGGTCAACCGTAACTTGACTTCACGATACAACTATGAATCACCACAAAAACCTACCAAAGCAAACTGTACCTCCACTGAGAAAATTGTGCTTCTCTAACGTTTATTTTCATTTTAAAAACGGATATTTTAAAATAAGCTTCTAAAACGTTAGTTTGATTTTCTATTATAAAAACTTTGACATGAGCTTTTAAAACATTCGTCTGATTTATTAAAATTAACATTTTAAAAATTGCTTGTAGTTCTTCTCTAACTGAAAATAGTATTGAAATAAACAAATTCGTACCAATTTTATTTGGAAATGATTTGTGCTACCGGCCAATGTAATCAAACACTGTTTTAAAGATAACTTCTTGGCAAGCCATAGAATATGGCACCACTAGTATTTGGTTGGTAGTTTGCCTAGTAACAACAAGCACAGCTGTTTTTGAAACCAATTGTGAGCTGTGAAAAAGAAAAACTCAAAATTTTAAAGTTATGCATTTCTCTGTCGTTATTTATCGTTTGAAAAAGGAGCGGAATTCTTCCAAAAATTATTAGCAGTTTCATGAAATCAACTCAGCAACAACACGCAACAAATAACAACAACTCGAAGTGTTTCCAGCACAAATTGCGACAGAAAAAACCGCTGGCAACTCTGACTGCTAGAATAACGCCGTTGAGTGGCCTGTCAGGCAGAGTTTGCGTCAAATGCGGGAACTCAGTTGAATTTCAAATTAAATTGGAATACACCGAATTAAATGTTTGTTTACGACCTGCCTTGGCTCTAGTGACTTTTTGTGAGCAAGTGCTTTGGCTTCGCCATCGCTTGTTTCTTTCTCATTCACATTCAAATTTCTTGACTGCATTTTTGAGTCAGCGTGAACAGATTCTTTATCGAAATTTTTTATCATTAAGTGCGTGCGAGTTATAGCAAGTAATCAAGTAAATCTATTTTAAGTGGGTGGCTGTGGGTGTTTGTTTATCGTTGGCGAAACGTTTTTTTCGCATATTCTGCATAACATTTGAAATACTTTAAAACTGTCAATTTATTTTGTTTATAAAGTGCTGTTTGCACTAAAATGGCTTATATCTTACATAACATTTCAGTCTTTGTGTTAATAAAAGGATTTTTACGAGCCCCTGTTGGCGTAAAACGATGATTGATCTGAGAAACGTATTCATGAGCAGAAAATGAATAAACGAATATCTACGTATTTCTATCTAGGTATACTTTAAAACTTTAAGCCATAATCCGCTTATTTTCCGTTAGATAGAGACTTAAAAAATAAGATCTACAAAAAAATTGTTGTGGGTAGTGGAAAAACCCAGGTCCCCTGGGCTGTAAGGCCCAAATTAGGCTAAAAAATGTTCTTGTCTTAATACTCTATGGCTCTTAAAAAACACTTTTATCTTCTTAAATTGCGTAAACATTTTAATGCACAATATACAGATAAATATTTTTTAATAACCAACTTTGACCTTGAAATTACCTTTCATGGTACTTTATTCATCCACAAGTTTTTATCACTAAGGAACTTTGATCAGTGAAAAAAGGTGTTATTCCTTTATGAAGATTCTATTAATTAAATCAGGAAAAATAAGATACGTGTATGCCAGGGCTGGGCTCCTGGAAGTCAAAGTAAAAATTTGTATGTAAAGTTTTTTTTAACGATACGATTAGAGGGAGATATTTCTGAACATATAACATGTCGAGGAGAATTAAATTAAGTTTTGTCCAAAGTTCGTTTTTTTCATATACTTATATTGACTTTCTGCATTGGTAAATGCATTCCAATATTCTTAATTGGAAAAAGTCATACTGTTCCAGTGTATACTGTGCGCAAAAATAAAATGCTACAAATCGTACCAAAATAACTATTTTATTTTTCAAAATTCTATTCTTGTATATATTGTCTTTCCAACAAGATAAAGATGACCAAAATCGGTGAATTTTTATGTAAATGGGACCATTTTGTTTGGTAGCAGGTTTATATGGGAATCAGTATTTTATGATGAAAAAAAAAACGTTAAAATTGCTGGCATTTAGCGAATTCTCAACCGATGTCTATGCTATGTTTTTGAGTAATTTACAAGAACTGGCTTCGCTCCACGCTCCGTTTGGATAAATTCAACTGAATAAAAGTGGATTTTGTTTTCCATTTCCGATTAGACAAATAACTGAAAAACGTCATTGAACGTCAGTGCTGCAAAATAAGAAGACATAATTTTTAAAAATCATTTAAAAAATTGTGACGACATTGAGAGGTCACACTAGGTGCGTTGAACTCGCAAAAGGTTCATCTTGGAGAATTTTAACAAATGGTTGTTGACATTTTTTGAAGTCAACGTTCTTGTAATAATTTAGCGGTCACACTGTGTTATTAAAGAGTGGCAGAAAATGGAGTCGTCCTACTGCCGAAAACTGGTAAAATTATTGCCAAATCATTTGAAAGCAGTTATTAAACCGAATGGCTTCTCAAACACAACGCTGGCCGAAATGCTCGGTGGAGCACCCACTCCCACTGCATCAGGTTACGATGGATGGACGGACATCTATGCCTAAAATCCATCGGTGGCCCTGGAGGCAAGATGTTCTGCGGCTGCAACTCCGTTCTGACTCCATGACTACTGCTACAGTCTTCTTGATCTCTGAAAAATTAAATATAATTAAAACATTTATTTTATAATTCTTAAAGAACGTCTTCTTTAAGAATTATATTTTGAGCTTAATGCCAAAAAAAAGTTACCTGTTACTTCATGAACATTTTTTGGCATTAAGCTCAAAATATAATTCTGAAAGAAGATGTTCCTTAAGAATTATAAAATAAATTTAACAAATTAAATTGCCACAAATTTTTAACTCATATAATTAAAACATATAATATTGATTTTATTTAATAATAATAATTAACTTATCAATTGTAGGGCACTCGTAGAAGCACGTTGCCATTTTACAAACAAATGGCGAAACGTCAAAGCACTAAAAACGGCAATAAGAATTGTTCGCAAGTGCTGCCAAGTTTCATGAGGAAAAGGGCCAATACACACGGTCTAATGATTATTTTCTTGGAAAAGGGTGTATTCAATAAACAAAATCGAAGATCATCGGAAAGGAAGAAGGAACAACAATGCGACAAAGAAGATCTAAGAAAAATTATCTTGAGCCCAGGTCATCTAGAAATGACAGAGGCCAGAAAAAAATCATTCAGTCAGTGACCACGCGTTCAATTAATCAAAACAATAAAAAAAAACAAACAATTTTACGACGATGGAGACCATATATATAAGCGATAGCGAGAGTGAGGCCGAATCGGTGGGCTAATTGTCTATGCCGGAAGACAGGGTGGAGGAAGATGACGCTACGGAGCGTTACGTCTCGAAAGAAAACGAGGCGCCACCAGCACCGTCTTGGGTGTCAGTTTCCAGCGAGGAGGAAGAATAGGAGTGAGAAGTTCGACCGGAGGGCCGATTCGATCTCTGGGTGGAGGAGCAGGTAACAAGATGGCATGGCTTTCGTATGAAAACCGTGTGGGTCATGGCGACCTTTACACAGCAGTGCGTAGACGACGGCTCAGAGCAGGAGCCGGTGGTAGAGTTTCCGCCATCTTCCACCGACCGATTGGACGGACAGTTGCGTGAGCGACTACATCGACCCAAGCAAGAACATTAACAACACCAACAACACCAACAACAACAACACCAACAACAACAACACCAACAACAACAACCACTACGACTACAACAACACCAACAACAACAACGACAGCAGTATAAGATGTAGCTCCAGCTACAAAAGTACCATGCCATCTAGAGGCAGCAGCTCGCCGGATGTGCTGCACATTGACAGCAGCGAAGGTGAGTACGACAATAGCTACCCGGTGGCCATCACCAACGCAGTTCAGGCGATGTTGGCCGGCAGACGACCGGGCGAAGTGCGTAACTCCATACACAGTGAATGGACTGCATTACAGGATTAAGGTTGGACGGAGAGGCGAGGTGAGGATCCGCTGCCTATCCGAAGTAGGAGGAGCGTGTGACGCCAAAAATCGG
The DNA here is from genome assembly GCA_958299015.1 of Tetanocera ferruginea. Taxonomy (NCBI): domain Eukaryota; kingdom Metazoa; phylum Arthropoda; class Insecta; order Diptera; family Sciomyzidae; genus Tetanocera; species Tetanocera ferruginea. Next base: position 129,860,235 of record OY282640.1, read on the forward strand.
CATCATCGATTTTGACGCCAACATTAAAGCGCCACACTTGGTGAACACCACCACCACAAATAAACAAACTTTTTCAATAAATACTTCTTTTACTTTTTCTTCTTCTAACATATACAGAACAACAAGAGAACAAAGCACGAAAATTTCTGGGATATGGGAAAGTAAGTTTCGCTTATAATTTTATAAATTATTCATTATTCGTAAAGTTATTTTATATTAACCACGTCAAACTCTTTTGAAAATATATAAAAACTTGCCAGTTTGACCATCAAAACAACTTAAATTTGGATTTGAAACAAATTTTTTAATTTGTTCCATTTACTTTGAGCCACTGTTTACACTCAAAAGACAGTCAGTCCCCAACTTAATGCCCTCTACCAGCTTGGCCTTGTTTAACATTTTGGATAGCCCGTGTGGTGTCGTTCATATACCTACTTCGTTAAGTGTTCACATTCGGTTTGAGTGAATATATGTATTTATTACAAGCGTCTTAATTTTAAGTTATCTGTGCTGTTTAATATCTTGAAAAAATGTCACAATTTTACTTTATTTGCAATAAACTTTTGAATAAAGATAAAACAGTTGTAGTTAGTCGTGGAACGACCACTTTAATCGATGCAATTTTCGCGTGAGGTGATGAGTTTTCTGATCACTTAAGAAGTCAAAACTACAAAACAATAAACGTGGATTGAAGAAAATCCTACACAGATATTTAATCTTTGTCAAAAATACTCGACACAAGAAGCAAGTACAATAATCATGTCTACCCCAGCATTGGCATATGCTTTTCAACACTTGAATCAAGTAATCTATCAAGTTCAGACATGGCTATGCAATCAACTTACGACAGAAGACTGGGGTTGAAAATTAATTGATAATACCTTGAAACCGATTCAAAATTTACTGCCAACAGCTCCAGAAAAACTCCAAAAAATGTTGCAGTACCAAATATGAATTAAAAAAAGTAGGTTTAGTGTGTTCTCCAGCATTAACCAATTGCATAGTGCAATCTTGCTCAAATGTCCAATTAAATACGACAGAGGAAGATTCATGTCATTTTGATGAAGAGACAACTGAGACATCTTCAATTGAACAATCGATGAACAATCGATGAACAACCAGCAATAGGAATGGGAAGAAGAAATCAAACAAGACATTACTGCTGAAGTAGACGTTTAAGAATATGAATGAAAACTTCAATTAAAAACCATATCCAATATCAGTATTCATTATGCATTTAAAAAGTATTATCGCTGAAAGTAAGATTATATACTGGGGAAACCACGTTAAAAAAAGCGTCGAGTACACTACCTCACAAGTGGTGTGGAAATAAGTGAATATCACGTATAACTTGACTCTCACAATCGCGATATCTCAAAAATGGGGACTCTTAAAAAAATCATTCGGACTATTTATGTTGATAATTTGAAGACACACAACTTTGAGGTACTTTTTCGATAAAACTTACAATTTTTGACAAAACTCCAAAAACCTCAATTTTCGACTTTTTGAACCCGAATAATTTTTATAGCGAAGTAGAATTAAGCTAACTTTGCAGGGTTCTACTCAAAACACTTCAAAAGCGATTCTCTCTTATGAAATCGTGTATTCAAATATACATGCATTCATGCATGCTTTAAAATTGCTCTTAATTTATATAGATATTGTATTTACATTTGTTGTAAGCATTGTAAGATTCATTGGTTCTTCCAACTTAAAAACAGTAAACCATTTTACATGAGTTTAAAATAGCCCTCCGTCAAATGTAGCATTAAATATTAACAAAAATTTCAACAAAAACAATAACATGAACACAAATAAAAACAAACAACAACATAAACTGAAGTGTTTTTAATCAGATGTATTTCTTTAGTCAAATGGATGCTGCCTTTCTACAGTTCATCCTGGTCCGTCCTACACAGAACGACTGTAGAACACCGACAGCTGCAAAACTTTAGTCGGTGCTTCATTTTCAATGCACAGCGTTTACTTGGACTTTTAGCTGTTGGCACCCTCGCCAACTGTTTTGAAAAATATTTATTTTGACTTGTTGGCAAAATTGTTCTGCATTCCAGCCACAAACTTGGCAAAAAAAATTAAATTAACAATATTTCAAACGTTTTGTTAGTCAACAGAGCATGAAGAAGGTATAAATAAAAAATTAACGATTGTGGCTGTTTTTCTTATTGTTGTTGTGGAAAGGCATTTTCTTCATAATAAATAAAAATTTGGCAGTTGTTGGATTGCAGAAGCGATTTATTGCTTCAAGTTGACTAAAAAAAGGCGATAAGGTTGAATATGATACAAATTGTTATTTTTTAATAAAAATTAACATACATTTTTTAATTCTTATTATTTCAATATTGATTTTCAGTATATTTTGTGTGGAGAATTTGAAAGCTTAGCTAAATAATGCATATGTCAAACAATATAAAGAGTGTAAGTGTAAAGTGGTATACATTTCTAAGAAGTGGGACAATCGGAATGCATTGCTTTCACAGGTACGTCTGAGAGCGCCGCCGGTGCTTCAATTGCAGTCTAATGGTGAAATCAAAATTTTTAAAAATATATCCAACATAAATTTACATGCACGTTTAATAAAAATAAGAAAACTACTATTCGGGCCAGGGCTCTAGAGTAAGATTTTGCCGAATTATTTGAGATGGAATCGTGCAGTGGTTATTCAAGAGAATCTTTAATTTAGTAATTTTATTCTTATACCTTTATTGCATCACCTTTTACATAATTTTGCAAATTAAATTGCAACACCACAAACTGAGTTCTTTTAATGTTATTATTGTTATTTTTATTACTTTGAACTATTACTATAATAATATGTTTTAATTTTTTTGTTTGTTTCGAAGTAATATTATACTTAGTCATCATAAAAAATTCGCAAGCATCATCAAGGTAAGTAAGGTAAGAAAAATATAAGATTATTCGCATGTAGTATTGATCATCTTTGATAACATCATATTTCTTTTTTAGGTTAGCACTTACGACTTAAGTGTTGCGGAGGTTTCTGGATTTCTTCAATCCCTCACAAAAAGAGAAAATCTGTTGAGTGGTCTAAGGAGAATGATATGCATTTAATTATTAAAATTATATTATTTTAATTATATTTTACAGTATGCTAAAAAGGACTAACCTGCAGTTCATCGATAAATAAAGTTGGTGTAGAAAATGGGCAAAAGACTCAATATAAAAAAGGTGAATTATAATTTAGTATTATTGGTAATTTTTTATAAGCAATTTTTAAAAAAGTTAAAATAATTTTTAATTACACAGTCAACGTCAATTCAGACAGGCAAGCAACCAGGCAAGTTGAAATTTGTGCGAACAAACGAGATACAAATAGCTATTTATCTAAATTATTCACATGCTCTGCCTGCCTGCCTGTCTGAATCGGTGTTTACTATGCACGCGGCCTAAGAGAGTGTAGAGATCCGTCAGCCGAGTTCAGTTAGAGTCAGGGATGGCATTTTGGGCACAATTGTGCTTTTTTCGCACTTTCGAGGCAAGACGGCACTTTATGCACGTGACTTTTCATTTCGGCACAATTTAAATATCCTAAAATTGAAAAAGTTCCAAGTCAGGGTATTTTCATGAAGTGAGGACATGGTTTAAGAAAAATTTGTCATTGCTTTTCAACCTCCAACTATATACAAATAGATGTTTAATAGATGCAACATTGCCATCAAGTGTCAAATTTAAGATTTTACGTTACAATAAGTTTTTAGCGACAATTTTAGTATATGTGCTTAAAAAATAATCTTGATATTGGGAAAAAATATAAGATTTCGGATATTAAATTTGCTGTTCTGATGTCAATATACCATTATCTGTTATAAAGCGTCAACTAATTGCAAGCGAATTATAATAAATCTAAGTTATATAATTATTTAAATTTTTGTTCATTATATCCTGACGTTGATCCACATTATAATAAAACTTGTATTTAATACTGTGGTTATTCATTTTAATTTAATACGTTATTCATTTTAATTTTTGAGTATTAGAGTTGGAAAAGGTGCATTAGAGGTCCTTAATTTAATATGAAAACCGAAAGCAATGAGAGTTACCAATATTTTGTACCGAGAGTTACCGCATCATTTTTGGATTATTTTAAATTCTTTGATATAATTTTGCTTTTTTTATATAGATAAACTTATTGAAATTCTGCTGTTTTTATTTATTTCAAATGTAGAAAAAAATCTAATTACAAATTAAGCGGAACAATTTTCAAAAAATTTACTCTATGAATTTATTGTCCACAAATGGTAACGCGAGTTACAGGCCAAAATTATTATTTTACTGGGTAAATTTTATGTTACCACTGAATTTTTAATCAAATTTCTAACAAACGGCACCCATTCTTTACATCAAAAGTAAATTTGGATTTGGATATCCAAATAAAAAAAATTTTAAGCTTAATGTAACTCCATAAAACTTTTTCAATGTAACGCGAGTTACCATTGAATTATCCATCACTGAAAATCAATCAGTTCATGTAAATGCAAATAATGTTGTCTATAAGAAAATATTTGACAGAAACAAGTAAAAACTAGTTCAAATTTTTGATTAATATAAACGATTTTTCAGAGCCGACTTCTTATTCCCATGATAAGTTGTAAAAATTTTCCAACGATCACCGAAATGAGCGAAAAATTATTCTTGAATCGCGCATTCATCGTTTGGCAATCGAGATGCGAACCATCTTCCAAAGAACCTTTGAGCGAATCGCTACTGCATCGCAAAATTAACTTATTTTCCAATCGGCTACTAAATTTTTGCAGTGACAATAAGAAGATCGGTCAAAGTTCTTTAAAGGGTCGAAATGGTTAATTCGGTTTTGGTAAAAAGGAGGACATTTGGGACCGATAGGAGGACATTTCAGTTTTAGTGAAAAAGGAGGACGTGTCCTTCTTTAGGGTACCATCTGGTAACCCTATTAATTGAGTTTGTATTCCTAAATATGACTGTTGATAAAAAATATGTCAGAATAAAACTAATTTCTTGAAAGTAGAAACATTTATCTTATTTTAACAATTAAATTATTTTACGCATGCGTCTAATTGAATTATTTTAAATTTTTTGGGAGACCGTTTGTTACTTTTTAAATTGCTCCATTTTCCATAGAAAAAGCGAAATAAAAGTGTTCGCAAAACTGTTATATCAATGCGAATAAGTTAGACGTGAAGTATGCATTAAAGCTTCACGCGATTTCTTTCTTTTTTTTATCATAAAAATGATAGAATTTGATTTTCGACATAAAATTAGGCACTATTTTGTTCTAGAAAGCACTATTTTTCTCTAAAATAAGGCACAAACTTAAAACGTCCAATTCCATCCCTGGTCAGAGTGCAAAATGAAGGTTAAGATGAAATTTCAAGCACGCTTCCCCGTAACGTCTTTCGAAGCTGTTGTGGTAGTTGAGTAAAAACTCAGTTTGGATTATAATCAAGCAATGGTAATTTTTTATAAAACTTGTGGAAATAATTATAACTTGCTTTTATTTCAATTTAGAAAACTTATAAGCACTAGCTGAAGGGTGCATAGAAGGACGTTGGCGCAGTTTTAAGAAAAATGTTTTGTGACGAGCTGCTGAACCATTACAATTGGAATGGAAGGTATGAAATAAAGGCCCTCGTTCATATGTCATGGATTTACGAAATTTAATCTGGTAAATATTTAATTTTTACTGTTATCTTTTACAAGATAACATATTGTATGTATTACATGCGTTTCCTTTAACTTATCATATAGACGTTTTAAAGCAGTTAGGCAATTAAATTTCAAAAAACAAATTTACGCAACGCAAGAGAGCATTGGGCGCATTGGGCATTTGTTGTACTACTTCTATATTGCACTAAATGCAGAAGTCAATTTACTGGAGCTGCTGTCAGTGGAAAACCTTTACATTAAATTTTGAAAAAGTAATAAAAAATTTGTTACCTGTGCTTCAACCGGAAAAGCAGACGTGGCTATAAAAGCCACTACTGTACCCACTGCTTATACAATAGCGATATCATAGTGAATTAACACTGCAATGTATGGAGAGAGCATACAATCATATCGCAAAGCTTTTTCTGGTGCAAAAGTCGTGTTTATCGATGAAGTGAGCTGATATGCTCCAGAAGATATAAGCTTAGATATGCGAAATAATTGGAAATTTTTACCAACCTTTGAATAGAATATCCGCTATATTTTATGGAGATCTAAGACAGTTTCCATCGGTCAATGCCAGAGCTATTTAGAAACCACAAAATATTCCATAGCTGGTGCTGGTCTCTGTCATTTACTTATATTTTATCAACTTAAACAAGTGATGCGGCAAAGTGGTGAAATATTCTCACCAAAATTGGTAATGGAGACAGTTTAACAGTCGATGAAACTAAGTGATTTCAATTCATAATAAAGTCAAATTCACAGAGTCCAGCGGTCTAATGGTACGGTTCCTTCATCACTCATCTCTTCCATCAAAACTCTGACTTGCAAAGTATAATATGGAAGCTAAAGCCAAAAATATCAATTCTATACAGAATCACTGCACACATTTCTTCGTGGGGTATAAAAATCAACAGGAATTAGTTTCTGCCAAAACGAAGTTGCCTAAAATGAATGTAACTGAATGCGGAGGATAACTGAATGCTTGCATTTGAAAACCATTAATAGTGAATTGTGATATCGTCGAAGATGGCTTCGTTAATGGCGCTATGGGTGGTGTCAAATTTATTGACGACGAGGACGCAGATGAAACTCAATTACTACAAAATTGGTACATTGGATAGAAAGTTAGGCTAAAATCTGGTCCACCGGTGTCCAGCACACCTAGTATATTACTTAACACTTAAACAGCCATTGAACAAAGGTTTGTTGCAACTGATAAGAACGGCATTATTTGCGTTGCAGAGGTTCAAATAAATAACAGGACTATATTGATAATATCTTTTAATATGCACTGCTTATGTCTCCCTTGAGAATATCGAATTATTAATTTCAATGAATTTACTTGAATAAAGTGACAACATTATAATAATAAGTCCTGTACCAGTTAGCCGATATTATAAATCTATGCATATAATTTTGTGTAGTGATTCTAATTTAAACAAAATCGACCCTGCTAATCGGTGTTTTATAAATTTTATGAAAGACTTTCGATTCACAATTGGCTTCTGGATTTATTCTACAACATTGGAAGAATCAAGTATTGATATGGTTTTTACACGATACAAACCCAATACTTCTTATACCTCAATACCATAAGCCTATATTAAAAACATATTTGAAGTTCTGCATAAGTCGCCTCGTTAGTCGAGTAGTAAGCGTGCTTAACTGGCACCCCAGAGGTTCCGGATTCGAATCCAGGCCAAATCTTACGCTTTTATCTTTCATTAATCCTTTTCTCATTTCTAATCAACAGAAATTATTAAATCATCATTATATACGACTTCGGGAGTTGCAGTTGGTAGTAGAGTTGGTTGTGGAATGAAATTGCTTGATAACTCGAATTGACTGAAGTGAAGGCATAACAATTGTCTCAGATAATAGACAAAACACCATTGGATAGAAATCATTTCGCATCCAAACATTTTTTGAAATTTTTAATCGAAACTGTTTCTTTTTTTATAAGTTTCCACGGATTGTTCTGACGCAAATAATTAATTTTGATTATTAAAATGCTTGCGAACATTGTCAAGCTCCAGTTTATTTATTCTCTGTTTTCAGCGAATGATTTGGAAATGGATGTCTGCCAGGGTCGCCGATCTTAAATTCTTAATCCGTTTGGATGGTAGAGAGGTTTTGATGTTCTGAAGATTGACCTCAATTCTCTTTTTACTAGATAACCATTCTTTCATTGTAGTTTTGAAATTTAAGACTTTATCATAGACAATGTCATCGTGTTATTAGCTTTCCATCCATAAGTCCATTAAAGTAATATGTAAAAACCTGTGAAAACATGAAGCGATATAGAGCTTTGCTAATCATTCACAATGAGCTGTTTCATTACCTCTGGAATTTTTCCTTTTAACACACAAATTTTTAATGAAATCCATGAATTTACACAAAATATTGCACGTAATATAACTTAAAATTTGACATCAGAAATAATAAAACCTATAAAACTCCCTCATGCCTCCAAGAAATTTGCTAGGTAAGGAGTTTCTCGCATCATAATCAGTTCAGCAGAAAAACAGCGAGGTGAGGAGTTGGCTACCAGCCGAGATGAAAATCTTGTAAATCAAGTATTGAAATTTTCTGAAAGAAAAATGGTTCAACCATTAAGTAAGCAATAAAAAAATAAGCAACTTAAACAGAACAATCAAAAATTAAGCAGCAAAATAGACCGAACAAATTAAAGAGTACATTATCTGAAGAAAACGATTGTGAAATCAGTTATCCTGAGTCAATTGATTCCATCGGGCGCCTTAATGATGATGGATATTCCAATGACGGCAACAATCATTGTTGGAAATTAACAGATGACGAGAAGTTAGTCGGGAGCGACTGTGTGCTGGTAAAATTATTAGCAGAAACTATGGAAATATTCAGCGGCTACACAATTTGAAAAAAAAAATTTGTTAAAGACACCTCGGTTTACCCTATAATTCCCTCTAGAAGCAGTAAATTATTCCTTGCCAATAAAATGTTAATAAAGTGAAACAAGCCAGCAATGGGAACAAAATCGATCACTTACTTGTCTTGTCGTCTTGTTCAACAAGTCGTCTACACTCAGTGGATGGCGTCAGACATACTTTCCACTTGCTGCCATTCAAGCAAGTTCAATACAAGCGTACTTTCAAATTTTTCAATGCTTTTTGTGCCATCTTATAAATAAGCAAGGAATACATTGCTTCACTGCGGGGGTCTCTTCAAGTGATGTCTGACTAGTTGACAACTAGTCGAGGCATAGTCAATTGAAGGCATAAAGAAAAGCATTGCATGCGTGTGGCCGCAAGAGTCTAACTCAGTGGCGTACCGAGAGGCTAAGCCGCCCGGTGCGGATTCCAAATTTGCCGCCCCTCTCATATGCAATAAAAAAAAAATCTTTGATATTTATATAGGGTTTTGTATGCATAGTTTTCACTTTAGAATTTGGTCTTTCATTGTTCTCAATTATATAAAAAAAATTCTAATATACATATCATCAACCTATTTCTAATACGACGCAAGTTTGGAAAAAATGGAGCAAAACGCGCGCATGAGTCTATTTTTGCTCTCATTTCTTCCGTGGTTTTGTTGTTCTATCTATGTTTAAAAATCTAGAGCAAAAAGTCTACGAGAAACTTCAATCCATTTTTGCCTATCTCATTTCTAAACACTAATATTAAAAAAAAAAATACAACAAGTAACTTGAAATGCCTTGATTAGATTAAAATGGGTTACAACAAAACCAAGTTACTTCAGTACTTTTCAGCACATTACTTAAACGAAGTTAAATTTTATGCGAAAAAATTCACTTCAAAATACCGCAATCGAAAAATTATTTCAAAAATTTATTGAACATTTTTTCTTAGTCAGATCTTCTTCTTCAAACGTATCGAATATAATCAAAAACAGCGTACAATGTCGTCACTTGAAAAAAATTTCGATTTAATTGAAAATTTGAAAGTCATAATCTATCAAAAATTATATGATAAGTTCCTTGAATTTTTTTTTGGAAATTATTACAAAAATATAAGTATACTCTCCAGTGATTTTTGCGTTAATAACGGAGAAAGTAAAATTGATTTTAGTCCTGCATCGTCGTACTATGATCCTGATTTTGATCCACAAATAAAAAAAAAGGTGACGAAGAAGAGCTCATGGACAATCATTTCATGGATACTCGATCTGAAGGTTCTCAAACAATCTTTTCCAATCGTACTACAAAGGATTCTCAAACATTCGTTTTCAATCGTGCTACAAAGAAAAGATTATTGCATCCAGCATACAGCAATTGCCGAAAAAAATGAAATGCAAAATTTTCGAAAAGGATTATTGTAATTTTTTATAAAACTTCCATCGAAACCGATGCAAAATTTTTTTGAATGCACATTAGTTCATCAAAAAGATCTTCTGAAATTTTCAAATATGTACAATTAAAGGAAATCGTGAAAAACCCATCTAAAAAGAAGGATATTATAGATAAATTAATTCCTTTAATACATGATAACACAAAAATTAATTTTTGGGAAGATTTTAAGGAATGTGCAGATTCTAAGGATCTTTCTATTGGTTTTACAAGCCATGAGTAAATACCAACATTCATGAATTTATTTATATGTTCCATTAATTTTGTTAAAAATAGTATCAAAAGATTTTTTATTGAGTTTAATGAATAGATTTATATATAATTTACTTAATAAGATACTTGTGTAGATACTTAATTATAATAATAAAAAAAAAAAAAAAAAAAAAAAAAACAAATTGGCCATTTCAGCCCTTGAAAGGACTTTGACCGAGCTTCTTAGGATCGATTGTGTTGTGTGTGTTATTAAATTTATGCACACAATTGACCGAGAACTGGACCTACATGTTTTATGCCGACTCCGAACGGCTCATGTTCTCAAGAAGCTTTACATGGCATTATTTACTCTCTGAGGTTTGCCATTGTCTGCAGAGAGGTGGTGACCGATCAGAAAAATTTTTTATTGAAAAACTTTTCGCCACGGCTGGGGATCGAACCCGGGCTCCGAGCATGCTAAGCCACACACTTAACCTGCATGCCACGGTCACCAACCAATAATAATAAGATACTTAATTAAAATTGTAACAAATGTTCAGCTTATTTTCTAAACAATTGTGTTTTAATTGATATTATACAACAAAACCAAGCAACTTTAAAGTTACTTGATTTTGAAAAAACAGCAACGAATAAAGTGTTCTAAGAAACATATAAATGTTTTATTTGCTTTTAAGTAACTTCATAGTTGCCTGGTTTTGTGAAAAAACAAAAATCTTGTTTATATGAAATGAAAAAATATATGACAAAAATTTTCTCAGTATCTTAAGTTCGACTGAATTGTTAAAAAACTGCAACGCAAAATAATTTGGCTAGCACAAGTTTCAAAAATTTCGAAACTTAACTCTTAACTCTTCAATAATTTAACTCTTCAATAATTTGAAAAAACTTAAAAATCTTATATACTGAAAGATTATATCCTATAACACAATACCTCAATTTCTCACAATTTTCAAAAAACAAGTTACTTGGTTTTGTTATATCACGGGAGAATTCTATATTTACTAAAATATAAATATGATATATTGACACCTGAACAAGTATTTTTTAAGGAGTAACCTGGCATAATAAAATTTTGTCATTGCATACACACTATACTTATACCCTACAGTTGAAAATAAAATTTATTTATGATATATAAAATGGTGAACAAAACATATGAAATTAAAAGCGCCATGAATTTTTTAAAAAAATTCCATCAGCAGTATATGTGATTAAAACAATAAAAAATTTTTTTGCGTAATATTTTTCCGAAAAATATATTTGTAATTTTTCAAAATTATATCTATTTCTATTGAACTTATACACATTTTTAAACATTAAAATAAACAAAATTTTGAAGGCGTCAGGTCCCCTTAAACGTTAATAATCGCTATTATTCCAAATGTTGACTTACGCCATATTAGAATTAGGCCAACGATAAAAAAGTTTATTCCTTAATGACACCGAAAAGGAAATTTATACAAATACAATTTTTTTTATAATATTTTATTAAATTATTATTTTTCTTGTTTTTTTATTAGCAAAATCGGTAATTACATTTAGGGTGCTCACAGTTCTGTATTATCTGCTCTGTTTACTTTGCCGTTTATTAACTTTAGAACATTTTAGCACGTGTTAACTTTGATTGTTTTTGTTTTACGTACAAACTTGAGATCCCACTTGTTGCTAAAGTTATCTCATAATTCTTCCTTTCCGTTCATTCGAGGCATGTTTATGAACAAATTTCAAATTTTTGAAAACTATTTTTGCAATTTAGCTCCAAAACACAAAAAAAGGTGCTCACAGTTCGATCTAAATATCTTTCTAAAGTTGTCAGGTGTTAACTTTAGAAGCAAACTGTGAATTCCCTAATTATCAAAGTCTATTTCATTACTTTACTTGTATTCTATAGATAATATGGCAAGATTTTGTAGGCGAGAAGTACTCATTGTAGTTCTAATGTAGGTTTTTATGAATAAAAGCTTAGAATAAAGCTTAAAAGTATAACAATGTTTGGAACTGCGTTTTCTAGACTTAATTTAAAAATAAATTTTAAAAGTTCAAGTGGACCTTTCATACAAGAATCAGTTTCTTTGTGAGCTATAGAAACAATATGCTGAAGTATTTTTCTCTCAGCGAGAAACTCTTCATTGTCAATTTCTTCGTGACAGAATTCATTCAGTTTACATTCCAACTTATCATTCAGGAGAATCAAAGGAGTAAGAATTGCGAATTTTTCAGCAAGAGCATGAAGCTGCTGAAACCTTGTGGTCATTTCTCAAAATCAGTTCTTGAAAATGAATAATTAAATTATTAAATTAGAAAATGACCTAAATCAGTTAAGACCACGCCTAACTCCTCTCCAAAGTGATTTTATTAAAACAGTGAAATCCCTTAAAAAATCAAAAAACATTATAAAAGATACGACTTAAAATTATACGCATAAGTCTTATTTCTTAATATGCACTCTGAACTTACAATTCGCCATAATCAAACGAAAATTCCGCCTTTCTCCCACACTCAACACATCAAAGCACAAAACAGCTATTTTTACCAAATATACCTAAGTTGAAAAACGTTATTCTGTTAAACCACTTTTCTACTGGGCATTTCCACTGACAAGTTAAAGCACTTAAAAACTCAAAAAACTTTGAGTTACTCGAAAACACCAGTTATTCAATGCTTGTTTCAAGTCGCAGCCGAGTTATTCGAAAATTCAACTACTCGCACATGCCTAAATATTATGTCTTTTTTTATTTCTTTGGCAACTAATTTTGAGACTCGAAAAACGATTTTACATTTTGGTTGTGCTCAATACGAAGCTCATAAATATAGTTACATTTACTGTGGCGGCCAAATTTATTCATTAAGTTTAGTTCTTTCTTTTGTTTGTACACCTTAAAATGATAATGTACACATATTTATTTTGTAAAAGGCTTTATTTAGCTTCAGTGCCGCCCCTAAACTAGTGCCGCCCGGGGCGGACCGCCCCCCCCGCCCCCCCCACGGTACGCGGCTGGTCTAACTAAATCCATTCGAATACTGCAGCATCCTTCGCCACAGTACCAGGCCTTTATTTACACTCATAAATCGTTTTAAAAACGGAGCTTACGCACTGCTTCATGTGAAAATGCACCAGCGTTCGAGCATTATGACTTCTATGCAGTCAAGCGTCCAATTCTGAAACCAGCTGTTGCAATCGGTTGTTATGAGATACCAATCCTCAGAGTAGATTTATGTGTTTTGTTAATTTTTGACAGTCACGTCAACAAGCATTGATGCAGCAACTTGCACAGACGTCATCAAAAATAACTGCAACAGTCAAAAACAGTTCTTTGTTGTTGTAACTGTTGTTAACCCTAAAAGACACACCCAAATAATATTACGAGAAAACACACCCGTGATACAAATGTACCCACTTATAATATGCTACGTTTTTTTAGTGTTTTCAAACATGCTCAATTTATTTTTAATTTTATCGTCAGTTTAAGTATTAACGAATGTTTTAAGGAACAGCTTGTTTATATTTTATGCAAAAATAGTAGGCAAAAAATGTCGGTTCAGCGACATCAATTCAAGAGTAATTCACGTGAACATGTGTGTTCTACCTGAGGATACAAAACTATCTGCTTTTGCAACAACGAAATATCGCTGCAGAAATCGTCCATAGAATGCTTTTATGAATAAGCCAAAAACGAGGTCTTGTCTTAGCGCAGGTAGGTAGATGTTAAAAATATCTTTTCATTTCACATTAAATCCTTTTATTTCAGCATAAAAATTATAAACTTCTGCAAGAAAGTCAGCTTTATGGGTAGATTCCACCCAGGCAATAGTCCTCGAGGGTTAAATAAGCTATCTTATATTGTATTAACCATTTGTATGTCATATTTCTTCTCTGAGATATATGCATATAAGAGGAATGCAAGGTGGTTTCACTAAGCATTGCTGCTTCCTCTGTCTTTGGGACAGTCGAGCAATGAGCCATCATCACATCAGAAAATATTGCCCGACATGACATCAGGCCAAGAAACCGTTTTAAATACGCCAATAGTAGATCCTTAAAATGTAAAATTCCACCAGTAAATATAAAGCTTGGTTTATTCAAACATTTTGTGAAGGCTCTTCGCACCTAGAATTTTTTTTCAGAAAATATATCTAGCAAGAGTAACGTTTTATACTTACAGTGGCAATCAAAACTGAGTGGATGTTTCGAAATTCTGCATTCAGTAGCCTAATAATTTTTCAATTATTAAAAAAAAAATTATAAAAATTTCACCATTTATTTTTTAAAGTGTTAGGAAAAAAAATCTATTTTCAGAAAAATTCATGTAAAGCAAAAACAAAAATTGCAATAACAAATCTTAAAAATGCGGCATTCACTCAGTTTTGCACTTTTCGACCAGCTTCATAAGAACATCTGTATACAGACGATGATCAGTATTTTGTCCAAAGCCCTTTGTTTTTGATGACTCTTTGTATGCGCCTGGGCATACTTTCGACCAAATTTTCAATGATTTCTCTGGGGTATTGCTCCATTCGACCTGAACTCGGCGCAACAACTCCGTCATATTTTCAAGAGCTCTTTTGTACATACCCCAACGCCCTGTCACTATAGTTCACAAATTTTTAATGGAGTTCAGATCAGGACTTTATGTTGGCCACTCCAGTTGCTGGAAAGTTTGCTCTGATAATCATTTTTTGACAATTTTGGATGTATGTTTTGGATCTCCATCCTGTTGGAATGCAATTTCCTCTTCTGTATAAGCGCACAAGTGCACAAATTCCGGTAAATGGGTTTTTAAAATATGAGGGTAGCTTTCCAATCTCATTACACTATCAATTTTCATAAGAGTCCCGACATGCCACAACGTAAAGCAGCCTCATACCATCAAGCTGCCGCCGCCATGCTTAACGGTTTGCTTCACATGATGTTTTTTATTCTTTCATATTCATGTGCCTAGTAAAATTGCTTACCAGAGAACAACTTGAGTGCATTCAAAAGGCGTTTTGAATGTCTCGTCAAAATACGAGCTACGAATGTGCCTTCTGCATTAAAATTAATGCGCAAACACATGTACTAATCGCTGTGGTACGAATGCCGTAGAGTACGAGCGATGACGAATACGAATGACTGCGAAACATGAATGTCCGACGAAGCCAGACATTCGCAACATTTGCCAAAAGCAACGAATATTCATGCTTTTATGTTTATTCGCAGCAAGAAAAAAAATGTTAACTGCAGTCTGTAGCAGCGTTCACCAAAAATTCATAAAACATTACACAAAAAAGAAAATGCTTAAATTATGAGCAGTGCTTCAAAACTTAATTTTTTTATAAATGAGCCAAATGGTTAGAACTTAATATTTTTCGAATTAATTTAAGATTGTTTTGATTTCAAATACATTTTTCTAGAAACACACAGCAGTGTCTTGTCTTCTCCTTGCAGTCCAAATCAAGGTCCTTGTATATTACATGCCTCGTTATCTAACGGTGCGATACGATGTCCGTTCATTCAATCAAAGTCATCAGCTAAAATATAGAAAAAAAAAACGGCTATTCCTTCGGCGCAATTTCAAACAAGTTGCGCTGTTACTGCCATTGCATTATTGGCATTAAGTGGCCTCTCAGTTTGCCACTTTAAAGCCAGTTAATGTTGTTACTTTGTCGATGTTGTTGTTGGTTTGTGAACTGAAGTGTGTTTGATAAGTTGACTGGCATCTACCGCAAGAACTTCTTCAATACTACTCCCAGAACAGTTGAAGTAAATCAAGCAGAGGTGAGCAACTCATAGTTGTGTAGTTAATATTAAAATATAATGTACTATTAAAAGGGTCATACGTTGACACGACGCAACTGACGTTTCATATATTCTACTTACTTTCTTACTAAGATGGGGCTTATAACTGCTGATCGGTTTTGACCTTGTCTAAGAATTTTCGCTTGTCGTGTGCTTGCTGGTGCCAGTTAGAAACTCAAAGCATAGTCAGGTTATCCAATGCCTGGTCTTTCCAACGGTGATGTGGTCTTTCTCGTCTGCGTTGACCACCGCTGGGTACCGAATCGAATAATTTTTTCGCTGGAGCTTCGTCGTTCATTCTCTCGGCATGACCTAGCCAGCAAAGCCGCTCAATTTAATACGTTTGACTTTATCGATGTCGGCATATAGCTCATATGTGATTCCATCGTTTTCGGTACTCGCCATTGACGCAGATTAGATCATAGATCTTGCGAAAGATTTTTCTCTCGAACGCTCCCAAAGTCCTTTCATCAGAGCTGCTCAACGTCCAGGTTTGTGATGCGTATAGTAGGACGGGCATGATTATTGACTTATAGAGCGTCAGCTTTGTTCGTCGAGAGAGAGCTCTGCTTCTCAATTGCCTACTGAGTCCAAAGTAACACCTGTTGGCAAGAGTTATCCTTCGTTTAATTTCAATACTGATATCGTTGGAGGAGTTAATGCTAGATTCCAGGTAAACAAAGTCCTTCACTACCTCCAAGGAGGTGTTGTCAACAGAGACGTGGTTTCCAAGACGCTGGGACTGTTTGTTTGTTGACACAAGATACTTCGTTTTATCTGCGTTCACTGCAAGACCCATTCGACTTGACTCTATTTCGAACTCATTTTAACTTTGCGCGTATTATGGTCAATAATGTCAATATCATCAGCATTCGCCAGCAGCATAGCAGTTGTATTGACAATTTTGTCGCTGAGTTTCAGTTCAGCAGCTCGGATGATCTTATCCATAACTAGATTAAAAAAGTCGCACGATAAGGAATCACCCTGTCTGAAACCTCACTAGGCATCGAATGAAGGGGAGAGTTGCTTCCCGATTTTCACTGCACTGCTGGTGGTGCTCGGTGTCATTCTACAAAGACGATTAACTTTACAGGAAAACTAAATTCAGAAATGGTGGAACAAAGGTGACTTCTTATTGGACTGTCGAAGGTGGCTTCACAATCGAAAAAAGATGGCGTGCGTCAATTTGTTTTTCAAGGGTATTTTCCAATATTTGTCAGAACGTAAAGATCAGGTCGATTGTGTACTTTTCAGGTCTGAAGCCACACTGATTAGGTCCAATTAGTTGGTTAACGATGGGTTTCAGCCTTTCACATAATGCACTCGATAGCGCCTTATATGCGATATTTACAAGACTTATCCAACGGTAGTTGGAGCAAATGGTAGGATCATTTCCTTTTTTGTGGATTGTGCAGAGCACTTTGAGGTGCCTACTATCTGGAATGCATTCTACAATTTATTCTGCAAAGAAGCTTGTGAGTACATTTAAACAGAGCTTCGCCTCCGTTCTTAAACAGCTCAGCCGGCAGGCTACGACTTTGTTGTTTCTAAGTCGAGATATAGCTGTTAAGACATTTTCATGTCAATACCCAGGTGCATATCCGTAAATCAATATCAGTTTGCAGTAGTTGGTATCAGATTTAGGAATCATCCTTCTACTCATTCTTGTTGGTTTCAAGGAAATTGTTTTAACGTGATGGGCTTCAATCCCAATGCACAACCTTTGCTTGGAGGCCAAAGGGATCCGCCGCTCAACTTTTACGTCAAGACAAGCGGTTGCTAGTTTGCAGTTTCCAGGAGACACCACGGGAAGCTTTGAGCGGACTTGAGACGATTTCAACATGGATATTCAACGTCCCCTTGTCTCAATTATTTCTTAACGGTAACACAAAATAAATGCACCCATATTTTTGATAAAGAGGTGTAATCCAAGAAGTAGTAAGGACGAAATTTGGGAATATATTTTTAACTTTGTTTGAAATTTCAGCAAAAATTGTTCCAACTAATGTTTTATGATATTAGGTTGGGTAAGGTTAGAAGGGTGGTGCTTAGGTGCTTCCATGCAGGCTTTTTGGTCCATGATCTTGAAAAATTGGTATCCTTGAGACAAAAAGATTGCTATATCATACTTAAAGATTGGATAGTAAATAACTAAGATTTGCAAAAATGCAAATGGATGACCTTTACGTTCGGAACAAAAAGAACTTTTTTAGAAATTGCCTTCTTAGGAATTGGATTAGAGCATGTGCGGCGAACTTTTTTTATAGTACGGTCTTATGTTTGGTACTGCTTGTCGTAATTCCACTACTGTTAAAGCTCCCATGGGAACTTTATAGGTTTGTTGTACCACCTGCAGTAAGTAATCAATTTTTATAAAACATCCTGTGCTCTTTCCGCCTTAAGAAGTTTATTTTTTCCCAACTATTATATTCATCTTTTTTGCTCACAACAAGAAAGTAATATTATTCAGTTTCAGTATTATTTTGCGCTGTTCTCTCTTCAGGGAAATTATAATAAAAATCTTAAAAACCAATGTTTTGAAAAGCACAACAAATAAAACCGAGTTTAAAATTAACGTTTAACGTTTATTTGATTGGAAGAACGTTTAATAAACAAATATGCAGACAAAAAAAAAAACGGACTAGCGGACAGAAAATAACCGAAGAAAGTGCGCTTCAGATAATAGATATAAACAAAATAAAATTAAGGCTTTTATTATGTTTTTAAGCAGAAAAAAAACAACAACTGGCAAATTGATTGCTATCAATAATAAACGTATTTTTATGTAGACAGCAAGCAGTCGACCTGTAAAAACAAATAGGTCAGCAAATAACGAAAGGGGGTGGGCTTCAAGTCCTATCGTGCCACTGGTCGTCGTGGTAGGCGGCATAGAACAATGGATATATTAATTTTTGTATGTATTTCTTTTGTCTTTTCTTTTATTGTGGGCATTGTCTATTGTTCGTTTGTTCAACTTTGTTTTTTATCCTACCAGTCTTTCTGTGTACATACTGTTTGACGAAAAAATAAATAAACTTTTATTTTACATATACATACTAATACGAAATGTTTATTCTTGAATTTCCTTTACAAAACGGAAACACCTAATTTTCAATCGATATTCTCTCGAACAGAATAGAGAATAAATCTTAAATTTTATTTCAATTTTGTTAAAACTTTTAAAGACCAATTTCGATTAATTAATAAACGCTTACATTCATGCACGTCTTTAGGCAGAGTTATTTTTATGCACGGACAGGCTGAAAACTGCGTTGGGTTTGAAGCCCACCACTTAATAAAATATTTCAATGAAACGAATAAGAATAATAAAGGAATGATCCCATATCTGATGACAACTACCAGAAATGAAAAACTGATAATGATTTACGGATATGCACTGAAATCTCCACAACCTAAATTGGAATCGTACCTCTAACCAACTGATTGATATCTTTTAAAGATAAAGAGCTAATATCACTGCAATCCACGAAATGCCATGGAAGGGACATGGTTGCTTACGGCAAGCATCCTGTGATATCTACTACAGCGGCCATGTGGAGAAGCACGAGTTTGGATGTGGATTTGTAGTTGGCAAGAGAATACGGCATCATAACCTGCGATTCACTCCTGTGAACGAACGAGTTGCCATAATCCGCTTCAAGGCAAAATTTTTTAAAATAAGCCTTATATGTGCGCACTATTCGATAGAAGAAAAAAAAATGACGATATCAAGGAAATTTTCTACGAGCGCCATGAAGATTCAAACGAACGCTAGCCCCGACAAGACATAAAAATCGTGATTGGTGATTTCAACGCCAAGGTGGGCAAGAAAAACTTATTTTAATATATTTTAACGCGTGCTGCTATGGAGCGAAACCGAAGGAAGAGGAGGAAAGAGAAACACCTTTTCAGGAAAAAAAAGAGAGGCAGAAACGCGTGAGTGCGAGAAAGTTGAGATGGATGGCGACAGGAATGAGACTCGAAACGTTAAAACTCCTACCCGATGGTTTTAAGACAGGAGCCTCTTCCCGCAAGGATGAAAAATGGGAATCTAGGGACAGACATCCAGAGTTCACTGATGTTATGGATGAACACTTCTCTAGTCTTCTAAATGGCAACGCTGACAAGAATCTCGCCAACAGAGATGATATCTCGGAAACCCCAATTTTAGATGTCAGCGTTGAAGTGCCGCTACCCGAGTATAACAAGGTCTTAACAGCTATAGCTTGGCTTAAAAACAACAAAAACGGAGGCGCAACTCCGTTTGTACATATACATATCGAGGGCTTATATTCAATAATGTCTATCTATAAAAACACAGTTTTCAGGAGAGAAAAAACTGTTTTAAACACCAATAAGCAACAGTGTTGATGAACCCATCTTCTACAATATTAAGAAAAATTATCTTTTAATCATGAAATTTAAAAACTTACTTGGAGATAACACGGAGTCAAATTTGAGCTGAAAACAATCCCAAACCAATTAATTTTGGGAGTTATTCTGAGCAAAGTCATAATGTTCTTGATATCAAGCCCTAATGTGATTGTTCATCAAAAAAGTAACACGCCCATTCGTGCACAAATTAAGTTCTGGTTGGATCATTTATCAAAGAATTAACATGCTAACTTGTCAAAGTCATCAATAGTCAATTTGGTATATTTTATAAAAAAAAAACATGCTCATTTGTGTCCAAGGCAAGCCACTTATGGATTGATACTAAAAAAAATTAGGGTATCATGAATATGCCAATATAAGGAATTTTGTCATTTTTTTTATCAAAATATGTCAAATGTCAACTTTAAAAATAAATAAATAACAAAATACAAAAAATAATTAAACTCTGAATTATGCCCTAGTGTAAAATGTACAAATTTCTTAAAAAATAAAAATGACATAAAGCAAAATAAAATTATATTTTCATTGTTCAAAATCATGATATAATAACTACAAGGTAGTGTTGACGTTTCTGTTGGAAACTACCATCTGTCAAAAAATATGACAAAGAAGAGAGCGCTCACAATCCATCATTGCATACAATTAATTTTCACTGGTCACATTCAGCGTACTCAACAGTTGGCAACTGTTAAGTCGAAACTTGATGCACATAAATATGAAATTGCGCATTAAAATGGATTTAAAAACAGAAAATTTTTTATTTGTTAGTAAAATTTAAATTGGTATTTGATACAAAGCTTGACATTTCATCAACTTGACAACTTTTCTGACACTTCAATACCGATAACAGAGCTCCCCGAAATGTCTCGCTATCATAACAGTTGAGAGAATCAACACTTGTTACTAGTACCTGGTAAAGTTTATATACCATGGTCCAAATTAGATATGTTTCATCCAATTCGGACAGGAAAATATAATTTATTCTCTGCACTTTTATGCTAATAGAAAAAATAATAACTGAGAACTACGTCATTCAGTTGATAATTTATTAAAAATATTTTCAAGCCCAATTTCTGGCATAAATTGCGAACGTGAAAAGCATGTTTTGAGATGGTTTTGAGCTCTATTGAGTCGATTTCAGTTACGAACGCTTTGAGCATGGTTTTAGACCATTTTTTTCTCTCCGTGAAGTTATGGTCAAAAAAGCTAGAGCTGTTCAACTTACGGACCTCTCCCCTACCAATCACTTCATTGCACGACGCTAGCCAACTAAGTGAAGAAAGTACCCAGAAGGAAAATGTGGAATACATGACTTTAAGAACGCATGAATTCTTTGTTGAAAAAAGAGACAAAAAAGATACATGGCCGAGTAAAATATCATAGAATGCGAACTTTTTTCATTTTGAATGAAAGTATTGTTTACTTTTAGTTTTTTGTCAGTGAAAAAAACTGTAAATGACGACATTAAAATGTGTTACAATCCATACAATCAGATACTAACTCTGGATGAAATTTTGAAACCTAGTGGTTTAATTAAATCTCTAAACAAAATGGTCCACACTGCTGTTTTGGACTGTCCATAACTATGATGGACTGGAAAATTGTCCAGCCTTTAAGAATTATGAACATTTAAATTTGGAAATTCGGCAATTTTAATTTAAAACTTTCATTAATAATGTGACTTTTAACTACAAATAAAATAAATTATAAAAAGGACTCGAAAAGCATTCACTTTTTCATACATTCTTTAGCCATGTAGGAAAAATCACATATTTTATGAGCAAGGATTTTATTCATGACAAAATTATATGATATTTCTTGCATTCTTTAGGAATGCAAAAAGGGATGCATGATTTTCCTATGACATCGCCGTGTAAAAAATCATACGTTCTGAAATGTATAGTTCATAGGGGTGGTGCATTCTAAAACACATTCCTATACATGACCATTTCCTTCTGGGTATGTAAGTAAAAAGAAATAACATCTCTCATTTTCTATTGCAATGATGATATTGAAATTTTACAGTTTTCATAATAATTTTATAATCACGTTTTCAAGTAACAACAACATTTGTATGCTACAACAACAAGATTGCTACTATTTTATCACGATTTTTAACGGTGGTTAAAAATGTCCCATGCTCTATTCTTTCAAAAACATGATTGTGCCTTTTCATTACCAGTTTGTAAAAACAAACCGTTAAATTGACATTTGACACATTCTATAATTAGTCATGCGAAATCGATTGGAAACTGACAGAAAATTATTTACTCTAATTAACAGAAATATCAACTATAAAAGAGAGTATTTTCCGAAATTGTACTTTTTAGTTCATAACTGTTTATTGGTTAAACGTGTGATACAGAAAAATGAATTAAAATAAACAGCAGATGCTGCAATTAAACTTATACATAATAATTGCCGGGCTATCATTAGGTATTCTTTCAATTAAAATTAATTATTATTACATTAAATATAATTATGAATATTCAAAACTAATTGTATTGAATAGCAAATGCTCTAAAGTTCGAAGATGAAACGAATTGGCAAGCATACTGTAATAGAAAAAGGCAATCGCCAATTGACGTTGTTAACGATAATGTAAGGTTGAAAAGTTATAATTCTGAATAGAAATTAAAATATCTGCCTTTGAAATCATTTTAGACAGTGAATGAGACCGATTGGAATCAACGATTGCGGTTTCGTGGATATTCAAAGCCACTTACATGGAAGATTAAAAATTCTGGAAGTCACAGTAAGTTAAAGATAAATAACAGTTTGAATATTTTTGGTTAATGTGGCACTTGTGTTAAATAACGTTGCATATTTTTTGAAGTCAAAGTGAAAAATTTTGGGAAAAATGAAGAAGACAAAATAATCTTACGTGGTGGTGGCTTAGAAGGTACCTATTATGCTGTAAGCATTAACGTGTTTTGGGAAAAAGGATCGTTACATTCGTTATCAGGACAGTTTTACTCCATGGAGTGGCAGATCTTACACATAAAAAAGGATTACCAAAGCATGCATGAAGCCATAACAAAACCAGATGGAATAGCAGTGTTAACATTTTTCGCAAATGTCAGTTTGTTGAAGATATCTGTCAAGTTGTGCTTAGCTATGTAAATTATTAACAGGTAAGCGATATTGAAGATGGTCCTTTGGAGGAATTTTCTCAACAAATCGGATTAATAAGAGATTACAAAGAATTGACAGATTTACCAAAAAATTTCTCTATGTCCACACTTGTGAACGCTGTGAATCCATATCAATTTTACAGCTATTTTGGTAAACTATAAAATTTTTCTCAAAATGTGTGCTTATGCAATTGCATCAACAGGTTCAATCACCACCCCACCTTGTCATGAATCTATATATTATATGTTCTTTCCAAAAATTATTCCAATCTCCAGGAAATCAGTAAGTTCGTATTTTTTTTTTTGTTTTAATCTCATAGAAAACTAAAATTTTAATCGAAGCGAAAATGCTTTTATAGTTCTCTTACTTCGAAGCTATATTGGATTTAATCCATCCGAATTCAAAAACCGCCGTTAGAAGTTTACAAAAGCGAAACAATCGTAAAATATACTTTTATAATATAATGCATCCTAAAATTGGCACAGCAAATATAACAAATACAGAACATGCTATTGGGACTCAACCATTGTCACAACAAGAAAAATCAATGGACATCAAAGACGGTAATTCCTTTTCTTTTAAATTGAATATTTCGAACAAATCGTAACTAATAAAATTCAATGTCTCAGGTTTGGATACAAGAAACAAATCCAAAAATTCCATCAAATCCATTGGAAGCAATCCAAAGCCAGAATCAACAGCAAAAGAAGTTAATGCAAATGGCGAAAAAATACCTATTTCTGGATCTGATTTAGCCGCCATCTCACCAAACAGAGCTGTCATAGGTTCAAGTACAATTTCACCATATGACAAAAGCGACGTATTTACTCCTTCACCAAGATCTGCTCTATCACCACACCATGATAATAGCATATCTACTGAAACTAGTTCCGCCACACCGTTAATCAGAGATGGAAGCAAACCATACGTGGCTCCCTTAGGTTCAAGTACAATTTCACCATTTGACAAAAGTGATGACCATCCTTTTTCACCTAGATCTAATTTATTACCACATCAAACAAATGCCATTCCTCCTGTAACTAGTTCTGTCACACCAATTACCAGAGATGGAAGCAAGCCATACGATTCTCTCTTAGGTTCAAATACAAATGCACTAATTGGCAAAAGTGATAGCCATCCTTCTTCACCAAGATCTGCTGTAATATCACCAAACCAAAATAATGGCATCCCTCCAGTTACTATTTCTGCCACACCATTAATCAGAGATAGAAGCAAACCATACGGTGCTCTCTTAGGTTCAAGTACAATTGCACCATTTAGCGAAATAGGTGATAGGTATGCTTCTTCAACAGGATCTGCTCTATCACCACATCAAACCAACGGCATTCCTCCCATAACTAGTTCTGCCTCACCATTTATCAGAGATGATAGATTTAAATCAATACCTAGAGCTACTCAAACCCATGACAAAAGCCTTGACCATGCTGCCATTTCAAGTCAACCAACCCCACAGACATTTCATCCCAACGAAATTAACGATAAAATTGATCGTGGTGCTTTTTTGTCTAGTCCTCGTTCGCCACCTGACGACAACAATGAATTACGATCAAAACCTTGGGTTTCTCTACCAAATCATCAAATTAATAGTCATCCCCCGGGTCCAAGCTTTACAACACCATACGACAGAAGTGATCGATATCTAGCTGCTCCTGGAACAAATTTACATTTCGACTTACCACACAGTTCTCCCTCAATTGCAAAATCTTATTCGCCATTTGATAATCGTAATGACTATTTATCAAAACCAGGAGTTGCTCAACCACAAAATATAGTGAACGATTATCCTTCTTGGCCTAGTTCTAATGCTCCACGCGACACAAATGTACAGCACCCATCGAGAGCTGGTACTACTTTGCCATATGGCCAACTTTATGAACATCCCTCCAAGGAAAGTACTTCAACACCATATGTTAAACGTGAACGATATCCATCTGTGAATGGAGATAATATACCATCTAGCCATCAACTTTATGACCATTCCTCCAAGGCAAGTACCCCAAGACCATATGGCAAACATGAACAATATCCATCTGTGAATGGAGATAATATACCATCTGACCATCAGTTTAATTCTATCTCCATGTCAAATAATTCTCCATTTGAACGCAATGATGACTTTTCATCAACGTCAATAGCTGCTCCACCATCCCATAATGTCAACAACTATCATTCAAGGCCAAGCTCCTTTACAATGAACGACAAGGGCAAAGGAAATCCATCAATGTCTGGACACTCCATTATCGATGACAGAGGTCAACGATATCCATCTGCCTTACCATTAAGTCAACCTTCTATCACCACTTCTACACACAATCATAATAATGTTGGTTATGCATCTGCACCATTTAGTTCTATCTCCATTTCTAATAATGCACCATTTAAACAAAACGATGGCTACGCAACACAACCAGAACCTGCACTACCAGCGAATAATGTCAACAGCCATCCTTCCAGGCCAAATTTCTATTCTACAGACAACAAAAACAATGGAAATCCATCAATGTCTGGAAACTCCATTGGAAAAACACCACACAACACAGGTGATATTTATCCATCTGCCTTACCAGTTAGTCATCCTTCTGTCTCCACTTCTACACTTCCACTTCAACAATATCACAACAATTTTGGCTATACATCCGAACCAAGAGCTACTCTTCCACCCAGCACAGTTGACGATCGTTCCTTTTGGCAAAGTTCGCCACATGAAACGAACAATGTACATCAAGAACAACCTGGACATATTCCACCATATAATCAACCCTTCACTGCAAGTACTCCGCCATCGTTTGTTCCAGAACCTTCTCTGCCCCGCAGGAAAGTTGACAACCAACCTTCTTCGCTTTCTGATAAGCCCTTCGTTCAAAGTATATCGACACAACCTGATTCCAATAATCAATACCCTCCTGTTTTACGATTTGACAATCCTGCTATTTCCATTTCTTCGCCACTTTACAATAGTAACAACTATCCATCGCAAAGAGGTTCTCTACCTCCCAATAACCTTAAAGACCAACATTCTTGGCCAAGTTCCAACAAGCCACAGGACAAAAATGGTGAATATTCATCAAAACCTGGTTCTACTTTACCGTATGATAAGCCTTTCGTTGGAAGACCATCGACAATACCTGGTATTGATCATCGGTACACATCTGGAGTAGCATTTGTCCGTCCTTCTATTTCCTCTTCTATTCCTATAGCTACTTCCTCACCACCTGATAATAGTGTTAGCAATCCATCTCTTAAGCGAGTTTCTATACCACACAATAAAGTCGAAGATCATTCTACTTCGCTTACGCCTAATGAGCCACACGACAAATACCATGAATATCCGTCAGATCCTAATTTGCGGTATGGTCAGCGTTCTTTTGTTAAACCAACAAAGTCACCTGGTACTAGGGATCAAAATGCATATGGTCGACCTTTTATTCGCCCATCGCATCCCACTCCTTCACCTCTTGACATTAGTGGAGACTATCAATCTGGACAAGGTGCCTCGCCACCAAACAAAGAATTCGGATATACTACAAAGAATCACGACGATAAATATCCATCAAGAACTGTACATTCCTTACCTTATGTCCAACGCAATAGGCAACCCTCTGTTCCAATTACTACAACACAACATGGTGCAGACAGTCGTTATACACTTGGCCGTCCTTCCTTTCAAACTCCTTCTCCACTTGGCAATAGTGATGGCCCTCCATCTGTTTCAGAAGCTTATCTGCCTCCCAAAAGAGTTAAAGACCAATTATCTTGGCATAGTTCTGAAACGCCAAACGACAATGACGATGAATATCCATCAATAGCTGATTATACCAATGATAATGATGATAAGCCCTTGGTTAGAAGTACATCAACCTTAAATATTCATAAACAGCAAAATCTATCTAGCTTACCAGTTAGTCATCCATCTATGTCACCAACTTCACTACTTAACAATAGTTATGACTATCCGTCCGTTCAAGGAGTTCCTCTTCCTCCGAAAAAAGTTAAAAGCCAACCTTCTTGGGCCAATTCAGAAAATCCAAACGATGAATTTGATGACTATCAATCAAAACCAAGAGCATCTCGAACACACAATAAAGTCCATGTCCATCCTTCTTGGGCTAATCGATTAAAAGCTGAATCCAATCTACCGTATGAACAAACCTCCGTTAAAAGTAGATTGACACCGTATGGCACAGATGATCGCTATACTTCTGAAGCACCATTTGCCCGCGCTTCTATTTCCAATTCTTCACCACGTGGTGTCAGTGATGGCTATCGATTTAAACAACGAGCTACTGAACGACCATATAGATTCAAGGACAATTCTTCTTCACCTAGTTATTTGACGCCCATCAATGACGACAATGAACACTATTCAAAACATGAACCTAATGATCAACCAGCTGGTGTAAGAACTTCGATACGACCTGGTAAACGTATTCGAAATCCATCTGCCAGTCCTTCCATTTCCACTTCCTCGCCACGTGACAACAATCAGGGCTATGTATCTATGCAAGGAGCTGCAGAGCGACCAAATAGATCCCAGAACCATTCTTCTTCACCTAGTTATTATCCGCCACTCGATGAAAACTATGAATATCCATCAAAACATGAACCTCCTTTGCCATATGACCAACCATCGGTTGGAAGAACTTCGATACCACCTGGTAAACATATTCGAAATCCACCTGTAAGTCGTTTTGTTTCCACTTCCTCGCCACGTGGCAACAGTCAGGGCTATGTATCTATGCAAGGAGCTACAGAACGACCAAATAGAATCCAAAACCATTCTTCTACGCCTAGATATTATCCGTCACTCGATGAAGACTATGAATATCCATCAAAACATGAACCTCCTCTGTCATATGACGAACCATCGCTTGTAAGAACTTCAATACCACCTGGTCAAGATAATCAAAATCCATCTGCCGGCCCTTCAATTTCTATTTCCTCGCCACGTGACAACAGTCAGAGCTATGTTACTATGCAAGGAGCTACAGAACGACCAAAAAGATTCCAGTACCATTCATTGTCACCTATTGATTATCCGCCCCTCGATGAAGACTATGAATATCCATCAAAACATGAACCTTCTTTGTCATATGACCAACCATCGGTTGTAAGAACTTCAATACCACCTGGTCAAGATAATCAAAATCCATCTGCCGGCCCTTCAATTTCTATTTCCTCGCCACGTGACAACAGTCAGAGCTATGTTACTATGCAAGGAGCTACAGAACGAACAAAAAGATTCCAGTACCATTCTTCGTCACCTATTGATTATCCGCCCCTCGATGAAGACTATGAATATCCATCAAAACATGAACCTTCTTTGTCATATGACCAACCGTCGGTTGTTAGAACTTCTATACCACCTAGTGATCAAAATCCATCTGGCTTACCATTTGATAGTTCTTCTACTTCCACTTCTTCACCACTTGACAGAAGTGATGACTATTCATCTGTTCAAGAAGATTCTATTCCTCCCAGTTCTGCTGTACCACACGACACAGACGATGAGTCTCCATCAACAGACGCTAGTCTGCCGTATAACCCAACCTCCTCTGAAAGTAAATCGACACAACACAACACAGATATTCGCGATACGTATAACTTGCGATTTAATCAATATTCAATTTCCATTAACTTAAACCTTGACAACAATGATGGCTATCCATCTTTACCAGGAGTTTCTTTACCACCAAATAAAATTGACGACCACGCTTCTTCACTTAGTTCGAATAAGCAACAGGATGAAGACGATGATTATCCGTCAATACCTGAAAGTAGATCGACATCTGGCCAATCATCCTTAGTAAGAATATCGAACCGACCTGGTACAGCTGACCGAAATGCAGCTGGTTTTCCATTTGGTCGTCCTTCCAGTTCTCCACCACTTAATCATAGCGATGTCTACCAATATGAACCAAGAGCTTCTATATCACACAACAAAGTCAACGAACATAATATTTTGCCTAGTTCTGATGTGTCACATCACAAAGAGGATACTTTTCTATCAGGGCCTGGACACTCTCTGCCATATAAGCAAAAACACCGTCAACCTTCCCTTACAGGAATTCCAACACAATATAATAAAGATGGTCGATATTTTTCTGACTTAGCATTTGAGCG
Organism: Tetanocera ferruginea; assembly: GCA_958299015.1. NCBI lineage: Eukaryota > Metazoa > Arthropoda > Insecta > Diptera > Sciomyzidae > Tetanocera > Tetanocera ferruginea. The sequence continues at coordinate 129,889,910 of OY282640.1, forward strand.
TCCTTACATTTCTTCTTCTTCCCCATTTGACAACAATGAAAGCTATACATCTATAGCAGGACGTTCTCGATCACCAAATAAAGTCAACAATTATGCTTCTGCACCTTTTAATGAAACGCAATACTACGATAGCTACGAATCTCAGCCAACACCTAGATCTACTTCGATATATGAACAACTCTTTCGTGAACCTTCCTTCGCAAGTGTTATTTCGACACCTGTAACGTGAGTGAGGGTATGTGCAGCTGAAAACAAGACAACAGTTACAGTTTTGCTCAGTCTTTCTTCGTCATCGTGTTTCTTTAAATATATATTCAGTTTTAATTTGCTGTATTATTGGAAATATTGCTCTTCGAGTTTTGGTATCTGCAAACAGATAATTATGTAAATGAGAAATAAAAAACGAGACATATTGAAAATTTCAACGTTTTCGTGCAATTATCATTTGAAAACGTTAGAGTAAGCATTTGAACTGCGTGAAGAGAACTTTCTCAATTAAGATTTCGCATGAGAAAAGTTTGAGCCTGGATGAAGATTATTCAGTTTTAAGATATACATAATTTTTGAAACGATTCAGTTCTTTTTTTAACTAACAAAAGTTTCAACATTTTATGAGATTTGAATTGAAATGTGCCTTCAGAATTTTCATGTTGTATTTTGCGTATAAGAGGTTGAGGTCTTGAACGTGATCAGTGGATTACAAAAGAAATAGTAATCGGCGAATACACAAGTAATAATGGAGTTACTGTAGCGCAACAGTTTTATTAATTTGATGACTTCACTTTATCGATTCAATCTAACCTTCGTCGGAATGGTCATATTTTCGCATAAGAAGCGGCCAAGTGCCTAGGTTTCTTAAAACGTTCCAAAGAATATTTAACTTCAACTGATCTTCGCAAAAAACTTGAACAGGGCTTCAAAATTATTTGGAGCTTCTGGACCCAATTTAACGTATTGCATTATATCGAAAGGGGAATGAACACGTTTCATCCTCTCTCAACTCTCTTGCTCATCGACGCAATGTTGGATCCTGAAACCTTTTATGCAGGTACCACCATGGAAGTGGTCAAGGGTGTAACACGACTTGACTCCACCAGCTTGAGTATTTCTCAGGTCCACTCGGGTAGCCTAACAGAACCTTGCATTAACAATATAACTCGTTCTTCAGTCGTTTAATAATATTGTGAAACTATATCCCTTAGGATGTTTATTCCGGCAGTTTTGACCTGCGTAGATGTAAAACAACTGTTAACCGTGATTAATCCATTTTTCCACACTTCAACTTATCTTAAACGCGTCTTCCGAATCAACATAATACTTTGGCATTTATAAGGGAATCCCAGGGGCATATACAGGGGCCTCGGTAGTCTAGTCTATGGAAACATTTCAGCCTGCAAGAGTCATTATGTTGTACAACGTTGGTGGTATTCGAGGGAAAGAGGCCTTAAAAGGGATTCCAAATATTTATAATGCGCTTTTTTGTATTGTATACATTTTAATTTTTAAAACTATAAGCCGAATCAAAGATGGCTCCGGCACAGTCGGCTTTTTGCTTCGCAAAGCTCTTAATTTGCAAACAAAGAGAATTTCAAGGTCATATGCGTGGGGGATGAATGAAAAATCTTAAAGCGGTGTTAAATTACAAAGAAAAATACTTTTATAATTGAATCGTTTATTTCAGTAACAACATAATCAATTCAATATTTTTCGAGCATACCTTCTTTAAAGGTAGACCCACAATCTGAATAAAATGCACACACATCAGTGTAATCCATCCTCTTAAGGCAATGCCTCGTAATCTCCTTTTTTACAAAAACAAATTTTTTTTTTTAATTGCACAGTTTTTATTGATTCCTGAAAAATTCAATTAGCGGAAGTTAGGTTCACCATAACTTAAAGCTAGGTTTAATATTATAAGTTCGAAAAGATAAGTACTTAACAGGTACAGTACGGTGTAAGGCCGCGCTCATAGTGAACGCGATTCAGACAGGCAGGCTGAAATCTGTGTGAAAAAACCAGATATAAATAGCTATCTATCTCGCTTGTTCACATTGCCTGTCTGCCTGCCTGTCTTAAAGGACTTTAAAGAATTTAAATGACAGTAGGTACTCATACAAAATGGTAAGTTTATACAACAATTCAATTCAATATTTTCAGACACAATAAGTAAGTAATAAGTTGCGGAGAACTTCTTGCGACGTCGACACTTTGAAATAACAGCAGCTAGGAGTGTGACTATGCAGCTTTCAAAAAAAGATTCCGCTGGAAAAATGCTGTGAAGCTGCGATCTTGTTAAAATCAGAGCTCTGAAAAAACTTTTAAACAATGCTCGATACGACCCTTTTACCGAATTTGATTTATTTGTTGATTTTTTTTTTAATTCTCAAATTTGGCCTCAAGAGTGGTTAATTCCTTTATAGACAAAAAATTAAATTTTTTAAAGCATTTAAACGAGAATTGAAAAAAAAAATACCACAAAGAATAATGAAACAACAAAAGTTTATTTAATATGCCTTAAATTCTGCAAAGCTTTTACGCTGTTTTTACAACATCCTGTAATTAAAAATTTTCAACTTTCTCGCACATTTGTTCACATTCAGGCATAATGCTTCCTCTGTTGCCTTTTGGATGAAATGATTATATTGTCGAGTTTTTACTGATGGACTTTGGACTGCTGCTGTTGTTGTTGTTGTTGTTGTCAATGTAATGGCCATGCGCTGCAGTTAATAATGCGCTTAAGTAAAAACAATATACATATAATGACACAATACAAAAATGTATATACAAACATAATTAAAGCAAAAATATAATCATAAAAATTTGACAGCATTGAAAACATCAATGTAAAAGAATGTGCAACAAAAATTATAGCAAAAAACTTAATAAAAATAACGAACACAAATGTGTACACAGTAAAAAGTTTGAGGATAAATTGTATCTCTTTTATAACATTTCTGTATTATAAACTCGTTTTATTCCAAATTTATCATAAGTTTTATCCCACTCAATATTATAAAACTTGGATTTCCAATCAAACCGCTGTTTTACTCCAAAAAAGTATAAATTGTATACCATAAATTTATAAAAATCATATATATATTCCAGTTATACACACAAAAACCTCACGGAGACACTCGGCTTTCACGTACAAGTCGAGTTTTCGAAGCTACCGAACTTCAGCAATGCTAGCAGGCAATCAGTTTGCGTTTGTTCTTCAGTCAATAATCATGTTATGCACAAATAGTTCCGTTGAATATTTTTTTGTACACACAGATTAAGAGACAAATATTGCGCTTGAATTGGAAGCTCTGACAACATGATTAAACATGCAAATTTCTGAGTACAATTTTTTACTCTTTATTTTTCCGGTCAAATTGCTTTTGAAAATATAAAAAAACACTATATCATGAAATATATCAATTGGAACATAAATAATATTCCTGATTTATAACTTTTAATGTAACACATATTAACATATTTAATGTATGTTTACATATGTACCACATATTTTTATACAATATTGTTTTAAAAAGTAACCAAATGTGGTTTTAAAAGATTTTATACTTTTGCTTATAAAAATGTATACCAACCTGGTGTAAACACACTTTATACACTTTTCGGATAAAATCTATACCAACTTTGTATAAATTTAGTTTATAGGATGTTATGGTATAAATTTTATAACATATTTGGAATTGATTTATATATATACCAAATAGTATAAAATGTATCCTCATATTTTTTACTGTGTACTTAACAAGCTGTATGTATAAAAAAATACAAGAAATGAAGCAACTACAAAAATAAAGCACTTGTACTGATATTTCACCAGAGCGGAACTATTAATTAACAATGGCAACAAAAAATGGTTTCCAAACACAAATTTCTTTATAAAACAGTGGGCGGTTGTGATGTTGTTACTGCTGCTATTTCTTCTGTAATCAACACAGTGCACAGTAAAAACTATGAGGATAAATTTTATACTATTTGGTATAAATATAAATCAATTCCAAATATGTTATAAAATCTATACCATAACATCGTATAAACCAAATTTATACAAAGTTGGTATAGATTTCATCCGAAAAGTGTTTAAAATGTGTTTACACCAGGATGGTATACATTTTTATAGGCAAAAGTATAAAATCTTTTTATACCAAATTTGGTTACTTTTTATAGCAATATTGTATAAAAATCTGTGGCACATATGCAAACAAACATTAAATATGTTAATATATGTTACATTTAAAGTTATAAATCAGGAATAATATTTAGGTTCCAATTGATATATTTCATGATATATTGTTTTTTTATATTAGGTCTGTTCCCGTACTCTAAAGTTTTAGTCCAATTTACCAGTTTTTACCAGTTTTAGTCCGAGAAGCGTTCCCGTACACGAAAAAATGGTAAAAGAGAGTGCAATCGAGAGAGTAAAACATTTCCCCTCCTTATCAAAACATTTCCCCTCCTCATCAAGTTTTAGTCCGAGAAATTTCTTCGGGTAAAAATGGTTAAAGTGTCAAACAGCTTAAAATCAGCTGTTTACAAGTAAGCAAAGAAATTGCGATACATCAAAACTTCTTTGAAACTATTAATATGGAACCCAGAAACGTGGGAAAATGTGTAAAAACTAATATAAATTCTTAACTTGAGAATTATTTTCAATATTATTAAAAATCTTAGGCATTTCGTCTGCAATGCCGATGCTTCACATCAAGGCAATGCTGGACAAACTATCTTATTTGACAGTTTTTACAATTTTAGTCCGAGAAGCGTTCCCGTACTTTTTTGTGTTTTTCTCTATTTTCGAAAGATTTTTTCTCATTTTCAGACTTTTGACAGTTTTACCACTTTTAGTCCAAAAAGTACGGGTACAGACCTATTTTCAAAAACAATTTGACAAGAAAAATAAAATTTGAGGGAAAATATAAGAGCAAAAATTGTACTCAGAAATTGGCATGTTTAATCATGTTGGCAGAGCTTCCAATTCAAGCGCACTATTTTTGTCGTAATATATGTGAACAAAAAAATATTCAACGGAACTATTTGCGATAACATGATTACTGACTGCAGAACAAACGCAAACTGATTGCCTGCTAGCAATGCTGAAGCTCGGTAGCTTCGAAAACTCGACTTGTACGTGAAAGCCGAGTGGCTCCGTGAGGTTTTCGTGTGTACAACTGGAATATATATATGATTTTTATAAATTTATGTAAATTTATTTATTTTGGAGTAAAATAGCGGTTTGAATGGAAATCCAAGTTTTATAGTATTGAGTGGGATAAAACTTATAATAAATTTGGAATAAAACGAGTTTATACTACAGAATTCATTTTTTTAAAAATCTTTAACTTATTTTAAATCCGATTTGGAGATATTGATGTTTTCTATAACAACACTATATAAATAAACACCTGGAATATTTTAAATGTGTCAATAAATGATGTCAAAAAATCGTACTTTTTTTATATGCAAAAATAATGGCAAATAGCTAAAAATTATGAAAACTTTAATACAAATTTACGAACACTACAAGCAAAATTAAGTGGGGACCGTGGCATGCAGGTTAAAAGTGTGGCTTAGCGTGCTCGGGGCCCGAGTTCGATCCCCAGTCGACTCTTTCAATAAAACAATTTTTCTGATCGGTCACCACCTCTCTACAGACAATGGCAAACCTAGTCACCTTTACAGAAAAAGTTTTGTGAAAATTTAAAATTTCAGCTCTCCTGCATTTATAGCGTCATCAGCACTCCCGCAAGGGAGTATTCTTGGTCCACAGTTATTTATTTTATTCATCAATGATATAACAAATGTTATTTTATACTCAAACTGCTTACTTTTTGCATCTTAAAATTTTTCTAAAAATTAACAATATGTCTAATTACTTTTTTTTCTGCAGTCCGTCAAAAATGCTTTGACTTTGTCTAAATATTGAAAAATATGCTTACGCCACTTTCTCAAAGTCAAGGTGCCATGACCCTACCTCTTATATTAATTAGCGTAGTCTGTAGAACATTGTTCATTGGCCCATATGCATAAAAAAAGTAAACACTAGAGTTCGTAGTGAACACTTGATTTCTCATTATTGATATGCATAAAAAGAAAACACTATATAGTGTTCACTTCTTTTTTGACTAGACTATTTTTGAAACACTACTTGCTAAACTTTGATATGCATAAAAGGAGTGTTCACTACTTAAAAAGAAGTGAACACTATAATATATTGTAGTGTGGTTCTGATTAGACTTCTTTGAAATAATTCGTAAGGAAATGGCAATGTTTTTGACTTTAAATCGTAGAAATAAAACTTAATATTATAAAACAAGAAGATTTGACACGAAGATAATTTTCGGTCCCTTTATAGATTTTCCCGTGAGAATGTAGAATGGTAAGCAACATATTTATTGCTAGCAAGTTCAGAAACTCGTGGTGGCGCCTTAAGTAATTTTACTAAAATACAAACGTTTTTGCGATATATCGGAGATCCAGGTTTCCAAGTAAATTCTAATGCATTCCTTGGAAACAGTATTTTTAAAAAGTGGATTTTCAGGTGGGCGTAGGTGAAGATTCCCCAGCCGCGGCAAAAAGTTTTTTTCAATAAAAAATTTTTCTGATCGGTCACCACCTCTCTGCAGACAATGGCAAACAAATTTACTCAGAGAGTAAATAATGCCATGTAAAGCTTATTGAGAACATGAACTTTAGCCGTTCGGAGTCGGCATAATACATGTAGGTCCAGTTCTCGGTCAATTGTGTGCAAACATTTAATAACACACACAACACAATTGATCATAAGAAGCTCGGTCAAAGTCCTTTCAAGGGCTGAAATGGCCAATTTGTTTTTTTTTTTTTTTTTTTGTATGTGAAGATTTAGATATCCATCAAACAACAGTGTGCCGAACAATTTGGCAAGTTTGTCAATGTATTTTGGACAAATCTAATGATTGGATTAAGTTTCCGGAAACTGAAGCAGAAATGGATTCGGCTAAAACAGAATGGAGCAGCAGATTCAACTTCCCTAGCGCCATCGGAGCTCTAGACTAAAGCCAAAATCCTAAAGCCAAGAACCCATGGAGATGAATTTATAAACCGAAAAGCACAAGCCTCATTCAATGTGCAGGTGATATGCAATGCCAGTGAAAGCGTGACAAGTATCGACTGTAGATGGGCAGGTTCGGTTCATGATTCAAGAATCTGGAGGAGTTCTCTGATGCGAGACCTAATGAACGAAAACCCTTCGGGTGCCATCTTACTTGGAGACGAAGGATATGGCTTAACACCGTGGCTTATGACTCCTTTCCGGAACCCTAATTCAGTCATTACAGAATCTTTCAACAAACTGCATTCTAAAGAGCGAGTTGTAATTGAAAGAGTATTTGGCCAAGTAAAGAGGCGATTTCCCATACTGCAGTCCAAAATACGAATGGAAACTGGAAAAATACCTTCAATGGTTAGTGCGTGCTTTATATTGCACAATATAGCAAAACATTTACAAGAAATACAATTTGAAGATATTTTACAACCAAGTGCTGATGCAATAATTTCGGTGCCAAATCATAATGATATCAGCGATACTCTTAGAAGAAGAGGAGTGTTTCGTAGAAACGAGATTGCAAATTATATTTATGAAAATTTTACAATTTGAAAATATTAATTTTATAGTTAATATATATTAATTATTTTAATTTAATTCTTAATACTTTCTATATTCGCCTTTTTGTTAACTTCATAATAAAATTTAAAGTTTCTGATTGAAAATTGCATCTCTCATTTTTGTTTAATTTTAAATGTTTCATTCCCTTAGGCTCATTTCCTCATTTCCCTAAGCTCTTCAGGAAAAAGTTCTCTCGGCGTTGTTATGAAATTACTTTAAATCATAAACTTTTAAACAAACTCTTAAAACTTTTAAGTCAATTCATTTATTTAATATAAATGTGTGTCCAAGTATAACACTGCAAATTAATAAGGATTATTAAAAACATAACAAAAATTAAATTATATCCATTATTTTCATCCAAGGTAATTAAGTTAAAAAAAAAAACAAAATGTAATTATATAATAACAGAAGTTCACAAATTCAGAAAAATTTGTTCATCCAGAGGCTTGAATTAATTTTATATAAGAACTTTTATTGCTGATTCTACGCCTATACTCAGTTTAATAGGTCGAACTCAATCTAATAGGTCGAATTTTCGAGATATAATGTGACCTATGATGTTCGAGAGTTAAGTTTCCGTTTGTTTCTTGCGTCTCAAATTGCTTAAGAACCTGAAACGAATAAAGTTTTTCATAACAACAACAATACAATTTTTCATAATAACAAATTTTGGGTCCTCTTAGGAACGCTTCTTTTATATTAGAGGATTAAGACTTACATAAACGTCACTACATTTTTTTTTAGGGTTCTTGTGTGAAAAACTTGGAGTCGATGAATAATTAGGTAATTTTCCATTGTTTGGCGTGAGAAAATCTGTACTATCATCTTCATTTTCACTGTCGATATTAACAACTTCAACAGATTTTGATGAACCCAAAACAATCCACCTGAAAAAGAAACAAACAATTATTAGTTTTTTCAATTCGACAAGCACTTAAGAATATGTATTAAAAATTCAATAAAGGACGACGGCAATTAAAAATTCATTTGATCCCGAGAAACAATTTGTGTCCGTGCCAAAGTACTACGGCTCCAAAGTCCCGAGTATCAAAAATGAAGATAAACAAAAATGTAATTTTTCTTTGAGACTTTATAAAAAATTTGTTATTTTCCCACATAATTTTGCTCAGTTTCGCCAAAACATACTCTAGGAAAAACGTCCTTAAATCCTCAATTTTTATTTGTCCCAGCGGAGCCTTTGGGAATTATGTCTATGTCATAATATTTGTCCAAATTTCTTTCCTTATTATTGCCTAAATTCGTGCATTTATTTTTATTCAATTTCTTATATTAACCATTGCTTGCATTCTTATGCTTTTCCTTGTTGAAATCCTTCACCTAATACTTGTTCAAATTCTTGTCCTGATCCTTGCTCAAATATTTATATAATTCCTTGTTGAAAGTCTTGTCCTAAGCTTTGTTCAAAGTTATGTCTCATTTGGCCTTATCCTAACTCTTACAATTCTTTTTTAAAAACAAAACAAAAACATTTCAGCCCTTGAAAGGACTTTGATCGAGCTTCTTATGATCAATTGTGTTGTGTGTGTTATTGAATGTTTGCACACAATTGACCGAGAACTGGACCTAAATGTTTTATGCCGACTCCGAACGGCTAAAGTTCATGTTACAGTTCTTTTTTACCTTATCTTTATTCAATCATTGTCCATATCCTTACCCTTATCCTTAATAAAAGCTTTAATATAATCCTTGTCGTCATTGTCATCCTAAGTCAATATCCTTGTTAATTTTCTTACCTTCAAATGGATTAACTGCAGGATTATTAGTAGCACTAATTAATAAATTTATAAGATAAATTTATTTTTCTGTTCCCTGTCCTTGAAACATCGGCTTTCGATTTTAATTTAGACTTCAGGTTTTGAACTTTTTTTAATAATTGTTGTGTAGAATATTATTATTATTATTACAAATGCGCTTCTGTATTTGTAACTGCTGACTAATTTTTTCAGCATCCTCCTTCTTTTTTATTTTGTCATAAGGCTTCTGGCTTTTGGAAAGTAAAATTTGTCGTTATTTTTTTAGGTACAAAACAAATATTCCATCCGATACTCTGGATTAGTGTCTGACCGAAACCAAAATTTTGGCCGAAACCCAAACCGAAACCGAATTTCGGCCATTTTTGTAATATTCGGCCGAAACCGAAACCGAAACCGAAACTGAATGTCTACATGACAATTGTTTTAAAAACAATTTATTTATTTTAATTTTTTAGTTAAAAGCTTTCAAAAACATAACAATTGAAACAGATTATAATAACGTATATATTCGATAAATATTCTTTTGCCTTTATTCATAAAAATTTACGAACCTCTTATAAAGCCTTTACAAAAAAAAATTTCAAAAACAGTATCCATAAACGTCCAATAACGACAAAAATCTCTTATAAAGGCTTCTTAAATGAGTAACCTTCAATAAACCCTTGATAAAGCCTTTTACAAATTTTTACTCTAATGTGAGCACAAATATTGTCAAAAATACTTCAAACTGTTTCAAAAAATATGAAAACATGGCAAAACATTTCAAAATATTGAAAATAAAAATTATAGGTGACAATATTTTCACAGAAGAACATAGATTAAACAATTTTTTGACTGTTTGCATGTCAAAGTATTGATAAAATTGTGACAAATAAACAAAAAATTATTGAATTTATCAAATTCACGAACCATTCTTGACACTGTTCCCATTTCAAATTCAGAGTGTTCCTATTTTAACAATTAAGCTGAGACAATATTTTTATGAATAACAAAATTTTAAAAAACATTTTATCTCTAAAAAGCTTTTTGACTATTGAGCACTTTAAATCTATTTCAAGATATTTTTATGAATATGACCGTTTGAATATTAATGTTCAACTTTAAAATAATAAATATGGAGATCATTTAATACCACTTTAAGGAACTTTTTAGTATTTAAAGTTAAATAACTTAATATTAGAATCTAAAAAAAACTACATTTATCGTTTTGTGCTGGACTCAACTCACACGGTCAATCAAATGACTGAATTTCACGTTTTTGTTCTACTTAACACCATTAAAAATTTTGATGAAAGCGAACTCACATCTACCATTGAAATATATGTAAAAACCGAATAAGTAGTGTCCGATCAAATATTCGGTTTCGGTTTCGGCCATATTGATGCCGAATAGCCGAAACTGATTAAAAGGGCCGAAACCGAAACCGAATATTCGGTCGGACACTACTCTGGATGGACCTGCAGCAAAATGCTCCGGTTCTGTTTCTTCAATTCCAGCTATTTCTTCGGTTTCTTCCTCTTAAGTCCATATTTCCATTTCATCCATATGATCCATGTTTTTCGCTAACTAAAAATAATATATTTTATGTATAAATTTTCTTTTTAACTTGATTTTTATTACTTACATCGATGTTTTTCAATTTTCAAATAAAATGTTTGTTATTTCACAGGAAAAGAAAAGGTTATTTCAAATATAAAAGAAGTGAACACTTAAGTTTGAAATTCGAAAATAGAGCCAACTTAAAAGTTTTATTCATACCAAAAGTAGTGTTCACTACCGCACTTTCACTACTTGGTAGATAACACTACTCTGAAGTGTTCACTATTTTTTATGCATTTTATTCATTGACTGAATTGAAATAAATAAATAAATAAATATATAATTACTATAATTTCATAAAGAATTACTTTTTTCATGCGAAATGCTACTTAATTTGAAATTTCCCGTAAAATAACAAGTTATTAAATCAATAATAACTTATAATTTTAATATGTGAAAAAATTATTCAACTGAATATTCAGCAGTGATAAAGCGATGGGAGACTTCGAGTTTAATGAAAATAAAAAAATTTGCACGCGTCAAGTTTGCGTTTCTAGCAATTTTTTTTGCACACACGTGTTGTGAATGTGAATTCATCTCATAATTGCCTAGTTCAGTTGTAAACAGCGTTACTTACAAATTAAAATGTACTAATAAAAAAGAGTTACCTTTGTATAATAGGCTTTTTCGTTTATTTGTTAAGATCAGAGCAAAGAATGTCAAAAAACTTGGTCGTGATTTTTATTTTATTCAGATTGATAAGAGCAAATTGATCGGGTTTTTGTTTTCACTCATAGCACAACGAGAGTACTCTCGATGCGACTCTATGTGCTCTGTATCAAACGTTCGCGCACGAACAGCATATGTATATCAGATAGCACTTACATGAAATAAATGAAAACGAATAACCTTTAATAAAATTAATAGAAAACATTAAAAATAGCATACAAAATATAAAATTGTGCAAAAAATACGATTTTAAATAATAATTTAACAAAAAATACTCTTAAATTACAGCTATGGCATTTGATGCACGGTTTGATTTTTTATTAACTCAGAGTTCTCTGAGCTAACTCTGAGTAGCAAGGGCAGTCCCTGAAAGTGTGTGGCATAAATCTGGAAAAGTCATGCTTTTCACACGGCCAGCTATATGTGGCGTGTTACCGAGTAGGGAAACCATCCTCATTATTCATTTACGTGCCTTAGAAGAAAACAAAAAATGTTGTGTATCATGACACCTTACATTGAATAAAATTATTTTTTTCCATTTTTTTCGTTACAATTCAATAAATCGAAATAGAAATCAATGAAATTACCTACTTGATTTTATTCTATTTTCACAAAATATTTGATGGAACGAATGGAACGATATGAATTTAATTGAATTCAAAAAATGTTTTATTCAATCTATAATTGAAATTATACTATTGTGTCATTTGTTTCGTTACTAATTTCAATACAGAAAAATTTTGGGTGGAATCCTCGACATTAATTCAATAAAAAAAAAAGAAACAGTTTCGATAGTATCGTAAGTGTAGACGTAGAATTCCGTTTAAGTTGTAACCTCTTGTACTTTATCTCTTTGGTCCGATAGTTTTGTTCATTTTGCACGTATTTTTATTGATCTTCCAAAAATTAAAAAATAAATGAATAACACTCAATTATGGACTACTAATCGAGGCCAAACAAAGAAAAAGTTAAAAGGTAGTATGATTAAATGAGCAAGCAAAAAGAAACAAGCAAAATTTCAAATTTTTTCGATCATTTTGTTAAGTTTGATAGGTTGAGTTCATTAACTTAATTAAAAAGAAGACGAAGCAAATGCACTTTCCATTGGTGCCATTTTCGTCTCTGCCCGATATATAGTTTGCGAGCTACAATCAGTTTAAACTACTTATTTCAAATTAAAATTAAGACCCCCATTTTAACTACTTATTTCAAATTAAAATTAAGACCCCGATTTTTAAAAAATCGTATGGTTACTATATTTCTCGCTGAGCACATGTCCTTTCCTCTCGTCTCTGTCTGATATTTAGTTTGCTAGCTACACTTTCTGTTCGATGCATAGTTTGCAAACTACACTAGCTAGTGCTAGTGGGATGTGGAATCCAAATTAATTTGCATTATAAGCAAAAATTAAAATTTTATGCCATCTATTGGGTAAAAGCATAAAAAGAAATATGATCCAACTCGTATTTTTCATAATAGTTAAATCTAACCGGATCACAGAACCATTTCGTTAAATTTGACAGATTGAGTTCATTGACTGAGTTGAAAAGAGGTTCATGACCTCTGGTTTCAAGAGCACTTAGTATACTAGAACAGTAGTGCATATATAAACCCAATGCGAACTAATGCTTACAATGCTGCCAAAGCGAACCAATCAGTTCGTGCAAAACCAAAGCATACAAGCATAAACAACGAAAGAAAAACAAGAAAGCAGCAGGCACATAAGCAGCTGATGATTGATGTTCTTATATAAAAACATGCATTTTTCTTCTTATATTTTACTATTTTGTGACTTTAATATAATAGTGACAAAATCCAAAGTTAGATATTCATTCAGCGCAGGATATATCTGATATTTAAGTGTATATATTATCTTTGAACGAAGAGTATTAAAGGCTGTAGGTATACCCTAAAGTATTTGCCAAAAACGTTGCCTCATCACCTTGAAAAAATCTGTTAAAACGACCCCATACAAACCGCGCTGTAAGACGTAATTCTACGTCAAAATTTATTTTGGGCAAAACGAAGTTTGCGGGGTCAGCCTGTTTTAAAATATAAATTTTATGTATTTGCGTTTCTACATAACAAAATTAAAATGAACGTATTTAAATTTAACTACAAACACCTTAATTTTTTCTTTGTCTTTGAATTAATAAAAGAAGAAACAATTTGAAAAACATGACAATTTTTGAATTCTTTGAATTCATCATAATAGAATATAAGATAAAATAATCAATAATTAATTATTTCAATACTTAAAATTTAAAATTCATCGAATAAAGTTAAAATTTGGTATTCGGAGGGCCCCATGGGTTATGAATCTGATGTCGAAAACTCAGAAAAACTGAGAAAAGAGCATAGAAAAAATCATGTTTTAAAACACTTGTTTTAAATATTAAAATTTTTGTTTTAAATTTGTTTTAATAATGAAAAACATTGTTTTTAAAATTTAAACTTTTGTTTTAAATTTAATTTTAAAAGATTTGTGTTTAAATTAAATGAAATTGTTTCAAGCTCTTTTTCAAAAACAAATTTGTTTGATATTAACAAAATTTCATTTAATTTTAACACATATTTCCCTAACTGTAGCATTACTTTGTTTAAAACTGACGAAATAATTTCGTCCTAACATAAAAAGTTGTTAATTATTATCAAAATAAGTGGGAATACAAGACGCGCTTCCTGGAGTAGTTTATAAAATAAAATTAAGTCTATTCTATAAATTTTGCAGTTTGCAATATCTTGTTTTTGATAGTTATTTAAATGATATTTAATGGAAAACAAGTTATATTTGATCAGTGTTTAATAACTTGAACAATTTTAAGTTGCTTTTACTTTGCTGTGCTTATTGAAAATCGAACAGCAACAGCAAAAGCAGCAGCATTAATAATAATTTGTTTTGCTGCGTAGTGCTACGCAAGCATAATAAATTATTTTATTGCGTTGCTTTTCATTTGACTTTTCTTATTTGTCGCAGCACTATGAAAGCAGCAATAAAATACGTTTGCTTTGCTTCGTTTTGCTGACGGTTGAACTAACTTTCAGCAGAATAGCAAAATCAACGAACATTTTGCTGCGGTAGTGCTACCGAAAGTTTTTCAAAGTAACAACATACATGCGCCACATTACACAAAAACATGCAAATAGACATGCGCCTCTGAAAGGACGCAGCAAAGAAAGGATGAAAAATAAATAACGAAAGCCAAACACAACTACCGAAAGCAAAGCGAAGCAAAGTTGCTTAATAACTGCTGCTGTCGTAGTGCTGTGACAAATTAGAAAACCAAAATGAAAAGCAAAGCAATAAAATAATTTATGTTGCTTTCGCAGCACTCAGCAGTAAAACAAATAGTTTTTCGTGCTGCTGCTTTTGCTTTGCAAGATTCACACAGCAAAGCAAAATGAACAGCATTCAATGTTTTCAAAAACTGTCGGTAGCGCTACCGCAGTAGAATTTTCGTTGCTTTTGCTGTTCTGCTGAAAGCAATCAACAGTGCAAGTTTTTTTTAGTTGTAAGTAAATCAACATGTAACAATTTTTTTTTAATTTTATTTCCAACGAGTAAAATTATATCAGCAAATAAAAAACAGCTGCTGTAGCATAACAACATTATTATTTCAAGGGCATCAATTTGCATTTGTATATTATTCCGAGTTGAATAATAGTAGTCTGAAAAAAAGAGTTTTAACATTGTGTGGAGTTCTGTTGCTTGGTAGGCGAACCAGTTTCAATTTCAAATAAATGTCAACGTCATCTAGAAATGTTGAGCACACTCATGGCCAACAAATCACCAAACAGACCAAAAATAAAAGCAATAACAAATGAACATCATATAAATGCAAAAATGTCTGCATTATCCCTAGCATACTTTTTGTTTTTCATCCTGGCATGATTTAAATAAATACTTGGGTTGGTACGTTTTTTAAAAATATGGCTGTATTTATTTTTGCCTTTCGGGGCACATTGGTGAGTGAAAGCGAGAAATTATTAAAAATATTTTAGTGAATGACATTGATTGAGTGAGTGAAATAATAAAATAAAGCAGACTTATAAATATTGAATGTAAACTGGTGTTGTAGCGACAGTTCATGACATGAAATATCTAATTCAGTTAACGATTTTCGCTGAAAAACTGACAAAATTAAATACAAAAAGAAATTGTCTTTATTTATTTTTAAAGCGTCATGATTTTATAACTTTCTAAGGCAACTAGTTTGAAAATATTCGCCATAAGAGCTACAAAATATTTAAATGTTGGATAATACTAAAACTTTACCGTAGTGAAGATAGCAACGCACGCCCATCCACACGTTTCGAAGTTCGAAAACATTTAACCAAAAATTCACCACACACAAGATTTTGACCATAAACGAAAGTGGTCAAATGCTAAACTAAATATTATGCGTCTGCTTGTCAATGCAGTCATTTTCATATTTAAGTACACAATTAGCACATGCAAAAAATTTCTATTCCGTGGCTCAGTTGGTTAAGCAGTTGATTTTATCGATTTGATTTGATTTGATGAATGGAGTGGCCCTGGTTCGATCCTCAGCAAAACCGTATTTTTTTTTTGTTATTTTTATATAATTATCTTATATTATTGATTATTTAATTAATGAAAAAATTGAATTGAGCAACATTTTTTTTGTCACATCCTAGTATCGAACCGCGGACTGCGGTAACCATCGCATTAGAGTCGCGAGTTTTAACCCGGGCTAATCTATTGCTTTTTCTGTTGTTAACAATTGTACAGTGTTCTACGTGCTATGATTTCGAAAGTAAACCTTAAGTATAAATAATAAACCTTCAGGAATTATATATTTATAAAAAAATATGTGTATATAACTTTTATGGGTTTGCTTTATAAATTTTACAGTTTTAAAATTAAACTTAAAGTCTAAATAATAACCCTTTTGGCCTTAAATGTCGCAAGTCGCAAGAAGTTTAGTGGGTTTATTATTAAAACCCTTAAGTTTTAAATTATTGCAAAAATAAACTTCGGTTTTAATAATCCACTGTTTGGTTTAAATTCTACAAAACATAACTTCTTAGATTAATTTTTAACACTTGATAATTTTAAAAAATAAACTTTCGGCTTAAATAATAAACTTTCTGAGCTTAATTTTCACAATACAAACATTTTTAAACTTTTTGGGTTTACTTTTTGAAACCCAAACATTTAAATTTGTTAATTTTTCGAATGTAAGACTGGAAAATTTTTAAAAATAAACTTTTAGGTTTAAGAAACGAGTCATAAATTCAAAGAGAGTTTTAAGGGTTTTAAATTGAAACTCAAATTTTCGCCTGTATAGATGCTGGAATTGTGTGGCTTGTCGTTTGTGGCTAGGTTTTTGTGGCTAGGCTTTTGGCTGGGCTTGCGTTGGTAGGTTTTTGTGGGTAGGCTTACGTTCCTAAGTCTTAGTTTCTGGAATTGTGCAGTTAGTCTTTTGTGGCCAGGCTTTTGTGGCTAGACACTTGTGGCTAGGCTTACGTTGCAAGGGTTCTGTAGCTAGGTTTATGTTATTAAGTCGTCTTACTTTCTGGAATTGTATGGCTAGGGTTTTGTGGCTAGGCTTTTGTGGGTAGGCTTTTGTGGCTAGGGTTTTGTGGCTAGACTTTTGTGGCTAGACACTTGTGGCTACGCTTATATTATGTTATTACGTTACGTTGTTATGTTGCTATGTTACACTGAGAAAAAAACACATACAAAATTTCTCTATTTTTGATAATAGCAATTTCTCTTTTTCAAATAAAATTTTCTTCAATTAGAATAAATTTTCAAATTTTCGAAGAAATATTTCTTTACTTCTAGGAAATGGAAATATTTCCATATCTCTAATAATGATAAGTATTTTTCTCGCACAAAAAATTTCTCATTTATAGAGAAATTTTATTGAAAATGAAAAACTTTTCTTATATTTTGATTAGAAGTTCACTATGAGAAGTATTTTCTTCAATAAAAACAAATATTTTCTCAAAAAAAAAAATATTTTTCTCTAAAAATGATATATTTTTCTATTTCATGGTAGATTTTTATCATTTTTAGAGAATTTTTAGTATCGCAATTAGAGAATAGCATTCTCTGGAGCAAAGTCTATACCATTTTTAGTCCATTAATCCATTAGTCTAGACACCATTTCAAGTCTAGATACTTTTTTCTGAGTGTAGGCTTACATTGCTAGGTCTGAGTTGCTGGAATTGTGTGTCTTTTTGTGACTTGGCATACGTTTATTTACAATTTTCAACTTTTGGGTTGTATGGGAGGTAGGCGTGTCTGTGGGACTACTAATTTTGTTTTTGCTTTGCATATTACAAAGTAATAATCTTGATTATTTTGATGCGAAAGGAACTTAACTATTATTATTCATATTTATACTTTTCAAAAAGTTTTTCGTACGAAAGTACCATCTTTAAATATTTGTGGTCAATATTCTTATCAACGTTTGTTTTATAAAATTGAATTCACGGTTATTTGTTAGAATAGTTAATTAATTAATTTTAAATGCTCTTAAATACCTGCATATTTGTTTAAAATATTTGTTTAACTATTCTGCTATGATATGAGTTTGATTTGTTTTTCAATACTTTAACACTGGATTGAACGTGGTGAGTTCAAAATCGTTGCTGAACTTTATAAGATGAGCAAGAAAAGTGTTGAAATATTTTCCAAAAGCAATACCTATGTACTAAAATATTGCATAATATTTTAGTGAGTAAAAAGTTTTAAAATTATTTGGTGAAATTGTTCTTGATTTTTTTGCATATTTTTTTTTATTTTATTTAACAATTTTAAGTGCTGTAAAGCAATGAATAAAAACGTAAGCATTAAGAGTGTGCAGCAGCGCTTGCATACCGATTATACACAAGTTAAAAGAAATAATTGCAAACATTGGCTTCAGCAAGCAGTGTGTTCGAAATTGCTGTGTTGTATTGTGGTGAATTTAAAAACTGTGGCTGAGTTCGAAAAAATCCGACGCTATCTTCACCCATTGGGTGAAGATAGCGTCGGATTTTTCAGCCACACTTTCGAATTCGAATATGCATGCGTTGCTATCTTCCCTCCGGTTAAAACTTTAACGTTTTGATCCTGTTAAAAATATTAAATTATTTTTGTGTGTTTGAAAAACTTTTGAATTTCTCCAAAACCCACCAAATAATATTTAAATTATTGATCAAATGGTTAGCATAATATTTTTAATGAAAAATTATTGTAAACGTTAACGGCTACTTCATAACATTTACAAAACAAGACTAGTTCAAGTGATAATGCAAGTATTGTCTTCTTAAGAACATATGAACAACAATTACTTCAAACGTAGTTAACATGTGGCTAATCAATTTTCATAGTTTTGAGATCGATGCTTTCCAAGGAAAACAGGAACCATCACTTCATTTATTATGAAGCAAATATTATCCTTCCGCTTATCTGTCACGAGATTATCCATGCCTTAGCCATTGAAAACGCCTGTAAAAAATTAGTGAGTTTTTAAATATTTAATATAATTATGTGCAAATTTAACTTTAAACTGCAACAAAAACAAGAGGTAAAATTTTTAGTTATATGTTTATCTTAAGCAATCTCATTCAATTAATCAATGCCGACTTTCTGTTTGAAAATAAAGTCCTTCAGGATGTTTAAAGTACATGTTCGAGATCGTCCTTATTTGTTAAGAGGGCGTCAATGAATTTTTTTACAACACTGAGCTATACTCAGAGGAAAAGCAGCAATATCGTCTCAAGTGGCACTAGGCTTTTCTAATACCATTAACTTCTCCCTTTGTGGTGACCTCCACCTTTTTATGTTATCTATATGGTTTCACTAATTTTAATAAGGATTGCCTTTTTAATGGAAGTTCCAATTAAGTAAATAGCACTTAAATTCTGTGAAGTCAATCTGCAATCCGGTAATCATAATTCATTGAATTTCATCAAATCATTAAAATGTGTTATATATTTACATACGTTTCCTTTGTATCGGTGAAATATGTCATTGGAACACATGACTTCTTATTCGTTCGATGTAATACCGTAGCTTTAAAATTCTGCTTTGAGCTGACTATAAATAGTAGCCAATCAGCCAGGTTGAATTGTGTTTTCATTTGCACCAGAGTGTGTTGATATCTTCACAAAACCCAAATTAGTTTTGTTATTGGCGAGTAAAAAGCTTTTGAAGTTCAGATTGGTGATTTCTGTAACACGCGACCTTTACGTCTGGCGAGCTCTCCTGACTTTCTTTGACAAAGATCCATTCTTTTGTATCAGACCTGAGACATGTAGTAACACTAACGAAAAACAAGTAAAGAAAGTCTAAAGTCGGTCTAGGTCGACTATGAAGTACCCTAAACCTACTTTTCCAAAACAAAACAATATTATTGAAAATGGGCGTGTCCGTGGGCGGATGATTATTATGCTTTCGCTATGGGAGGTGGGCGTGTTCATAACTGGATTACTCCCAATTTTTGAACACACCTTAATTTTGGTATAAAATACATACATACCAAATTTGATCTCTCTATGACAAACATAATCTTATTTATTCAGTTTTAAACTTTTTGGGTTGTGTGGGAAGTAGGCGTAGCCGTGGGCGGATGACGTCCATTTTCCAAAACCATCTTTATTTTGTCATAAAAAACATACGCGCCAAATTTTATCTCTGTTGGGTAAACAAAGGCTTATTTATTGCGTTTTCATTTTTTGGGTTGTAATGGAGGTGGGCGTGTCCGTGATCCAATGACATCCATTTTTCGAAGACATTTTTGAGTTAACACAAAACACATACACACCAAGTTTTATTTTTGTAGGTTAATTATGAGCTTATTTATGCAGTTTTCAATTTTTGCGTTGTATGGTAGATAGGCGTGTCCGTGGGCGGATGATGTTCATTTTTCAAAACCACCTTTGGTTTGTTATAAAAACAAGTAAAGAAAGTCTAAAATCGGTCTAGGCCGACTATGAAATACCCTAAACCTACTTTTCCAAAACAAAACAATATTATTGAAAATGGGCGTGTCCGTGGGCGGATGATTATTATGCTTTCGCTATGGGAGGTGGGCGTGTGCATAACTGGATTACTCCCAATTTTTGAACACACCTTAATTTTGGTATAAAATACATACATACCAAATTTGATCTCTCTATGACAAACATAATCTTATTTATTCATCGTTTATTCATCGTTGTCTTGTCATAAAAAACATACGTGCCAAATTTTAGCTATGTAGGTTTGTAGAGGCTCATTTATTGCGTTTTCAATTTTTGGGTTGTATGGGAGGTGGGCAAGCTCGTGAGCGGATGACGTCCATTTTTCAAAGACATTTTTGTTCAAAGACAAAAATATTCAATAGTGCAGATCCTTAGATGCATGTGACCATGTGTACCAAGTTTCATCCAATTATCTCTACTCCTTCTTCTTATCCTGTGTTTACGGACAACACACAGACGGACGCACGTACGGACGGACGGACATGAATAGCTCGACTCACGAGGTGACGCTGATCAAGAATATATATACTTTTCTATACCGCACTCGCTTTGTTCTATGCGTTACAAACGTTTGCACAAAGTTCATATACCCTGACCTTTCATGTTTAGGTGAATAGCAAATACAGTTTGTCAAGTAATTGTTTTGACTATAAAAAAAGAAGCTCTTTTTTGTGTTGAAATAACAAAATCGCAGTGTTTGTTTCTTTTTTTCACTTTAACTTTTTAGATTAATGCTATTTAATTTTTAACCTATAGATTAAATAAAAAAAAAAAAATGGCAAAAAGTATGAAAAACGACAAAATATACAACAACTCAAGAAATCACTTCAATATTTGTCATTATAAATCATTTATTATTTATATTTGATCGTTCTGTCAGGTGTATTTCAAGTTTTTCTCTTTAAAATTTTTAAATATTAAAATCCCGGGAAAACGAACCGAATTTGACGTGATTCAATTAATTTATTATAACTATACACTTGGTAAATCAGTAAAAGAACTTTGCGGAATGTTTTGTAAGTCGAACCAACCATATACAACATCCTAAATCGCGCTGAAAATGAGAAAAGACTCACACTTTCTTCATCGTCTGGCCGACCAAGTAAGCTATCCGGTCGTGTGAAGCGATTTCTGATCAGAAAAGTGGATGAAAGCCCCAGAGTATCGACCCTTGCTGCCTGCTTAAGCGAAGAACTTGGCGTTTCAGTTTCCCACGAAACTATTCGCAAAACATTGACCAAGCACCAATATCACTCACGGATAGCAAGAAAGAAGCCTTTACTTTCACAAATAAATGTTGAAAGGAGACTTTGTTTTGCAAACGCGTACGTACAAATGGATGATAGTTACTGGAGAAACACAATTTTTTGTGATGAAACAATAATCATGATGTTTTATAATGATGAACCCCAGACTGTGTGGAGAAAGCCACTTACTTCACTGCAGAACAAAAATTTGATTCCGACAGTTAAATTTGGAAAATTGTCGGTCATGGTATGGGAGTGTATATCGAGCAAGGGAGTCGGAGATTTGGCTTTTGTGGAAAATACTATGGATGCTGCACAATATCTGAGCATACTAAAGACACATTTGGTAAGCAGTGGCAATAAATTCGGATTTGGAAAAAATTTTCAATTCTACCAAGACAATGATCCGAAACACAAAGAGCAATTGCAAAAAAAATGTTGATACACCTGCCCAGAGTCCGGACCTTAACCCCATTGAAAATCTGTGGTCGTTTTTAAAAAAGAAAGTGGCCAAAAGGCAGCCAACGAATAGAGCAGCGTTGAAAAGGACCGTAATTGAGGAATGGTTGGACATACCCAACAGCTACAATATGGAAAAGTTAATTTTTTCAATGAAAAGAAGACTGCAAGCAGTAATAGTTGCAAATGGTGGCCACACCAAGTACTAATGTACAAAACTTTACAAGAGTTCCTAACAGTCCAAACAATTATTTGACACATAAATATTGAAGTGCTCTCTTTCTTTGCTGTTTATTTTGTTGTTCTTCATTCTTTTTGTTATATTATTTTCAATTTATACAGATTTTATGTCAAATAAAGTTAATGTAAAAATTTTGAGTGAAAAAAGTATGAAAGCTTTGGTTTTTACTTATTTCAACACAAAAGATAGCTTCCTTTTTTTATAGTCAGAACAATTACTTGACAAACTGTATATCTTTGCTTAAGTTTCGAATTTGAATTATGCTCATATTTTTGCGATTTTGAAAAATATTCAGTACAATACTATAAAAATTTAAATTTCGTTAAATTTTCATGACAGTTTAATTTTCATGAGTTCTTTTAGATTCACAAAATTAAGATTAAACTATAAATTTGCATACTTAATTTTACAAATATGCGACATTGGAGAATCAAAAATCTAAAAATACATTGATAAGCTGCATGAACAGACTGCGGTCGTGTTGCTGCTTGTCGGATATTAAAATAAAAAATAAAAAAACTGAATGTGCGTACCGGGAATTTAACTCACGATCATTAAATTCACAGCCAGACGCTCTAGCCCTAAGCCATCAAAATGAACAGATCTCATTCATCTAGAAAAAATATGTATTTATTAAATGCGTGAATACTCAAAAACACGACTTTTCCCATAGGTAAGACCTAGCTGGATCGACTTTTAATCTTCCTTTTCATCTATATTGTTAATTTCATCGAAATCGTTACAGTCGTTTTCGAACGCGCATTCTCGTTTAATAGAATATCATGTTCAATAAGATGCTAATTCACACTTAACTTTATTATTTTAATTTTCGCTAAAATCGGCAGCAAATAAATTTTTATCACTCAAAAGATGCATTTTAAGAGAAAAGTAAGGAACAATTAACACTGTCTGCATTTTTTTTGAATCTAGCAAGTGTTAGGATCCATTCCAATTCTTAGACAAGGATATTTGAAATAGTTGTACTTTCCGGAGAATTATTTTAAACCTCAAATAACTTTTTCTATTCAAAATCGCGAGTATTTTTATTGATTTTTTTACCAAATTTCCTTGCTCAAGAGGTAAGCAGAAGAGTAAGTAAAAACTCATAAATAATGTTAAAATCAATTTAAAACAATTACTTAGTCTCTGTAAAAAAAAAACGGTCAATCTGGCAAACAATATTAAGCAGTGATTTTTCAACGTTATTCCATAAACTTTGCAAAAGCAAAGTAATGCCCCAGGAAAATTAAATTATGAACCAACGTTCCATGACGACTAACAAGTTAGCTAGCTGACGATATTGTTGGAAAACCGCTACACCACTAAAATTCTGAAAAATATTTTTTAAATTAATTAAAGAACTTACAACAACGTGCTGGAAAAAGTTGAAATGTTTTTGTAAAAAGAAGTGTAAAAAGTAATTAAAAGGTAACAGCTCAAACAATAAAAAAAAATTTATTACGAAGCAAGCACAACAATGCAATATAACACCGAAAGCGTGATAAAACAACGGCGGAAGTGAAGCGTAACATGTTTTTACTGCAGGACTCAAACTATATCGGTGTGTGCTTTAAGTGTTTGTTGTAGTTTAAACTGTCCCAGTCGGCAATGATAGGAGTTCCACTTATTAAGAATGGCTGAAATAAGGGGTATCAGTTTTGTGTCCATCGCATACAAGGTTCTTTCGAGCATATTGTGTGAAAAATTTAAGCAGCATATTAAAACACTGATTGGTCCTTATCAGTGTGGCTTTCGTCCTGGCAAGTCCACCATAGACCAGATATTTACACTACGCCAGATCCTGAAAAAAAACCAAGAAAATCAAATCGACACCCACCATCTATTTGTTGATTACAAAGCTGCGCTCGATTGCCCGATTCGGGATAATGTCTGAATTCGTTATACCTGCAGAGTTTATAAGACTCTGGAGGATGACGTTGAGCAATACATGCAGGCTTTTATACCGAACAAAGTTTCAGACAAGTCGACCCGCTATCATGTGATCTCTTGAATTTCATCATGGAGGGGATCCTACGAAAGGCAAATGTACATCGCAATGCAAACATATTCAACAAAGGTGTCCAGCTCCTTGCGTATGCTGGTGATATCAATATTATCGGAAGAACAAAGAGAAATGTAACTAGTTCTTCTAAAATGTTCATTTTAAGATATCAAACGAACGTTTTAAAAGCTTATTTTTAAATCTAACGAGCCTTTTAGGAGCTCATTTTAAAATCACCGTTTTTAAAATGAGAAAACGAGTAGGTAGTAAGTAGAAAGAAAGAAATAAAACGGTGTTTTCAGAGAGAAATGAGACGTTTATTTTCCGATAAATTATGAATAATACCTTTTTCAGGGCTCCAAATGGACTGAAATGGTAAAAAATAAACTGGATATCGAATCCAAACCTGAACAACTAAAAAGGGTCTTCAGGAAGCACGTACATTTTTGATAACACCACCTACCACGCATATCCAAAACGTGACGGAATCAAGTTTACCATCAGAGCAACAAAAATTAAATTTACTCACGGTTGTTAATAAAACCTTAAAAAATATTGTTCGTAGCTATTAAACGTGCATTGAAATTTGCCAAAAGTTGAGGTCATAAAAGACATATTTCTGTGAAAACTCGAGACGTTTGCTACGACTTTGTAAGCTAATAAATGGCTTTTTTGGAGTCTGCCATCAATTGTAGCCGTGCTACCTGAAGACCTTTCGTACTATGTATTTCGGTGTTAACGTGCATTTCCAATTTATCTTTTAATATTCCAGTGAATTTTGCAGCACGCAGGCTGGGATTCCTTTTGATTTCTCGACTTAACGTCTCATTTTTCTCACAAACAAATTAATCCGCTCCACTGTTTATATTCTAGTATTTAGAATATTAACCCTCTAATGCCCTTGACCGTCTACAAAAGGGCTCCAGCTGGATTGTTCTGACACGCTCGAACATGATTTATTTTTCTCAAGTTTTGTTTCGACAAAGCTTCACAGCAAGTGTTGTTATTGGTCGCATTATACTGTCGCAGTTCATTTCACAGCTAAGTCAATTGAAAGTGAGTTCTCGTTGCTTTCGGGCTCATATAAATAATTGGGTGTAAACAGTGATATTAAAATATAAAAAATAAGGTGATTTTTAAGATTTCAAGCAAAAAAAAAATGTTGATGAGCAAGAAAAATTGTTAGGTATTAAATAGTGTTAAAATTATCGCGAATAAAATAAAAGGAGTTTGCTAGAACTCAATCGAAAGTGCAACCCTCCAGAGGCGGGCTTTCCGCTGAAAATTTTGGCTCCAAACTGATATGAATTTCTTTTGTTTTTCTTATGAAAACCAATGTGTATTTGAATTAAAGGAATTATTTATTTCACAGTTTTAAGTGAAAGAATATTTTTTTTGTATCATAGTCATGTCAGATCGCAAGGATTACAAACTGACGGAAATATCTGAGGAAGAGATTAAAGCAAAAAAGAAGTAATTGAATTCTTGAAAACCGACGACGAAGAAACGGAAAATGAGCAATACATCGAAAATGATAATGAGGATGAAGAAACCGATTGTGGTTCTAATGATTTTATTAACGAATGTCTTAATTCGACAGACGTTTTCGTAAATGTAAGTATGGAATTTGGGAAAAATGGAGAACAAGCTTTTTTTTCTATGTGATTCGACTGGTTTCTCTTACGCTTTCGAAATGTATTTCGGCGCTGGCGATAATGTCATCCTCGTTGTCAAACGTTGTCGTCAAACTTTCACAACATGTTCCAGACAATATAAATAAAATCATATATTTTGATAATTTTTATATTTCGCAGAGTTTAATGGTTTATCTTCGAAGCTGTGGCATTTATAGCTTGGGAACTGTAAGGCCGAATCGTCTTTCAAACATGAAATTTTCTTCTGAAGCTGATCTGACTGCAAAAAATGTTGATCGGGACTATTCCGAGGAGTCTATTGGTTCAGCTTTTGGAGTAGATATATCCAACGTTTTATGGCGTGAGACAAGAACTGTTCGTTTACTGTATACATACGTCGGCACTCGGCAGTTTACATCTTAGCAACAGTGAGTTTCAACCACAGCAAGCGACTCGGTCGAAAGGATAAGACAAATATTTGGATTGATTGCCCAATGGTTATAGAGAAAAATTTTCGGCATATGAGAGGTGTGGACTTGATGGATGGGTTGATTGATCGATACCGTTTCGCATGAAGACCAGAAATTGGACAAATCTAATTTTTTTTCATATTTTGGACCTAGCCATTGCCTATATTCTCTACTATCGAATTCATGAAGGAGACTCAAAATGCTCACTGACCAATTTTCGTTCCGAACTGTCTGAAACGCTTTGCTTAGTTGGATCTGTCCCACCACGTGGCCGAGGACAATCATCTCATACTGCGTCGCCTGTCCTACTTACATCTAATTCGAAGCGAACTTATTTGCAAGTAGATAATGTCCGTTATGACCAGATCGGTAATTGTTGCGAATTTTCGGACCGCTGTGACAAAAAGACGCCCGGTTACAAGTCCGAGACTCAGGCTTTTTGTAAAAAATGCAAACTCAATCTTTGTAACCCAACTTAAAAAAATGTTTCTTCACCTTCAATAACCGCAAATAACGGTCAAAATGTTATTTTTTCAGGTGTTTTTTATATGTTAAATGCATTTTATGTAAATTTTAAGTAAAAAATAATTTTTGTATTTTATTTCCAGTGTAAATGTTGAATAAAGCATAATTTTAACGTTCAGTTTCAACAAAAAATATATATTTTATTATAAAATATGTATATGGCACCTGCCCATCTTTTTTTATGTGCAATGCCCAAGCCCGCCTCTAGGCGCGTTTGACATTTTCACTTGTATCTAGGGTTCCCAACTGTCCCGGATTTCGCGGGACGTCTCGCATTTCAGCTAATTTTTTAGCGTCCCACGGCAAGCCCTTGCGGGACACCTTTTGTCCCACATTTGAGAACTTAAGATTGTTTGTATATAAATTTCCAATTCGACATGAAACACAGTTTCCTAAACCGTAAAATTTTATTATCAAAATAAATTTATAGCTCGTTACAAAAGAGAAACACATTTTTTAGTTTCATTTTTCGATGCGCAGTGAGAAATTATTTCTTAAGCTAGAAAATTTTTTGGAGCTTAGTTACTTGCTCTTTTTGTACTGTTCGCTAAACTTTATGCTTTTTTTGAATGTTTTTAACTGTTTTTCTTTATACTTAAATGCGCAAACATTAAGAACAAATGATCGCACAAGTACGGTGTTGCACCGACGGCCTGCAGCAATCTGCAACTTGAGAGAGTAATAAAATAGAAATAACATAAAAAATAAATTATTTTCTCAAGAAAAAATTGTGAAGTGAAATTACGTATGACAAAATATTTTTTTACGCACATTTTTTTCAATTTTGATTGGTTGATTTTGAAAAATAAAATTCAGTACTTCCGCAGCGCAGTTGCGATGAACAACAAAATTCAGGAATATTCATTAATTTTTTTCATTTATTTTTCTGCTCAGAGAATATTCAATTTTATTTTTAATGTCGACCAATCAGAATGAAGAACGCTCTCCAAATGATTTTCTTATTCTTAAACATGCGCGAAAATGTTCTCTTTTGAAACGGGCTATAATGCCCAAGCCCGCCTCTAGGCGCGTTTGACATTTTCACTTGTATCTAGATTTCCCAACTGTCCCGGATTTCGCGGGACGTCCCGCATTTCAGCTAATTTTTTAGCGTCCCACGGCAAGCCCTTGTGGGACACCTTTTGTCACGCATTTGAGAACTTAAGATTGTTTGTATATAAATTTCCAATTCGAGATGAAACACAGTTTCCTAAACCGTAAAATTTTATTATCAAAAGAAATTTATAGCTCGTTACAAAAGAGAAACACATTTTTTAGTTCCATTTTTCGATGCGCAGTGAGAAATTATTTCTTAAGCTAGAAAATTTTTTGGAGCTTAGTTACTTGCTCTTTTTGTACTGTTCGCTAAACTTTATGCTTTTTTTGAATGTTTTTAACTGTTTTTCTTTATACTTAAATGCGCAAACATTAAGAACAAATGATCGCACAAGTACGGTGTTGCACCGACGGCCTGCAGCAATCTGCAACTTGAGAGAGTAATAAAATAGAAATAACATAAAAAATAAATTATTTTCTCAAGAAAAAATTGTGAAGTGAAATTACGTATGACAAAATATTTTTTTACGCACATTTTTTTCAATTTTGATTGGTTGATTTTGAAAAATAAAATTCAGTACTTCCGCAGCGCAGTTGCGATGAACAACAAAATTCAGGAATATTCATTAATTTTTTTCATTTCTTTTTCTGCTCAGAGAATATTCAATTTTATTTTTAATGTCGACCAATCAGAATGAAGAACACTCTCCAAATTATTTTCTTATTCTCAAACATGCGTGAAAATGTTCTTCTCTTTTGAAACAGGCTATATCATTTATATTTCATACATTTTATTTAGCAAAACGATTTGGATTTATTTTTTGGTTTTTTCATGAATTGGGCAAGAGTTGGAAAGAGATCTAAACAATATCAAGGAACCAAGCAATGGTGTAAAGGCAGCGTTGATACCCTTTATTTCTCAAAGAATAAAAGGAGATATTTAATAAAATAAAGAATTGCATCTAATGTTGTCCCGTATTTTTCAGCCAAGTCCCGCATTTTTGATGGCTCCGTCCCGATTTTGTACTTTTCAGAGTTGGCAACCCTACCTGTATCCCATAAACTAAACATCAAATCCAAAATCTGACTTCATATTCTTTCGTTTCGACTCAAAATAAGTAAAATTTGATTTTATTGGCTAAACTAAAAATTGGGGCATTTGAGGGTTAAGTGATTAATTTGCTTGAGCTATTTAAAAGATTATAATGAAGAACTCCTTCCATTGGTCTGATCTAAGTAAGTCATATTCTAAAATATAATATCATCTTGTTGTTACACTCAGAAAAAACACATATCATTCCACGATAAAAATGTTCTCTATTTCATATAATAGCAATTTTCTCTTTTTCAAATAAAATTTTCTTCAATTAGAATGAATTTTCACATTTTCGAAGAAATATTTCTTCACTTGTGGGAAATGAAAATATTTATCACACAAAAAAATTCTCATTTAAACAGAAAAATTTATTGAAAATGATAAATTAAATGATTAAGAAGAATCTATTAAATGATTAAGAAGTATTTTCTTCAATAAAAACAAATCTTTTCTCAAAAATAAAAAGTATATTTCTCTAAAAATGATACATTTTTTTTTATATTCTTCTTTTTCAAAGAAGCTTTTTATCATTTTTAGAGAATTTTTAGGATCACATTTAGAGAAAAGCATTCTCTGAAGCAAAGTCTATACCATTTTTCCCTAATATGATGCCTTTTTTATCATATACCGAGAAACTTTTTTCTGCGTGTATGAAATAATCTAATATATAAAAATCTCGTGTCACGGTGTTAGTGTACGAACTCCTCCGAAACGGCTGAACCGATTTTAATGAAATTTTGTTTGTATATTTGGTAGGTATGAGAATAGGTCGTAAAGTATTTTTCACCCTCCTACCCGCGAGGGGCGTGGCACTTATTCAAGAACATAAATTTTCGGCTTAACTTTCGTTTATAAATCACACATCAATGAAACTCGGTACGAACTTTCTATTGAGTCTTGGCCTTCGACAG
The DNA here is from genome assembly GCA_958299015.1 of Tetanocera ferruginea. Lineage (NCBI taxonomy): Eukaryota > Metazoa > Arthropoda > Insecta > Diptera > Sciomyzidae > Tetanocera > Tetanocera ferruginea. The sequence goes on from OY282640.1 coordinate 129,920,233, forward strand.
TAAAATTTTAGCGATTTTTGTAAAGGGTGGCATGCTACCGCCCATAAAATTCAATTTTTTTAAATCGCATAAATTTTTAACTAAATGTCGTATAACATGGAAACTTAGTATGAGTAACTTATTGGCCAGGTCTTTCAATTATAAAATAGACACGGGCATTGGAAAACAGAATGGAATTACTATTTGGTGGTGTCCTGCTACTGGAATGGACATTGAACAATAGGTGCGGATCCACCCATATAAGACACATTTTTTTTAAATTAAATAGCTTTGGAAATAATAGTCACACAATAAAGAAACTCGGTTTGAAGTATCTATTTGGTGGTATACTTCTACTCGGAGGTACTCGCAAACTAAAACGGGTATTGAACTAGGGGCTTGGCTCTACCCATAAAAGACAATTTTTTATATTTAACAGCTTTGAAAATAATGGTCACAGAATATTGAAACTCAGAGTGGAGTTACTATTTGTTGATGGCCTTCTATTGGCAAACTGGGCAGGCATTGGACAAGGACGGCAGTAACGCGCCGGGTATCAGCTAGTTTTCTATAAAAATAACTTTTATTAACTAACAACAGTTAAAAATTAATTCTGAAAAGATCATTTATCTTGAAATAACAACATTTTTATTGGAAATAGTTTTGCTGAAGGTATAATTGTTATTTGCAAGCAGTTAAGGACGTTTGGCGATTCGTTTGTAATTAAAGCAATTTTTACCACTCAGACCTGTTGAAATAACTTTCTTTGCGTTCAAATTAGGTCAGATTTTGACTTACTTTTTATTCACTCAGTCTATTTTTAACTTTCCTCACACTGAATTTGCTTCATAGAATTCGCAATTGAATTGCTTTTTAACGTTTTTCTGTTAACTCTTCTCCACAATTCACTCCCACATAAAGCTATCGTAGTAGTTTTCAACTGAGATATCATAAAACCCTTTCCAAGTACATCCTTTGAAAAAATCGCATTCATTCACTGATTCACCAACTATATGCATCCTTCAAATTCTTCGCTACGAAGAGGTGAAGAATTGCTCGCTACTTCCTGTAGGCATTTGTTACTTCAAAGCAATTTAGTCTCAACAATACCTACGTAACCAAAAATACTTCAATGCTTGCAGGGAACGCACAACAGCCCTCATAATAAAGAGCACATTTTACTCTTGTACATACATCACATGGTCAATCGCTTGGGCGCTATAGTACCGACTTAAGCCTTAAGTAAAAAAAAAACACGCCATTCTGTCTGATACTCAATTTTGCTTGCAATGAAGATTGATACAGTCAAAGGATTAGCGCCAAATTTATTTGTAATTCTGGGTTTTGAGCTCAACAAGAAATACTGCAGCAAACTTGTAATCCTCGCATGTTGTAAAACGTTCATTGAATTAAGACCACTGCAGTCACAAAAACCATCATCAACAACCTGTAGGTTATTGACTTTACCAGTAGTTAACAGAAATGATTAGCAAAATTGTGTTGTCAACCGAAAATTCTATCATATTCGTATTTGGATAATAAAAAATGTTGAAAAGTTAATTAGCAATAAATTTATGGAAAGCCATATTAGAATTGAAATTTTTTTTTTTAAACTGCTGAAATTCTTAATTATCACAGGAAATTATTTTTTCCAATATTCAATTATGTGTCGTCTGCCGAATGTTTAACTAATATTCTAAATTAACAGTGGAAAATTTTTATATTCAAAACAAACTTATAAAAAAAATCTTTTTTGCTATTGAAAATTCAATATTTTTCAAAATGTCACCATCTTCCTTTTTTTCCCATTCCATTCCATTTTTCGTTCCATTTTTTAAATGATTAAAGACCTATTAAACCAAAAAGGCAAGCGTCCACTTGCTCGTGACTTATCTAATCGTATATCTTAGTGGCAAGTGGCAAGTGGCAAGTGGCAAGTGGCTTAGAAGCAATAGTACTCTTCTCCAGTGACTTCATAAAAAAATGTACATAAATTTTAACTAATGCTAGATTTTTAAGTTAGTTTTATAATCACCAAAAATTGTCGTCCCAGTATTACGAATAATGCTTGATTTTAGCAATTACTTGTTATTGCTTGTACGAATCCAGAAACATGCTAACGTTTTAAGCTAACGACTGCATCCAGTCGTTTATCCGTTGAACTACCCATTTTGTCGACCACGATGCATGTACGTGACATTATTTTATTCTACCGAACTTCCAATGACGATACCGACAACGATGATGGTTACAGTGATGTCAACGGCAAAATTGGCGCTGCATTTCGTTACATATTCATTCACTGTTTGGATTCATGTTCTGAATTCGTATCCTTGCCTGACTATCCTACTTATTACCTAGCTGTGGGCTGACAGTCAACTAGGGTGTAGTACGAGTAGTAGGCTAACTTCAGAGTCTAAACGAAAATGTCAATGCGTCAGGCAGAGTGACTGACTGGCCAAATGTTTGACCAAGTAAGTGACTGACTGGGTGTTGACGATGGGCCTGCCTAATAAGCGCGCACACTGGGACAACAACAATGGTTATCTTCTGTAGTTAGACTTGAAATCCAAATCATTTTCTTGTGAGGTGTTAAAATAATCCACAAGCAATTCGAACAGATAAACGACAGACACAACATGTCAGTAAGTTTTCTTGACAATTGAGGCGTACGTTCCACAGTTTGGGGTAAAGCTTTGTTAAAGTTTAAACTCGTGCTGTTGCGTGTATGAATGTATGTGTGTGTGTATATATGTATGTATTTGAAAACGTGGCTGGCATAATAAATTCAAGTGTGCGACGATTTGGTGCTCCAGGAATTCAAATCGATGATTTTGCCACTGCACACAGACAACGAATGATCTTTGGTACGTGCCAAAATCGTAAAGTTGACCCAAAGTTACATTTCTACACATGGATGTGTGTGTCTGTGTGTTTGGAAGTGCATTTAATGCGCTTTGCTGCCAAATGTTTGTTTGCATCAAACTTTGACTTGACATGGAAGTCGAGCATTGACTGGGTGTTTAACATTGGCTTGCAAAATCTTAACTAAATATTTTTGTTATTATTTTTATTGACGTTGTAGGAATTTCAAGGCTGAGGAAAAGAAAAACTTCACAGAACATCTTTGAGAAATGTATCCAGTGTTGCCAGGTTTTTGAGACTTCTGCCCATTTATCGATAACTAAACTGCCAAAATTACTAACATCTATCTATATAAAAAGCTCGTGTCACGGTGTTAGTGTTATAACTCCTCCGAAATGGCTGGACCTATTTTAATGAATTTTTTTTTGTAAATTTAGTAGGTATAAGAATAAGTCGTAAAGTATTTTTCATCTTCCTACCCACTAGGGGCGTGACACTTTTTCAATAAAACACTAACACGAGTTTTACTCGTCCATAAATCGCACATCAATGACACTCGGTACGAACTTACTGTTGACACGCGCCCTTCGACTGCAAAGTTTGAACGATCTTTGGAAAGGGGGCTGGCACCGCCAATACAATTATACTTTTTGATATCGAACAGATTTGCAACTATATATCATATAACAATGAAGCTCAGTATGAAATAAGTGATTAATCAGGTCTTTCAATTATTAAAAAGACACGGACAATTGAGAACAGGGCGTGGCTACTCCCGTACAACTCGAATTTACTATACAGAATAGCTATGGAAGTAAAAGTCACAAACATTTTAATTCATAATGAAGTAACTATTTGATGGTGTCCTGCTACTGGAAGACTAGAATGGGCATTATGCAGGGGGTGTGGCTTCATTCATATTAGACACATTTTTTAAGTTGAATCGTTTCGGAATAATAGTCATAGACCAAAGAAACTCTGCTTGGAGTATGTAACTGTGTGGTGATATCCTACTCCTCGAAAATACTCGCAAACTATAACGGCTATTTCACAAGGCGTGTGGCTCCACTTATAAAGGACAAATTTTTTATATATAATAGCTTTGGAAATAATAGTCAAAGAATATTGAAACTTAGAGTGGAGTTACTATTTGTTGATGGCCTCTATTTGATGGACGGCAGCCAGGTACCAGCTAGTATATCTATAGTGAGTAACATTAACATTTGGTTTTCTTATTTTCTTCTGTATATGATGCTTTCTTGTAAAAAAATACATATTTTAAGAATGAGATCATACTAGGGATGTAGAAAAAACATCGATGCATCGAAAATATCGATGTTTTGCTTCAATGCATCGAAGAATAATTCACTCGATGTTTGAAAAGCCGATGCATCGATGTTTTTTAAATATCGAAAACTGACATCACTAGTACAGCGGACCGCCATTTATATTTTTCAATTGTGCAAATAAGTAAAGCGAGTTGAACGAAAAATTTTAAATGGCTCCAAAAAGTGTGGTTTGGAGGTTTTTTGAGCAACGTAGAGAAAACATCGCGAATTGTAATTTGTGCAAAAAAAATATAAAGAGTGCCGGAAACAGCGTTGCCAGAATGTGAAAATTTTACCAAAACTGGTAAATTTTTTTTTCGATGTGAAAACGTGAAACTTAGTTTCATTTTGGTAAATTTTTGCAATGACGAAACAAAAAAAAAATTTTGTAGGAAAATGTTAATCTTTGTTAAAGTATGCACTGTTTTTGCAAAAGCGTATTAAAATTATCGGTTTTTCTTATGCTATCGACATTGCCTGCTGCGAAAAAAACAACCCTGCTGCGCGTGTTCTTCTCAAAAGTTTGCCGCCATTGTGTCTAATTAGACAATTTTCCATGCAGCGAAAATATAATTTCATGCAATCTTTAACAATTTGCTCTAATGGATAAGTAAGTCTTTAAGAAATCATGCAATTGTTATACTTAATAAATGTTTCATTTTTAATAAAGGTTTCTAGTTAAAAAGCCCGTGGCTGCGACTCCTGTAGACAATGCAGATTCCTCAGATTCGTCAGAAAGTGATATTGAATGCAGGTATGTTAAAATAATTTTACTTTAGTGCCCAAACTCGAAAATTTTTTTTTTCTTATTTGAATTTGAAAAAAAACCTAAACCTATAAGGTCTGGGTGTATTAACTTTGTGCAAAAGTTTGTACCACCTTGAAATAAGCGAGTCCGGTATAGAAATGTATATATATTCCTCATCAGCGTCATCTCGTGAGTCGAGCTATCCATGTCCGTCCGTCTGTGTGTTGTCCGTAAACACAGGATAAGAAGGAGTTGAGATAATTGGATGAAACTTTGTACACATAGTCAAATGAATCCAAGCATCTGCACTATTGAATATTTTTGGAATCCGCCCACGGACACGCCTACCTCCCATACGACCACAAAATTGAATTTTAAATCATTGTTCTTTTCAACACACGATAGAGCGTTTTATTGAAACTACAGAAATAACATTTGATATGTATGTTTTTTATTAAACTTAAGACGTACAAGAAAATGGGCGTGACACGCCTAAAAGCACAATCACCTCCCATACTTATATTGACTTATAAGGCTTATAAGACTTATAAGACTTACTATATAAGAACAAAATTTATCAGATTCTATTTTTATATTTAAACTAAGATGTGTACAAAAACGCTATAGAAAGGTCTATATATGGTGTACAGACATGAAACTTGGTATGGGAGCATTTTATATTAAACCTAAGGTGTGCACAATAACTGGCCGTCATCCACTCATGAACAACAACCGTTTAACAGACATTACCTCAACTTATAGAATTACATAAAGTAAAATTAAGAGTTATTTATATTTCTTATAATATATGTTGGTTTATATAAATATTATAGTAGGTTTAGGCCTAATTTCACCAACAGGGGTATTCCATAGTCGGGCTAGACCGACTTAAGACTTTTTTACTTGTTATCAGATGTATTTGGACCTTCTAAACCAATGGTCGAATAAAAAATGGTCGGTCTCCATTGGTTAGGACATAAAAATTGCGAACGTTTGAAAATTCAGTGCAAATTTTTATGTGTGTGAAAGCTAACGTAAGCATTTTTTTACGATACTTAGCCAAAATGAAGGTTTTTAAGACGCATCAAATAAGAAAAGGAACAATTGAAGATTAGTAGAATCTATGCGTTAATTTGGAAGTTATAACTGTTTTTGTTCTCAAAGCATTTGGGGTGCATAATAATTGTACGTACTTTTGAAGTATTTGTCTTTGAAACGAGAAAAATAAATGATGTAGTCGTGCTATTATTGTCGTGATTTTGAAAAAGTGTGTGTTATTTGTTGTTATTTCGTAAAAGGGTGAACAGTCAAGTGAGCACAATATATTAAGTGTTATATCTTGACAAGTTAGCTAGTATTTTTATTTTTGAAGTTAGTTGTGCACGTATATTATATAAAAAAAAGAGTAGCAGGCAAAAAATTGTTATAATTGTTATATATATATATTAAGGTGCCTTGAAAAAAAGTTCCATTTGTACCCATCCTAAAATGAACCTTGATATATTTTATGATGATTCCCAAAATATTTTGGCTATACCGAAATCCGTCAGTGAGCTAAACCATTTTGCAAAAACCTCCAAAAATCATGTTTTCCGTATATATATGAACTAGTGTAATAGTTGTAAACAAATAAACTGTCTCAAATTATAGGCCTGACGAAGTTCGTTCAATATGCATAAAAAATTTGAAAATTTTTGCAATTGGATTAAGGATAATGATGTTTTCATGCATTTTTTTTTAAGATTATTTCCACAAAAATTCAAATATCTTTATTATTTCTTATACGACAGTCTTTATCAAGATATCGTTGGAAAGGTATGGACGGCTGTCATTTATTTTTGGCTAGAATTTCTTAAACTGAATAACAAAATAGGACTAATTTAAAAAAAAAATTAAATTGGAGAAAACACCTGCTGGAAAAATGCTGAAAACCATCGATGGGCATGTGCGGATCTTTGTTTAATAAAGTGGGGCTCTTATTTTATTTCCCCATTTGTGTGCAATTTACCTGAAAATAAAATTTTCAAAATCCAAAATACTGTATTTTTTATTACAAGCGTTTGTTTCAATGTAGAATTTTTGAAAATCATCTAAAAAACAAAGAAAAAAATCATGAAAAACATCATTATCTTTAATCCTATTGCAAATTTATACAAATTTTTGATGCAGATTGAAAGAACTTTTTCAGGCCTATAATTTGAGACAGTTTATTTATTTACATCTATTACACTAGCCAGTATATATACGGAAAACATCATTTATGGAGGTTTTTGCAAAATGGTTTAGCTCACTGACGGATTTCGGTATAGCCAAAATATTTTGGGAATCATCATAAAATATATCAAGGTTCATTTTAGGATGGGTACAAATGGAATTTTTTTTCTTCATACAAGCCGAGGCACCTTAATATATGTATATATTTTTTGTGTTTTTTTTTTTATTTTTAGCATGAAAAGTCGTAAACAAAGAACAACCGAAAGTGAGTAAACGAGTTTGAGACGTTGCTTAATGTGATCGGAGCGATCAAAATTTATGGAATATCTATTATTTAAACAATTAAATAAAATGAACAATGAAAGTAAAAGAATTTATTCTTTAAAACAAAAACTTTCGCAATCAGACATTTTTACTTGGAGTTTTTTTGAAATGCTTTTCGAAGGGTATAATAGCACTAAAAAATATTTATTTTTAGATGAAAGAGCTAGAGGTGTTTAACTTACGGACGTTTTCTTTAACAAGCCTTAAAAACCACATTTAGGTTAAGTAATTATAATGTAAAAGCTTGCCCTGCATTTTTAAACTTTCGCGAATTTTTATCTCCTTAGCCAATCGAGACCAACAATTTTTTATTTCTTCATTGGGCTTAGGAGGTCCATAAACGTTTGGTAAAAATAAAATTCGGGCCTGGACCCCATTATACCCGATATATCATGCCGATTATACATATCGCTCTTTTTTTTTAATACTTCTCTGAATGTTTTTTTAATTCTTTTTAATTATTACAGCAGTAGTAAAGCGACACCTAAAAGGAATTTTCGATCCGAGTGGCTGCAAAAATTTTCCTGGCTGCGAAACCAGAATGGTTCAAGCTTTTGTGTTGCCTGCGAAAGAAAACTATCCAATAACGTCACTTTCTTAAAGCGTCATGCCTCCTTCCGCCTACATCTTCAAAATGTTCAGACGAAAAAAAATCAAATTGCAATCGAGTCGTGTATGAGCCAAGAACATGAACAATTTTTAAAACAAGTGCACAACGCGGAGCTCACTCTAGTTATGTTTTTAATACACCACAATCTACCATTTTTACTTATGGACTATTTTCCGAACTTGTTAATGGAGTGCTGTCCTGATTCGAAGATAGCTAAATCAGTGAAATGCGGTAGGACAAAATCAACTCAACTTGCGAAAATATTGGGAAATAAAGCAAAGGAAAAAATCACAAGCAAAATTAGGACAACAAAGTTTTCATTGATAATCGATGAAACGACTGATCTTTCAACAAAAAAAAGTTTGGTAATAGTTGTTAGGTACATTGATGACCTAACACGTAATATTCACGACAGATTTCTTGGCTTAATTGAAATAATGAAAAGTGATGCCGCGTCATTGTACGAAACGATCAAAATATTTTTTGATGAAAATAGTATTCCGATAAAAAACATAATTGGGCTTGCCACTGATGGAGCTAGCGTCATGGCAGGAGAAATGAATGGCTTGCAGGCAAAATTTAAGAAGGATATAGATTTGTTTTATATAAAATGCACTTGTCACTCTCTTCATTTGTGTTCGGCATACGCATGTAAAAAGCTGCCATTTAAAATAGAAGTACTTTGTCGCAACATATACAAGTTTTTTTCTCATAGCCCTAAACGAATACAAGATTTTAAAGAATTCCAAGATTTTTGTTCAGTTCAGCCACATAAAATTTTGGGCATTTCGTTAACTAGATGGCTTGCGCTAGAACAAGTTATAAATCGAATTGTTGAACAATGGAGTGCCTTAAATCTTTTTTTTATATCTTGCTGTTTAGAGGTGAATGGAATTAAATCTGGTGAATTGGCAGAAGAAATGGGTAACCCTCAAGTGAGAGTTTATTTTTTATTCCTTTCTTATATTCTGAATATTATCAACAACCTCAACAAGGAATTTCAATCTGAAAAAGTGCGATTACCCAACTTTTATACACAAATGGAAATTCATTTTAAATTAATTTTGAGCAATTTTATGAAAAATGAATTCATAAAAAATTTAAATTCTTTAGAAGGAGTTGATTTAAATGATGAAAGTAATTACTTATCAATAACAAATATTTTTATTGGAAGTAAAGCTGAGCTTTATTTAGAGAATAGTGAATTATCCACACTTCAAAAAATTGAAACTAGAAAAAACATTTTAAACTTTTATATAGAAATTTTAACTCAAATTACGAAGCGGTTTGATTTTTCAAGGCAAGATTTAAAAACCTTATCCATTATTACTCCCATGATGGTGTTGTCCAATTCAGAAATTTCTATAATGCCATTAGTTTCATATTTTCCTAATTTAACTGACGGAAATGAAGAGAAAATTATCACTCAATGGAAATTACTACGATTTTCTAAAATTGGTTTGAAAAGCGACATGGATATTGTAGACTTCTGGGACAAAGTTGCTTCTTTTAAAAATGGCATGGATGAAAACTGTTTTTCTGAACTAACAAATTTTGTAAAAAATCTAATGACACTTCCTCACAGTTCAGCCGCTGCTGAAAGAAAATTTTCAGAACTTTCTTTAATAAAAACAAAACTAAGAAACAGACTTGATTTTGAAACCATTAATAGTATAATGCTATCAAAAGAATTGATTTATAACGAAAATAATCCTCACTATGTATGGTCAGCAAAAAAAAATTTCTAAAAGTAAGATGTTAGATTGACTTTCGTTTTCAAAACATGAAACTTATGTTTCAAACAATGTTCCTTTTTTTATTTTATGTTCCTTACTATATATATCGAGCCCTATTCGTCAAAAAGCGTAATCTCATAAAATGTTACAACAGAACTAACTTTGTTTGCGAAGCACATATCTCAATTTATGTAACTTATCTAACTTAGTAATTTTAATCCAAGAGGTTTAATTTTTTTATATTGATGGCTCTGTTATAATATTACCGTTTGCGATTCAAATGGATAGTTCCAAAAAAGTGGCGCTTACACTTTTCCGGCCGATAGGGCTCGATCTGTTTGATAGCTTTAAAGGCTTTGTTAAGATATTGAATGTTTTTATGCCTTATGTATTAACTTTTTATTTATTTTTAAAAATGTAACTGAGTTACATTTTTGTATTTTTTAAGTTTTTACAAAACTACCTGAATAATTGAAGACTTATAAAACAATATTGATCTCATGTAATCGTATGTACAATTAAACAATACAATTAAATAACTATTTATGTTAAAAATTACAATAAATGAAATATTATAAATGTTAAATATAAGTTAAATAAATTTATAAAAAATAAAAATAATTAATTATTTGTTTGAGAATATCGGGTAAGCTTTTGTTTTGGATGTGAAATTTTTTTCTGAAATGTGAAACTTTTTTGGGAATTTTGGTAAAAAAATATTTCAAGCTGTGGCAACCCTGGCCGGAAATACGTCCAACTTAATGGGACACTTAAGAAACGTCCACAAAGCAACTTATCTTACTCTTTTTAAGAAAGATGATACGTTAAAATTAACGAGTGCTTTGTCTACAGCTACAAAAGAAAAGGAGCCAACGCAAAAAGAAAAAGAAACAAATCCGACTATATCCACGGTAGCTCCAAGTCCATCGAATATTTCGCTTGAATTGCCTGCTCGGCCACAAGCGCAACAATCAATTGTGTCTAGCTTCGATTGTGTCAATGCATTTGCTCCAAATGGCTTCAAAACAGATATAATTAACAAAGCTCTGACATACATGGTGTGCAAAGACAATCAGCCATTTGCCATCGTCGAAAATTGTGGATTCAGGTACTTTGTAAAGCAAATATTGCCGCGTTACAAATTGCCGAGTAAGTAAAATAATTTTAGCACTAAGCTCTTTCGAGAAACCTGTTTAAATGATGTATAACAAATGTAAGACATCAATATTTTTTCTGATTAAAATGATTTCACTACTTTTTTGCTTATAGGTAGAACAACACTTGCGACGTTGATAGATGGAAAGTATGAAGAACTTTCTGAAATTGTTCGTTCTTCTAAGCTACTGTTAATGGAAAACGTTACCCTTACTACAGACATATGGTCAGAAACTATGAGCATGAAGAGCTACCTTGGTTTGACGGAGCATTTTGGTATAGATATTGAGTTTCACTCCGTAACGTTAGGGGTTTATGAATTAGACGAACGGCATACATCAGAGTATATTTCTTAGAAATTATTAGACATGTACAGAATGGAAAATTGAAAAAGAGCGGGTATCAAGACGTTGCAACTCGCTGGAACAGTACATTTTATATGGTGGAACGATTTTTGCAATTGAAGTCTGTTGTTAGCGATATACATCACAATAATGCACCACCTATGCTTAGCGGATGCGAGCTGTCTGCGGCTGCAAATATTTTGCAGCTACTTCGACCACTAGAAGCAGCCACGAAAGAGATATCAGGTGATAAATATTACACTGCAAGTAAAATTATACCATTGGTGTCCTGCATGACACGCAAAATTAAAGCAATCTCACCGACCGATCCGGTGGTTAAATCAACGCAGGAAGACCTCTTGAGACAAGTTAATACAAGGATGGGATCACTTGAGCTGGTAATGTATTTGTTTTATTGTGTTAATATTTTTATAACTTACCTTTCTAATTTTTCAGGTTACTCCACTTGCAATAGCAACTATTCTGGACCCACGGTTAAAAAAACTTCATTTTGTTGACCCCCTTGCATGCTCTATTGCTATTCAAAAAATTAAGACGATGGTCAGTAATATCGCAAGTGCCGAGGAGATCGCAGATTCCGACTCCAGTGCTTCCGATAAAAGTGAAACTAGCTTCTCACTTTGGAGTGCCCACCAAGCAATGGTACAACACAGTTGGAAGTCTTCAAAGGCAAATGAAAACCTTCCAGATCAGCTGTCGGTATACCTAAAAACTCTGTAAACAGGGTAAACGAAAACCCCCTAGAAATCTGGAGAGACATAAAAATACAGTTTCCCACATTATACAAAGTGGCTTACAAATATTTAACATTGGTTGGTAGCTCGGTTCTTTCTGAACGACTTTTTTCAAAAGCCGCTCAAATCATTACTCAGCAAAGGAATAGATTACAAGGTGACAGATTAAACAAACTATTGTTCTTGCAAAGCATAGATAAAAAATACTGGGAAACATAAAATTGAAAAAAATGTTGTCTTGTAAAAATTTTGATAAATTCTACAAATATATAATATAATATGAATATAAGCGTGTTTTCCGAAAATTCATGTGAGATTCTCTGAAATACAATTGAAAAGAATTCAGATTCGATAGACCATTAGAAACATAAATAGCTCAGGTAAGTAATTACTTTGAAATTATGTTCAATTTGGCTAATAAAATATTTTGTTTAATAAAATCTTCAAAACCGTCCGTAAATCGATGCATCGATGTTTACCCTCCAATGCAACGAAAGATATCGATGTACATTTCGATGCATTGAATCACAGAAATACATCGATGTATTTTTCCCACTGACATCCCTAGATCATACAGTTTTCAAAATAAATTCATGTAAAACGAATAAGAAAAAGTATAAACATAATAAAACTAAAAAATTCGCGTTACATTAATATTCAGTTTTGTTTTTAATTAAGTGATAAAAACCATTGTAAACAGACCTTCCAATTTAAATTAATATTTTTTGCTATAACCCTTTTTTTATTATCTCGTTTAGACGTTTTGGCATATTAGAAATGATTTTTGAGGTATAGTCGGCTCCAATTTTTTGCCATTCTTCCTGAAGTCTGCTTTTCAGAACCCGTTTGGAAGAAGTAGGACTCTTGCGAACACGCAGATGCAGCTCGTCCCATAAATACTCTATAGGGCTTAAGTTGGGGGATTGAGGAGGCGTATGATTCCTCAATGACTTTTGAGTCATTGTAGAGCAGTGATGCTACAAAGGGTACAATTGTACCTTTTGTGGTACACTTTCAGTTCCATCAGTACGAAAGTGCGCCTTTTTTCAAAAGGCACACTTTTGGATTTGGTAATTTTCCATTTCATATTTACAAGAGTCCATTATTTTCTTAAGACTTTGGCATGGCTTCCACATAAAAGTGCAGTAGCAGAGCGCGTTTGCTCTAAATTTAAGCTCATTAAAACAAATCTTCGAAATAAACTAGCTGTTATACTTAATTTAAAAACAGGAGACTTAAACTTTAAGCTGATATGGCGCTTATTTCGCATTTATCTAATAATTTTCAAAAAAGTACGTTTTTGGCTAAAAAGGTACGTTTTCCTCATTTATAAAGGTACACTTTAAAAATCTCTTATAGCATCACTGTTGTAGAGCAACCATTCTCGAAGTACGTGTGCTTTATGTTTCGGATCATTATCCTGGTAAAGTTTAAATGATCTTAAAATCACCATTTTACCGCTTATTCAAATTCTCTCTTAAAATATTAAGTTGACTCTTTGTTCATGGTTCCATTAACGGAAGCTAATTTTCCAACTCCTTTGGCCGAAATGTACGCTTAACTGTAGGTTTGGTGTTTTTGTATTTCAGCTTCACATTTGGTTTTCGCCAAACCATAACTCGAACGTCACATCAAAAGATGTGATTCCTTTTAAATGTGATTCTTAGCAAAATTCAGCCTTTAGATACGATTTCGAGCATTTACAAATGGCTTCTTTCTCGCTACTCGACCGTTATAACCTTTTGCATAATAGTGCGTCGAATAGTCTGAATAGGGGGTTTCGCACTGACGTACATGTCATCCGACTTGGGCATGTACGATGACATGTACGATCATTCGAAAGCAAATGAGACAGTCGGACCGACATGTTGGATGATAATCAAAAATTTTTAATTTTTCTGCCGGTTCGTCCGACATTTCGTTCGTGCGAACGCATGTCGGTCCGACTCGCTGCATTTATCATTTGTATAAAATTTTCAACGAGTGAACATCTACTTAGGCAACAACAGGAAGTAAGAAACAAATAAAACAAACAATGGCAAGTGCTCCACATGTGAAATTTTGGACAGAGTTCATTTTCATATATTTACTTCATGTTCTTTTTCCAAAATTTCATCAATTATAGTTGCCGCTAAAAATTGCCTAGTCATTATTAAACCGATGTGTTTCTCTCGAGAGTCAGCAAAGAAATGAAGTCGTCGTACATGTCCGATTGTCCGAAAGCTCGACAAAATATTCCCGTTTGTTTGTCGTCATACAATGTCGGCTGACATGTACGACCGTGCGAAACCCCCTAATAGAATAGAATTCTCCGTCCAACTTGTAAGAAAGGAAACATTGTTTGCCGGCGTCTTTAATACAAAATTGTAGCATGCGCCAACATGTTTTTTTGCTGTTGTTCTGCAACGCTAACATTCGCTACATAAGGTAAGGTTTTTGAATCACGATCAAAAAGCAAAACAAAGCAAACAATGTTTTTTGATCAAACAGCACAACCTCTTCCATTTTATTCCGCTCTCTTTCTTCTGCGTGGTTGTAATTGTGCTTGTGTTTGAGTCGAATGCGGAATAGCGGTACGGTTTTTTCCATTCTCTGGTTTTAAGTGTCGCGAACTTCCGCGAGTTCAGTCACCACATGGATTATGGAATTTTTTTGTTACGACACAAGAAAACAAGGGCAAAACGTAGTGACATCAATTTTCTTTAAGAAATTAGCTGAAAAAAATAAGTAAATTCTCTACAGGACTTCATTTAAATCATAAGTTCAATCAATCAAAAGTTCTATCTCAAAACAAATATTTCATGACTTGATTCATTATATCTTCGAACCGTCCAAATAAAATATACGAATAGGAATTTGAATTTTAACGAATAAAAAAATTTGATAAATCTTACTTCCGATCAACAATTAGAACTTATTTTTGAGATTTTTCGAAAAAAAATTATAAAAATCTATTTAAACTCTGCTTAAATCTGTGTCGACAAGGAATAACAGCTAAACTGATTTTCAAAATTTCAGAAGAGCATTTTTCAGATGAAAATTGCTCCCTAATATCAGGGTATCTTGACTTTTGTTGTTAAGATTGGATGGCCTCAAACATTTAATTTTCAAGGTACAACTATAAAAATTTGCGTACTAGTGTATTTCGTTGCGAAAAAACGCAATGAAAATCATAATCTTATTTTGTCCTAACTCGACTTTAGCGGTTATTCCTTGTTGACACAGAAATATAAATGCAAGTTTGCTGCTTAATTTCTTTTAAGCCATATAACGTTACTGCTATAAAGTATTTATTAAAATATTTTTTGTTTCATAAGAAAATTCTCTTAACTCACGGATTATGGATTTTAGATTGTAAATTTTTTTGTTTTATTGAAATAACTCAGTACAAATTCACATTTTTTAACTACAAGATCATATTTCAACTGTTTGTTTAATGCTTTTTATATTTCGAATTCTGTTTTGAACTTTTTTAACCCCTTATCAATATTAGTGAAAGACGGCAACAACTTTTGAAAACTACCCTAATTTTTTAGCGCAATTTTACTACCGACCTTAAAGCTTAATTTTGGTAGGTTTTTCAACATGTTTATAAAATGTGTTCAACTTTCACTTACATTAAATAACATTTCGTTTCGTCGCTTTCTGTATCCTTGCAGTGAGCCAAGTGAAAGCCATAAATTTTAAAAGTTTTTGATTTAAATTGCTGACCAGCAGGGCTATAAAGGGCTCTTCGACCGCTTCTGTTTCTCTTTTATTTTGCCCTCGTTCAGTCACTTGTCTAGATCGGGGACTTTTACTGTTAAACATGAAAAAGACACTCGTTAATAAATTTAGAACACACAAAAGTGGAAAGTGAAAAACAAGAGGCTTAATCATTAGCAGTAGCACAGAAACAAAGACGTCGCAGTATCTTTGCACAGCTGCCGCTAAAAGAATAATTGCTTCAAGGTTGCCGAGGTCGTTGGCAACCCAACGAAATCAGTAGAGCGTATGTTTCAACGGTCCCAAGAAAACTATAAATGCTTTCGTTCTCGTGCATCTTTGTGTATTCTGTACAGTAAAAATGCATTAAACGTGAATTTAAGTTTTATGTAATCAATTATGATTTTTATTTGGCGTATAGTTTTTTAGCCATAGGTATAAATAAAATAAAAGTACTAAAATAAAGTTCATTATTTATTTTTTAATATTTTACGTGGTACAATTTCTATCACCTGTAGTTATCGATAACAAAAATTTACGCTATGAATTCGTATCTGTTAAATGAATTTGTATCTGTTAAAGAAAAGTAACGGTTGAAAGCTCGCAATTTTAAAAAAATTGTCAACAAGCAGTGCTTTGCATATGTAGTCAGTGTATACTTCGGACGTCAAGGTAGGAAATGTCCTCTCCGATGCGATCTCTTTAATTTCATCATGTAGAGGATTCTACGAAAGACACTTCGCTTCGGGGAATCGCAGTGGATCCATATTCTAAAAAGGTGTCCAGGTCCAGAGAGATGTAACTGCTGCTTTTGCCGCTATCGAAAAGGAATCAGACACATTGGGTTTAATGGTGAACGAGTGCAAAACAAAGTTTATACTGTCTGTAAAAAGTTAAGCGCGGCGTCTGGCTCCCATGTTGCAGGAGGGAAACATAACTTTGAAGTTGTCCAGGAGTTTACATACCTTGGGACCGCCGTAAAAAGTACCAACAATGTCAGCCTGGAGATTAAGCGAAGAATTATAATTACTTATAGGTGCTTCTACGGGCTAAGTAAGCAATTACTGTCCAGAGCGCTCTCTAGATCGACAAAACCAACACTATACACGAACTGTACGAGCTGTACGAACGATTTGTACTAGGCGAAAGCCGAGGGTGCACGACGAAGTGGAAGACCATGCCTCCGATGGATTGACCAGACCGAAGAAGCCCTAACCGCGCTTGGTGAAAGAGATTGTAGACGGCGCACGCGAAGCAGAGACGCCTGGAAAGAGCTGATAAATAAGGCCGTAACCCGACCACGGGTTGTCATGGCCACCTTAGTAAGTAATTAAGTACATAAAGGCTGCGTAAGGGACTCTTCAAAAATCTCTTCAAAAATACTATTATGCACTACTGATGTACTCAACAAAGGGACTTTTCGGAAACGCACCGCGATTTGCAGTTTTAATATATTATGCACTTCTATTATTTATGTGCAGTATATTTGCAGCATAAATGTTTTCGATGTATAGGATGTGGCGCTTGATACACAAATAACTGTATTTAATTTCGTTCTGCTTGTACTGCAAAAGAATTTAGCGGATTTTGTTGCATTTCCGAATATACTTAAACTCATAAAAACAGTTTGCTTCATTGTGATTTTTGCAAAGGATCCCGATCAATTAATATAGTTTAAATTAATTAATCAGTATTTGAAAACCATTTAACTTAAAATGTTCAAAAAATTAAAACGACATTAAATTTCTTAAAGTTGCTACTTTTGCAAATTGTATGACAACTTGTATTCCCTTGTCTTTTTACTTCTGCTTTACTCTTCTCTTCAGCACTTATTTTGTTGCTTAAGAATGTGCAAGAAAAAAAACAATTGAAAATATTTTTTCAGCTGAAGAACTAGAAAAGAACATTGACCAGGACATTATTTCTAGGAAAAGGGGGGAAAAACGCAGCACATTCAACAAAGTTCTTGCGAAAAAAGTGCCAACTGGTGCAGTTTTAGTAAGACGACGGCTTCAACTGGCACTTGATCAATGTCAGAACTCGAGGAAGTTTTAAAATTGCATAAAAACTTTGGCGCATAAATAATATTTTGAGAAAAAAGTATCAAATCAAAGCCAATAAAAACTTTAAAGGTGGAAAAAGGGAGAAAGGAACAAAATGGTGTTAAAAAAAAATAAGAATTTTATTTTTGTTGGCAAAAATGCTAAAATAAAATTTTGCTACCATACTATTAAAAGCCTTTTGAAAACATGTAGTGGTTATAAGTGGCTTTACGGTAGTGAGTAGACTTATAATTATTATTAAGATAGAACCTGCACTTAAATTAATTTTAATTAAAGCAATAATCTTTAGTGTATAACAATGAATTTAACACTTATTAAGCTAAAGAAAACCACTCAGAAAAATATCAACTATAATATTAACAGCTGTTAAAATCATCTCAAAAATAACCTTCAAAATAAGTTGCTTACAATCATCAAAATAAATTGAAAATTTAATTTTTATTAAAAGAAAATATTTTAAATAAAAAAAATATTTGTTGGCCTTGCCGGTATTTGGACCTAGGACAGTCGAGTACTAGACGCACACGTCAGTACACTCGGCCAAATATTAACTTGCAAAACAGTGATAAAATTTGTGTTTGTCAGTGAAAAACAGTTTTTATATGGGTTTCGTCTTCTATAGATCAACGGTTAACCGACTGTTGATTTGAAATATTCATTTGTTGGATGGTATTTAACAGTGAATTCTCTTATTTCAACCCATGATTTATGTGATATAAAAGCATTTTTTCCAGGCAAACTTTGTCCCTGAAAGTATTTCAAAAAGTTGAGAATGCAAAAAGTTACTGCCTATTAATGTTTGGAATGGTCAAATTGTTCGTCGAAAGTGAAACAATAAAATACGTACTTTCTTACATTATTTTTTATTCTACAAACATAAACTTTCAATTTTTGTTTTATATTGAAGTGTGCTTGAGTGGTTGACGCCAATTTTTCTAACACGCCTCAGTTTTGATAACCTTATTTTATAACCCAAGTTCAGTTCAGTAGCTTAAATATTAGCCTTTTTATAGAGTTTTCACTATTATGGGCTGTATGGGAAGTGGCTACGTTCGTAGGCGGATGAAGCCCACTTTCGTTCCACAATTTATTTTTGATATATAATAAAAACGTGTCAAAGTTTTTTCCTGTAGCTTAAAGAGAAGCCTTTTTATAGAGTTTTAAATTTTAGGGTTATATGGGAGGTGGGCGTGTTCGTGGGTGAATGACGGTGTTGTAAGAGAGGTAGGCGTGTTCGTGGGTGGATGATATAATGAGTAAATACCTAATTTTATTGATGTAGCTTCGGCACAAGCCTCTTTAAATAGTTTTCAATTTTAGGGTTGCATGGGAGGTGCGCTTGTTAGTAGGTGGATACAGCACCAGGATATTTCTAACACAACTCAGTTTTGACATAGATTGCACAAATACCGAATTTGAGTTTTGTAGCTCAAATATTTGCTTCTTTATGGAGTTTTCATTATTGAGGTTGTATGGGGGTAGGCGTGGTTTTCATCTGATTAAGCCCCTTCTCTAACTTGATCTAAGTTTTTTAGAAAAAAGCTCAAATATCAAATTGGGGTATTTTAATTTCGGCCAAGTCGAAGATATACCTTATGTACACTAACTAATATTAGAACATTAATATCATTGTGAATTCGCCAGAACACAGCCCTTGTCAAGCAAATTGTTGCCAACATTAAGCTTCAAGCATATTGTTGCCAACACTAGGCATGACATAATTGATGACAATAATAAGATGGCTGTGTCGTTGCCAAAGTCTCTTCTCTTTTAGACTTGGGCAACGAGCGTAGTCAAAAAATTTTGATCTGTAAAAATAAAGAGTTTGACAAAAGGTTTTGCTTACTTGTTTGTAATTGCATTAATATTTTTAGTTCTGCTAATCTTTGCTATTTTTAGCGTGATTAGATTTTCAAAACCATACTGATTTTAATAACTTTTTGACATGGTTAGTTTTTTAAAACCACACTGATTTCAATCATTTTTACAATATTAGATTTTGCAGGTTTGTAATATTATTTTTTTGCCTGTTTTTCAATATTATTAACTTTTGGTTATATTAAACTTGTCATTAATTTTTCAGAAGGATCGAATTACATGCGGAAAAAGTTTATTTTTAAGTATCGCAGAAGTTCCTTTTAAGGATCGCAGAAGTCACTTAAAAATTGAGAATGTAAGACACCACTTGTTTCTCGAAGAAAGAGGTAATTTTTCTTTATATCACGTCCTATATTTATATAAACATTGATTTTTTGATTTGCCTATACGTGTTACTCTCTTCATGAGATATTTTATTTCATTTTTTATTTTTTCCTTTTTCAGCAAATGTCAACAGAATCCTATTCGAATGCTTATAGAATGCTATTCGGTCACAAAAAAAAATACCTGTAGCGTAATTTACTCTTCCTTTGGAAGTTCGGGGTGGTTTTCAAAATAGTTCATCTTTAATTGATAAATTTACAGATCCTCAGGTTAGGGTTTTGTTAAGTTGGAGGACTGAATTTCCCCTCATTCCACCCCTAGCGTTTGGATTATTCCAATATGATGAATTTTATTTTTAACAGGATCAATTGGATCCTAAGTCTTGCTTTAGCGAGATTTTAAGTACTTCCGAGAGTTGAATGGTATTTTACAACTTTTAGATCTCCCACGTATATTGATAGTTTTGTTGCATATGTTCTCTAAAACTCAATATTTTTTGCGAGTTCATCGAAGTTAGTATTATTCAAGCGGACAAAAGAATAAGTAGGTACCGTTTTAATGTTAACTATAGATTATAGATCTAAAATGCAAGATTGGATCGACGTGTTTAGTTTCAGGGGTTTTTATGCGTTGTTTGACGGAGATATCGAAGTTGAAAGAAAGGTGGTTCTACATTCTTATAATGCCTTACATCGGAGGTTGGTATTTTTAATTCGTCTTTGAAGAAGACTGAGGATTAAATACATTTTCTGTTCCTACTTGTTGTTTGCCATATTTATTTGATATGATAAACTGCCATAAATTTGGCTTTCGATGTCGTCCAATTTGTGCGTCTCTTCATTGGTATACGTATTACATTAAAAAATTGTTTCCTGGAGCCACAATGTGCTTCACATTAATGTTGAAATGACTTTCGGTTCTTTCGAGAGGAGAATCCTTCGCAAGATGTTTGATCCAATGGAATCTCGAGCTGAATGAGCTATTTGAATCGATCGGCATTAATGGCAATGTCATTTCGAGAGCATGCACGACGAAGATACAGCGAACAAATTTTTCGATCCGGTACCCAGCGGTGCCCAAAGAAAAAGAAACCCACATCTCCGTTGGAAAAGTAGGTATTAGAAAACTGACAATGATTGGAATTTTTAAATGGCGCCAGTAAACTTTCGGTAAATTCTTAGACGAGGCCAAAAGCGACCGATGGTTATGGGTGCCAGCTAATTTAGTACATTGTTAATGCCTTACATTTATTTTTTAAACAGTGTACTAAATTTTTCTCGATTTTGCTCACTTTCAGTTTTCTTTTGATTTTTTGGTTCTATTCTTCTTCATTCACTGAGATGGCATATTGTTCAATAAAAGTTTTGATAAAATTTAATAATATTTTTAAGAATTGATGTTCTTTCTATGAATTTGAATGAATTTTTCTGCGCTTCTACTTAAGAAGTGGCATTTACTTATCTACGAAAAGACCACGATGACTGCCCAAAAATACTATGTATTTCTTAACATTAGATGGCTGCACTCAAAATTTTAAAGATATAAGAGCAGTCATATTAAAAAAAAAAAATATGAGGCATTATAATAAATGCAGCCTTAAATGTATCAGAAGTATCACAATACATAAAACTCAAACCTCTGAGGAAGAAACCTTTCTCTTTCAATGTGAGAATCAATAAAAGCAAAAGTAATCCACCAAGAAAGTGCTTTTGAGTGAACTTCGTAAGTTGGTACACGACATTGATATACTTATAAGTATGAACATCAAAGCATTGGACTTTTATGAGCATTCGACTGAGGCTAAAAGTATACATCTTGAATTTAAGTGGCCACACCATGACAAGACATTCTAAGGAACAAGACATGGGAACTCTTGACGTTGCATTAGCTAAGTATCAGTCAATGAAGTATTTTATGATGAACCAAGGATGCAGTATGTTGAATGAATGCTGGATTATTTAGTCGTTAAGTTAAAGAGTAAAAACTTGTTTGATTCAGGATATCTTGAAACATAATTTTTACGTCCTAACAATATCAAAAGCATTTTAAATTTTTCAAATTTAAACACACATTAACTTTAAAAACAGATCCAGATTCATTTAAATTTCATTATTTTTTTTATTTATTAATTTTTCGCTTGACTTTTTTCAAATGCGATAATTTTTTTAAATAATTTGAAAACATTAATAGTTGAAAACTGAAAAAGGTTCCGTTAGAATTTGTTATAACTAAAATACATTAACTAAATGAGGATCGTAAATGGTAATCTGTTTTTTTAAAAATTGTTCATACATTTTTACTAGTTGTTTTTCTCTTTTTACAGAGGCTATGAGAGATGTAGGAATGAATGAGAAAATTTTTTAGATTCATTGAGAAAAGGTTATAAGAATAATGTTTAAAAATATTTCATACAAATAATTGCCTACAGAAGAAGTCAACTCAAGAGGTTCCTGTTGTTAATATTGTGTTACATTTTACTTAACTATTATTGTTATAAAATTTCAGGGCGTTATTGTTTTAAAATATAATCTATAGCAGATTACATGATTACATTTTCTCCCGGGAGTTGTAAATGGGAGATTCTGTTTTTAAGATAAAGTTTAAATACTTTTTGAAAATCAATCGCCAGTATTCATGAGTGTAAAATTAAAAATAAGATATCTTTATCTGCTATCCTAAAACCGGAAACTCCCAATTACAACTCTCGCGAGAAAATGTTTCATGATTGGACTGAATATCATAACATGTCAGTAATAAGATTCGGTTGAAGCAATTTTATTCGCGTAAAATTAAAATAATTATAATTTATAAAAATAATTTAAGGATTTTAATGATATAAATTGAACACCGCAGCAAGGCAAAAGAAGGGCTTCAAGTCGCGGGAAAAAGGTAATGGAACCCGAAGAAGAGTTAGAGGCTACGCTAAAGCAAAAGACGACATGCAAGTTCTTCTTTATAGACAATACAAATTTTCAATAGTTTGCGAAATTTAAGAATAACAAATATAGCTGCTATAAATAATTTAGGTGTTATACACTAAAAAGTATTTGCTAGTTCAACAGTGAATGTAGAGCGTTTCGAATAATTTATACGTGACCTTATTGAAAAAATCAGTAATAATCTACTACAAGAACATTCGTTTTTAATTATGGACAATGATCGGATTCATAGGCAAGAGCAACTCAAGATATTCCACATGCTGCAGAATGCCAACCACTTCATTAGTTAATAAAACATAATATGTGTAATAATCAGAATTTCTGATTTAATTTAACATAAAAAGGTTTCAATAAAAATTAAAAAGATTTCATTTTATTTAAATAAAGTTTAATTTAAACTGAAAAAAATGTGTTTAACTTAATAAAAGTTTTGTTTAGTTTGAAAAAGGTTTCATTCAATATGAAAAAAGTTGCGCTTGACTCGAAAATAGTTTCATTCAATTTGAAAAAAGTTTCGTTTGATTCAAAAAAGGTTTGATTTAATCGGAAAATGCTATAAATAAAATTAAAAAAACAAAAACAAATTGGCCATTTCAGCCCTTGAATGGATTTTGGCCGTGCTTGTTATGATCAATTGTGTTGTGTGTGTTATTAAATGTTTGCACACAATTGACCGAGAACTGGACCTACATGTTTTATGCGAACTCCGAACGGCTAAAGTTCATGTTCTCAAGAAGCTTTACATAACATTATTTACTCTCTGAGGTATGCCATTGTCTGCAGAGAGGTGGTGACCGATCAGAAAAATTTTTTATTGAAAAAAACTTTTCGCCGCGGCTGGGGATCGAACCCGGGCTCCGAGCTTGCTAAGCCACACACTTAACCTGCATGCCACGGTCACAACGGTCATAAACAAAATAAGTGAGTGCTAAAAAATATCTTGGATATATTTTCAGTGCCCTATATAATGAGAAATATAGTCAAACCTGAAGATGCATAAAAATGTACTATATTATATAGTCACATATTAAACTCTCGTATACTTGTATATTTACTTTCTTATATTAAATACTAATATGTAATACTTAATACTCTTATATTTAATGCTTATATTTAATAATTAATTCTTTTTTACACTTTGTTATTGATCTCTTTTGATCTTTTGTTAAGCTCTTTTATTATAATTTTTATACTGATTATCTTTAGTTTATTAGCTTATTCTTAATCCTAATTCTATTTTCTCTTAACTTTTAACTTTAACCTTAAGTTTCTAGAAATCAGTGCTGCCGAGTTTCAGCAAAAATAAATCCCCATTTTTGCATATACAAAAAAATGTTCCTCTTTTTTTACTTTGAGTTTCCCCATTTTTCCCCCCGTTTTTAAATTTAGAAAGAAGTATCATTTTAATGTAAGAAAATTAAATTTTTTCATTTAATTATAATAAAAATAAATACATAGATCAAATGCGTACGTATCCATAAAAAACATACAATAATTATAAGTGATATATTATCGATATTCGGGATAGAACCTTAAGGGTCTGAGATCAACCTTACAATCATTGCAAAAATTGTTTAAATTAATTTTAAATATATGCATTATTATTATGAAAACTTAAACATTCAGTATTTATTTTATTTCAAAGCATTTTTTAAAATTTCACCAAAGATTTAGAGTGGAGAGTTCCGGATAGAGAGCTATTATTAAGAGAGTTCTTAATTTTTGTTTTGTTTAAGCCCTGCAAAAAATGGACCAGATTTAGAATAGTTCTGAACTAGTTCCAAAAAGGGATAGTACTGGTCTCACTACAATACCGTTTTGAATTTAACGTCATAGGATGTCATACCATGTCATAGGAAAAGAACGATGCGAAAGAACGATGTCATAGGAAAAGACAGTTATCCCTATAAACTTTCCTTTTTCCCAATATATGTACTTCTTCCATCCAGTCCAGAAGTGGTAATTTGTAAGACCTATTATTAGTCTTATTTGAAACACAGGTTCGTACAATATACCTTATTAAATTCTTGTATAGTAATTATATATATTTACCATTTCCCACTTTACTATTTTCATCATATATGTTTGAGAAAATTAAAAGAAGTGCGGTATCGAAATAAAAAGAAACGGGCCACAACACGTTTTGAGCGTGTTTTTTTGTGATTTTGTTAGTGCCTGCTGACAAGAAAAACTAAGAATATAAAAATAAATTCAAACTGTTCTATGCTGAGCGTCTTTTGCACTAGTTCCAAGCTAACTCTAATTTCACTAGAAATAAACTACTTGGTTTTTCCCAAGGCTCATTTATATAAGGTTGCATACATTTTTTGACACATCCTTATATTATACAAACAAAAATATTTTGACGTTTGCAAAGTATGGTTTTGTGCTGCTTGAGAAAAGGTTTTGTGCAGTTTTCTGTTGTATTGTGTACACACTAAGTCAAGATGTATTGAAATTTTGATTTTTATCAAAATTAGAAGTAAAAGTGGTTTTAACGATCACCGTTGTTCAATGCAATTCAAGTTTCAACTCAGAAAATATTTATTTGCTCTGTCTTTCTTGATATAATTAATTTATATATCTTTCATTAAACCTTTTGTAGGGTATAATACTGAAATCCTTCAATCAAAATTAAAGTTAGCGGTAGATCAAACTCAGTGGCTTAATTTTATCAGGTCATCCGGATTTACAGATAAAACAAGTAAAGAAAGTCTAAAGTCGGTCTAGGCCGACTATGAAATACCCTAAACCTACTTTTCAAAAACAAAAAAATTTATATTGTAAATGGGCGTCTCCGTGGGCGGATGACTCCCAATTTTTGAACACACCTTAGTTTTGGTATAAAATACATACATACCAAATTTAATTTTTTTTGACAAACACAACCTTATTTATTGAGTTTTAAACTTTTTGGTTTGTATGGGAGGTAGGCGTGTTCGTTGGCGGATGACGTCCATTTTTCAAAACCATCTTTGTCTTGTCATAAAAAACATACGTTTCAAATTTTAGCTCTGTAGGTTAAACACACGCTTATATATTGCGTTTTCAATTTTTGGGTTGTATGGGAGGTAGGCGTGTCCGTGAGCGGATGAAGTTCATTTTTCGAAGACATCTTTGTGTTTGTATAAAACACATACATATCAAATTTTATTGTTGTAGGTTAATTATGTTTTTAATTACAATTTTCGCGTTGTATGGGAGGTAGGT
This sequence comes from Tetanocera ferruginea, assembly GCA_958299015.1. NCBI lineage: Eukaryota > Metazoa > Arthropoda > Insecta > Diptera > Sciomyzidae > Tetanocera > Tetanocera ferruginea. Next base: position 129,946,410 of record OY282640.1, read on the forward strand.
GTGTCCGTGGGCAGATTCCAAAAATATTTAATAGTGCAGATCCTTGGGTGCATGTGACCATGTGTACCAAGTTTCATCCAATTATCTCGACTCCTTCTTATCCTATGTTTACGGACAATACACAGACGGACGGACGGACGGACATAGATAGCTCGACTCACGTGGTGACGCTGATCAAGAATATATATACTTTTCTATACCGGACTCGCTTCGTTCTATGCGTTACAAACGTTTGCACAAAGTTAATATACCCTCACCTTTCAGGTTTAGGGTATAAAAATAGGAGCAATAAAAGTACTAAACAAAAATTTTTGTATTCAATTTACAAATAGTACTAAAAAATATTATATTCAGGCAACCGTGTCAGTTCTTTGCTCAAATGACTACGCTCTTTTTCTCTCATTTCAAAATAAGGGTGCCGAAATGAGAAAACGTCAAAAATGTACGCATGATAGAATAATAAGAGCCCGAACAGAACTAAAGCGACTGACGGCTGGCGGTCCTCTCTCGGTGAACTGAGCTGAAACACGTCTACAACAAGAGCGGCTGGCTGTTGTCGGAACAGAGTTGTTTTTTGTCATGGTAGTGGTACAATTGACAGATAGGGGTGCAACAGGCGGACAACATGATTAACATATATGAAAAAATTTTGACTTATTCAATTAAGTGTTCATCAAAATCCATTATGAAGACAATTATTTAGTATATTATTCCGAATTCACATAAATAAAACACAGACACAAAAAACAAAACATCAGAATATACTAACAACTAAAAAAATTACATTAAACACAACCAATTCTTAGCAAAAGTATGGCAACATTTATGTTACTGACGGCGAATCCGCCAGCCGTCATCCGCTTTGGTTCTGTTCGGCCTCTAAGGTAGGCTCATATTAGAGCCCGAACAGAACCAAAGCGGTTGACGGCTGGCGGATTCGCCGTTCAGCAGAATACATGAAAATGTATGTAGTCGGCAAAAACGAATTCGCTGGGCGAATCCGCGACGGAAAAACGCCAGAATAGAATCTATTCTATATTTGCTATGGTGGCTGGCGGTCCTCTCTCTGAGTAACATAAATGTTGCCATACTTTTGCTAAGAATTGGCTGTGTTTAATGTAATTTTTTTTAGTTTTTAGTATATTCGGACGTTTTGTTTTTTATGTGTGTGTTATATTTATGTGAATTCGCAATAATATACGATATAATTTTCTTCATAACGGATTTTGATGAAAACTTAATTGAATAAGTCAAAATTTTTTCATATATGTTAACCATGTTGTCCGTCTGTTGCACCCCTATGTTTCAGCTCAATTCGCCGAGAGAGGACCGCCAGCCGTCAGCCGCTTTGGTTCTGTTCGGGCTCTTAATATTTCTGCTCAAATGTGTAGTTTTGCACAAACAATGCTGTGAGGTGCTTTAAACGTCAAACGAAAAGGCAACAACATCAATTAGAACAACTCAAATTCGAACAGCTGATTTTGACATATAGCTCACTTATTCTCCAATATACGCCTAGCTTGTTATTCTATCATGAATGTTCGCAACTTTATATAAATGAGCCTTGGGTTTTTCCAATGGTCTCCAAAATAACTGCTGGGAATTACCAGCGAAAAAAACCCTTTCAGCACATGCCACTTTGGGGAAGACAGGAACTTAACGAAACTATTTTATTTTCTTTTTTTAACATGGAAACGTGTGAGAAATAAGAGGACAAGGTGACCAATGATGAAAATGCTTTTTTTAACAGATTGGGTAAATAATAGCAAAAAGCCTTAAAACTATAATTCGTAAAGTCAAAGTAGCTCTAAAATATAAAGCAAGATACTTTACGTTTAATTTTAATTTTCCTCGTTTTTTTCAATGTTTTCCACGCCATCCCCATTTGAACGAAAAATACCGAAAAACGGGGAAAATCCCACCCCCTGGCAGCTCTGCTAGGAATGTAAGCTTTAGTTTTAAGACTGCTTTGAATTAATGAAGACGTTTTTAAAATTCACAACTATGTGTTAAACTTTATTGGAAAAAATCGCTATCTAGGTATCGCTACTTAAACAGTTGAGTACGTTTAAAGTAGTCATTTACTGAGTTTCCATGGCAAGTTAACTTGGTGTTTACTTGGGGTTAACTCGCTATGGAAACGCGAGTTGAGTTGAGTTTCGTTAAATCTACGAAACTCCACGAAACTTGTAAGATTTAACTAGGTTCTATCTGTCAAAGTGATTGCTGTCATTAATATTGAAAAAAAATGAAAATTTTTATTTTAACAAAAATATTAAAATTTCAAATGCAAGAGTTTTTTGGAGTGCCGCAGAAACTAGTCAAAAAATAACAAAAATTACAAAAAAGAATTGACAAGTTCAACTCGACTCGGTGTTGTGCATGGAAACACTATCGAGTCAGCAATGTCATTTTATCAACTACACGAAAACCCAAACCCAGAGTTAACTCGCCATGGAAACTCAGTAATTGATTTTTACATCGAACAAATTGTTCTTACTTTCAAATAACACACCCATGGAACTAATGTAAGGAGTTCATAAATTCAAGAAACAAATACTCTGCCCTAACGTACATAGTTCTTTATATATACACATTGAATTAGAGTAATAAATTACTTAAATTTAAAGTATTCATGACTTATGATTTTGTGGCACTGTAGAAAACATAATTTTTAAGAATTATATTAAGAGTTTTATGCCAAATAATTCATGAGGTTCTCACAAAATTTTCTCACAAAACAAAGTAATTTGTAGAACAAACCGAGCAGACCATGGTTTTATCGGGACCTGCAATAGAACAATATGTATTCTTGATCAGCTTCAAATCCTTAGTGAATTTATCCTCTTGAGAAAATTTACTTTTAAAAAACTCTCACACAGTAAATGTAATTTTAAAACGAATCGCCAAGAGAAATAAAATAGCTATAAAAGTATTTTAAAGAGAAAAAGATAAGTTAAAAACTATGTAAACAAACAGTGTTGCCATATGGTCCGATATATCGTATTTGTTACGATTTTCAGTCTTGAATCCGATGATCCGATATATGGCCATAATTCTCCAAAATGTTACGATTTCAGAAAAATAGATCCGACGTCCGATTTGGTGTATTTTTCTTTAAGTATATGCAATGAAAAAATAAAGATAGCAAGTTAGCAAGATAGCAACTTTAAACTTTGTTTTAAAAATTCTGTGTCAACTCTTTTTAACCAATGACAAAATATTTAATGAAGATTATTTTTTTTTATTTTTACTTCTATTTTGTGTGCTTAAAAGTATTTTTCAATATATTTTATCAGAATATTTTTTATATATAATCATGTTAGAAACATTAGATGAACTGACTTTTGAAGCAAAATTTGATTTATTTAATAATAAATCTTAAAACTTCCACATTGATTTTTATATTTCTTCTTTAATGTTCAATTGCTTTCTCGAAAAATTTCTACGTTGTTGTTCTTTTTTAAAATTTCACGGATCCGACGGGAATCCGACGAACTGAGTCAAAAGTTACGATATGAAAATTTTTTTGATGGCAACACTGTAAACAAATGTCAGCTTGAACGTTTTTACTTCTGGAGAGTGTCTGCTTGCAAAGTTTCCACCTGCCCACAATAGAGAAAAAATCGCAGGCCTGGTTTTCGTTGTTTTTGATAATGTTATTGTGTGGAATGTAACGCTTTTCTTTGGATATTTTTTTATCTGCTGGTTTCTGTATAGCAATTTGGTAACCTTATTACAACAAAAACAACAGCAAAAAAGAAATGCATGCAGTTGTTTTTGCTGCTGCTTGAAAAATTGCCAGCATGCCTTCCTGGTGGGTGGTCGTAAGACATGCTTTTGTTTCCTGGCAAAATATAACAAATATTTTTTTTTTATTTTCCAGCACTTCTGAAAATACAAATCAGGTTAAGCTGTTCATATTGTTTTTGTTGGTTTTTTTTTTTTTTGTTTTTGCAGTAATTTGTTGTTAAACTTTATGTAATACAATTTTTGCAACAAAAGAATTCTTGTTGCTATTGTTGCTGGTCTGGCTCCTGTTAGCCAAGTGGTCAGTTATTGTGGCTATTGTTTTTTGCAAAATATTCTCAAACAATTGCACAAAATTATGCAATGAAAATTGTGTTCAACAAGCTTTCAACATTTTACATTGTTACCATTTTCCAAATGGCGCACACCGGATGTAATGAATTCATTTAAAATTTTCATAACAATTATAAACTCTTGAAACTATGCCGAAGTTTTAAATAAAGCTATTTCTTTGCTGGTTGGTTTGTTTGTTTGAGTGCTTGCTGTGTGTAAGAAATATCAACGTTTTTCGGTAGCTAGCAAGCAATTTCTTTACAAAGGTCTATTGAAGAAAAGTTTGTTTTTAGAAAAGTTCTAGAAGCTGAGAGAAACATTTTTGTGGCTTTATTAAGAACTTTTTCGGTGTTAAATAAGTTTCCAAATTTTTGTTCTAATAAAAAATAATCAATAAATAAGACTTTTAAAAAGGAATAGTTGCTCTTTCCCCTAATAATATACAATTTATTTATTTAAATTTGAAATTTTTTAAATAATCTACAAAGTATCTTAAAATTAACTTTAAAATTTGGTTTGGCTGCAAAAGTTAAAACCTTTTTTTAATATTAAATTCGTATTTTTAGTGAAGCCAGAATTTTCTTTGGGTGAGGTTGTTTTAATAAAAAAATTATATAAGTAGTTAAAAGAAAGTTATACAATAGTTTTAACGCCAAGTATTTAACTTTCTAAATTGTTTTTTAATGCGAATTTTTTACTTTATTTGACCATAAAAATGAATCAAGGATTTTTCAAAGTTTCGGAAAAAGTGAACATTTTGGTTTTAACAGAGCATGTTATTGGGAATTACATACTTTGGTATCCTATACATTAAAATAATTGTTCTTAAAGATTCTGTACTTGTGGTGGATTTATTCTTTACGTATCCTGGCAATTAATTTCTTCTAATGAATTAAAATAAATTTTAGAAGATAATGATCAATCATCAATCTTAAATTTTGTTACTAAAAAAAAAACACATGGTAATTCCATTTTGCAATAAACATCACATCTCCATTTGAATTGTAAATAGTGCTGCTCCTTCACCTGCTGACCACATTTTCATCAACATGTTCTTCAAGAAATGCTAGCATGAAAAGTTCAAAAGTGAGACAAGTAAAAATTTGAAAATCTCTGAGGATATATACAGCTATAACGAAGCTCTTATTTTTATATCTCCGGCGTTAATAACTTTCACACAATTACCAGATGTTTTAGAGAGAGAGAGAGAGAGAGAGAGAGTGAAAATATTATCAAAATAGAAAAAAATACATAAATATTAAAAGACTGCGAAATGTAGAATGATACACCGAGAAAAAAAAATATACTTTAAAATTAAACAAAAAATTGTAAAATAGCAATTTAACGCATTTGCGTTTCTACAAAACAAAATTTAAAACAAGTGTGTTTAATTTTCAGCTACCTATAAACTCCTTTCTTTTTTATTTTCTCTCAATATTTCTTTAAAAAAACAAACAAAAATCTGCAAACAATGACAATTTTTGATTAATTAATATTAACGGATATTTTTTTTCGATTTTTTAGTTAGATTTGTTTTCCCAATGATAAGTTTAAGTCGTGGTGACCGTGGCATGCAGGTTAAGTGTGTGGATTAGCATGCTCGAGAGCCCGGGTTCGATCCCTAGCCGTGGCGAAAAGATTTTTTCAATAAAAAAATTTTTCTGATCGGTCACCACCTCTCTGCAGACAATGGCAAACCTCAGAGAGTAAATAATGCCTTGTAAAGCTTCTTGAGAACATGAACTTTAGCCGTTCGGAGTCGGCATAAAACATGTAGGTCCAGTTCTCGGTCAATTGTGTGTAAACATTTAATAACACACACAACACAATCGATCCTTGGAAGCTCGGTCAAAGTCCTTTCAAGGGCTGAAATGGCCAATTTGTTTTTTTTTTGTTTTTTAAGTATAAGTTTAATTGAACCTCATTTTTAGTTACGTCATTGATTTTCTCAAATCGTTCTTCTGTCGTGAATAGAGTTGCCTGAGTTTTCTAAGAAAATCACCTTTCAATTTTGACAGGACTATTTCACTTCCAGGCCATTTTACGGTGTGAAGGGCGATTGATATCACTTTTATCAGCTATTGCATATAAAAAATCAAGGATGATTAGTTGTTTTAATACTCATTTTAGGGTGCGGAAGTCTGACTCTGACATGAAAACCACATTTCAACTTAAATTTAACCAAGAAATCTGATTCAACGAAACTTGAGCATGGTGCCAATCGATTTTTCTAATCAAAAAACTTTTTAGATCAAAAATCCAGGATGGTGCGTTTTATGTTACAAAATCTGCTCATTTTCAGCAAACCTCATTTCAATTTCAACTTTTGCACATTTTTCCATTCATGACATTTTCATAACCTATCTTATATTTATAATTCGAAATCAGCTAAACGCTTATGATATCAAGCCAACGAAGTACTCAAAAGATCCGTGTCCACGTTTTGAATTTTTTTTTTAATTAATCCACATTTCCCTACACTGAGGGAAATATGTCTTAAAATTAAATGAAATTGTGTTAATATCAAACGAATTTGTTTTTGAAATAGAGCTAGAAACAATTTCATTAAAGTCAAACACAAATGCTTTTAAAATCAATTTAAAACAAAAGTTTTTGATGTTAAAACAATGTTTTTAAATATAAAAACAAATTTAAAACAAAACTTTTAATATTTAAAACAAATGTTTTTAACCATTATTTTTTCTATGCCATTTTTTCAGTTTTACTGAGTTTTCGACATCAGATTCGTACACGCAAAGAAAAAAAATATTGTTCTTTTATATTCTTAATTATTTCATGAAAAAATTGCATTGTTCAACATATTAATTTTTTGCCACATCCTAGGATCGATCCGAGGACTGCGACAACCATCGCATAAGAGTTGCAATTTCTTATCTCGGACTTATCTGATGCTTGCTAGAGCATGAACAAAATGTAAACAAAATACAGCTTATATTACCTTTTAGTTATTTTTATTAAATGAGTTACTAAAATTCAAATTTAATTCCCAATTTATTGAATTTAAATACAGTTTACAGTAAACAAATTTCTAGTATTTTGATAAGTATCTATTTGAATAAAAAAGGTATTAAAAAATGCATTAGTCTAACGATTGGTTTAAAAATTATTCCAAGATTTTTAACCGTGTAAGGGACCTTCGTCTATCCACTTTATCACTAACTTTTTACTGTAGGAAGTGGTCAAGATTTTCTTTTAAGCAATATTCAATGCAATTTCAAAAATTTCTTAGTTCTTAAGTTAAAATTCGCAGCAACTCCAAATTAAAATAATCCTACCTTTGGTACAATCGTTTGTTTTTTACAAAAGGGAGTTCACAAAAATAAAAAACTGCATGTCAGTACGTTCAGAGAGGTTACAGATCTGCTAATAACTTTTATTATATGGAAATATAAAAAATAAGTTTTGTGCAAAATTTACTACTTTTAGTCAAAAATTAACTTTTTTACGTCTGCCCAAAAAAGAGTGAAAAATAACCTTATTTAAGGAAATTTACCTCAATCTGGCAACAGTGCTAAGACTTCATGCGGACAGGTTTATGCTGCTTGATTTTCTGTTATTGATTGTGATGTACCATGATATAATAATTTTACCAGGTAGTATTGACAGGTGTTGATTCTCTCAGCTACAAGTAAACTCTTGTCAAAAACAGCTGTTCGCTGTTATATGAGTTGGCTACATTCAGCTGTGTCAACTGATGTGACAGCAACACATCGGGGAGCGCTGTTGTCAAGTTTATGAAATGTTAAGTTTGTATCAAATACCAATGGAAATTTTACCGACAAATTAAAAATTTTCTATTTTTAAATGCATTTTAATACGCAACTTCATATTTATGTGCATCAAGTTATCACTTAACAGTTGCCAACTGTTGAGTGCGCTGAATGTGGCCAGTGAAAATTAATTGTGTGCAATGACGGATTGTGAGCGTTCTCTTTCTTGTTATCTTTTTTGACAAAAGTTCGTTTCCAACAAAACGTCAATACTACCCTGGAGTTATTATATCATGGTGATGTACAGAACAAAAAATTGATGAGCGCTAAGAGCGGGAGAGCTACTAACACAAGCATAAAATTACGAAAACTATAATAGTACTAGTGTGTCCATCACAGTTTTATATCCAGATGACGATGGTGTTGATACTGGAGAAATCTCCCGTGAATTTTTTTCCAGAGTATTTGACGGACGACCCCTTTTTTAGGAACTTAAGCCAACGGCCAACTGTTGACAACGGCCGTTCTTAGACACCAATACACAATACGCATATAGTGCTTTGTGGATTTGAAATCGATTCTGTAGAACTCTATCAACATATCTGTTTTTGTTAGTAGTTTTTCGGTTCCATCAGCGACACTTATCTTCCGATTGGATACAAAGTTAATTTGAAATAAATTGATCTGGGCGAGTTTCACACCATTGTACAGTTGCTATATTATGAGTGATCTCAACTCTATAAACATATGTGTCCCTTTTGATTTTAACTGTGCTTCTGTCATTATAACACATCTTCCACATCTATTACTACGGATCGTACCGATATACAGTATACCCCAAACTTTAAGAACAATTACCAGATTTATTGAAGAAAACCAATTGTCAAAAAAGATTTTAAAATTCCGATGACTTAGTAAGTTTTTTGCTTAATTCAGAACTATATCAGAGGGAAATTCTTAAACAAAATCTTCACGTGCCACTGCCAACATAAATTTCAAAGTCATAAATTATTCCGGAGGACCCGGATTTTGTCATGACTCTAAATCAGAGAAGGGCACAAATTAAATTTCCTATCCCATGGGATTGGAAGCAAAATGCTTCGTCGACACATGAACAGTATAAGCTACTTCGTGTTGCTTACGATCGTGTGCATTCGGCTGTTGCTTTGTTTTTATTTTGGCCTCACTTGACTTGATTCAGTTGCTTTTCAGCATTTGTTGAAATAAACTCTCTTTGCGCAATTTTTTAAAATATAGCGAGAAAATACGTAGAATTAATCTTCGTTTTTCTATGCTTTAGACCAGAGGTGCACACCAGGGATGGCAATTTACGCACAATTGTGCTTTTTTCGGCACTTTCGAGACTAGACAGCACTCTAAGCACGTGCTTTTTCATTTCGGCACAATTCTAAAATCCCAAAATATCAAAATTTTTATCAACGGTGATATTTGCCACAATTTAAGTCTTTTGTTTGAAGCAGCAGCTGCAACAATTCCGAAAGCCGTCGAGAAACTTATAATAAACATCAATGAACATTTTTGTCAAGGCGTTAGCAGAAAAGAAGACTTCAGCGAGCTTCAACCAGATTTTGGCTTCCAGCTGCACCAAATTTTCCGATTAGCTCCAACGCGTGGCCTCCCGACAGGTTTTATAATCCATTTATAAAATATGGATTGAAATATAACAGTTTTTTGTATCATTTAGGATGCAGTCGATAGAATTTTGGAGCAGTGGACTGCGCTTGACTATTATTTTGGACTAACAGATTTTGAAGTAGACTATGGTAAGGAAAATATTTTTTCCATAAGTGAAAACCTCAGAGATCCGCTGATAAAAATGTATTTATTTTTTTATCCTATGTTTTAAAAATTATAAACGATAAGAATATTGATCATAAGAAGCTCGGTCAAAGTCCTTTCAAGGATCCTTTCATATGGACAATATGTTTTGTTTTTGTTTTTTTTTGTGAATATTGAAATGCAATCAGAGAACGCCAGAATTCACATACTTTGTTCTAGATGTAAATACTTATTTAGACAAATTTGCCGAAATTTTATTAAAAAAAAAAATATTGATTTATGTTCTTTAAATTCGTTGAATTTAAATAATCATATCCCTGTGGAGGATGTTTATTGTGGAACTACACTCGAAATATTTTACAAATCAAAAAACATATCACAATGTGATATTGTTGAGTTCAAGAAAGTTGCACTAAAATTTAATATTACTTTTTGTACAAACTTCAGAAAAATAATTGATTTCAATAACGAAGTATTAAACATGATTCCATATTTTTCTCCACAACATATAGTCTGAGGTGAAACGAATAGCATTTTGTCATTACTTTTACAATTATTATAATAAATAATGGATTTAGAGCGTTATCTGAATATCCTACAATTCTAGTATGGAAAATGAATCAAATTTACAATTTTGGTTTAAAGTAAGTAAGATTAAAAATGAATTCGATGTTTTTTTATTTAAAAATATATTGTCCCATGTGTACTGTCCTTTCCACACTCATCCGCTTGCGTTGAGTGAATATTTTCTATTTAAAATCTCATAACGATCAATAATTAAAATTTCATATATATATGTATATCATAAGCATTTAATGAATACAATGCATTATTTTTTTGTTTAAGTTTAAAAAAGATCTCAAATAAAATTTGAAAAATATGAAAATTGTTGAATTTGAAATTTGTATCAATACCCTTTTTACTTTTTTAATTTATCTGCCATAGAGAAAGCGAATTGAAGGTGTTCACAAAACCGTTATATCAATGCAAATATGATCATCTTAAAATATGCAATAGAGCTCTTTAGTGTTTTTTCTGTATATTATACTTAAAAATAATAAATTTCAGTTTTGACTTTTTTTACGAAATGAGCGCGATATGTTAAAATTCGGCACTATTTTTTTCTAAAAAGTACTATTTTTCTCTCTGATTCGGCTTAATCAAAAAAGGACCAATTCCATCCCTGGTACACACAAGAGCTTCGGGGAGCCACTCGGCTTTCACAGACAAGTCGTGTGTACGAAGCTAACGAACTTCTGCGACGCTAGCATTGAATCTTCAAGCAGTAACCCAATAGGCAATTAAACCAGCGCTCTTCATACGAAGGCCTGCATTGACTGCTACTTTTGAAGACTAAACACATCCGTTCCTCGCTGCTCTTATGAGCACTTCTTGAAGGCCTTCCTTCTCTGCACAAAAGGTAGCACAACAAATTTGTTTTCCCTACAAAGACTGACTTTTCATATACTTCAGGGCAACTTTTTCGTTAAAAGTTAGAATATATACCAGTTTAAAAATATGACGCAATAATGTCCCTTCTTACTGCTATATCAAAGATTATAGATTAATATTAATCTAACTTAAAAAAAACATAGGAGAGGAGATAAAATCGTAGAATATATAAATAAATAAAAAAAGGTGTAGAAGAAAAAAATATTTTTTCAACATTTTTTGTTTACCCCTACTTTTAGCCATTCTAAAGAAGTGCTTCTATCAGGCCTCTTTTGAGCTATCGGAGCGGAAGGCCTGCGAAATTTTCCTACTTCATATAAAAAAGAAAGTGTAATTGTATATGAGTGCGGCAGTACTACAAAATCCAGAGGAAGGCCTGCTAGCAGCGATGTCATTGTTTACTGGGTCGCTGCTCTAAATCCCCATTTGTGAAGCTTCATTCGTAAATATTGTTTCAATTGAGAGCATCCTGTTTGATAATAATATAAAAGTATATAATATAATTTATTATTATTTATTTACCTTTAAACTGAATCTCATCTGCTCATCTATATCCTGGAACTCTTGTGGAGGTATATTAGCAAAAGTTATTTTCAACTTATCAAGTAATGAGCGAATTTTGAATAGCTTATCATTATCAGGATGATCTTTTGGCTTTTGTTTGCAGTTGTCGTCGAAATGTAAAAATTGTTTTAATTTATCTAATCGATTGCGTGAAATGACATCGACAATCAATGGCATTATCATTTCTTTTTTCAAAGCCATTTTTAGCTGAGGAACTTTAATCAAACCAAAGGATAATAAACCGCCAAAATACTGTTCTATTTCAGCCGGCTTGCATTTCAGAGCTAGACCAGTTTTGTGCATACAATATTTTCTAGTTTTCTCAGCAATAAGTTGGATTATTTCACAGACATGCTCAACGAAATCAACAAAATTTTTTCGTTTCGTTGAAACCGAAAAAAAAATTATCAAAATTATTTCGTTTTTTAAATAACGTTAAAAATTTATCAAAGCAAATTTCGTTTCGTTGAAAAACGAAAAATTTTCTATAATTTTCTCCTATGCTAAAAAAAATTTCTTCTGATATAAAAAAAACGAAATTTTTTTGTTGAAATTAACGTTATTTTCAACGGTTGATTGGGAAAAAAACGAAAAAATTTTATATCGTTTTCTCCGAAACGAAATAAATATTTTTCGTTTTTTGAATTAACGTTATTTTTTTATTTCGTTTCAACGAAACAAAAAAAATATTTCGGTTACCGTTAAAATTAACGTTAACGTGCATGCCTGTTATTTCATAATATATAAATTGCATAAAATAATCAGGTGGAGTCCCTATCAAACTCGTAACTTCTGGAATTTGGAACTTCCAATGTGAAAAATTCCAATGTGCCAAATTCAGAAAACATATTCGCAATATTGGGGATAAAAGGGTTAAAGAAGTAAGCCAGTTATCAAAATAGAGCTTAAGTTTTCAATGGAAGCCTTGTGTATCACAATTTAAGGCGAAACTCTCAGAGCAAATTTAGGACAAGTTTCATTTCAACAAAAATAAACAAAAATTTATAGATAATTTCTTAAATGCCAGCTCTTGTTAATACTTTTATCTCACACTTAGCAGGTTTTGGCACATTTGTTTAATAGAATGAATTCCTGAAAAATAAAAGCGTTGATCGGAGAGCCTTGAATTCGATACTAGTTTTTTCTTTGTATGAAACCATTTGATTATCGAAGCTTTAGCGTTTCAATTCACTTGTGCCATTTTTCGTTACTTTTCATTAACATTCAGGTGTTTCTGGACATAGTGTTTTCTATAAACAGTCTGCTGTCTACATATTCATATTTATTTACTCAATTCCACGTTACTGCTCCAAAAGTTTAGTTCTATGCTTCTGTATAGTAAATTTTGTTTGCTTCATTTTTCTCGCTCACTTTTTTTCTAATTTCAAATCTCATTAACGTGCTCAAGTGCGCAACATTATCAGGACCCTCTGCAATAAATGCCTTCCTTTGCAATCGATACAGTGCTTTTAAAACTTAACAAAAAAAAAAAAAAAACAATCGCTAAAAAGTTTTAATGATGGCGCAGTGTTTGTGCAAAATTTTTTCAATTTTATCTTCAGCCCGTCTTCCTTGAACCACTTCTAAGTTTAATGATTTCATGCTGGCTGCATTTCTAGACTCAGCTGCTGCTTTTGGAAAGTTTGAAATTTCCCAAAGAATGCAAAAAAAAAATAAAATATTTTCAATGGTGTCACAAGAGTCTTTCATTGCAATCATTTCTTGATATTTTTTTTTTATTTATTTTAAATTTTGCTATGAATACGAGTGGTCGATGCAGAGGGGAAACGCTTGTCAGTTCATTGCAGTGGTTTCCGCCTTGCATTGCATAAATGAATGCCGTATTTCGATTGACATTCAAAGTTCAACAATGTTCGACTTGATTGCGATCAATTGACTCTGGGAGTCTTTTTGTAGTTCATCTAAAGACAAATTTGTTGTTGTTCTTGAGTACCTTTTGGCTAAATTTTGAATAAGAATTTTATTTTCTTCAGGGCTTTAAGAGCGGATTGAGTATATTTCTTAAATCTGCTTTTAGAATAGTATTTACATACATAATAGCAAAAATTGTTTTTATTAAATGTTTAATTTAGTTTTAAATAGTTTAATAAGTAAAATGTTAAAGTCCACCACGTAATTTTTAAAATTTTTCAATTTTATTTCAGAACTTTACTGGTTATGAGTAGGATACGAATTTCCATGCACTAATATGCGCATGTTATGCATACACAGAGGGAAAAATCTATGGACTCAATACATAAATTTATGTACTCATCGCATAGTTTTCTGCACACAAAAATTTTACATTTTTTATGTATTGAGTACATGTTGAAATCTCTATTGACTACATAATGCTTTTAAGCGGTTATGTAGTCAATAAAGAATTTTATGTACTCAACGCATAAATGTGTGTCGTGAATTCATGGATGTATGTGGTGAGTATATTCACACTGTACTCATCGCAAACTGTTAGAAATAATTTTATGTAATGAGTAAAGATCTTATGTACGTATTACATAGATTATTGACTCAGTACATTCATAATTTACTCATTACATATTTTTAGTGCATACATTTATTTAATGAGTACATCACCCAAATCACCCTATTAACAAATGCAATAAATAACTTAATAAAGAAATGACTTGATTTCACAAAATAATTGCCAATTACTTATAGAAACCCAGCCATTTATTTCTTATCCAATCATCGCTTTTACAGTGGATAAACTCATTCCCGCTCTGATTTTCTACAGGCTTTAGAGGTGTTGCTTATTTGAAAATCAAGAAACGAATGACATAAAACAGCAAAATTGTGTGCCGATGTGCAACAGATACGTGTACTGAGTCCATATGTTATGTACTGAATAAATGTCTCACTTCAATCGTATAAGGGGGACGTGTACTGAGTCTATATTTTATGTATTGAGTAAAGTTTTTGTAAAAAATTACATAGCACGTTGATTGAGTACACGTTGCTTGTATCTATTGAAGTCTGCTATGTATTCAACACATAACATGATGTATTGAATACATTTTTTATTCATTTTAAAAAGTGAAGAAATCGATATGTAATCAGTACACGCTCCCTTTACTCAGTAAATACTGCCATCGTTGCGTTCTCATACAAGTTGCAGTGAATAGATTTTACATAGCTGTCTCTGTACTGACTACATAACTTTTTCCCTTAGTGTACTTGAAACTGAAAAACATGCAACAAAAAGCCACTGACAGATACTTAGACATGCAATTAACATGTTTCATATATATATTTTACTTACAGATAAAAAAAAAATAAATATTGCTTATTGGATAGAATTCAAATAATTAAGTATTAAAACTAAACATTTTTGGATACAAATCGGAGAGTGACTTCTGAGGACCTTTCCTTGTAACTCCGGAGCTGCTCTCATATGAGCATGTTGCTCTCATGTTGCGCCTGAGTCCAACATTTAATCTGATTTATATAGAGTCCACAAAGGTTTTCTTTTATAAATATCTAATTTATGTTTTATACAGATGAATTGAAACTAATTTAACACATTTCAACGAAAATAATGCAATGAGTTTGCGAAAAAGTGAAAACATAAATTTTCCAAAAACTTTTTATGTAGGACTCACATGAAATAACAATTTTGCCAAAAATCATGTAAAAACAAGTAAAGAAAGTCTAAAGTCAGTCTAGCCCGACTATGAAATACCCTAAACCTACTTTTTCAATATACAATAACAGTATTGAAAATGGTCGTGTCCGTGAGCGAATGAAGCATTTATTATATATGCATTTCAATTATGATGAAAAATTTGCAAAAATTTATAAAAATTTCAAGTTTTATTCCTGTAGATCACATGTTAATGCCTTAATAGTATTTCGCTATTGTGGGTTGTATGGGAGGTGGGCTTGTTCGTGGACGGATTACGAAAAATTACAAATTTTCTATTATATCTTAGTTTGGTACAAAATACATACATACCAAATTTTATCTCTGTAGGTTAAACATTAGCTCATTTATTGAGTTTTCAATCTTTGGGTTGTATGGTAGGTGGGCGTGTCCCTGGTTGGATGGCATCCATTTTTCAAAACCACCTGCGTTTTGCTATTAAATACAAATGTACCAAATTTTATCACTGTACGTTTAACATAAACTTATTCATTGTGTTTTAAATTTTTGGGTTGTATGGAAAGTGGGCGTATTCATGGGCAAATGACGTCCATTTTTCAAAATCATCTTTGGTTTGTATAAAAAACATGCGTTCCAAATTGTATTTCTGTAGATTAAACATAAGCTTAATTATTGAGTTTTCAGTTTTGGGGAGGATGGTAGGTGGTCGTGACCTTGTGCGGATGACACCCATTTTTCGAAAACATCTTGTTTTGATATAAAAAACATACGTAGGTACCAAATTTTATCTCTGTACGTTAAAAATTAGCGTATTTATTGAGTGTTTAATTTTTGGTTGTATGGGACGTGGACGTGTCCGTGGGCGGATGACACCTATTTTTTGATACAAAATACATGCATACTTAATTTTATTGTTGTAGGCTTATGATGAGCTCTTTTATGCAGTTTTCAATTTTTGCGCTGTATGGGAGGTAGGCGTGTCCGTGAGCGGAAATATTCAATAGTGCTGATCCTTGGCTCCATGTGATCATGTGTACCAAGTTTCATCCAAGTATATCCACTCCTTCTTCTTATCCAGTGTATACGGACAACACACAGACGGACGTACGTACGGATGTACATGGATAGCTCGACTCACGAGGTGACTCTGATCAAGAATATATATACTTTTCTATACAAAAAGTAAAGTTTTCTATACAAAAGCGTTTGTACAAAATTAATATACCCTGACCTTTCAGGTTATAATAAAATGGTGAAAATGTTGCTCCAGAAAAATGTCCATCAGAAAATTTCCAAATCCAACAAAAGATGTCATATCAAATATTAAAGAGGACTTATGTTTAAAATATGCAAAAAAAAATATGTATTTTAAGTAAATAATTGGAAAATTTCGTGATTTGCAAATATTATTTATCGAATATAAGTAACTTCGGGTAATGTGAAATAGGTATATTTTAATTTAAAATTACTAGTAACTTTCATACCTTAGCTTCTGCCGCATTACACAGGATACTTTTTGATGCATTTTGCAGCGTTTTACAACTTTGGAGCTCTCTATAGCGTAACCCAATTTGGAGCTTTTTCAACAAAATGAAATAAGTCATGTAACTCCCCTTAATGAAATTGGCGGGCAAAGTGATATACCACGTTCAGATAATGTGATATACCATATACAGTGTATATTATACACCAATATCACATTATACCAATATCACATTATTATACACCAATACCACATTATCCCAAATAGTGTTAAACAGCAGTATCTATTATTTTTTCAACCAAAATACAAAAAAAACATGTTATTGGAAAGAAACAATTGTTTTAGTGTTATTAATGTTGTTGTTGATGCAATCTTATTATATCAGTAGAAATCACATAAAAGAAAACAAAAATACACACAAAATCAACTGAATACAAATACGCATGTAAAAACTAAACAAAAAAAAAACACAAAAGTATAAAATGAATAGATATGGTATGAATAAATGATATATCACATTACCCAACTTTGACTATATCACAATAGCCGAATTCGGGTTTAAAAATAATAAGGTTATTTTTGTAAAAATACTCTGTTGAAAATCAAAATCTCACCTCATTTGTGGGTAACTTAATTCAAACTCGAACAAATTTACAGCCGTAATTTTGAAGCTATTGTACTGAAATTCGATTTTTAAGCTTTTTTCCATACAACAAAGATCAAGTCCGAGAATAGGCTTAATCGGATGACAACCACGCCTACCTCTCATATAACTCCAATAATGAAAAGTCTATAGAAAAGTAAATATTTAAGCTACCAAACTTAAATTCGGTATTTGTGTATTCTATGTTAAAAAAAAGGTATTTTAGAAAAATGGGCGTCATTCACCTACGAATATGCCCACCTTCCTTATAACCCTAAAATGTAAAACTCTATAAAAGGCTTCTCATTAAGCTACGGGAAAATAATTTGATACATTTAAATCGTTTATTTCAGAAACAAGATTAGTCAATTGCCGTTTTTGACAGCAGCCAGTTCCCTTCTCAAGAGAAAATAAGCTGTCAACTGTCAATGCCTGTATTTTTGAATCATGTGTGCGTCAATTGCCTTCGAACACACACACAGCCCATAATAGTGAAAACTCAATAAATATAAATAGGCTACAATTTCAGATTTTGTAGGGGAAGAGTGGCATGAAAGAGCCAGTTTTAAAAAAGTTACAAAATATATAAAAATAATTAATAAAATTATAATTCTTGTATCAAAAATATTTTCTCATTCATTTATGAACGTAATACCATGAAATATTTTCCAAAATCAACAATATTCTTGGACCTGTAGTCATTTATAAAAAACATGAAATTCGGCTCTTTCATAACACATTGAAAGAGCAACCAAAGTTTTGAAAGAGCCATCTTCTTATTACAAGACTTAACACGAAAAATAACGAATATTTTATTAAAAGTATTAATTGTTATTATAAAAGTATTGTTTTTACAAAAACAAATTAAATAAATAATAAAATTCAAAACTAAAAACAAAAAATAGTTAAAAAACTTAAAAATATTTTTAGCAAAAAAATTAAATCGCTTTGAAGAAAATCTATAATAATAAGACCTATTCCAAAAACGAAGTAAGAGGTTTAAAACACTTAAAAACATTTTTGACAAAAATAATTTAAACTTTCTTTACGCTTCTTCATACCACCACAACCCAGCTCTTTCAAAACATATTGTCCAAAGAAACATAACCTCAAAAATTAGTATGAAATCAAGATTTTTCCGGCAAAATAAATATGTCATTGGTAGGCCTAATATATCCATAAAATTATAGTATAATAATATTACTGTTAGTTTTAAAGGTGAAGACGTCACAAAACAAATAAAATGTTCTGAAAAACTTACTTAATGATGAAGAAATCCAAAATACGATACACCATCGTCGTTTATTATCAGTGAACTGTCAAATGTTCGAGGGTGCCATTGCTTCTTAAAAATTATAATTTAAGAAGCATTCGTATGAAAACTACCGCGTAAATCAAGATGGCTCTTTCAAAACTTTGCTCTTTCATGCCACTCTTCCTCTATTATTACGAATTGGCCGCGGGGGTATTTTAACTTCGGCAAAGTCGAAGATATACCTTGCTAGTTTAATATATATTTAAATGTTATAGGAGACTAAGGGGTTTTTTCATAGTTGGGCTGGACCGAATTTGGAATTTTCTTTATTGTTTTTATTTTAATTCCAATTGAACTAAAATTTTATTTTGAACGACAAACTTGAAAAGCTGACTTTTTTAATTTGAATCTTTTAGCATACTTTATATGATTTTAAAGAACATACATGGGAAAAACTTTCATGATTCCATTAATTTTTTTTATATGGAACTCGTTGCTATATTCGCTCAATCCATATTATCCAGCTTCAAAATTACAAAAAATTCGGCGGATTACGGTATAAAAAAGGTATGAAAACTGTTCTCAACAAATTAATTTTACTTTAAATTTGTATAGACATAACTTTTGTCAGCATTTTTCTGCTTAAATTTACCCACTTGTGTTGAAGAAGGACACTTTCTGTTAGTCTGATTTACGAAGCTAAATTAGCTGCTAATAAGTATTAAATTCTTCTGGAACATTAACATAATCTTATCGCCTGAAGCTGCTTCTGTCTGGATCGCTTAGATAAGTTTTTCAAACTTTTCGCCTGCAATAATTAAAGAATTTCCTGCTTCTCAGAATACCAGGGTTGTTTGGCTAGTGCTTAAGCAAAAAGATATTTAATCCAATTGTAATTCACGTTTAATATTTTATTAGAAGTCCTGCTTTTAAATTCATGTTCAAGTTCTCGTGTGCAATTTTATATTATGTGCTATTTTCATTTCTACTTATTGTTCTTATTATTTTAACTCTTCTGCTAGGAAGCACAAATAATACGCAGGAACTCCCTCGAGAATTGCTGCTTTGTATCAGTGGCGTTGACGTTCGTGTTGCTGTTGTTATTATAGTTGCTTCGTTTAGGATAACTTTTCCTTTTTGAGTTATTTTCGCTTATAATTTAGGATAAATTAACCCTTTTCATTTGTGAAAATGACAAATTGAAAAAAGTTTTTGCCTTTTCATTTTTTTCTGACAGTTTATTCCTTTGTTAAGTTCCGTCATTTAAACTGCTTGTTTTGTGGCGCCTTTAGGCAACACTTAACTTCTACGTTGACGCTTGTCAACACTTGACTAAGAAAATTATAATCATATGTTTCCCAGTTGAGAAAGATCCGAAAATGTGAAACTGTGAAGGTTGATATCTATGCAATAGAAAAGGTTTTATAATTTTAATGGTATTATAAAACAGCATGTGGTAACTCTCAAATAACAGTTCAATCACTAGTTTTTTATATTAGACTTAAATTTTCGTAACTCCCACTGCCTATTATGAGATGCAAAGTACAAACTGGACCGCAAGCAAGCCAATAGCCAAGTTAGGAGCTGCTCGTGAACCAGAAAATAAGCAACTTTCAAGCAAAGTTTTCATGCGCACCAAAAGATTGTTAGATAAGGTGTTATATTGAATTTGAAAACTTTTTAAGAGTCGTAACTTATGTAACGTTTTCGTGTCCTGCGAAATTAAAAAATAGAATTTCGGTATAATTGAAAAAGAACTGAAAATCAAATTTTTATTTGTTTTTTTGCATAGATTTTATGATTTATTCCAATGCAATACTATTCAAATCCAATCACACATGTAAAAAAGTTCCATTTCCTGTCTCGGTAAAATATTATAAAAATTAAATTAAAGAAACAAAAAATAGATATAATTTTTTAAAAATAGATTGATGATAGAAATTGTGACAGATAAAATAGTGGTAGATTTTGGGAAAAGGTAAATAGTGGGTGGTAAAAGTGGTAGATAACAAAAAATTCGAAAAAAGTGGTAGATCGACCACAATTGTGGTAAAGTGACAGCACTTGTTGTCAGATCATGCGTCTCTCATTTCGGGTATGCCACATGGATGATATTTTGAGTGGAATAGTACTTTTTGAGTACTATTGACTCTACAAAAGTACCCGAGCACCTTCTTGCCGAAAAAAAATACCCTGGTAATTTTATATTTTATACTTTTACTATAATTTTATATTTAACTCCTTACATTTTTTTTAAGCAATGTCTTGAAAAAATAAGGAAAAGATTATAAAATTTCCCTTTGTTAAGGAAATTAGGATTTGCTTAAGGAAACATTTTTTATTCATACCATACCTAAGTAATTCCAAGGAAAAGCAATTGCTTACGTTTTATTCATTAGGCTCATTGTCTTGTGTTGCGTAGGTTAAGCATGCCAAAAATGTTTAACTGGGCCATTACCTTATTTTATTTTAATAATGAAAATTGATTTTTTTACTTTAGGGGTATTCTAAGGGCTTACTATATAACGGAGAAGGTATCAGCTGATAAGTTGCCGAGTTTAAAACTAATATTAGGCGTTTTCGTTTATGTGTTAAGAGCAGAGTAATCTTGAGAGCCAGAGCACATAGAGAAAGTTTCGATAAGAGTGCGCTCTGTAGCGGAATTCTCAAATGCTTTAACTACAATTTTCGTTGTCGTTAAGTCCTCTCGGCTACAATTGTCTTTAACTCGTATTCCCAAACATAACTTCAGCTATTTATGTCGTTTACTTTGACAGTTTTAAGACGATATTTGTAGCTGGCTTAACTACGAGTTTAAAGACATCGATAACGAAACAAAACTTATCGTTGAGCAAGTAAGTAGTAAGTAAATCTTCATTTTTCCTATTTTGCACTTATTTTGTTACCTTATAAATTGTATAAACCTAGATAAAAATTTTAGAAATGGCGTTTCAGTTTTTGGGCATGGATGCAGCTATTTTAGGCAGTGAAATAGAAATGCGACAGGACGCAGCGGAAAGAGCAGCTCTTCGACAAGTGGATAGCCCTTTCGATTTGGAGCAATCCAAATTCATTCGGTTGACGCCCGAGATAGCTTGCAACTTATTGGAGTTGATAGGAAGTTCTTTAGAACAACAAACAATATCAGCTTTATCGGCACAAAATCAGGTGAGAAGCAAAACTTTAATGTTTCAAATTTTTTCATCTAAAGCATCTTTAACTAGTTATTTGCTGCGCTGCGGTTCTATGCTAATGGATGCTATCAACGACCTGTAGGGGAGCAATCGGGCATCACCATGAGCCAGTCTTCTGTGAGTCGGTCCATTCATAGGGTAACAGATGCCATAAATTCAAGTTTCAAGTGAGTTTTCCCATAACTCACATTAAGCGGCAGGCTGCGGTCGATCTATTTAGGACAGCACCTCAGCCTTTTGATGGTGCCATTGGGGCAATTGACTGCTCCCACGTAGCCATCGTTGGGCCAACACAGCACGAGGAAGCCTACGTAAACCACCATGGATACCATTCCATAAATATTCAAATTGTAAATGAAAAATTTAATAATAATTAAAAACTTAACTTATTCCAGTGTTTTTCCATAAGATTTGCGATCCGAATCTGAAGATTTTAAATGTCAATGCGAGGTATCCCGGAGCTCGTCATGATGCCTACATTTGGAACGCATGCGCTGCTCGGCAAGTTATGCAATGAGCATATGATGGTGGTGTCCGTCGCGCATTTCTAATTGGTGCGTTTGTGCAACTTAAATTTCTGTACAATTTATAAAAACTTTTTGTTTACAGGTGACTCTGGCTACCCGTTGGAACCATGGCTCATAACACCTCTTCCAAATCAGCCAGAAGGTACTCCCAGATATCGGTACAATCAGGCTCTATGCAAAGCCAGAAATTGTGTGGAGAGGCTGTTTGGTGTGCTGAAAAGTAGGTGGCGGTGTCTTTCGAGACAGAGAGTGCTCATGTATGAGCCGGGATTTGCTGGCAGAATTATCAATGCTTGCGCAGTTTTGCATAACATGAGCCTCTTCTCGATAAGCACGGATATGGTTGGGGTGTTGCCCTATGTTGAAGCTGAGGCTGCAATAAATGAAGTGGATGACAATGGCGTTCGTTCGTCTGTTGCAAAACGAATTCAAGATCGTTTGATCTCAGAAAAGTTTACATGAACAAAGTAACTGAAATACAAATTTTGTATATTATTCAATTTTATTTAGTTAATTCAATTTCTTTTCATTTCAGTAATAAAACCTTAACAAACTTCAATAACTTATAAAACAGAAACCTCTACTTTTGCATTATTTTCTTACTATTTATTTTATACATATTTTTAAATCAAATATCATTTTGATTTCGCTTTTCACTTATAATAAAATAAAAACTAAAAAAAAAACTAATAAAAACTTAAAAATTTTACTGCAATTAAATAAAAGTTTTAAAAATAGTTAAAAAAAAAACAATTTCTTAATTAACAAAAAATGTACTCTTCGCGTTACACATGGGGTCTTTCGTGTCCAAAAGATGAGGTTGTGAGTTCACGCTGAAAAAGTTTGTGACTGCAGGGCCTGCTGCTGACAAGAGTTGAAGAATCTGCTTTGAACTGTGCTGAAATACGAAGCTATTGAATTTTGTTTTGGACTCGAAAGACCCCATGTGCGACGTGAAGGCTTAATCATCTAAATATTCAGCCTCCACGTTTTGCTTCATTGCAATTGTCAATTGTTCAATTGCAGTCACCAAGCGATCGATAGCTACCGCTTGTACCATAGCTGCTTCGGCGTGCTGCTTCGGCGTGCATCTGTAAATATACATACAAAATATATATAATGTCGATCTCCATCAATAACTCAGCTCTTCCGTTAGGTGCCGGCCACGCACTGAGCGAAAGTGCTTAGAAATAGAACATATTTTAATTTCCTAAGTGAATTTCTGTTCATATGAGAAAAATTAAAAATCGTTCGCTCAATGCGTTGTCGGCCCTTAACGGCAGAGCTGAGTTATTGAGTTAGATCGCAAGATAATAAGTGTGGTCCTAGCCAAATTGATCACAAAAAATAAAAAAAAGTCTTTGATTTAGTCGGCCCTCAAGTCGACTTAGGCGATTATTACTTGTGTCGTAGATAAGAGAAGTAGATGTTCAAATTTCTTTGGACGAATCCAGTTTCTTATGCTTAAACTTGCTTTGCTTTGCTCTGTTATGTGCTTTTTCGACACATTTCTTTATATCCCTTTCGATGTCGTTGCTGGCCATATCAGGAAAAATTTCTGCATTAAACATAAGAATTTTTATCATAAAATCAAAAATAGGTTTAAAACTTGGAATACCAAAAAAAAGTATTGTTAAAAAGTTTATTAAGTTGAAGAGCCCTCTTGCCATGGCGGCCATCCCAGTTAAAACTTTGACAGCAACCGTCTGTAATTAATTTTTTTAAACAAGGACTCGACAGTGCCAGTTGTGCCTTTCAAAGTGAAGAGATGTGTTTTCTAATAAAGAACAACATAAATAAACAATTTATGAAAACTCGAAATTTTTAATAATAACATTACAATTGCTGTGTTAAAACCGTCGTCCTTTAACTTTTCCTGGATATCCATGAATTCCGTTATAGAGGACAGTGGAAATCTTCCAGCTATATCAATGTCTACTACAATTTTTGTGTATCCAAAAACGCGCTGACAACTTTTCAACATTTGCTTTGTCAAAATCATGGTCTTCCGCATTATTTTATTTTGAACATAAAAATCGGGTTTTGTGACTGCCTATAAATAAATAATATATACATAATTTGAATATAATTTAAGTATTTTATAAATAAGCACTATTAAAAAGGATGACCAAATTGGTTATTGGTTAAATTAAAGAAAAATATACCCGAGAAATAATTAGTGGCCGTACCAAAGTGCTCAGGCATAAAAGTCCCGAGAATCAGACTCAATGCCATTGTTAAATGCTTCCAGTAGTAATGAAAAACTACGACGTTAATGCAAAATTTTCAGTCTTTGTTTGTTCACTGTGCTTGCCCAAGGTGTTCCAGGACTGGCACTTCTTTCGGTGCAGAGGACGGATATTCACGGACACGGTCACCGGGCATGAATATATCGGCTACTTTACCGACTCAAAATATGAAATTGGTTCCCGGGATGAGTGTTTAAATAGTTCTCGGAAGAATATATAATTGAGAGCGTATTTTGACTTACGTTTTGCGAAATTGTTTCAATTCTTAAATTTATGCCATTAATTGTTGTTTCTTAGCTGTTGAGTTTGCAAAGCACATCTGGGGATTGATGAGGTTCTTCTGGTTCTGGTTCAACCAAAGAGTTTATTTTTCGCTCCTCCTGAAAAGTTATGTTTTTTGAGTTATGACTGTTTTATGTTTAGTATGCGATATATACTAAATATAAGAAAAGGATGTATTTTGTTTTAAGCATACCAAAAATGGATTCCTACCTTTGCTGCTATAATTGTCGGTGATTTCGAAGCGTTTTCGCTTTATGTGTGCCTTCTCTGAAGTAAAGATGTTTATCGACTGCGATGTAGAAGAAGTTGCACAGTTGCAAAAGCTTTCAACTAAGAATAAAAAAAATATATCTAATAAAGTTTAGGTGCTGCATTTACAGGAACATACATATATCATTGTCACTATTTTCGAATCGTTTCATTTTTTGAGTGCTTTCTCTAGTCCTAGAGGGGATATTGAAGCTGGGCTGTGCTGCCGATGAAGTTGATGAAATGTTGTCAAAGTTATTAACTAAAAATAGCAAATGAATTCATATTTAATTTTTTTAATCGCATTAAAATTACTCACATATTTCAATCCCCATGTCTTTATTAATTATAGGTGTTCCCAAAGCTTAAAAAATGTGCTTTTAGATTGCTGATGTAAAATCGCTAAGAATGATGCAAAATATTTATAAGGATGTGGTTATTATGATGAGAAATATAAAAAAATAAATATATGACTTCGTCAAATCCAAAAACTTCAACATTTTGTTTTAACCTATTACAAAGAAGTGTTCCCAATGCTCCTGAAGATTCAACTGGTTCAACAAACAGATCTTCGGTAATTTCAAACCTATGGCAAGATAAAGTCCGGTTTTTATGGGAGACTCTTTCACTTTGACATTTTTTATAAAACAATATGAATCTTTCTGTTTTTTTGGGTTGATGTCAAAGGCTCCAAATGCCTTTTTGTTTTGCTAAGCGGCAAAATTTGTTTTTTCGTGAATCCACGAACTAAACTGCTTTAAAATGAAATTTGGTTTTCTTATCATTTTTTTCAAAATTTTGCATATAGTTCCCGAACTTGTAAGCAGAAAAGCTATCAAGTGGCCCAAACTGACTCGCACACTCAGAGATGCAACAGACCGTGGACATTGAAACTTAAATATTGTTGTCCATAAATTTGCGGAAAAAGAGTTAAAAATTCTTATAGAATTTGTTGAGCTACGCCAGCGTCAACCGCATAGGATTTCTCGCATGATAAAATTCTTATGCCAGTGTGCAAAAGTAGGTAGTGGTAATATTGAGCATCACTTATAGAGCCCTATAAAATATAAACACCAGTGTTAAGCAACAATTAACGAAACTCTGTGGCCTTCCAGTCCTTTAGCTCATTGAAATCTCGGCAGTTTCTACCGAATTCAGATGGAACATGATGTTTCAAAAAATTTAATTTTTCGTTCATCTCTACCATGTTACCCGTCTTAAGCATACACTTTAATATTTTTTTCATGACACCTAAATCAACTAGGTGCTTGGCACGAGCTGGAATTGGGATAACAATCCTATTTGAATGTCCTCCAAAGAAAGAGTGTTCGTTTTAAACTGTGCACGAGGTGCAACTTATGCAATCGGCTTGCAAACGATTCGTCCGTCCTGTACTCACCAACATGTGTTGAAAAACATGTGCGATTATTGATGAATATGCCTTTTTGAGTGCATTTAGGGCAACTGTTTTTGCCATTGTGGTGTTGCACACCGGTGACAAATGCACGAGCTGGTGAGTCAGAGCTAAAAGCACGAATTCTGAAGGGCAGCCGCAAGGCTCCGTCTCCGATTTGGATGCCATATTTTTGCAAACTTTTGACTTCGTTTGCAAAGTCTCCTAAAAAAATATTCACATCTTCCGGCTTACCTTTTCCGGAAAAGCATCCAATCAAAAATGGTGCGTCATTTGGCAACCCGATAACGGTCCCGAGAATTGGCCACAAGACGCGTGAGGAGCTTTTAAATGGTTTCAAGCCGTCTATTCCGATATCAAAAACAATTTCTCTTATGTTTTGGAAATTTTTTTCACTTTTTAACTTTAAGTAATTCTGCACGCCATAATTATAAAGGGCATCGCTCAAGGCCCTGCTGGCTGCATACGATGCAAATTATGTATTTGTCGCAGTGGATATTGGTGAGTAGATATAGTAGCCAGAACGATAGTGGTATATTTTTGAGTCCTCCTTCGGCAGAAATCTGATAAGAGACAATTTGAATCTTCTTCAGCTAGCAGGCTTAACAAACTTGAATATAGAATTAAACTCTTATTTAGTTAGCGATGCGGCTTTTCCATTTGATGAGGCCGTAACCAGGAAGGCTACTACATGATGAGTGAGTGTTACTAAATGAGCTAAATGAGAGTGATTGGAAGTGCCTTTGGTATTCTTACAGCGCGATGGATGATTTTAGAATCAACACTTAAGTGCCTATTGCGACTGTCGATTTGTAGTAGATAAACGACTTTTAAACATTTATCGATTATTGAGGGTATTGTGAATGTCGTCTTTCGACTAAGTAGCGACTGTGAAGGCTTTTTGATCGACTATTTGTCTACAGCTGTTTTTTCATCGATGGCTGCATATTTTGCGGTTATAAAATATTAAAATGGATAAAAATTAATTTATTTACGTTAGATGTTATTAAATAAATTTAATAATTATGAATAGCTCATTTAATATTAAAAAACCACCTACATTTTCTCTCACAATTCCAGAGGGTTAATTCTACAAGATCAGCAGCTTCAACATCGTCCTCATAATTTTCATTGAACCACAATTCAATAGAAGACATTTCACTTTTTATATTCTTTTAATAAATTTACTTTCAAACTGTTGAAAATTGCGCTGATAACAAACACAGTTGCCAAACAGCTACAAAATTCAGTAAACAATTCACAATAGTTTACCTTTCTGTCGATTGAGTTTCACAATACCAAAACCAAATATAATCGACTCAATCAACTGCACCCTATTCTACTGCCAATCGACAGTTGCAATAGGCACCTTAATAGCATCCTTATGACATCAAACGCAGAAAAAATTGGGAACTCAGCAGTTGTTTTACTCAATTTCTTTAAACAAAATGAAGCAGCTTATTGCTCCCAGAACTTTATAAATATCTACGACAGAAATGAAGTCGTAGTTTAACAAGGCAAGTCAGTGGAGCGACGAAAAAACTCCACTAAACCGAGTGGCGAGTGGGGTGGTGAACGTGGCGTGCAGGTTAAGTGTGTAGCTTAGCACGCTCGGAGCCCGAGTTCGATCCCCAGTCGCGGCGAAAAGTTTTTTCAATAAAAAAAAAATTTTTCTGATCGGTCACCACCTCTCTGCAGACAATGGCAAATCTCAGAGAGTAAATAATGCCATGTAAAGCTTCTTGAGAACATGAACTTTAGCCGTTTGGAGTCGGCATAAAACATGTAGGTCCAGTTCTCGGTCAATTGTGTGCAAACATTTCTTAACATACACAACACAATTGATCATAAAAAGCTCTGTCAAAGTCCTTTCAACGAGAAGCTTAAAGAATGAGGTATTTCTTGAAAGATTATTTGTATTTTAATCCAATTTTATAAAGAACTATATTATTATTATCATTCTTTTCTCACAGTAAAAATATGCAATTTTTATTTGTATTTACAAAAACCTTAAAATTTATAAAACTTTATTAAATAATAAAGTGGGCTGAAGAGATGATATATTAGATAATTATTAACTTAAAAATGTATTAAATTTAAATTTTATTATCCTGAACAACAAATCTGAGATTTTTTTTGTAATAAAAACTATCTTCGCAGAAAATACAATAGGAGAACTCACGAGCAGCTGTAGTTTTATGTGGCGTTCAGAGACACTAGCAAGTGGAAATGTAATTTTTGAACTTGATTTTGTGTTAATTGCTTTTGAGTTCACATTTTGTGCTATTGGTTTGATAGCGTGCGAGAAAGGCTAAATTTAAACGAGCCTTTACTGGAGTCTGACCAATGCAAGTGGAAGCTATTGGGGAGTTTGAGCAGCAACCTCCGCAAACTTTTGGCATTGATTCCGTAGAAGGATCTCCTGTGATGGCAAATGGGATAAATATTTATGAAATAAATTATTGCAAAATGAATAAAAAAATAAACCCAACTTACCAGTTCATGTATTTTGAAGCTACTTGGTTCACAATTTGATGCTGCTGATGTTGTTTGAAGCGTTTTCAACGAATTGAAATTTTCATGCCATGATTTATTGAACATGATTTATATACAAGTTGAATATGCTAACAATTTAATATGTAAAAAACATGTTCGTTAAATCATAAAATCCAAGGAACCACTAGTGGAACCATGACCGTGTACCAGAGGCATGTGGGCCCACGAGTGGTTCTTTCTGTACCCTTAAATTGCCCATATTTGTTGTATTTTATGCAAATGTTTCGTAACTGGTGACTTTGTATCCAGTTTTTAAATTTATTTTCATATTAAATCCTAACACCTAACTGGTCGTCAGAGATCAGTATGCTGATGTCCTCTTTGTCAATCTTGTCCAGATGATTGACTGTAATTCCCAGCTCTGCAAGAATTTAAAAAATAATTAACAATTTTACCCCTGACTCGATCAAAAATTCCTGAATTTCCCATTTCCGAAGAAGAGTTTCTATATCGATGGTTAAGCTCACTAAAGTGATAAGTGACCTTTTGACGAAAATAGGTTTACTGCATTTTTCAATACATCAATATAATACCTACCTTGTGTAAATTTATTGAAAGTGCATAGCCAGTGAATGCGTGGCAGTACACAGTTAAAATTAGTGTTTTGTATTGA
The DNA here is from genome assembly GCA_958299015.1 of Tetanocera ferruginea. NCBI lineage: Eukaryota > Metazoa > Arthropoda > Insecta > Diptera > Sciomyzidae > Tetanocera > Tetanocera ferruginea. The sequence goes on from OY282640.1 coordinate 129,976,127, forward strand.
GATGTATTGAAATTTAAAAACAAAAACGACGTTCCTGAACATTTGAAATTTTTCACTTATCACTTATCACCATCGATATTTTCTGCAGTTTCGCTCGGATCAATAGAAAAAATGCCAGACGCTGAAAACAGCACCTTTTCTCCTCCATACTTATAAATTCTCAACAAATTGTAAATTTTAGTAATATTTGAGTAATTTCTCTTTATTAAAAGTAAAACAAACAAACGGAAATATTTACGAACGCCGAACGTCATAAGGCTGCCATAAGGTTCCTCTATTAATAACTGACACTGTAGCTCAGGCAAAAATTTTCTTGAAAATTTTTTTTTTGCCTTCCGGATTATTCAGTGATGTCACACATGATTTTTAACAGACGTCTTCTCCAATATTTCTTTTTGTTTTATTGACCATTTTTTTGCAATAAAAAGCTGAAACACTTAAAGGTTTTGCCGACAAAACTATACCTGTTATTTGTTTCATATGAGTGGAAATTGTTTTTTGTCAAAATTGCGCCTTTTTTAAGTCAAAACTACGCCTTGTTTATGAGCCATTCGGTTTGCAAATATTGACAACACTGCCACCAATGCATTGTCCAATTTTTAAATTCGAATTGATTTGTTCCAGTTCCCTGCGTCCTTCGGCATACAATATTAGCTTGAACCAATTTTGACTTTCAATATATAAATCACTCGAGCGCATCCATTGAGCCCTACTATTAGAGGAAATATGGCAAGAACAAAACAATAAAAGAGCAATATTACTTTAACTGAACCTATTAAAAAAACAACACTGAAAACCAAATTTACAAAAAAGGAAAACCACACAGGTGAACACAAAAGACTTATTTTTCGTAATGTTCGAAAGGAAGCTGCAAGCAGGTAAGTAACCTGTGCGAATGCCGTAAATTCAGCCAGAAGCACAATTTTCATAAACAAAAGCATCAAATCGAACCAAATTTGGCTACTTTTTATAGCAATATTGTGTGAAATGTATGACACATATGCAAATATACATTAAATAAGTTAATATGTGTACATTGCAAGTCATAAATCAGAAATAATATCTAGATTTCAATTGATAGACTTTATGTTATATTAGTTTTTTACAGGAATCGAAAATAACTGTTATTTTGAAAATTTTGAAGGGAAATGATAATGCTAAAGGCACTGAAGAAGAATGTCATGTATAAACAAGTAAAGAAAGTCTAAAGACGGTCTAGGCCGACTATTAAATACCCTAAACCCACTTATCAAAAACAAAAAAATTTTTATTGTAAATGGGCGTCTCCGTGAGTGGATGAAGCCTAGATTTTCTATGCATTTAAATGTTGATGAAAAATTTACACATAAAAAGTTTTATTCCTGTAGCTCACAGTAAATGCCTTTATTGTGCTTTCGTTATGGGAGGGGGCGTGTTCATGGACGGATTACTCCCAATTTTTGAACACACCTTAGTTTTGGTATAAAATACATACATAGCAAATTTAATTTCTCTATGACAAACATAACCTTATTTATTGAGTTTTAAACTGGGCTCAATCCTACCTCCCATACAACCAGTGCTGTCACTTGAAAATTATAAATAGTGGTAGATTGTGTCTGAAAAAAGTGGTAGATTAAGACAATTAGTGGTAGATTCCAATCTAAAAAAATTGGGGCTTACATGCCGTTCTCTCATAAAAATTATGGTATAGCTAGCTTTATTTTGGCATTCATTTAAATTTTATTGGAAAAAACAAAAACAAGTGTAGTCAAATTATTTTCCAAACATAGACTTACATCAATTTTCAATTGCGATTACCGGATTATAACGACTATTAAGCATAAAAATCTCGCTATTGGATCGAACTTGAGCTTATTTGTATACACTTTTAAACGCTCGTGGCCCAAGACGGTTTTTGAAGTGAAACTTCTTTGGCGGCGAGTGAAATTTCAAGGTCTCTTATTCGTGACGCTAGGCTAACGTTTTGAATTCATATGAAAATTTTAAAAAAATTATCGACGTCAGCGGGAATATAACCCAGGTTCTCTATTAAGCATCTCATTGGAGTCAGAAGCTCTATCACTACGCCACATAAGCATATGAAAAATTAGCAAACAAAATGCTATTAATATTCAACGAGTTTTAGTCCGTCTCTTGCATTCCACAGACACACACCATGTCTGAAGAACGTACTGTACCATTTGATCCGTACTGTACCATTTGATTTTTATCCTACAAGTATGCACGGAAATTTTATTTCTTTATGCTTGGAATGCTGTAACAAATTATAACAATTGTGCATATTTTTTAACCGACTTCAAAAAGGAGGAGGTTCTCAAGTTGGTTGGTTTCTCTGGTTTTTTTTTTTTTTGTGAATGTATGTACATCGATTACTCCTAAAGTACTTGCCCGATTGCCGTAATTTTTTGTCAACATATAGAGATTATCAACGCGGAGGTGCCCGTCTATGAAAGGGGGCGGTATTCGGAAAAGGGGCGTGTCTCTATAAGAAAAACACCATATCTTAGTACATATTGACACTACGGTAATAAAATTCACAGTAAAATTACATGAGCAAGCACAAATATTTAAAATTACGATCACTTAAGTGGGCGTAATTCTAAAAAAAGGTGTGGCAATATTGTAAAAACTCTGTATCTCAAAGAATATTGACACTAGAGTACTGAAATTAAGTACAAAGGTAGGCACAATTATTGAAAATTACTATACAAAAAGTGGGCGTAATTCGACAAAGGGGTGTGGCAATATAAGAGAATTACTGTGTCTCGAATAATATTGACACTAGGGTACAAAAATTTATTACAATGGTAGGAAAAATTACTACAAATTTTTGTAAAAAAAAAAATGGCCGTTATTCGAGAAGGGGAGTGGCAATATTATAAAAAACACTGTATCTCAATTACTATTAACACTACGATACTAAAATTAAGTACAAAGGTAGGTACAAATATAGCAAATTACTGCCAGTAATGTGGGCGGTATTCGATAAAGGGGCGTGTCGCTGTAAGAAAAACACTGTATATCTGTAAATATTGACACTAGAGTCAATTAAATTCACAGCAAAAATGCAAGGGTAGGTACAATTATAAAAAATAACGGTCCGTTAAGTGGGCGTTAGTCGTCAAAGAGGTGTGGCAATATTAGAAAAACTCTGTATCTCTAAAGTGGGCGTCATTCGACAAAGGGGTGTGGCAATATTAGAAAACACTTAATCGAATACTGACACTACTAACTGAAAAAGTACAGACGTAGGCACAATTATTACAAAATACTACCGAAGAATTGGGGCGTTATTCGACTAAGGGGTGTGGCAGTGTGTAAAAAAACTGTATAAAATTGACTTAAGGGTGATAAAATTCATTGTTAGAATGGGTAGAACTATTGAAAACACTATGACAAAGAGTTTGATATTCTAGACAAAGAGGCGTGTCACTATTACAAACACACTATATTTCAGTCAATATTGACATTGGGGTACTGATAAAAATACAAGAGTAGGTACTGATAAAGATACTGACAAAGAACAGAATAAGAAACGACAGAAAAGCATTTTCAATATAATGAGCATAAATAATTGGTGTTTAATTAATTTAAACACTTTTTTAATATATATCATTTTCTCTAAAAAGAAAGAAATAAAAACTTTTTAACAAAAAAAAAAACCTACTTCAAAATCACTACAAAGTAAAAAATAATTTTAAATTACTTTTACTATTTATTTCTTGGTCAAACTTGGTAATTTATTTATATTCATTATTATATTGGAAATCTTATGATACCAATTATTCTGAATGTTTTTTATTTATATCATAAATATATTAATTTTTTATGATAATAAAAGCTTCGAAGTCGGCGCTAATATAATCATATTTTTTGTGCAGCTGCAACACACATATAGCATTGTAATTAGATTTAAGAATATTTAAGATAACAAATTAATACAGCGTCACCTAAGCAGGATATTCACAAATAAAAAAGTCTTAAATAGAGTAGGGATGGCAAAAATATCATGATTTTATGTCAATGGTTAGCGCTGACTAGAAGCTTTTATTGTCATAAAAAATTAATATATTTATGATATAAATAAAAAAAATTCAGAATAATTAGTATCATAAGATTTCCAATATAATAATGAATATAAATAAATTACCAAGTTTGACCAAGAAATAAATAGTAAAAGTAATTTAAAATTATTTTTTACTTTGTAGTGATTTTGAAGTAGGTTTTTTTTTTTGTTAAAAAGTTTTTATTTTGTTATAATACATTTATATTATATTTATTGAGTTTTAATTTCTTACTGAGAAAATAAAACTTATTTTTGGGTTTTAGTTTTTCGCTCTGAAATAAATTTTATTATTTGAGTTTCATATTTTAACTCAGAAAATGACACTTATTTTTGAGTTTTATTTTTTGGCTCCAAAATAAAAGTTATTTAATAAGCTTTATTTTTTACTTTAAAAATTAAACTTATTTTTAATTTTCTTTTTTCACTCTGAAATAGAACTTTTTGTTAGTGTTAAGTTTTTACTCAGAAAATAACACTTATTTTTTAGTTTTATTTTTCACTCTGAAATAAAACCTGTTTTTTAGTTTTTTTTTACTCAGAAAATGAACTTATTTTTAATTTATTATTTTTGACTCAAAAAATAACACTTATTTTTTGAGTTTTATAATTTTACTTGGAAAATTAAACTTATAATTTTTCGATTAAATTTTTATAAAGGATTTTTTGCGATTCTTCAAATATTTTCAAAAACTAATAATTTTTAAAAAGTGCTCTAATCTTGTATAATAAATATTTTTTACCAAATTTTGATATTGTTTTTTTTTAAATAGTTCCCAATTTTAGCTGTTTTGTTGTCCTCTGGAGTGCTTTACCCCTTTAATGATCAAATATAGTTTTTTTTAAATTAATACCTGAACATTTTACGGATCTTGCCATTGACTTATTAATTGAAGTTGTGTGCTCAAATAAAGTTTTCACTTTGTACGTTGAAAAATTGTGGTCAACTTGCAAATAACGGTAAACAATTTAAGGAATAAATGAAATATGAAGTCATTAACTTACTGAAAAGCGCCTAGATATGGGTTGTTATAGTTGTATATACCGTTTTCATGAGAACAATTTCCATGTTAATTAATGCTTCAATGAAGGCATATGTGAATCTATGTGTGTGTACAGGGTTGCCCATATTCGACGGACCCATCTGGCAACGCCATAACTTTTGACAGAGATGTCAGATCGCTTAATGACATACAGCGTTTGAAGCGTCAGTCCAAGCAGATTTTTACCATGGAACAATACACGCCACGCGAGCGCTCTGAAATAGTTGAAATTTACATTCAACAGAAGAAGTCAGTTGTGAAAACTCAACGTGCTTTTAAAATATTAAAAAATGTGAGAAGTGCGCCTTCTAAGAACACCATTAAGCGTTTATACGAAAAATTTTCGACTGGTGAGGCTCTTTCTAATCCGAAGAGGCGAAATAAAAGTCGACCAAGGCGATCGGCCGAGAATATCGCTGCCGTACGAGCCAGTGTTGAGAGGTCCCCAAGAACATCCCAAAAACGCCGTTCTCAGCAGTTGGGCATGGCTCGGTCCACTTTACAACGGATTATTCGTGTTGATTTGCATTTGTTCCCGTACAAAATTCAATTGACGCAAAGATTGTTGCCTGCGGACAAGCCTCGTCGATTGGAATGGGCCCAAAGAGTCATCGAAATGGCCGAAGATGACGAGCAATTTTGGAACAAAATTATCATGTCCGATGAAGCCCATTTCACATTGAATGGGACCGTAAATAAGCAAAATTGCCGTTTTTACGCCACTGAAAATCCTCAGGAGATTCAAGAAGTGCCTCTTCATGACGAAAAAGTCACAGTTTTGTGCGGCGTTAGTGCGAAAACGGTCATTGGGTCGTTTTTCTTCCAAAATGAAAATGGCCATGCTGTTACCATCAACCAGGAGAGTTATCGCGACATGATGACAAATTTTGTGATGCCAATTATTCGTCGAAAGCGTATGAGGCAGTTCTGGTTTCAACAAGACGGCGCTCCACCGCACACAAGTCGCATAACAATCGATTTTCTGAAGAATTTGTTTCCGGGCCGTTTGATGTCGAAAAGTGGTGATTTGGACTGGCCACCGCGTTCGCCCGATTTTGACGCCGCCTGACTTCTTCTTGTGGGGATATTTGAAGTCAAAGGTTTACGTTAACAAGCCAAGGACCGTAGAAGAGCTCAAGGACAACATTCGTGAAGAAATAGCCGCTATTCCGGCCGAAATGTTGGCGAAAACTATGGAAAATGCTGCAAAAAGGGCACAATACGCCAACAACGCCAGAGGCGGCCATTTGAGAGATATCATATTCAAAAATTGATGTAAACAAATCTACTTGGAACAAATTAAATGATTAAGATTGCCAACCGCCAAATTTTTATTTTTTTCTTTGATTTTTTTAACAAAAACATGGGTCCGTCGAATATGGGCAACCCTGTATATGTGAATCTGTGTACGTGTATGTTTTTTTTTTGTTTTTGTTTTTTTATATTCTGCCCGTTAGCTACCAAAGGTAACAACATCATTTGAGCCAATTTACGTGGAATACCACCAGCTGAAGTTGCCAGAACCTCCCTTCAGGAAAATTCTTTTTAAATCAGATACAATCAAACAGACATACATATATGATTTACCTGAGTATAGCCAGAACACAACAAAAAAGGTAAAAAAGATACTGAACATCTGATGTCAGCAACGTCATGTGCAAATTAGAGTTCTGTTTATATGGGTAACGCATTAAGAAAGGTGCAAAAACGATGATGTCGGTGTTTAAATTTAAGCCCACGTGCCCAACTTTCCAATGGCTGGCTTGACGTTCAAAGCGATAACACCACAAAATGTTTTGTGGTATGTCGTATGGTTTATCCTAAGCTTGTGGTGTCATGTGGCTTGGATATAGGCTATATTTTGTATAAAAGTATTTTCTTGTACTGTGCTGAGATTGTTGTTGTGACTGTCAGATATTTTGGATTATTTTTAAAAGCTGCTCAAAGGCAAAATTGTAGAAGTTATCATACAGGCTTTGTTTCAAATAAATACTTTAATACGAGTAATTTTGTATTTATCTATATGATTTTCAAATTTCCAATAGCATTAGTAAAAGTTTTGGACATATTTCAATAAATATAAAACCAGCAATAATCTACATATTTATATAATAGTTAAATAAAGATTACAAAATTAAATCGTATAAAGATTTTAATGTTTATTAGACCTGTTCATAATGGCATTTTCATCTCCGATTTACGCTCCCCTCAAAAAATCTGAATACCACTTGAAATGTCACTTAAGTTTTTAGTGGTATCTGGAAATTCTTTCCTGTGCCTTTCAACTATAGGAAATGCAAGTTGTTTTTGCTCCTCGTCCTTCATAAATTTGTCTTTAAATTTTGTTGCGAGCTCAACTGCTCTTTCAGCAACATCGTTAACTACAAGCAGTCCTTTCCTAGCTGCTTTTTCTGTGTTGAGGTAATTTTGATCTGAGAAGCATTCGAATAAATCTTTTCTGAGAAATTCTTTTGAAAATTGCACGATGCTTTTATCAAATAAAATATCAAAATTTTCTTTTGTATTTACGTTGATAAAATCATAAATGTGTTGTTGTGACTTATGACTTATGTAAGACTTATGTTTATGTACGGTATAAGACTAAGACTTTTTGTACGGTATTTCTACTGAGCCCTCTAAAGCTTGATTAGTCAATCTTTTTGTTTGCAGGTCAATAGATCTATCAAAAAACGCCAAGCCAATAAGCACTTCATTTAAGTACCAAGGATGACGTGTTACTGCTTTGAGTACTTTATATGCAACTTCAGAATTAATGTCTTTATAATTGATTAGATCTTTCATTAACTGTAAATTAATTTTCGGTGCTATTACAGGAATGCTGCATTGAAACCAATATTTAACGCGTATTCTTGGGATAAATATAATAATTCCTGAATATCAGCTAATTCTTTTCCTATAATATAATTACAAAATAACAATTAAAGAAATGTAAATATAATCAAATTAAATATCATTTCATGTAAACTGCTTTCAAAACACCTATATTTATATGCAATACTAGCTGACCTGGCAAACGTTGTTTTCCAAAACTAAATATTCAATGTATCCTTTTTTTTAAATAGATGTCTCTGTGCGAGTTTAGAAAAATTTTATTTTTGCCGAAATGACGTAGAATATAATAATTTGTGTAGAAAACAAAAATATAAAACTTTGCGATTTGCTTATGAAATTGTTGAGATCGATAATATTGGCCACATCGTATACGGTTTGAATTTTGTTTGGTTATAAAATGAAACTCGTTTATAATTTAGATAAATTCAATGCCTGTTATTAAAAAAAAAACTCGCGTGTAGCAACGTACACGTGGCAGAAGTGAAACTTCTTTAACAGTACGAAATAAGAGAGATTTTAGTGTGAAATAGAGAGAGAAAGTATCTGAAAAGAAATTCAGGGGCCGTATCGGCTATGGTTTTTATCGAAAGTGTCACATATTAACTTTTATCTCTTTGTTTTTTTTTCCGACAAAAATAAAAGTTATTTTGAGCCTTATAGTTTTTTGGGCAAAAATAACAGTTACTTTTGACTTTTATTTTATCGGTCGAAAATAACAGTTATTTTCTGCCGTTTATCTTTTCGGTCAAAAATATCAGGTAGTTTATATTTGTTCAAGTCATTTTACCGACTAAAAAAATGTTGATACCATTATTTTCATCTCATCGGTGAGACATTTTACACATGGTGTCAACAGTTCAATCTGTCAAGCGGCCTTTAAAAAAAACACAAATTGCTTGATGATTTTGACCGAAAAAATTAAAAATAAAATAAAAGTTAAAGGAACCTTTATTTTTTCTCGAAAAATACAAGGCAAAAAATAACACTTAAATAATGAAGTTAAAATTTAATAACACTTAAATTTTAACTTTAAAGAATCAGTCTTAAATTTAAAAGGAACTTAATATTCATGAGACTGAGGATATTTGTAACATAATGGTATATTTGGAAAAGTCTTTCAACAATTTTTTTCATTTGAAAATTGAAAAATAACAGTTATTTTCGTTCCTTGTTTTAGTTGCTTTCGAATGTCTTCTCAACATTGTCACTTTTTAACCGACTTCAAAAAGGTTTGTGTTTTTTTTTTTTTTTTTTTTTTTTTTTTTTTTTTTGTTTAATGCTAGATTGCATTTGCTAGTACTCGTTGAAGGAGCCTCCGAAAGCAGAGACAAATCTTGTTGATTATTGTGTTTTGCTTCCTGATCATAATAATTGCTATGTTGAGTGAGGGCCTCGTAAAGCAGCGAACGTTGATTGTTGAGTGTATCAACTTGGTTGGCTATAAAATTTTGTTGAGATGATGGCTGAGTTCCAAAATACATTTTAACAAAGCATCAGTGAGTTTTTTGGGGATTGGTTCTTTGTAGATTCACCAAAATACATAAAAATGCATTTTGGAACTCAGCCGATGTTGCAATCACCTTACCTTCATCATTAGTTGCAGACCCAGATGCGGTTGCATTCTTAAGAGCTCTCTATATCCACGAACGCGTTCTGCTCCTGTTTTAGCTATTTTTCTATTTTTTTCCGTGCATACTTGTAGGATGAAAATTAATGTTACGGTTATGTTAATAATGTAATGTTAATGTTAATGCAATGTTAATGTTAATTATGTTATTTTCAGTATGTTACGCGTTCAGTTTTAATTACATTTTGTTTGATGAATTTCATGTGCCTACATGGCGTAATGGTATAGATTCCGACTCATAAGCAACGATGTTCGGGGTTCAATTCTCGGCAGCGGCAATAATTTTTTTAAATTTTCATATGAATTGAAAACGTTAGCCTAGCGTCACGAATAAGAGACCTTGAAATTTCACTCGCCGCCAAAGAAGTTTCACTTCAAAAAAAAATAAATTAAGTTAACATATAAAGCTTTTTGATTAACTATGTTTTATATTTTGTTTTTTCGGCGCGTATATAAATAATGAGGATGGCTTTCCGACACGCGAACAGGCGACATACACTTGCCCTTGTGCGAAACACGGAAACTCCACATTGATTTTGAAACTTCCAACGACTGGCCTTGTGATTTATTAGTCATCGCCAAGGCCTGACGCACGGGGAATTGCAGCCGTTTAAAACGAAGGGCATGTCCGATGGAACCATCGGGATGAGCGGAACCAAAACATCCTCTCCTTTGCAGTGGCGTAGCGAGGGGGGGGCAGGGGGTGTCATCATGCCCCGGGCGCCACTCGCAGAGGGGCGCCAAATCATTCTCAATACAAACAAAATTATGCAAAAAAATTTGTTTTAATTAATTAATTCAATAATTAAGTTAGCCAACTGTAGGGTACAATGCTATGATAATGGTGCCCTTATGTCAAATCACATATCTGGCGTTCAACAAAGAATAATAGAAAAAAAATAAGGCAACATTGTGATAGCTGGTGATAGCATTTTCGAATAATTGATAACATACGTCTCTTTTTCTCACATTCAATATTACGATGGAAATTGTTAAAAATGCTTTAAAAAATCTGTTAAAGAATTTATAACACGATGGAGCGCCACAGCGCAAGCAGTTAGCGTTATTGTCGAGGGACTGGAAGAATACGTAGAACTAAAAGAAAAATTAGCAGATGAAAATACTGCCACAAGTGGTACACCAGAAATGCTGCAATCTTTATCTTAAACCAAATTTAAATATCATAACTTTAGTCCATTTCTGGCATGAACTCTTAGAGAATTGACCATGTGCAGCTCAGATTACAAGGTCCTAAAATTAAGTTTAAAGAAGCGTTCCATGAGAGAATTGACTCGAGATATGGCCTTTCCGCAGAAAGCGAAAAATCTGGCGTTATGAAAAGCGTTCTTGATCGTCTGCATCAGGAAATAAGTTCACAATTTACACGACAAGGGACCTTAATTCCAAAATTTGGTATTTACTGGACGTTGAAAATTGATTAAGTAAGGATAATCCATACAACGATCTTGAAAAGAATTGTAAAAATTTGGGTGAGTTTTATAATACAGATTTAGATGGAACAAAATTTCCATTTAAAGAAAAAGATGTTTTCCAAACCTGAGAGTAGCACTTCAAATACTTATTACTATTACAGTATAATACTATTACATTACAGTATAAATGTATCAATCAGTGTAAAATTGAATTAAATATGTAAAATACAGTAAAATGTCGAATTTTAGCGTCTTCACTCAAATGCATCTCCTGACCGTATTTTTGCACGCATTTCTTTCGGCGGTAGCTTATATTCTCCACTAAAAATGAAAATAGTTTTCGTAGTAGTTTTTTATGAATTATGAAAGCGCAAAAACTACTCATCCAAATGTAAAAATTTGTTGAACAAACATGAGGAAAATTAGAAATTTTATTCGGCTTAGCGTGATTATTAATATTGAACAAGAAGTGTACAAGATATATTTCAACATATGCGACTATATTTGAAAAAAGTGAGAAAAACTTTTAAAATTTTATAAAATCTTTAAAAAACACGTAAATCCTAGTACTCTGTCCGTTTGCGTGAAATTTCACTCGCAACATTCATTTTTTTGTTGCGTGAAAATTCTGACAAATATTTTGTTGTGAAGTAATTGAAAAATTTGAGAAAGTCATGCTTTATTTTTCAAAATAGACCAGCCTTATAGCCTAGACACATTGACTGCGGCTGCAACACAACAACACGAGGTGAAAACGAAAATGTTGGCATGTTGTCTACGACTTGATTAATTTGGGTGCAGCACGATAAGCCGTATTTTCATATATTTTTATTATTAAACATCGAATAATCATTAAAAAACAAACATTTAACACAAACACAATGAGAATGAACACTAAAAAACACAAGAGAAGCACGAAATTAAACGAAAACATTAACAAATGCCGATGTTCTTACTCTTGTCGCACGTCAAAATAGAAAAAGTTCTAAATCGACGACAGCAACATTGCTGCAATGACGCATTGTCGTTGCAACATTTTCACCACATTCACCCCCATAAGAAAAGCATGTAAAAAAAATTTGACGTTTGACGCAATGCTGCAGCCGCAGTCAATGTGTCTAGGCTATTATTCATACAAAAATTCAATATATCTTTAGTTCGTGTTTGTAAGAGTAGAATAAAGTTAAAATATCGAATGTAACATGATCAGTTCGATACAATTGATATCAAAATTAAATAAAGTAAAATTTGCTTAATTGAAAAAAATAATATAAACTTTATTATTTTCGTTAGCGAGTAGTTAAGCAAGCAACAGCTATCTTTATCGAACTATCAAAATTAGGAATAAACATTGCTAGCAAAGATGTTATGGATACGAGTTAACAGGTTAGGTAGTTAAGGGCTAGTTAACGATAACCACAAGTGTCTTTAACGCTTTTGGGAATTCCACTGATGTTAATGCTCTACATAAAAAATAATTTAAAAGTGAAGTGGCTGAATACTTGGGAAAAAATAAGACTAGCATCACAGAACAACCCAAAAGAATCAAAGCTGAGAATTACTAATATCCTAAGACTTTCATTCCTCATTCGTTAACCAACGTTCTGTTCTCTTCATGTCCTTTTATTTCTTCGGCTAATGATATTCCTATTCTGATGTTTGAAACCACCTTTTTTATTAAAACCAATTTATAAATATATTAAAAAAACTTTTGAATAAATTGGTAACATCTCGATTTTACTCTCGTTGTACTCGTACAACTAACATTTGTCAAAAGTACCAGAATCAAAAATGTCAAATGTACCCAAATGCTCTCGGCTTCTTTTTTTTAAATTTTTTTAGTTTATATTAAGTTTTATTGAAATTCACTTATATTTTCAAAAACATAAATAGTTTTTACCTTTTGTAAAAGGTACTTTGATTAACTTTTATAACTCGGTCAGGAAGTCGTTACGTATCAGTGCCGGAAAATAACAGTTACGCGCGCAAAAACAAAGGAACTTTTCTGTTACTTTTCTTCATGTAATGCAAGAATCGTCAAACTTCGTGACGATTACTGAAATACAATGATGCAAAATTTATAAAACAAATTATTGTAAAATAACGGTTCGTTCATACCAAAAACATCATAGTCAAATGTGCACAAAAGTCAAGGGTCACCAGTTTATTTTACTAGGCTTAATTATAAAAACTTTTTTTGCGATTTTCGTGTTAAGAGACCCTAAATCTATAACAAAATATAATGAACTGTTATGTACAGAACCTTTTTCTTATTTTGACGCATAGTGTTATTTGTATTAATGTAATTTAATAAGTGTATTATAATTATTTTTACTAAATATTAAATAATATATATAAAATATGTCATCATTTTTTCATTATTTCATTGGGGGCGCCAAAAAAATGTTTTTCCCCGGGCGCCAGTTATGCTCGCTACGCCACTGCTCCTTTGTACTTTCCTATAATAATCGTTGCCTCGATTAAGTTGTTCATAAGTTTTTTTGATAGCTAGTTTCGTTCCACTGTATAGTAGAGGTTGGTTGATGTTACGCAACATGATGATGACTGAGAGCCTACTTTTTATTGCAAATTATGACGTGGTAATCCAGGTAATTCCAGTGAATTCAAAAATTTTATGGGATAGTTGACAACCTCATCTTGGTTGATAATTGTGTCAACCGATTTGAAGGACAATAGCTGTCCCGGAATGAAATTTTGAATAGTCGCGTTGAGGTCATCGACATCTTTGTTTTTCGCAGCCAATCTTGAACCAATTATGATTTTTGAAGTTCTGCTCTACGTTCGGAAAAACACGCCGAATGAGCTTCTCCTTTGAATCGGTCAACTGACAAAAATCAGTGGGCCGTGTGATGAATCCAGTGGAGATGACAACTGCGATTTTCCCATTACCAAGGTCCAACAATTGCTTTAGAATCACATCAGCACATCGATCTTGTTGCAAAAACACTCGCATGTTAGTCGTTAATCGGAGTGTCTTCACATGCCGCCACAAATTTGAGTTTAGTTCGATCCCGGGATCGATCCCCAGACGCGGCGAAAAATTTTTTCAATAAGAAATTTTTCTGATCGGTCACCACCTCTCTGCAGACAATGGCAAATCTCAGAGAGTAAATAATGCCATGTAAAGCTTCTTGAGAACATGAACTTTAGCCGTTCGGAGTCGGCATGTAGGTCCAGTTCTCGGACAATTGTGTGCAAACATTTAATAACACACGCAACACAATTGATCATAAGAAGCTCGGTCAAAGTCCTTAAAGGGCTGAAATGGCCAATTTGTGTTTTTTTTTTTGTTTATCAGCTACAGTTGACCGTGGAATTACTGGTAGAGTCTGACGAAAATCACCGGACAACAGAATCATGGCTCCATCAAAAATGTTTTAGTTATCACGAAGATCTTTCAGCGTTCTGTCCAGCGCCTCCAATGATCTCTTATGGGCCATCGTGCATTTGTCACAAACGATCAATTTGCATTTCTGTAGAACCGTTGCCATTGCGCTGTTTTTGGCGATGTTGCAAGGTGGTGTCTCGTAGAGTCGTTCGGATTCGAAGGGAAACATGTAGATCTGATAATTGCAAACAATGTGCGAATTTGATGCGGTTCAGAGGGAACAGAATCGATCAGTTACGAACATTTTCGATAAAAAAGGACGTTAGTAGGTACATTTGCATTTCTTGTAAAGGGCCAAAACTAAGTATGCCTAATCTCTGATTCAAGTAATATGTATGCCAAATTTGAGGTAAATCCGTCCAGCCGTTAAGTTTTGTTTGCTATTAGTTAGTTGGCTAGCAGTTAGAAGTGGCAATTCCCATACAAAAGTACCAATTTCTAATTTTTGGATTTTTTCGCAGTTCCTTCGTGTTTTTTGTCAATTTTTTCTTAACCATTTCGTATTAAGGCAAAGAGTTAAAAAAAAATTATTAAAATCGGTCGTGCCGTTTCCGAGCCTTAGCAAGACTAACGCACACGCAATTGATTTATATATATATAGAAGAATAGCTTTTCCCTTCCAGCGAGCACTTGAAACTGCACCTGGTTTTCTTACTTCGGCTATAATTGGTTCTTCAAGACATAAAAGCGATATTTACAATAATTCTATATAGTTGCCAGAAAAGTGATTTGAGGATATTAACTAGATTTCACTTCAGCGACGATAAATGTGTACCAAATTTTCTTGCAATCGGACAGAGGTCTAAGGATGAGGTCGGGAACATACAAATTCTGACATTTATTTCAGTAAATTAGATGTTGCTTCATTAACAATCAACAAACTCAATTTGTTAAAAACCTATTTTTTTAATGATGTAGTATGTGTATGTAAATAACTTAAAAAATAACTAAAATATGAGGGACACAATGCTCTGGACCATAGAAATTTGACGATCATTTCATCTTGAAGTCGACTACGGTGACTTATTGTTTTCTACTGAAGTTATGTGGCTTAGTAGAGGTAGTAGTTTTGAAAAATTTTTTAACTCCACAGTGAAGTTTTTGGCTTTTTTAAATCAGGATAAGTCTCCAGATTTTAAAATATTTGTAACTCATTTGTGCGATTTCAATTTTGTCTTAAGATTAACATTCCTTTGTGACATCTATTAAACACTTAATGAACGTTATCGCAAGACGAAAATAAATAATTATTCTTTAAATAAGAAAAATAAAATAAATAAGAATTCTTTTCCTATGAAAAACCAATTCAATACAAAACTAACAGTTTTAAGAACCAACTTATAAATAAAGATGGAAAAGAATTGCCGAAAACTTCATCGCATCATGATAAGTTTGGGGAACCAGGAATTATACCTAAAATGGTAACTTTTTTGGTTTGGTAAGTTGGTAAGACAAATTTTTACTTTTGTAGAAATTGAAGTAATTTTTCACGGCGGTTCCACGGGATTCATACAGCGTAGGAAATTTAATGCGCAGGTTAGATTTAGTGCGTTAAAATTACACACTCCCACCTAGGGGAAGAGTGGCATGAAAGAGCCAGTTTTAAAAAAAGTTACAAAAAATATAAAAATAATTAATAAAATTATAAAAATTTTATCAAAAGTACTTTTTCATTCATTTTTGTACGTAATGCCAATGAAATATTTTCCAAAATAAACACTATTCTTGGACTTGTAGCCATTTATAAAAAATATGAAATTCGGCTCTTTCATAACACATAGGCATTGAAAGAGCCAACCAAAGTTTTGAAAGAGCCAACTTCTTATTACAAGACTTAACACGAACAATAACGAATGTTTTATTGAAAATATTTATTGTTATTATAAAAATTATTGTTTTTACAAAAATAAATAAATAAATTCAAAACTAAAAACAAAAAATAGTTCAAAAACTTAAAAATATTTTCATCTAAGAAAATTTGATCGCTTTGAAGAAAATCTATAATAATAACACCTATTCCAAAAACAAAATAAAAGGTTTAAAACATTTAAAAACATTTTTGACAAAAATAATTTAAACTTATTTTTACGCCACAGTATTTATGTGCCTAACCGCTATAAATTTTACTCTGAAACCGCAACCCGGCTCTTTCAAAACATATTGTCCAAAGAAACATAATCTCAAAAATGAGTATGAAATCAAGATTTTACCGGCAAAATAAATATGTTATGGGTAGACCTAATATATCCATAAAATTATATTATAATAATACTACTGTTAGTTTTAAGGGTGAAGACGTCAAAAAACAAATAAAATGTTCTGAAAAACTTACTTAAAGATGAAGAAATCCTAAATACGATGCACCAACGCCGTTTATTATCGGTGAACTGTCAAATGTTTGTGGGTGCCATTTGGAGAGTATTGCTTCTTAAAAATTATAATTTCAGAAGCATTCGTATGAAAACTACCGCGTAAATCGTGGTGGCTCTTTCAAAACTTGGCTCTTTCATGCCACTCTTCCCCTACACGGTGGGGCCTATATTCGTGGTTCCCCTTTCTCGAATAAAATAACGATTTAATTAGCATTAACAATGTCATGCTCAAAATGAAACGCCCATTGCAACTCATTTTTGACTCGTAATACCTACAATATAATATGATACATTATTATAAACTATTCGAAAACTCAATGCATTCAAAGTTATATAGTTTGCACATTTTTTTCAAAAAGTTTAAAAAAACTACCAAACGTTTGGGCGATAGAGGGTTGAAATAATTTTGAAAATATTACCTTTCGATTTTTTTTATAAGTCGTTTAACATAATAACATATCGGAAGCAAATAGCTAAACTTTTAAATATTATTCTATCACCTAAAACAAAAAAAGTCACAATTGAGCAGGGACCGAAAATAACAGTTATTTTCGAAATTTCAATTCAAAAAGTCAGGCGGAATAAAATTGTTTATATAATATTTGAAAAAAACCAGTGCTATGCTTGTGAGCTAAGGAATCATTATCTTAAAATCTTTTTATATGTTTGACTTTTGTAAAAATAACTGAAGTACAAATGTCATAACATTTGTAAAATTTTTTTTTGGCAGAATAATAAATTTGAGGGAAGTTTTTAAGCGTTTTGGCTTGTAGAAAGCGATTTTTTTCCATCTAGTTTTCAAAAGGTTTATGTTCCTGTTAAGAAAGTTGTGTTGCACAGTATAATAAATAAATATTAATAGAGATCATTTTCAAACAAGCGAAAAATCGCGAAAATCCAACCATATTATTATGAACAATTTTTATGTTAAATTTTGTACGGCAAATAACAGAAAAAATAAAAGTCAAATTTTAATTTATATTTCTGACCGGAAAAATATAAGTCATATTTAACTTTTATTTTTGACTGAAAAAATAAAAGTTGAATTTTAACTTGAATTTTTTACTGAAAAAATAAAAGTCAAATTATAACTTATATTTTTGACTCAAAAATTCGATCAAAAAAAAACTATTATTTATAGACTTTTTGGAAAAAAGTCATAACAGTTACGGTCCCTGCAATTGAGTGTTTTCAATTTTTGTTTAACCAAATTGCTGAAAAAGACTGTAAATTTTTAACCCATATTTAATCGTATTGTGACCTATTTTTTTAAAATGTCATTACACGTGTATTTTTTTTTTCGTTCTATGTATCAGAATCTCTAAACAGAATTGCATAATTTTGGTGTTGGTATTGTTTACGAATAAGTACAAGATACCACCATGGATTCCACCAAGAATATACAACACTCGACTCATCCCGAAAACTGACACGAAATATCTGGGAGTTGTACTCAAAAAACAAACTGACGTGAAGACTCAATGAGGACGAGACGATTAGGAAGGCTACCAATGCGCTATATGCATCGAAGAGGATGCTGGGCAGCACTTGGGGCTTTTCACCGTCCCTAATGAATTGGATCTACACAATGGTTGTTCGTCCAGTTCTACTCTACGGAATCATTGTGTGGTGGCCCGCGGTGAATAAGTCAACATATCTCAAATACTTGGAAAAAACTCAGTGAGAAGTTGCGCTACGCATATCGGGTGCGCTGAAGTCAACTCCAACGACTGAAGTCAACTCCCTAGTACAACTCTCGAACCCAAAATACCCACACTTCTAGGACCAACCGACTGACGAAAAGGTATCAAACAGGCCCAGCGGGCGGGCAACAAATTCACAGATGGCTACAAAACGAGTACGAGAGTAGGTGCGGCAGTGTATGGCGGAGAGCCCGATATAAGGCAAGCATACAAACTACCGGACCACTGCAGTGTCTTCCAGGCGGAGGTTTTTGCCATCAGGAAGGCCGCAGAGATAGCTCTTAGTACAAACACTCATCACACTTTAATTAACATCTTTGTTGACAGCCAAGCGGCAATCAAATCCATGAGTTCCGATGCCGTCAAGTCCAGAAATGTCCTAGCAAGCAAAGACGCACTAGATGCATTGACCACTTCAAAGAGAGTGTGCATCTTTTGGGTTCCAAGCCAAAGGCCATTGACGGAAACGAGATGGCAGACAGTCTAGCAAAGGAAGGTGCCGGGCTGGGATCAGAGTTCACATAACACGTAGCTATTCTATAGATCTCGAAAGGACACTGGTGGGAATCCTCACAGGTCACAGCATGGTGGCGGCCCACGCTAGAAAGCTGGTTATAACCATGGATGACAACTGCAGGTAGTGCAAGGAGCTAGGTGTCCAAGAAACCATGGAGCACCTTCTTTGCACATGCACCGCCTTACTAAGATCGAGACTTAAATACTTAGGCTCACTTTATCGTCACTAAACGAAGCAGTCAGTATTCCTCTAGAATCCCTCCTAAGATTTGCGAAGGAGCAAATCTTTGAATGTTTCCACTAATTTCCTCAAGGTTTTCATCAGCCGGTACCAATAACGACCATATGTTCTATGTGAGTCTCCAACGTGAGGCAACCGGACTAACCTAACCTAATCTAATGTAGATACAAAATACCCACGAAAATCTATTTTTCCAACGAGATTACGAGATTCGAAAATAGTTCCTTTATTTTAATTAATTTTTTTGGAGTTTACTCCTTTAGAATCGATTTGCATATAAAGAAATTATATTAGGGGGTAAAGTCAAATTTTCAACTATTTTTCGTTACGTTTGAATTTTCAACTATTTTTTGCGTTATGGTTGAATTTTCAACTATTTTTGCGTTATGCTTGGCCAATCGAATGCAATGGAATTATCAAGGTCACAGGCAGATCATTGGCACTTTAATGGATTCCATGGAGAATTTGGACAAAAGTGGATGATTCTATGGCCATTCGGATGCAATGGGATTATCAAGGTCACAGGCGGGTCATTAGAACTTTAATGGATTCCATGGATTCCATGGAGATGACAGGGGAGTCATTGGAACTTTTATTGGTTGAAGCAACATTTGGACCAAAATGGATGATTCTATGGCCAATCGGATGCAATGGGATTATCTGAGGTCATAGGCGGGTCATTGGAACTTTTATGGGTTCCATGGAACATTTGGACCAAAATGGGTGATTCTATGGCCAATCGGATGCAATGGGATTATCTGAGGTCATAGGCGGGTCATTGGAACTTTTATGGGTTCCATGGAACATTTGGACCAAAATGGGTGATTCTATGGCCAATCGGATGCAATGGGATTATCTGAGGTCATAGGCGGGTCATTGGAACTTTTATGGGTTCCATGGAACATTTGGACCAAAATGGGTGATTCTATGGCCAATCGGATGCAATGGGATTATCTGAGGTCATAGGCGGGTCAATGGAACTTTTATGGGTCCCATGGAACATTTGGACCAAAATGGGTGATTCTATGGCCAATCGGATGCAATGGGATTATCTGAGGTCATAGGCGGGTCATTGGAACTTTTATGGGTTCCATGGAACATTTGGACCAAAATGAGTGATTCTATGGCCAATCGGATGCAATGGGATTATCTGAGGTCATAGACGGGTCATTGGAACTTTTATGGGTTCCATGGAACATTTGGACCAAAATGGGTGATTCTATGGCCAATCGGATGCAATGGGATTATCTGAGGTCATAGGCGGGTCATTGGAACTTTTATGGGTTCCATGGAACATTTGGACCAAAATGGGTGATTCTATGGCCAATCGGGTGCAATGGGATTATCTCAGGTCATAGGCGGGTCATTGGAACTTTAATGGGTTCCATGGAACATTTGGACCAAAATGGGTGATTCTATGGCCAATCGGATGCAATGGGATTATCTGAGGTCATAGGCGGGTCAATGGAACTTTTATGGGTCCCATGGAACATTTGGACCAAAATGGGTGATTCTATGGCCAATCGGATGCAATGGGATTATCTGAGGTCATAGGCGGGTCATTGGAACTTTTATGGGTTCCATGGAACATTTGGACCAATGAAGATGATTCTATGGACAATCGGATGCAATTTGATTATCTGATGTCACAGGCGGGTCATTGGAACTTTTATGGATTCCATGGAACATTTGGACTAAAATGGATGATTCTATGGCCAAACGAGTGCAATGGTATTATCCGAGGTCACATACAGATCATTGGCACTTTTATGGGTTTCATGGAACATTTCGACCAAAATGGATGATTCTATGGCCAACCAAATGCAATGGGATTATCTGAGGTTACAGATGGGTCATTGGATTTTTTACGGGAGCCATGGAACATTTCGAACAAAATGGATGATTCTATAGCCAATCGTATGGAATAGGATTTTCTGAGGTCATTGTCACTTTTATGAATTCTATGAAGTATTTTGACATAAATGGATGATTCTGTGGTCAAGCGGATGTAACTTAACTATGTGAGGTCTAGGGTGGGTCAACTTTAATGGATTTAATATTTAAATAAAATTTTTGAGTCATAAGCATAATATAGGTTTAGTTTTGGAAGAACACTGGGACTTTAAGATTTGGTTCAACCCTCACGATTTGTAAAAAATTTTACTTCAGACTTTCACGTTTCGAGTTTAAGTTATTTCAATTTTATTTCCTCAGTTTTTGGTAACGACATTACATATTGTTAATGAAATTAATAATTTTTTACTGTTTATACATGATGAGTTTATATATTTACCCACTTTGCCTATTGTACATGATTATATTAAATTCCAAGGCAATCGATGAGAAGTAAACTCCAATCGCGCGTCGGAGCTGACACGCACTCTTTTGACGTAGAATTACGTCTGACAGCGCGGTTTGTATGGGGTCGTTTTAACAGATTTTTTCAAGGTCATTAGGCAACGTTTTTGGCGAATACTTTAGGATATACCTACAGCCTTTAATACTCTTCGTTCAAAGATAATATATATACTAAAATATCAGATATATCCTGCGCTGAATGAATATCTAACTTTGGATTTTGTCACTTTTATATTAAAGTCACAAAATAGTAAAATATAAGAAGAAAAATGCATGTTTTTATATAAGAAAATCAATCATCAGCTGCTTATGTGCCTGCCGCTTTCTTGTTTTTCTTTCGTTGTTTATGCTTGTATGCTTTGGTTTTGCACGAACTGATTAGTTCGCTTTGGCAGCATTGTAAGCATTAGTTCGCATTGGGTTTATGTATGCACTACTATTCTAGTATACTAAGTGCTCTATTTTGAAACCAGAGGTCATGAACCTCTTTTCAACTCAGTCAATGAACTCAATCTGTCAAATTTAACGAAATGGTTCTGTGATCCGGTTAGATTTAACTCTTATGAAAAAAACGAGTTGGATCATATTTCTTTTTATGCTTTTACCCAATAGATGGCGTAAAATTTTAATTTTTGCTTATAATACAAATTAATTTGGATTCCACATCCCACTAGCACTAGCTAGTGTAGTTTGCAAACTATGCATCGAACAGAAAGTGTAGCTAGCAAACTTAATATCAGACAGAGACGAGAGGAAAGGACCAGTGTTGCCGTTCGAGAATTTTAAAACGAAGTAAAATAGGCTACAAGATGGAAGTATTTTCAGAGATTTCGAAGTGTTAAAATAAATTAATTTTGTTTTTAACATGAATGTTTATTAAGCATATTCAGGTACATTTCAAAATTAATAGGTAACAAAAAAATCAATAAAAATCTAATATATAAAAATCTCGTGTCACGGTGTTAGTGTATGAACTCCTCCGAAACGGCTGGACCGATTTTAATGAAATTTTTTTTTGTATTTTAAGTAGGTATGAGAATAGGTTATTAAGTATATTTTATCTTCCTACCCACGAGGGGCGTGGCAGTTTTTCAAGAAAACAAATTTTCGGTTTTACTTTCGTTCAAAAATCGCACATAAATGAAAGTCGGTACGAACTTACTGTTGACACGCGCCCTTCGACTGTCAAATTTAAGCGATCTTAGAAAAGGGGGTATGGCACCGCCCACACAATTGAACTTTTTGATATCGAATAGATTTGGAACTTGATGTCGTATAACAGTTAACACAGTTTGAAATAACTGATTGGTCAGGTCTTTCAATTATAAAAAAGACACGGGCATTGGAAAACGGGGCGTGGCTACGCTCATACAATTCGAATTTTTGATACAGAAAAGCTATTGAAGTAAAATTCACGTAACATTTTAACTCAAAATGAAGTTACTATTTGGTGGTGTCCTGCTACTGGAAGACTAGAATGGGCATTGTACAGGGGGTGTGGCTCCACCGATATAAGACACACTTTTTAAATTGAATCGCTTTGGAAATAACAGTCACAAATCAAATAAACTGGGTTTGGAGTAACCATTTGGTGATATCCTACTACTAGAATATACTCGCAAACTAAAACGGGTGGCTCCACCCATAAAAGAAAATTTTTTTTATTAAATAGCTTTGGAAATATGGGTCAGAGAATATTGAAACTCAGAGTGGAGTTTATTGACAATCTGAAACAGGCATTGGAAAAGGACGGCAGCAACGCGCCAGGTACCAGCTAGTATTTTCATAAAAATCAATCAATAAAGTTTAATAAGAAAATATGCGTTCAATAAGAAAATACTGAAATACATTTCAATCACTTATATGTATAAATTAACAATGTTAAAAAATTATCTATTTCTAATTTCTATTTCTATTTTCTATGCAGCTATTTCTTCGGTTCTGAAGTTAATATCACTAACAAACATTCGATAAAGTATTCGTTTAAGGATTCCAATTTAAAAAATGATCATTTAGAAAGTGGTCCTTTATTAGCATTATCGAATCTACGGTGCTAAATTTTAACTTATTTGTAGTTGTATTTTTAATTAGTTTTAATTGTGAAAATACTCTTTCTGTTGTTGCACCACCGTGCGGTAAGCTTAGCAACACCTTGACGAAAGTTTTTATTTTTTGGTACATCAGGTCTTCTAAGGCACTTTTTAATTTAAAAACGTAGAACCAAAGCTCTTCAAATCTTTTTCATCTAAAAAATCATTTAATATTAAAAGACGCCATTCCTTTTCTAGACAGTCGATATCTTTTTCTTCGATGAGATTAGGAAAAAGTTTTATGAGGGGAACCAAACTATTAGCTAAAGATCTTGTATCCAAAATTTGTAATGTTCTCAAAACTGGATATTTGAAATTGATTCTTTTCATAATTAGTGTACGAATGTAATAGAAATGTACACAACTTTTTAAAATTGCATTCTTATCTGTTACAGATACATCATAGGAATTAAATTTTATCTGGGCTCTAGGCACTATATATATATCAGACAAAGACTTAATTCTAAAATTATTGAGATCATTTTTAAAAATTATATCAAATTCTACGGCAGAGATGTCAATAAAATTAATAACAATACTTCTGAAATACAATTTTAATGATTTTAACAACTCATGAAAACTAAGCGATTCTGTTTGAAATTCTACATTAAGTGAATTAACAGCACTCAGTGCATAAGACAAGAATTGTAAATATATCACATTTGAATCAGTCATTCGTGATTCTGATATTGCAATACGACTTGCAATATCAGAGTCTTCCTCGAAGTAATTAATTCTTACAAACTTACATTTCAACAACCTTCACAACGCGCGCTTTTGCAAGAAGTATTTAATCGAACATAGTGTTGCCACTATCATTAAAATTCTCTCATCCAATACAAAACTCTGTGAGAGAAGGTACAAGTTATGAATTCTTTTACACCAACAGTTATGCCATGTTATTGATTTTTTAATGTGAAATGAAGTGAAAAAATCAAAAACTAAAATAAGTTTTAATCACTCAAAATCGAAGTGTTTCCACAAAAGAGGAAGTGTGGAAGTGTTTGACATAAAAGTGAAGTAAAAAACTTCGATCGAAGTAAAAACGGCAACGCTGGAAAGGACATGTGCTCAGCGAGAAATATAGTAACCATACGATTTTTTAAAAATCGGGGTCTTAATTTTAATTTGAAATAAGTAGTTAAACTGACTGTAGCTCGCAAACTATATATCTGGCAGAGACGAAAGTGGCACCAATGGAAAGTACATTTGCTTCGCCTTCTTTTCAACTAAGTCAATGAACTCAACCTATCAAACTTAACAAAATCATCGAAAAAATTTGAAATTTTGCTTGTTTCTTTTTGCTTGCTCATTTAATCATACTTACTTTTAACTTTTGCTTTGTTTGGCCTCGATAAGTAGTCCATAATTGAGTGTTATTCATTTATTTTTTAATTTTTGGAAGATCAATAAAAATACGTGCAAAATGAACAAAACTATCGGACCAAAAAGAAAAAGTACAAGAGGTTACAACTTAAACGGAATTCTACGTCTACACTTACGATACTATCGAAACTGTTTCTTTTTTTTTTTTGCTTATTTCTTTTGGCTTAAAATAACTTTTAATAAGTTGAATAGCAAGTATAAGTTTTATTCGAATTAAATAAACATGTTTGTAATGTGAAAAAGTTTATGAGACCTGGAACTTCTTTTAAGAGAATAGAGCCTTTTGTTTTAAGTTAAAATACATATATATTTATCTAAAAATATTTCCATCATAGTTTTTCATATTTAAATTTTAATTAAAACTTCTACGTTAACTCTATAAGCTTAGATATAAGCACAAGTTGCTAAGACAAACATAAAAATAGTTTCCATGGGTAAGTTCAAGAAAAACTTGGAATAAAAAGAATGAGAAAATGCTTTAATGAGGAAATTTAATACAATTTTGCATAAAACTTTAAGTGGTTACTTTTTCCACTCGATGAAATAAAGTAACTTTCAAGCTGTTTTTGTGTTGGAGTGTAGTAAAGTAATTAAGGGATTATTTTTTTCCTACTCACTTGGTGTACGAGTTGATGTTATTTTGTTTTTTGTTTTCTATCGCGTTAGCACTTAAAGTTTGTGCTCTTCGTAACAATTACTTTTACTTTTTAAAGGTTAAAGTTTAGATGATAAGGTATAGCTTATGGTAAGTAAGGTTAGTTAGTAACCATTTGATAAGAATAGTGAACAACATTTAATAGTGAAACAGTAAAATCAAATTATTGACTTTGATCAAATGTAACAACGAATTCAATAAGGAAATAGAACCATTACTTATATATTTCAAATAAATATCTTTTCAACTTGATTGCTGCAAACGAGATCAGTTAATTGAGAACTGAGAAGACAAAAAAAAACAAATAAATGGGAGTGAACACCTCAAGTCTTAACTTTCCGACTCTAGAAATGATTCAGGTGGATTCACTGATCATCTTCAGCATGTTTTTTGCGAAAGGTTTGATTTCAAAGAGAGAATGTGGCAGTTTTGATTCACTGACATGTAAAACATTCTGCACATTTGTTGTTTGTAGCAACGGAATTCAGTATTGCTTAATGCATTTTTTCTTTAAAATAAAGATATGAATAATAAAAAAATGCCATTTTCAACTTAACAACCTCCATTCAACGATATTCAGCAAGAAAATTAAAATAAAGTTAATCAAGTCAAAGAGAGTGCAGTAAGTTTTTGTACTCTTTAATTGAGTGTGGAGAAAGATAGAGCCCATAAATTTCACATAAAAAAATCTTACAAAACATGCTGAAGGTTATCAGTGAATCCACCTTTAACTTTATTTTTATTTTTTTTCTAAATGTTTTCTAACGGAACTTCCAGAATGGAGTTTTTTATGTTGAAATTGAAAAAGAAAAAAAAAACAAACTTGCAGAATATTTTAAATTTAACTGAATAAAAATCGACACATTTTCCAACACTTGAGAGCAACCCTGTGTTTTTTTCCTTCTGTTGTTATCGATTATTTGTGTATTTCATCGCTATGAAAAAACAGTTACTTTTTCATCTGTCATTTGTTCAACGATATTCGTTTGCTTTAAATGGAATGAAGATGTAAAATTTTAAATTGATGTTGCAATGGACAAATATCTAATAAGGTAAATATTGCAATACATTTGAAGTGCAATAAAGTAATGAACTAATATTAAAACCTCTTTTAAAAAAAAATGCTTTTCCTAATGAGAATGATGCTGTGCCCGCTGCGGAGGACTATGTTGTGTACGCTGCTGAGGACTTTGTTGTGTACGCTGCTGAGCCCGCTGTTGTGGACGCTGCTGAGGCAGTTGCTGATGTCGCTAAAGAATCTACGTCTTCTTACCAAGATTCGGAAATGAGCGATGATGAAAAGTGAGAATTGCCTAATTGTCTTGCATTATTATGTAGACTATATTTAGCAAATTTTTATACCCCCACGCATGGTAGGTATAGAAAAGTATATTAATTCTTGCTCAGCATCACCACCTGAGTTGATTTAGCCATGTTCATCTGTGGACACGATTGCAGCCGTAATTTTGAAGCTGACGTGCTGAAATTCGATATATGAGCTTTTTTCTAAAAAACTAAGATCAAGATCGAGAATGGGCTAAATCGGATGAAAACCACACCTACCTCCCATACAACCCCAATATTGAAAACTCCAAAAAGAAGCAAATATTTAAGCTACAAAACTTAAATTCGGTACTTGTGTAATCTATGTTAAAACTTAGGAGTGTTAGAAAAATGGGCGTCATCCACCCACTAATACGCCCACCTGCCATATAACCCCAAAATTGAAAACTTTAGTGGCTTGTGTCAAAGCTACATAAATAAAAATAAGCGTTTATTTCGTATCAAAACTCAAGCGTGTTCGAAAAATGGCCGTCATACGAACACGTCCACCTCCCATACAACCCTTAAACTGAAAACAATATAAATAGGCTTCTGTCAAAGCTAAAAAAAGTAAAATTAGATATTTATTCATTTAATATCAAAATTAAGACGTGTTAGAAAAATGGGCGTCATCCTCCCATGAACACGCCCACCCCCCATTCAGCCACAAATCGATAGCTTTATAAAGGGGCTTGTATTTACTTTGCAGGAAAACAATTTTATATGAATTAGACATCAACAAAATAGTAAAGTTTTTTAAATCTCATGCAAAAAGGGCTGCAATTAAAAATTTTGTACCATTACGAATCGACCGTGGGGGTATTTTAACTTCGGCGCCAAGTCGAAGATATACCTTGCTAGTTTATTTATAGTTTTCAATTGCCAGAAAAAAAGAAAAAATACGACGTGAAATTACGAAAGGAATGGAATGCAAAATATGATTGGTTAAACAG
The DNA here is from genome assembly GCA_958299015.1 of Tetanocera ferruginea. Taxonomy (NCBI): domain Eukaryota; kingdom Metazoa; phylum Arthropoda; class Insecta; order Diptera; family Sciomyzidae; genus Tetanocera; species Tetanocera ferruginea. The sequence continues at coordinate 130,004,155 of OY282640.1, forward strand.
GATGATTCACCTAAGGGAAAAAATTTTGGGTATGTGGAGTTAAAATTGCTGGCGATTTAAGTCACATCCAACATCATGTTTTAACCGAATTTCATAAAAGAGCTGAAAAAGATGCAAGAAGTACACCAAAACTCAGCATTTTTGTGGCAGATACGTCGAAAGAGCATTGAATAATTACAAATAGAAGGTGACACTACCGACGATGAAGCGACATTAGAGCTATGTGGCAGATATTTGCACTCCACATAATTATCCAGTTCTATAACCCAAATAAATTGTCTTCGCTTATGTGTGAAAAATTTCCCTTGGTTTTTTTTTTCACTTGTTTTGTTATTGTTATAGTACTTTTCTGATTACCAGTTTCTTTCTGCGGTATTGTTTTGTGTCTTTTGTCAATTGCTAGCTTTTTGACCACTTTGTTAACTTTTTTATATGCATTGGTAGCGCGTAAGTTTTATTTATTTAAATAATTTGAAAGATATTTTATTAACTTAAGAGTGATGAAGGTTTATAATTGCGTCGGGTGTGAAATTAAAAAAAAAAATGGAATTTCTAGATTTCTTATGCCAAAAGAAAGCTTTTCTTCTAAGTTGATATAAGATGAAAAATTGTATATATGCGCTGAATACTTTGCATAGAAGTTCGTAAATATTACTGGCTGAGTTTAAAATTCATAACTCAGTCAAAAACAAACATTTTTCCAAAATTATTGTAGAAAATTAAACAAATTACAAGAAAAAAAATTAAAAAAAATATATTTTTCACTTCAACATGGTTTTATAGAGCTCCAAACTGGCGACAAAGAAAACGGGGCCTCGTGGTTGCAGCGCTGGGAGTCGCAAAAATTGTCCAATCTGGAAAAAAATGATTTTTTTAAATCTTAGCAAAATTGGTTATCGTATGATAGGAGCTTTTTTTTAAATTCTAAAAAAATTGTATAGAATATATGTATATTAGAGTGTATCGACTTGTATGGGAAAAATCTAACCCTCAACTCCGGTACCAAAATTAAAAAGTACATGAAAAATCCTTTCGATTGGTGTATTTTTTTTTTATCAGAACCAATTTTGGCGTCCTCGAAATGCATTTTTGTGCATTTTTTGTCAACATTTGAGACCCATTAATGGTTGATTTAAAAAGAAAATAAAGCTAATCAATCAATTCCTTTCATATAAAAACACAGAACTGCAAATTTTCATGCCTGTTGACAAATGCTCTGACGACAAAAAACAGTATTTTGCAAAGTGAATCCTTGTTAATTGTTTACTTTTTGATGTTTTTATTTTTTATATGAAAGTATTTTTAAACTTTTATTTTTTTTTGTTTGCTTAATGCAAAAGTAAAGTATTTTTTTTAAACTATTACACCCAACCAGTAAGAAACGCTCTAAATTTGGCTTATACAGCGAATTCTCTAAGCTGCTTTGCAGTGTAAGCAGCCCAAAATTTAAGTAATTTTTCTTACTTTGAGGTATCAACAAGAACGTTGCATAGACTGCTAAGCAGCTTTCTAATCGAACTTCGAAAACTTTTTTTACAAAAAAATATTTTCCTTGTTTTATTTCTGATTTTAATTTTTGTTATTTTTTTGTATTTTTTATTTTCTTTTTTTTCTACAATTACCGCTTTTGTTCTCAACTTGTACCATCTGATTCGCAGTGAAAAAACTTTTTTATTAAAATATTGCCTTTGTCAGGGTTCGATCCCGTGTCTCGCCGATTTGAAGTCCGACGCCTTAGCCATTCTGCCATGAGCTTTATATCGAAACGAAGATTTTTCATTTATACAGCTAATTCTGTCGTAGGTACCCATAAGCAGCGTTAAGGTGCAAAATTAGGTTCAATCGAACCATTAAGCAGCTTTAAGTTCAAAATAAATGTAAAGAAGACGCACAAGCGGCACTTCAGAACTCTTTTCGAACTTAATTATCTTAAACCTGCACAGAAGTATAACTTGTAACTTTTGGAACTACAAGATCTATTGCCTGAAATTGACACCATAAAGCAGCTTTAGGTGTGGCAAGTTCCACACAAAGTACCTTTTAGCAGCTTTAGGCGTGTCAAGTTCTACAACGGACAATAAAGCAGCTTCGAAGTGCCATGGAACTTATTTTTCCTCTTAAAACAGCTTCAAAGGGAACTCATACGTAAATTTGTAGTCATTTTGCTGGTTGGGCAGTTAACCAAATAAGAACAACAATTTTTTTTTAAAATCCTGTAAAGGACTAAAAATCGCTTTTTGTTTCGAATTTCGGCCTTTTTGAACGGCTTTCCAACATAGAAAACATTATTCCTTTTCTTCGTTCTGCAGAAGCAGCAGCCACTGACGTCTCTGTGACGAACTTAATATGCTATAACTTGCTTAAAGTTAAAACTAATACTTTCATACAACAAATAAAAACACATCAACTATTAAATAACAAGTAGATTCACGTTGAAAAGAACTGTTCTATATCGTCACAGCATTTGTCAACAGGGATGAAAATTTGCAGTTCTGTGTTTTTATATGAAAGGAATTAATTGATTAGCTTGATTTTCTTTTTAAATCAACCATTAATGGGTCTCCAGTACAAAAGTTGATAAAAAATGCACAAAAATTTGGGGGTTAAACCCCAAAAATACTTTAATACTTTTAGTAAAAACCCTTCTTATGAAAACTATTAATAAAAATAAAGGGATCTTCAAACACAGGATTCAATACTTGGATTATTATACTCTTCAGAATGAATTCCAGTCTAAAATCAAATGAAAGACAAATAAAATTTGTAAAGCAAAGCGATTCAAATTATGAAGTATTTTATATAAGTTGTATTATTTTAAGCTATTTTTTGTTGTGTTGTTTTGATAATTAGCTACCGCTAAATATTTGTAGAAAGCACTACTTTAAAAAGTATTGCCACAAAATCAGCGATAGATTTCACGAAATTCAAAATTAAATGATGAAACGATAATAACAAATCTAACTTTCAAATGTTGTTATTCTATTTTAAATAAATTTTCAAAATATTTTTTAATGTTATAATGCAATCTGAACAGTTTTTATTTGTTGTTGACACATAATGAAACAAAGAAGTGAAATTTATAAATAAAATATTATTTTAAATTCTTGTTCGAAACCACTAAAATCTGTACATCAGTACAGTAATTTTTTGGTTCCTTTTTTCAATTTCTTCACATTTTGTAGCAACACAAATTCAAAATTTCTTTCAAAAAACCGGTGGCTCCCGAGGAGATTTTAGGCTTAGTGTTTTTTGGGAAAAGATGGTCAGAATTTTCCGTAGAACATTTTCCGCGCCTACGAGTTTTTGAAAACTAAAATTGATCCGGCCTAATTAAAAAGTCTTGAGGCTACAAAGACTCAAAACATATGCAATTAACACATTTCCCATTGGAAAACCCATATGGATAGAAAAATACCCATGAAAATAATTTTTTTCAAAAAATCACTAGATAAAAATTTCTTAGACTACTAGATATATCCTTGAAATTCTGTCAATTGACTAGAGTTAAAAGACTACGAAAACCATTAATTTTGCGATGGTGGAAATAACGGCAGTGGAAAGCAGAAAATATAGAAAATAAATCAAAGCACAACAGAAATATTTAGTTTTTTAAAAATAATATAGTATAATAGTTATATAATAATATACTATTATTAATTTACTATAATAATATAGTAAAAAAGTAATATAGTTTTTATATAATAAGTAATTAACTGATTTGCACTGATTTGCGACTGGGGATCGAACTCGGGCTCCGAGCATGCTAAGCCACACACTAAACCTGCATGCCATGGTCACCAAAAATAATTGATACAGTTTTCAATTAGCAGTTTTGTCATTGAATAAGCATTGCAATTATTTTTAAAAAATTCGAAGAAAAGTTATCACGATGGTCTAATGGGTTTAAAAATACCCAATGAATATCTCAACAACGCATTGAGGTATGGAGCTGAATGTTTGAATATATATTTTATAGTTCCAATTTAAACACGTTTGCTTCAAATTTTGCTTGTAGAGACGCAAATGCGTTAAATTTCTATTATCAACTTTTTTTTGTTTAAATTTAATATATGGTTTTTTTCTCAGTGGTGCAATTATTGACTCCCTAAAATTTAAACATAGCTATTTTGATAAACGTTTGCTAAAAATTGAAGAATGCATTTGGTAAAATTTTTTATTACAAAAACTGCTTGTTCTGACATTACAATTGTGTGCTGACATTTACTTATTAATATGTTAAAAAGTTAATGTAAAAAAGTGTTTCATTGCTCAAAGTACTTTATTTATGTAAATAAATTGGCACCAACAATTATACCGTGTACCCTAGGATATTACGATTGAATTAATTTTTTATTTTGTTTATTATTTACTACTTTAATGTACATAAAAATATTGTATATAAACATGAAAACATTCATTTTGAATATGATATTTATAAATCGACATTATTTTCCTTAATTAAAAGAGGTTATTTTACTGAAGAATTATTTTAAGACTCCAAACTCATTCTATTAAATTTTCATTTTACACAATTTGCTTAAAAACCAAATAACACAAATAAAACGAAAACACTTATCAGCAGAGCAGCAGCTACTGACCTTGAACAAGGAGGGAAATTATTTATCTCTATTTTGGGATCAATTTAGGATTTAATTAGCTTGTGCACAAAGTAGGTGAAAATCTTTGGTGATATGAGAAACGATACTAGACATGTGAACGGTGTAGCGGCGAATATAGATTGGCGGTGTCCATTCTATATTATAATTATTCAATGGAAAGAGTCCTCCATAATAAAAGCCAAAAATTTAGAGATAAAACTAAGTGCCTTTGCTGCGGAACATAACCTGCCCTTTTGCAATATTAAATCACTTGAATCTGCTATTAAAAGATGGTATACCAGATTCAAAAGTTGTAAGAAATCTTTGCATAATTAGGAAAAAATTACAAATGATAATAACAACGTACTTAGGTTCAGCCAACGTCCACGATATATGGACCATTTGCCAATCTCAGTATTATTCGTTAGTCATGGACTGTCCGCTAATGACTTGCACAGTAACCTGCATACAAAATTTTTTTTACATATATCGCAACTCCACCTGCATGACCAACCCTTTTCAATCAATTTTCGTAGAATTTTTTACCAATTCCCGAGGTGTACAACACATTATTTAGTTCTGCACTAGAAGACAACAAAATATTATATCGACATATCTTAGTTATCAAAAATTAATCGAGAAATTTTAAAATATCGGAAAATTATTGATAACACAGTGCGACACGAAAAAATAACCTAAAATATCTCAATGGTTTCTAGTAATGCATGGTCTATATATTATGCCCTCATACTCAGTTTTATCGGATTAGGTCAAATAAGAGAGAAATTCAAGGTCAAATTTCACCTTTAAGTCAAAAATTTTTTCTTATAACTCTTAAACTAAATTCAAAGCCTGTGTAGTAACTGAACCTATATATTTGCAATGGATGATTCTTTATATTTTGAGACCATTTTATGCTCAAAGAGTTACGTAAGGGGTTTAATTATATCTTCGAAAACAAGGCTTTTTTAAAATAAAAAAAAATTTTCAATAGTTCAGTTACTTTGTATTTGTCTTCAAAAACAATCAGATTTTGCTGAATTTTTGCACACATATTAAGTATAATAAAATAATCCACCTCTGGAAAGATCACAACAATTACATGTGCGCATCCAAAGATATTCGGATTCAAAGATTACCAAAGATGGTAACTTCGTTAATGTAATCCCTAGAGTCAAATCATTCAGATGAAAATTATAGACCCAATAATTTTCTTCAAAACTGTCCTTAACATTTTTACCGAAAAAATTACCGTTTTAAAGATATGCGCGTAAATATGTAATTACAACATATATGTATGAAAAATTCGAACTTGAGAAGAAATAGAAATAAAAATAATTTTTATTTTAACCGTTTAAATTTTTCATATATAATCTTCATATAATTGTAATTACATATTTACGCGCATATCTTTAAAACAATAACTCTTTCAGTAAAGATATTAAGGACAGTTTTGAAAAAAATTGTTGGATCTACAATTTTCATCTGAATGTTTTTACTCTAAGGATTACATTAACGAAGTTACCATCTTTGGTAATCTTTGGATACGAATATCTTTGGATGCGCACATTTAATTGTTGTGATCTTTTCGGAGGGGGTTTATTTTATGATGCTTAAGGTGTGTGCAAAAATTCATCTAAATCTGATTGGTTTTGAAGACAAATACGAAGTAACTGAACTATTGAAAATTTTTTTTATTTTGAAAAAGCCTTGTTTTTGAAGAAGAAATTAACCTCCTTACGTAAATTTGTAAGCAAAAAATGGTCTCAAAATGTAAAGAATCATCCATTACAAAAATTTAGATGCAGTTACTACATAGGATTTGAAATTAGTTTAAGAGTTATAAGAAAAAATTTGTGACTTAAAGGTGAAATTTGACCTTGAATTTCTCTCTTATTTGACCTAATCTGATAAAACTGAGTATGAGGGCATAATATATAGACCATGCACTATCATAAACCATTGCGATATTTGAGGTTATTCCAATTGACCCTTAAATTGTCGCACAGTGTAATTATCGAAGAATTTTTGAAAATGATTCGTCTACAAGCTTCAATCTGCGATGCATGCATGTACCTTAATCCTGAAAGTATTTTCTTTGAATATAACCATAACCAAGGGCCTGGATTAAGAAATTATTTATATACTAACGTGTTCAAAACACTTCTTACTATTCTTTATAGCATGTGCCCCACATTTTAAAAAGAACCATGTTAAAAGACAAAATCTTATGCAGGGACTTTTTGTGTGTCTAAAAGAAACAAATTCGTTGCAAAAATTTTATGTTAATTAAAAGGGTATTGCAAATAAGTGGGTATTAATTAATTGGAAACTACTGTATATGTTACTTACATTAAACATAAAGCACAATCTTAATATATATTAATAACTAAAAGACAAGAGTCCTGCTCCGTATATCCGATATAAAAAGTACTGTGTATAAATCGAATACATTTTTTGTAGTTTTTTTTCACTAAATGGTTCCAACCCAACGTTGGACAGGGTCTCATACTAGTAGGATAATAAGTTCAAAGCAATTTTGAAATACGTTTCCTCTCTGCTTAAAATAAAAGTAACTACCAAATAAAATACCACAATTGAGCTCTCCATACCCACTAAAGTATACATTTTTACGGTTGAGGTCAATATGAAGTATTTGAAATATTTTTTTAATATTATACCAGCACAAATAAAAGCTCAATGAAGCCGGAAGGATGCTTGAGTGGTTCGTTCCTTAAAGTTGAACAAGTGTGAAAGAAGAAGTGATTGAAGTAATAAAAGTTAAAGAAGTGAAAAATTTAGCAGATCTAAGTAATAGTAGTAGGCTATATCATAAAATATAATAAAATTGGAACGAGCAAATAACATTAAAATAAAAATCATGAATTGGTACAGAAAGAAAGGACGACACAAAAAGGGTTGCCGACTATAATTTCTCGTTATAAATTGAGTAAAAAACTGAGCAAGGGAAACAGAAACAGTTATTCTTAAAACATTTACTGCATTGGCTGGCAATATATAAATTAAATAGTTTTTTAGAAGCTTTAATACAGCGTTTATTTTTTTGTTTTATTTAAAGACTCAGGCAGTGGCGCTGCAAAAACCTTTAGTGGAACAAGTTGATTTTATGTTCGTATATTGTTGTTTAGAGTTAAGTAGAGACACACGATTCTTGATAAATAATCAATGATTTTTTATTCGGAATTAAACTAACTTTAAACACGTTAGGGACTCGTAAAGAATATCGTTTGTCCAGTAAAGCTTTATTCTAACGTGTATTATATGTGAGTTAAATTCGTTAAGGAAAACCAAGGTTATGTGCAAAAATTTTGCCTTTAAATGGTAGAATACAAAAGCAGTTGGGTTGGAAAAAGGCAACATGGAAAGTAAAATATAAACGACCTTCAATGAAAACCATTTACATGAAAAATCAGACCAAAAAGGAGACCCAAATCATAAATTATACAGGAAAGGCAAATTTCAATAAAATAGCAAAATATACCAAAAGTTTTAAAGAATTTTCATATATTTTTTACAAGAAGCTTTCTGGACTGTCAAGAAAAACAATAACAAATAGAATCATAATGGTACCCTACTCAACAGCTAGCAGGCAGGCAATCAAGCACCCTCATAAGCTTTTAACATATGCATAAAAAAAGTCAAAAGGTCATGTTTTTATATTTTGCGGCAGAAACTGTGAATTTTTTTAATATCATATTTTTACATATTTACATATTTTATTTTCTTCTCATGAAAATATTAAACAAATATAATATTAATGCGCAAGTTAGCTGTTTTAAGCCACCCTTTCAGCAATTATTTTTTTTTACAATCACTTTATGTGTCCTTATTTTAGATATGCCAAGGTCAATGCACTCTATCAACATCAACTTTAAAGTATCCAACTGTCGTGCTAGAAACACATGCAGAAGTTCATCTGTAGATGTGGGTCTAAATTTCTGTTTATTTCATTTTGTTAAAAGAAATGTTTAATAAAAATATTTTTTGCTTGGTTTTTTAGTATTTTTAGACAGCATTAGGTTAGAACAACAACGTTGTGATGACCTTTAGCTTAAAATTTCTAGTCGTTTTGTTTAAGTGTGCAGATATTTCTTGTTAAAAACCTTTCTTAATGAGTAATTATTAAATATCTTAGTGTTTTGAGGTGGAAGTGAACAAATATCCGGTTCGGGGCCAAAACGGAAATACCTGAAATATGAAAACCTTTTTGTTTGTTTTTGTATTTTTTAGAGAAAATTGCTATGGGCCGAAATTGTTGAGATAATGTTACGGGTATGTTTTAAAGGGTGGACAAAAGAATTGTTTGTATAAAAAATCAGCTTAATATAGTTTTTAAACATTTAAAATAACTAAACAATATAATAAACAAAAACTACAAGCAGGTTACAAAAATTTAAGTTAGAAATGCAAAAATAATCGACGAAGATGTCGAAATAATCGAAAATGATACAACTTGTTGGTCTCAGAAGAAGTTAAACTTTTTCTTTAGCATCTTTAAAATTCTTTAAACAATTTTCAAATTACAACTCCGTTCTTATTATATGTTGAGCATAAGACTTAAGCCCGATTTTTTATATTAGTTATATATGAAAAAGATATTTTGTGTGACCTGGTTAAGTGTGTGGTTAAGCATGCTCGGAGCCCGAGTTCGATCCCCAGCCGCGGCGAAAAGTTTTTTTCAATAAAAAATTTTTCTGATCGGTCACCACCTCTCTGCAGACAATGGCAAACCTCAGAGAGTAAATAATGCCATGTAAAGCTTCTTGAGACCATGAACTTTAGCCGTTTGGAGTCGGCATAAAACATGTAGGTCCAGTTCTCGGTCAATTGTGTGCAAACATTTAATAACACACACAACACAATTGATCATAAGAAGCTCGGTCAAAGTCCTTTCAAGGGCTGAAATGTCCAATTTTTTTTTTTTTTTTTATAAATAAAACCGCAGGATGGGAAGCTTTGGAGTCGGTTTGTTTTAACTCCTACTTTTCCAATTACAGATTGATTAGGTGTTTGTATAATATATAATTTAACAAATTTAAAAAATTAGTCGTTTACAGATACAAGTTCGGCTAATAACTTTTCCTTAACTTAACGTTCCTTAACTTTTGCTGAAATAAAGCAGAGTTTTTCACATATCATTCAAGAAATATTAAAACTTCCATACGCAGTAAGCAAAATTTTGGAGACAGTTTCCTTTAGTCAACCAACGAAATTAAAAATATACATGCTGCATTTGAATCCAATAAAGGGGCTTAAAACTGGCGGTGTTTTAACCCTGATCTCCCTACCCTCCATGGGTAAAATTTAAATTTAATTTTCTCATTAATTACAATAAAAGACTATTTGCTTTGTATTTTCACGCGAGCAGACGTCAACTATTTTCGGAGGTGTGTGCTTTTGATTTTTGTTGTGGGTATTTTTACCTATAGCAGGTAGGTGTAATAGTTTTTTGTGTGCTTTTTGCCACAGAGTGAAACGGTCGCATATGGCAAGAAAATCGATTAAAGACGAGAATGGAATATATAGAATAGCCAAAACTGGATACTCATTATAACCTTAACCTGAAAGGTCAGGGTATATTAATTTTGTGCAAACGTTTGTAACGCTTAGAAATAAGCGAGTGCGGTATAGAAAATTGGGCGTAATCCATATACGAACACTGCCACATCCCACACAACCAAAAATACCGAAAACACTATAAAAGCATTAATATGTGAGTCACAGGAATACAACTTAGTTTTTGTAAATTTTTCATCAAAATTGCAATGTATGTAAAATATGGGCTTTATCCGCCAACGGACTTAACTATTTTCAAAACTATTATTGTATTTTGAAAAATAGGTCTAGGGTATTTCATAGTCGGGTTAGACCGACTTTTGACTTTCTTTACTTGTTTTTTTTTACGTAGAATTACGTCTCACGATTTTTTAAGGGCCATGAAACTTTTTTGACGAATTCTTTAGGGTATACCTACAGCCTTTAATACTCATCGTTCAAAGATGACATATATATACTAAATTATCAGATATATCCTGCGCTGAATGAATATCTAATTTTGGATTTTGCCATTTTTATATTAAAGTCACAAAAAAGTAGAAAATAGCATAAGAAGAAAATAGCATATGTTTATATAAGAAAATCAATCATCTTGTGCTGTGCCTGCTGCTTTCTTTGTTTTTGTTTCGTTGTTTTTGCTTGTATTGTTTTTGTTTTATACGATCTGATTCGCAGGCTTCTTCATTGGGTTCTTGTATGTACTACTTACAAATGAGTGCTTTATTTTCACACAAGATATCAATCACAACCTCTTTTCAACTCAGTCAATGAACTCAAACTGTCAAATTTAACGATGAGTGTGTGATCCTGTTAGATATAACTCTTATGAACAAACGAGTTGGCTTTTACCCAATGGCGTAAAATTTTAATTTCTGTTTTTAATGCAAATTAATTTGGATCCCACATCCTACTAAAAAAATCAAAATGGACAAAACAATCGGACCAAAGAGATAAAGTAGAAGAGGTAAATAAAATTCTACGTCTACATTTACGATGCTATCGTAACTGTTTAATTTTTTTTTTTTTAAATTGCGCTCATTTAATATTTATTTTGCAAAAAAGATAGGCCACTCAAAAAGAATTACTAGTATTTTATTTATTCACAACAAAAATAAATGTTGTTCACAAAGGGTAAAAATTACCCATGCTGCGAGGAACGTCTTAGAAAATAAGGTGGGAAGATCAGGGTTAATACGATATGACACTTTTTCTGTAAATTATTTTATCTACCGTAGTCAAATTATCAGTCAATCCAATAACTTTTGCTCATAGGAGTCTTGATAAATTAAGCAATGGTAAAGTGGAATATCCAAATTTCGTTTTTTGAATTGATCCAATAATTCACACTCGCTCCCACGCATACTTGCATACTGATACTGATATTTATACTGATACTGATACTGATACTGATACTGATACTGATACTGATACTGATACTGATACTTATACTGATACTGATACTGATACTGATACTGATACTGATACTGATACTGATACTGATACTGATACTGATACTGATACTGATACTGATACTGATACTGATACTGATACTGATACTGATACTGATACTGATACTGATACTGATACTGATACTGATACTTATACTGATACTGATACTGATACTGATACTGATACTGATACTGATACTGATACTGATACTGATACTGATACTGATACTGATACTGATACTGATACTGATACTGATACTGATACTGATACTGATACTGATACTGATACTGATACTGATACTGATACTGATACTGATACTGATACTGATACTGATACTGATACTGATACTGATACTGATACTGATACTGATACTTATACTTATACTGATACTGATACTGATAGTGATACTGATACTGATACTGATACTGATACTGATACTGATACTGATACTGATACTGATACTGATACTGATACTGATACTGATACTGATACTGATACTGATACTGATACTGATACTGATACTGATACTGATACTGATACTGATACTGATACTGATACTGATACTGATACTGATACTGATACTGATACTGATACTTATACTGTTACTGATACTGATATTGATACTGTTTTGCTATATAAAATGGCTATATAAAATGTTTTAGATGTTAATGCCATTCCATGTTAATGCCATGTAACATGGTGCTTACATTAGACAGGTGTTTAGACAGTTGCAAAACATTCACAATTTTAAGACAGTTGACTGGACAGTAGCTGGGACAGTAAAATAACATTTTTTTATATAAAAAAAGACGGAAAAACGTCTAATAGTTCATTTTAAATTGAATGTGCCGTAAATTTATATCGGGAGCCAGGAAAGCTATGGGACATGAGTTCCTCTTGCTATCGTCGAACGGGCTTAGAAAAACTTTTGATAAGATTATTAAGATTTTGATATTAAAATGAGCGTCAAAGCGAAACATTAAATCATTACGAAGCACATATCTAGCGGAGAAGAAAAAAATTCATGGAAGCAAAAAATCTGGATGCAGCGTAGCTATCGCCTTTGTAGTTTTGTTTTAACGAAATGAGTTTGATCGATAACTGAATTGTTGTGAGGAAACAAACAGAAAACTAAAAACAGGTAAAGCCAAATAAGACAATTTTATTTCACATGGTGAAAGTAATACAAATCATACTTGTAGGACTCGAGTGATATGTCCATTGAAGTTCTCGAAGAAGTGAGAATGTGTGGAGCAGCTAGCCAATGAGCTAAAGAATCACAAAAATCATCTCCATCAAATTTTGATGATTTTTTGTAGTTATTATTAAATCAGGGTGTTGTTCAAAATTTATTTAAAGTTTTTGATGATGGTGTTGCAATTCAGCTGCGAAAGTTGCCGACAGAGGAGGGCTTACCAGCTATGGGCGATATTACTAATATGCTGATCACAAGAAAAATTAAAAGCGTATCAAAGAATAAACTTAGTGAGTTACGATCATCGACTCCAAATGGATCATATGTAGGAACTTCCGATGCGCTTAACCATGCGATTTCTGATGCTGGAATTGATTTCAATGATTTTTAATTTGGTATATTAAGGCTATGTTCAGTTTTTTATATTAATCGATTTCTTTAACCCACCAGGAATTAAAACAATCAAAAATTTGTGTTTTCAAGGTTGCTTTTGCAGAAGCATCGTTAGAAGCTGAAGAAACACTCAACATCTTTACAAAGTGTATTCGAATTTGTTGCCTAATAATCTGTTAAAGCATTTAAAGACACGAGGTGTTATTTCGGTTTTTTTTAACTTCTGGCTCGGAGTAAACAAAGCTCAAGAGCCAACAGAGCACTCGTAAAAAATTTTGCTAGCTAATTTTATTTTTCTCTAGTCATTTTTTATAAAATATTTTTTCTTAAAAACTTAAAGGTAAGTTTTATTCACCATTTCTTAACTTGATCACTAATTTTTGGTCATTAATTTTAACTTTTTAATTTTTTTAAGTATATTATAAGAAGTCATTCATTTAAGTTTTTGAATTTATATTAAATTAACTGGAATTTTTTAATATTGAAAAGTTTTGAAGCAATAAAAATAAAACAAATTTCAAAAACAAAAGAAACCTTTAATAAATAATGTTCCATTTTTAAATCGAAGTATTAATATGCAAGTTTTTTCATTGAAAATCAATATCTGTGATGCGCTATGCGTCAACTCTTCTCTTATTCTATTCGAATAATTGTATGAGCTGTGTTCTTGTGATCCAAAGATGAGAAAGTTTGAGGCAGAATATCTTTATTGCTTGCATTTATCGTCGAAGAAGGTGATTTCAACTTTGTTAAAAAGTTATGCAAAGTGCAGGTAGTCAGAACTATCACCCAAGATATGTGAAAATTGCCTAGCGACTCGAAGTCTTTCGCAATTTTGAGCTAGTCTGCTTCTGTGTCTGGAACCTAAAATTTTTTTATTTAGGTTATTAAATATGTGCTACTATAGAAACCTTTCAATGCTTTGGATGAAGAGCTTCGTAAATCGCACGTAGCCCTTTTTTAAGCCCTGGTAAAACACTAGAGAGTTTTAAACGAGTTTCCGTTCCCTAAGTAATTTAGAGTAATAACAAGCTTCGTTCTAGGTGTAAGGGCAAGGTGAAAATAGGTATCACATTTCTTCAAGGGTTCAGATACCTGTAGCTCGTTTCTGTAACTCCTTTCGTTCGCAGTTATCGACTCAAATTACCAATTTGATCAAATTACAAATTTGATTTTAATCAAAACGGATTACCAATTTTCAAATCGGATCACCAAATCGGTCGATATCTGTTCAAATCGGTAGTTTCAAATCGACAAGCATGTCACATGTTCCGATTTCACTTCAATGGAACCTTTTAAAAAAGTGTCTCTGTAAGAAAAGTGAATCTGTAACGAATGTTTTATTGTTATACTCCCTGTTATTTGTTAATGTTTTTAATATAAGAACATTGAATTTTACTTAAAATACTTGTTTAAAATATAATTTGTAATTCATTGATGTTTATTTGAAATATTTTAAAGTTTATAAAATAAACATTTCATTCCTATATTTATCTCAAAGAAGAAAAAACGTTTTAAAATTTGGAAAGGAAATCTGATTTCAAACATTTTTCAAATATTTTAAGAATATTTTTAAAAACAAACACGAGAGCGACTGGCGTTCCTCGTTACAAATTAACAAAAATGTATGATTTTCTCACCGACTTTCTGGCCTGTGACAGCTTTGTCGATTTTAACAAATGTCAGCAATGTTGTGCAGATATCAAATAACAAATACTCTAAATGTCCCTTTGAAATCGGGTTTATCCGTTGAATTTAAATTTGTTTCTGTTTATAATGTTTTTGTTTGTTATAAAAGGTTAATTGTTGAATGTTATGTTATTTAAAAGTAATGCCAATGTAAAATAAACTTTCGGAATTTTAGCGGTTGCAAATATTTGCTTACTTTTCGTTGTACTTCACTTAGTGTAAAATATTAACGTTAAAAACTTTGAATTGTTTGTCAAAAAATCTAAAGAAGAATAAAATTTAATTTTTGTGAATCTTAAAAAGATTAAAATTTCATTTTTAAATAAAATAAAATAAAACAAACGAAAAAAATGGACAACAATACAGAGAAGGTCAGCTGAAGTTATGTGCTCTTCATATAAAAATGTTGTTATCGATATTTATTTGAATGGTAAGTCAAATCCGGACGGGTTTCCAAGATGCAACGACGTCGGCCTCTGGAGCTAATGAAGCAGAACAGTTACATTGGGAAGGGCCAGTTTGTGACGAAGGTCGCAAAAAAAGAGCACAGCGCTGTGTGGGAAGCTGTGTCCAAAGAACATACTGCTATGGGTGGTTTTTTTAAAAAACCTGACCATTGGAAGAAGGTAAGTGAGAAATTTAGCTTGAGACAACAAATATTAAAATTTATGTTAAACTAGTAAGGTATAATATCACCCATTTCATATTGAAGTGTAATATAAGTTGCACTTACCATCTCCGGTTTGGCTCAAAATTTTTTCATCACCACCATCACAACATACAAAACACACACTTTATAAAATATACACTTGTACATTTATTTAAAAAATTATTATCTAAGAATCCAAAATATTGTCAATTTTTATTCATCAAAAATTTTCATATATAAAATTATAATAAAATTTGTATTCAACAAGAATTGTTGGTTAAAAAACAAATGTTTAAAAGTGTGCGTGTCAGCTCCGATTGGAGTTTACTACTTCGAATCGATTAAGTCCCAATGACCCGCTTGTGATCTCAGATTGCCCCATTGCATTCGATTGGCCTTAGAATCATCTATTTCTGTCCAAATGCTCCTTGGAATGCATTTATTAATCCCAATAAATATACATTTTTAGAGTTGGATAGACTGGAAATCGTCCGTAAAACAGCAGTACGACCGTCAACGGACGTTTGCAAATAGAACTGGCGATTTGCCACAATCGCAAGGACCCAAACCAATTGATGGTTCGACAGGGAAATGATGGAATTTTTTTCCAAGGATGTCGATGGAGATGGACATACGGTAGAAGCTGGACTTGAGGTAAAATTTGATTGATGCTGTTTTCGGGTTTACTTAATCTATTGATTTTACTTTCATTAACATAAACTTTAGGCTATGACGGCGCACGCGGTAGATGACGTAGACGAGGCTATAATGTACTTAGACGATAGCCAACTGGAAGTGCCTAGAAAAACAACAGAAAAATCAAGAGGTTTCTTCCCTCAGTTGTTTAGAGGAAGTAACGAAAGTATTTGCTGAAAACCATACCCAAACAATGGATGCATTAAAAAAAATCACGTCATTAATTGAGACCCAAAATGAAATCCTGGTTCAGATACTGCATTTCATGCAAAATAAAAATTAAAAGTCATTTCGGATTAATTAAACTTACTTATATCTGTGTGAATTAATTCTACTTTTTTCCATTGGAATAACAGCTTTACAACTGCAGATTTTTTATGAGCATTATTTTTTCAAAAAACGACAGCCAAGTGCCTAATTTTTTGTAACAGTTCCTTTATTCAAACTAGTAATAATATAATTATTTGTTTTTATTATTAACTGTATGCCGTGTATAAAAAAGGAGCATTGTGTTACTAAGACACCTAAATAATCTAAAGTACATAAATAATTTCATAAAAACGCCTAAGTCTTAATAAACAAATTACATTTCTTTCACCAAACGTTAATATATTTTTTCATTAAAAGATTTTCAATAATTGTTGTAATTTGGTGAATTATGCTGCTGATCATAGTCTTGTTAATTGGTCACACAAAGCCCTGACAAGAAAGATCCAGTACCGTAATAGTGCAAGGCTGCACAGAGCCTTAATGGGTTTGGAATAAAGTACTCCTCTGCCTAAGATCCATATACGGACGCATCTCACCAAGAAATTCGATTGTTGCATCCTTTGAGAATCTAAAAAGTTCCACAAATCGCGCCTCGGGAATGTGAAACGGATCCGTCGATTCTCTTAATTTTTAAATTTTTCATCGTCAAAATATGTAAATACTTCAAAAATATAAGTAACTGTTGTACCATTGAATAATTATAATATAGAATGGACACCGCCAACATTCGCCGCTACGCCATTCACATGTCTCTAGTATCGTTTTTCATATCACCAAAGATTTTCACCTACTTTGTGCACAAGCTAATAAAATCCTAAATTGATCCCAAAATAGAGATAAATAATTTCCCTCCTTGTTCAAGGTCAGTAGCTGCTGCTCTGCTGACAAGTGTTTTCGTTTTATTTGTGTTATTTGGTTTTTAAGCAAATTGTGTAAAATGAAAATTTAATAGAATGAGTTTTGAGGCTTAAATAATTCTTCAGTAAAATAATCTCTTTAATGAAGCAAAAGTGTCGATTTATAAATATCATATTCAAAATGAATGTTTTCATGTTTATTTATAATATTTTTATGTAAATTAAAGTAGTAAATAATACACAAAATAAAAAATTAATTCAATCGTAATATCCTAGGGTACGCGGTATAATTGTTGGTGCCACTTTATTTATATAAATTAAGTACTTTGAGCAATGAAACACTTATCAATAATAAGTAAATGTCAGCACACTATTGTAATGCCAGAACAAGCAGTTTTTGTAATAAAAAATTTTACCAAATGCATTCTTAAATTTTTAGCAAACGTTTATCAAAATAGCTAAGTTTAAATTTTAGGGAGTCAATAATTAATTGCACCACTGAGAAATAAACATATTTTAAATTTAAACAAAAAAAGTTTATAATAGAAATTTAACGCATTTGCGTCTCTACAAACAAAATTTAAAGCAAACGTGTTTTAATTTCAACTATAAAATATATATTCAAACATTCAGCTCCACACCTCAATGCGTTGTTGGGATATTCATTGGGTATTTTTCAACCCATTAGGCCATCGTGATAACTTTTCTTCGAATTTTTTTAAAATAATTGCAATGCGTATTTAATGAAAAAACTGCTAATTGAAATCTGTACCAATTATTTTTGGTGGCCGTGGCATGAAGGTTAAGTGTGTGGCTTAGCATGCTCGGAGCCCGAGTTCGATCCCCAGTCGCAAATCAGTCGAAATCAGTTAATTACTTATTTTATAAAAACTATATTACAATTATACTATATTATTATTATTATATATAAACTTATTATATAAAACTAAATATTTCTGTTGTGCTTTGATTTATTTTCTATATTTTCTGCTTTCCACTGCCGCTATTTCCACCATCGGAAAATTAATGGTTTTCGTAGTCTCGTATCACTAGTCAAATGGCAGAATTTGTAGTCTAAGAAATTTTGATCTAGTGATTTTTTGAAAAAAATTATTTTCATGGGTATTTTTCTATCCAAATGAGTTTTCCAATGGGAAATGTGTTAATTGCATATGTGTTAATTGCAAACTCGTGGGGGCGGAAAATGTTCTACGGAAAATTCTGACCATCTTTTCCCAAAAACCTCTAAGCCTAAAATCGATTTCGAGCCTCCTGTTTTTCGAAAGAAATTTTGAATTTGTGTTGCTACATAATGTGAAGAAATTGAAAAAAAGAACCAAAAAAGTACTGTATTGATGCACAAATTTTGGTTGTTTCGAACAAAAATTTAATATATTATTAAATTTATAAATTTCACTTGTTTGTTTCATTATGTGTCAACAAAAAATAAAAAATTTTCAGATTGCATTATTAAAAAATATTTTGAAAATTTATTTAAAATAGAATAACAACATTTGAAAGCTAGATTTGTTATTATCGTTTCATCATTTAATTTTGAATTTCGTGAAATCTATTGCTGATTTTGTGGCAATACTTTTTAAAGTAGTGCTTTTTACAAATATTTAGCGATAGCTTATTATCAAAACAACACAACAAAAAATAGCTTAAAATAATACAACTGATATAAAAAACTTCATAATGCAATCGTTTTGCTTTACAAATTTTATTTGTCTTTCATTTGATTTTAGACTGGAATTTAACCCCCAAAACCCCCCTGCGTTAGCCCCTTTTAACATTCTTTTCAATTTCTATATGATTTAGTTCTAAATTTATTTTTGCCAACACTGGTCTTTTTTCGATATTTGTTTCATAACATATTTTCTTTTGTTTTTGTCACTATTAAAAATTGGCACTGCAATTTTTGAAAGTATTGATTTAAGGAGGGTCATGACATTGGCCGTTTTTTTAAATCGACTTTTTTATAATTTTGTATTTTAGCAAATATTCTTAAGATCCTAAAAAAAAAGTTCATGGAAAATTCTTACGGATTCAAAAAATACAGCCGGATTAGTGAGAGCGCATTTTTCATTTTCGCCTTTTTTTTTCTTTGTTCACAAACTTTGAACGCTTTTATCTCGAAACCATGTTTTTCGTACTGGTTGCGGCACTAGCGGTTTCATTTTTTGACGAAATTTTTTTTTTTGTATTTTTTTAAACTTGATTCGCTATCGTATGACACGAGCTTTTTTTAATTTTTTGAAAAAAAAATTTAAAAAAAAGCTCCTGTCATACAATAACCAATTTTGTTAAAATTTAAAAAAGTAATTTTTTCCAGATCGGAAAATTTTTGCGACTCCCAGCGCTGCAGCCACGAGGCCTGTCGCTTTTTTCTCTGTCGCTAGTTTGGAGCTCTATAAAACCATGTTGGAGTAAAAAGTATATTTTTAAAATTTTTTTTTCTTGTAATTTGTTCAATTTTCTACAATAATAAAAATTTTGGAAAAATGTTTGTTTTTGACTGAGTTATGAATTTTTTAAAAAAGGTCTGTTTTCTCTGCCGCGAATGTTATGTCCCTCATTACCCAGATGAAAAATATGGCAGGCCTGCCGAAAGAATGAATGTGGCAGGTTATAATTTCAATGTAAATTTTAGAAGCCCACTTTTTGAAATCTTAAAAATTCCAAGTTACTTCTAAGTGAGGCATGTTTCATGTTTGCGAATTCAAAATTCTAGTTAAGCGACCAAAATACCAAAGCTGCATTTATGGACACTCAGATTTGTGTAGTTTGTAGCGATACTTGAACTGCCGCGTCGTTTCAAAGCGAGGATGTGTAGCATATGTCGAAGAAAAAACTAACAGTAAATTTGATTTCTACAATTGCGCACGTACAGTTTTTCTATCGATGTTCTCATTTGGAAAGTTAAGTTCAAGGTGGAATGTTCATTTTTAAAGCCAGGTAAATTCATATTCTACTCATATTCTACTCATATAATATAATATAAATAATATAAAATATTTCTTATATCATATATTTATTTTTGTTTATACTACAGATCGCTATACAGTTTTAAAAAAACCCTTGATGTATGATGCCGGCAACATGTCTTGGATGCTAAGCGGACATTCTCGTCTCAATTCACGCTTATATATTTTTTATATAGGAATGTAATAGGACGGCATGTCTACGAAATGAACTTCCGTGGCAGCAATGTTGGATGCATGTAAAGAATCCTGCTATATCTGTCATTTGGCATTAATGCAGCATTCATCTAACGGTATCAATGCAGCATTGCTTCCTCGGCAGTTCACATGGCATACATGCCCGCCTAGGACATGCCTATACAAAAAAGATATGAGCGGGTATGGAGGCGAGCATGTCTGCTCAACTTTCAAGGCATGTTGCCGGCAGGCATAGAGCAGGGCTCCTTTTCCAACTGGGTAAAGCCACTAATATTTATGAACTTCTTTTCGAAGTGTTCATCGCAATATACAATTTTTCATCTTCTATCAACTTGGAAGAAAAGCTGTTTCCCGAGTTTGAAATCTAAATTTCACGCCTATTATCTTTTGGCATAAAAAATCTAGAAATTCCATTTTTTTTAATTTCACTCCCGACGTAATCACAAAACTTCATCACACTTAAGTTAATAAAAGATCTTTCAAATTATTTAAATAAATAAAACTCTTACGCGCTACCAATCCATGTAAAAAAGTTTACAAAGTGGTCAAAAAGCTAGCAATTGACAAAAGACACAAAACAATACCGCAGAAAGTAACTGGTAATCAGAAAAGGACTATAACAATAACAAAACAAGTGAAAAAAAAAACCAAGGGAAATTTTTCACACATAAGCGAAGACAATTTATTTGGGTTATAGCACTGGATAATTATGTGGAGTGCAAATATCTGCCACACAGCTCTAATGTCGCTTCATCGTCGGTAGTGTCACCTTCTATTTGTAATTATTCAATGGTTGTACTATCATAATGTATCATGCTGTATCATCATAAATATATTACCCTAAAAAAATAAAGCAAAATTCGCGATTTTAAAACATTGTTTGCATTTATTTTTTCTTAAGAGGACTACTGCTTCGTCTTAATAGCACTCAGAGGAGTTACTTTATGCTATGTGTGTATGTTTTTGCACATTTTAATTACAATACAAAAATATACTGCAACATTCAAGGAATTTTATCCTCAAAAGTTTCAATGCCATATAACTAGACGACCATTGACTTCATTCTTATATACGCTGCCATTAATAAAATGACATAACAGGAACCTTATGTCTAAACATAATAGAAATTTGTATATAGCGATGTAATGACTGTCGTCAATTTTTTGTTCTAAGCAGTCTTACTTATAAAATTTGTTTTGCAGAAAAAACAATGAAGCAGCAGAACAACATATTGTTGAAATTTAACGCAATAATTAATCTATCCTCAGAAGGCATCGCTTACATCCTGAATAGATATAACGGTAGATTAGCACATTTATCATTAATTAAGGTATAAAGGAAAAATCAGCATGAGTCGAACAAAGGGGAAGGTGGAAGTTATAAATATTAGGCAATGAATGCTTTTTTGGGAACATTCAACTTCATTGACACTTCCTTGTTTTTGTAGTACTACGGGCGAAAGGCCGTAAATTGCAAACTGGAATTAAGAATAGAAGTGGAATGTAGTTGAGTCAACCGAATATGATGGTAAACACAGTAAAAGCTTTTTGTGTTTGTATATAAAGTCTCCATTATTGTACCTGCAAGAAAAATGTGATGACGCCAGAAAAGGTTGATTAATGTTGGCATGAGGTAAGCCGAAAATAAAATTATTCTTATATATGTCTACGACTGAAAAAATAACCTTTTCAACTACGTTATATAACTTTAATTCTTTCAATCAGTTTTTCTACGTGTTGGTCGTGACTACTAAAGGGGCTCCTTTTCAGGAGGGTCGCAGACACAAGGCAGGTAAAAGCAAAAAGTAAACAAAGCGTCCTTCACTGCAAAAGTTCTTAAAAAATTTGTCACATCATGCTTATATTTTGGAGTCAAACAACAAAATCATTTTCTAATTGTAATCTGTTTCCAGTCGCCGTTTTGATGTAAGCTAAAGACTGTCCCAGAAATAACTGTCCTTTTGTGTTTAGGTTATTCATAAAAAATTGTTACCTCTATAGCAACATATTTGGTGCCTAATAAAGTATAAATATTGCAGATTATAAAAAAATACTCATTAGTAAAATAAAACAGCTACTGAAAAGATGTCGTCTCAACAAAAAAAAAAGCGGAAAGCAATATTTGCAAATACCTGGAAAATCCAAACACCACGTACAAAAATATCGCTTAGGAAGTTTGCGTGAGCGTGAAAACTGTCGGAAGGACCATAAAACGATACCAATACCTTACCCCTTCATCAAAAACGCCAGGCTCAGGGAGAAAAATTGGTCCAGCGAACCAAGCGGTGGCCCATAACGTTAAGCGGCTGTTTACTCAGAATCCAGGAACTTCGGTTCTTGAAATGGCATCAAAAGCAAGAACATCGAAGTTAAGTGTTCAATTAAAAAGTTTTACAACCTAAGGAGGTTAGAAGGAAACGACGCCGAAGCCAAGAGAAGGGCTCGAAACTGTATCGCGATTACCTGGCCAAATTTGCTTGCGTGATCATGTACGATGAAACGCACTGCAAAGCGGATTTCAAGCAGTTACCTGGACACGGATATTATTCTGCGGTTAGAAGGGGTGAACTATCCTCTTAATTTACCATCGAAAAACACACCAAATTTCCAAAGAAATACATGGTCTGGCAGGCCATTTGCAAATGTGGCCTTCGAAGTAAGGAATTTGTGAGAGATCGCACAATCAACACCGAAATCTACATCAGAGAGTGTCTGGAGCGGCGATTGCTGCCTTTTATACGTAAGCACCAAGGTTCAGTACTATTCTGGCCTGACCTAGCAACATGTTTCAACTAGAAGAAAAGCGGACTACGCCCAGAGAACGATGGATTGGTACCAAGCCAATAATCTCACTGTGGTACCAAGAGAAGTCAATCCTCCGAATTGCCCCGAACTTCGTCCAATCGAAAGATATTGGGCTTTTATGAAAATAAATCTTAAGAAGACCAAAAAAACTGCGAAAAACATCGAAATATTTCGACGTAAATGGCGTCGGGCATACACTAAGGTAAACGAAAAGTCGGTAAAAAACCTAATGGAGGACCTTAATTAAAAAGTGCATAATTTTACGTTCAAGTGTATTTTTTCAATTTAAATAAAATTTTCATTTATTTTGTAATGTTCACTAAACTATAAGAATAAATTGAAAGAATTTAAAAAAAAAAATCATTGGTTTTTTAAAATAAAAAACAAAAGGACAGTTATTTCGGGGACAGTTACTTATTGATGAAAATTTGCGGTCGCTAAATCAAAGAGATTTTCTTTTATTTTCGAAGACAGGACTCCAGTGGACAAAAATTTGAATATGGATATATTTTTTATTATCATCGTTCAGTATCAGCAGAGTCCAGCTTTGCGATTTAGGTTAATAGATTTCTTCTAAATTACTAAACTCTGTATAATGGATGTAATATGAGGACAACTCAAAAAACATGACTTTTCAGGAAAAGCGAAAAATAAAACTCTTTGGTTGAAACTGCAGAAGAAAAACAATTTTCATTTAACACAAAAACTTCATTCTTCCAGTTAATGAAGAATATAACGAAAAATATAGTCAGAAATGTGTTTCATAAATTGATTTATAATAAAAATTCGATATAAAAAATTTTGAGTTGTGACTGTTTTGTATTTAGTGTGCGATAAGTTGTGTAGCGGGAAAAAAATTGAAGTTTGCAAGGAATCTTTTTATTTTATCCCTGGCTGTTATATTAATATTTTCTTCTCTCCCTTGGAAGTCCTTGTTAGAAATATTAAGGTGGTTGAAAA
Source organism: Tetanocera ferruginea (assembly GCA_958299015.1). Lineage (NCBI taxonomy): Eukaryota > Metazoa > Arthropoda > Insecta > Diptera > Sciomyzidae > Tetanocera > Tetanocera ferruginea. Next base: position 130,028,474 of record OY282640.1, read on the forward strand.
AATTAGCGATAAATTCATATAAAGTAGTCATATAGGGTCACAAAAATAATCACCATATTCAGAGTTAGAATATTTTTGAAACAGTAGCAATCCATCTTTTAGCTCCATTATTGGTTTAATACTTTTTCTAAGTTCGTAACGAAATTTGTTTTGGAAGTGGATTAAACAGTAGATTTGGGGATAGTGGATTTTTTCATAGTAATTTTATTATTCTTACTTTTTATTTAAAAGTCATATTTTTCCGTCACCTTTTTTTGTATTTTGTATAACCCAAGCAAAAAATAATAGCCAAAAGAAAATAATTTGGAGAGTTAAAAAATTTACCATTTGCAGCAAATTGAACATGCTGCAGACTAACACAAATGCGTAAAAATATTTTCTTCTTTTCATCGTTGATGTAATGAAAATTTTCAAAAGCAAGCGAAAAGACAACAAATAATAGAAAGTGTTTGGAAGAAATGTTAAGTAAATGGCTTAAAAGAACTGAAAGCAAGAATTTTCCCTTCTCAGTGAATTTTTTTCTTGCACTCTTATGTCTGCAATAAAATCGCCACTATCGAATGAGTGCAAATATTTGAAAAATTAAGTTGTTCTTGTGGGAGACAATTTTGCCACATTTTATGTTTTTCCATAGTGCTGTATTTCTATTGCTTTTGTTTTTGTTTACTTATTGTAAAAGTTTCTTGTAAGCACACATTTTATTTTTTTGGATGTACTTGCCACCGTGTTGTTGAAGAATATTAAATGCAGGACCATTTTTTTATCAAAGTTCGATGTCTTGAAAGAAAGTGTGTGTGTGTATTAGAGTGTATTGACTTGTAAGGGAAAAATCTGAACCCCAATTCCAGTACCAAAATCAAATAGTATCTACATGAAAAATGTTTTCGATTAATACACCTTTTTTTCGTTTGGAAAAATTTTCCGCGTCCCCCGAAATGCATTTTTGTGAATTTTTAATTTCTAATTTCGACTTTTTTGATCAGGAGGGCCGAACATTTCACATAATCAATGTACGCTTGTTCGTTACTGAAAAAAACCAAAGAAAACTAAGCCGTTTCTGGAGAAATGATGGGCGATATCAAAATTCGACAATTACTTTACCACTGAGTATTTCATCAATTGGAATGAAAATTTGCAGTTCTATGTTTTTATAAATTTTTTTTATAAGTCTAGAGTGTAATAACTTGAGAATTTAAGCTAAATAATAAATAAAATTTTTTTTTCAAAATGTATTTGTGGTGAAACAATTATCTCAAAAACTACTGTCCAGATGACATTCATATTTAACAGTTTTTTAAGATTTTATCTTGTTCAATTATACAAGAAATACTTTTTGTATTTGTTTGATAATGAGTTCTCGAAAACGGCTCTAACGATATTGAAGAATGTTTTCAATAAAGGGTCTCATTGTGGGATATTTCGTTTCCTTCATGCCCAAATCACACTCAAAACAAAATACTCGAGACTTGCCCGCTCAATACAATAAAATAAATTTCCAAAAGAATTAATTTTATGGAGGAACGATGGAATGGAAGGAATGCGGCCAGTATACCACAATATATAAAGCAGAAATTCTTGCCATTAGTAAATGTATCAGTCCGAATAATGTTAGAGGAAAAACTTTTTTCTTCTTCTCTGGTAATCAAGCTACCTTCGAAGCTCTGAAATCACGCATTATTAAATCCAAGCTAATCTAAAAGACTGTCACCATTCTCAGCGACCTGACAGAATGACAAAACTAGCCTACAGTGGTACTCTTAACATAACTAATATTACCAGAACTATCACATAAGAAATCGAAGTTCCTTATTAACATAGGGAAAAACGATCTAAGAGCTATGATCAGAATTTTAACTGGACATTGTAAAGTTATGAAATATTTTCAAAAATTAATCAAAAAATAATAAATTAAAATTAAAGTTCATACGGACCTTCAGCAGGACAAAAATTAATTATCACGTGATTGAGGTAAAGGCCAAAAAGTGGGATATCAAGTTTTAGGATAATAGTTAGGACAACAATTATTTGACGGAAATTGAATAGCGCTCTATCACTTAGATTTATGACTTCAGACCCGTTTTGACCCCGAAATATCCTCTCGGCTATGGACCTGGCAAATATTTCTGAGGAAAGTTTGAGCTAGTTAGGGAATAATGTAGTATAATGTGGTATTTTATGAAGAGCAAATTTAAAAGCAAATCTAAAGCAGCAACTTGCCCAAATATTGCTATCAATTAAAAATTATGAAAATAGAAAATTCCTGTTCACAAGCAACCATAATAAAGAAACTTAGACTTATTAAACTTATCTTTTTTTATTTTACAAAAGACAAATATTTGAAGTCAAACAAACAAAAAGTTCATTGAAAGTTAAAGGCTCCTGTAAGTTTGCAATCAAGACAATATGCTAATTTATCATTAACTTTTGCACATATGAAAATATTAAGTTCATTTCTACAAAATCTTTCCACTTGCTTGAAGGTTTAAGCTGCAAGCAATTTGGAAAGTTGAAAACTTAATTAGAAATTAAATTCAAAGCGTTAACATCCAACAAATTCATAACTAAGTAATTCACTCACATTTGAAAATCAGAAGACCAAAACAAAATAAAAAGCAGAGAATTAAAATTTGTGTGTATTTATTTAGCTTAGAAAAAAAAAACAAAAATTTAAAGTTGTCACAACAAGTCACTCGAAAAAACTATATAAACCAAATCAACAACAATAACAACAAAACTCCCTTATCCTGCAACTACAGCACGCAATCGTCGTGCTAAACATTTTTGTTTTAATTACCATTTAAGCGTTGGCCAAACTAAGAGTCCACGAAGTAAGCGAACCACAGAAGACAAACAAACAAGCAACCGACCCTTGCTTACAGATTGTGGCAGGTCATATAGTTTGAGGCAGGTCAATACCAAGACGCCACCCACTTACAACGCAGCGCAACGTTGTGAAATACTGACTGTTTTGGAATTTTTTTGCTCTCACTCTTGTGTACCCCAATTCTATGCGCTGACTTTGCCGTTTATCATGACTAGACTAAAAATATAGCTTAAATCTACTGTCACCCTGAGAGACGTAAAAAATTTATTTTCTTATTTCTTATCCTAGGCCATTTTGGAAATACTAAATTCAGCACATTGGATAGCCGTTGTAGAAGACAGAAGTAGTGCTACCGAAGACCAGATGGTTTCTTTGCATTGCGTGACTTTAAAGAGCACCACACGCAGATCTTTATAAATTTCTTAACTTGGCGTGGGCAACGTTAATGAAAAACTGCTTAACAAGCAGATTAAGGTTGAAGGTAAAACGAAAGATTAGTGATGATTTACAATGATCAGTAACGAACATCGAAATAACAATTAATTAACGGTTAATTTAATAAGTCAAGGTCAGATAATCTAAATTTAAAATGGCGAAATGAAAAAAAAATTATTCGTGCTACAACTTATTGAACCATTAACGAAGGTTTGGAGAAAAGCGAGAACTTACGAGAAGATACTTTTATTTGGGAATTTTTCACTTTCGATTTTGTTTCTTTGCGTGAAGCCAATATTTCTAGAAAATTTTAAAAGATTTTGAAGTTTTCATTTTTTTTTACGCGTTTGGGGTAAAGTTTTTATCATTACAAAGAAATGCACTCGCACCATGCATCAGAAATGCGATTTTTTTTTGCTGCCAAAACAGAAAATGGAATAAAAATACAATTTAAGTGTGAAGATTTTTTGCTTCTATAAATTTCATTCCACTCTTATACTTATACTAGAGCGTTCAAAATGTCTAACAAAGAAAATACACGATTTTTTCCAAATTATTTTTTACTCTTCAACATAGTCCCCTTTCAGCTCAATACACTTATTTCGACGATTTTCAACATTGCACTGCTCTTTGAATAGTAAGATTTCTCAAGGTCTCCAAAATACGCTTCAGTTTCCAAATCTATTTATTCTTTTGTCGAAAGCCCCCTTCCTAGAGCTGCAGCATTATCTTGAAAGAATGATTTTTCTTCTATAAAGGGCGCCGCTTGTTTGCGATTTCGTTCTTAAGTACTAGTCGCTGTTGGTTCTTTTAACTTTTCTCAAATAATTGATGAACAGAATGTCACTTGAATACCAAAAAACAGACGTCAACACCTTTTTGGTCGTTAGTTGAGTCTTTGCTCTCTTTGGTGCACTTCCACTGGGACCTAAACAATCTTTTCCTGATTCCTTTGATTTTGGTGGATCCATGTTTCATCCATGGTCTCTATATTACGCAAAAAATCAGCCCAATTTTGTTTAAACATGTCCAAACATTGATGGGATGTGCGAACTCGTTCATGATTTTGATTGATTGTTAAAAAACGTGGCACCCATCTTGCAGTCCGCTGACCCAATACATCACGGTTGTAGCTGTCTCACACACTTAAACTTTCGGATTGTCTCCCTGCTTTTGGAGCTTCTCCGGCATGTTTATTTTTATGCTTATTGGACCACTCTGAACCACCACTGAAGTCCGCAATCCAATATTTTACGACGGAAGAGAATCAATATCATATACTGAGCTTTTTTTTATAACAATACCAACAGTTTTTTAATTTTAGCGCTGCAACGTCACTATTCATTGGCGGATCGATCTGACATTTATGGTGTGTTCATGTTAATGTCATTCATTGTAATGAATTCCAAGTGGTGGTGCCGTCACTTGGAGGCCAGCGGCATCTTGATATCTTCAGTACTCAAAATATGAAAGCACAGAGATTTTTATCTCGTAATCTGTTCATTTCCAGGAAAATAACTTCTTTCCATTTAATTTGAAATTTAATCCAGATGATTTGAAAATAAATTTCTTATGCCGCACTTGATAGAATGGCAAAAGCTTCCAGAGCTACAGCTAGGAATGCTGTTAAAAAGTTAAAAAAAGAAGGAACAGAGAAACATAAAGCTGGTGGTGGCAGGAAAGTTGGATTTATTGATCCGAATTTGGCTCGAAAGGTTCAAGTCTCTTGAAAGCACAGACCCAATTTTTCTGAACGAGATATGGCCCAAAAATTAAAAACATCCAAGTCTATTGTGCATAAGGGAAAACTAAAACTCCACTCATTCAAAGTACAAAAAGTCCTTAACCGGTGGTATTTGAAGAATCAAGTTGCTAAAACGCGTGCTCGAAACTTGTATGACAAGCTTCTGAGTGGCTGTCAGAGATATATCATAATGGATGATGAAACATATGTGAAAGCAGACTTATCGCAACTCCCGAGGAAAACTTTTTACGTCGCACGTACAAAAGAAGTTGTAAAAGCAATTTTAAGTATGAGAAGATGGAAAAGTTTGGAAAAAAATACATGGTTTGGCCGGCAATCTGTTCATACGATTCCTTCGATAATCGCAAAACAACTTTTAACTTAATAGAATCAATTGACAATAACTTTTATATTTGACTCATGGCTCTGGGGGGGTCCGGACCTGTGTATTACCCTCATACCTACGCCTCTGACTTTGAATACTTTTGACCTTTTTTAAAAAATATAAAATTACAAAAATAATTTAATGAAATTTATTCAAAAACTAGTCAGATATTTAGTATAAATGTCAAAACATTTCATTTCAGATTATTTTTTCCTCATTTTAAAGTACTAAGAACTCCCATAGTTTTGAGAATACTCGGATGTTTTTGGTGTAAAAAATGGTTTCTCATTATTTACACGAAAACAATTTTAAATAGCTTAAGAGGTCGTTTCTTTACAGGAAGCATGCATATCGCAAGAAACAATTTCATGCTTTATTTAAATTTGAAAATTCAGTTCTCTAAATTATTCCAAACAATGACTTTTTCAGTTTGTGTTGCTTAGTTTACAAAATGCCGACAAAACTGCACAAAAATTCCTTTTCATTTAATTTTGTAATTAAATTTAAGGTAGCAGGTGAGCAATTAAGGAATTTCATTATTATTATGCTGTCAACCACAAGTTGAAACGTCTGCTTCCAATTGTTTTATATAACCAATCAAACCAAAATTTGATTCATCTGAGCCAATACAAATAAAAATATTCCACCATAACAAATATTCTGTGCATCCGTCCTTCTGTCCATACTACCACCCATTCCATCTAACGACCAAGAATTGAACATAAAAATTCTTTCGTTGTACGCTTACACCTCTGACAAGCTTATCTCGATAAAATATAATATCATTGAATTGATTTTTTTCAAGGCATTCGGTTATACGTGATCGAAATATAAAATTAGCTGGCTTAACGTCTGGGATTTGTATCATGTATCATTTTTTGGATAAAAATAACCAACATAAAATTCTATTGCAGTCATACCAGCATGTTTATATTTTAATGTCTTGTAGTTGAGATTAAAACCAATCAAATATTAGTGCAGTCGTTTACGTGAGTTTTTTTGGAAGCAAGAATAAATTTCGAAAATTATGAAATGGAAATCCCGTTTAAACTAAATTAAATTGTTATGCCAAGATATTAAAAAAAAATTTATTACAGCAAGAAGAACTTGAACTTAGTATGAAAAATAGATAGAAATTAAATTAAAGGAAATAAACTTATAATAAATTTATGTTGATGTATTTATGATAAGAGCGTCTTATAAAACTCAAAACTCACTCAACAAGAGTGGTTCTGGTATTTCATCCGAAGTTAGTAGGTAAATAAGAATTGCCGTGTTTGTCCAGGTAGGATAAATTGTTTGTCTATAAGAATTGATAATAAGAAAGTTCAGAAACAGCAGCGACTTTCAAGTCCGAAGTATGTGAGGATCATCCAGTGACCAAAATTAAATAGTTAGGCAATTGAAATACATATTTCGAAGAATTTTATAATAATTTATTCCTTCTCCAATACATATAAAAGACTACATATAAACGATTTTAAATATCAGTTGGATAAAGTTCTTATGTGCGTAAGAAAATATGCCACGAATGGTGGCATCGCGACTTTCATATATTACTTTGGACATTTGCAATCCTTTAGAGAAATCTAAAATTCTGATCGCGCTTAAAGAAAAATTGTTATGTAATATTTCTTCAATTATTTTTAAATGAAAGCTGTATTCACGATTAACATTAGGCCTTGTAATTGTTTTCTTTTATGGCGCATAATTGACGTCGGCTCGTAACATTGGTGCCCAACTTAGAGACCAGCCTTCCTGAAGATACTAATAGTATCCATTTACCAATCAAAGTCATGGCTACATTTTTGCCCCAGCAATTCTTTGAAGAAATGACAACTCAAAATCGCAAAGCGGGATCCTTCACCACCTGCGTCACATTTCAAAGGTCAACGTCATGCAGCTGCAGTAGAGGAGTTCCTCTAGGTGCGTGTACACCTATCAATGATGTACATACCCTGTCACTCGTTCTGGCCTTGCTGGAACGCTGGCGTATGAGCGGCTAAGGCTCTTCGAATATGGAGTGGTGTTCTTGCCAGACTTGACTGACAGCAGGGCTAGACACGAATAAAATCGTACCAGACTTAATATTACAAAAAAACTAAATTTAAAGCGACAATCCACACAAACCAAACCGGAACCGGAACCCCGAAGTTGATTGTTCCTCCATAGGAATCAGCACTGGTCTCTATTTTGGTTGGTCGATGCCTCAATGTCATTGCACCGACTCCCCTTTTGGCTAAATGCCAACCATGGTGACCAGCTTGCCTGTAAAATTTTAAGGTCAAACCAAAAATTTTACTTATGCTACCTTTACTTGTCTACGCCACCACCTTGTGAAACTATTTAGTCATTATCCAGTACGACACGAAAAAGATTTGGAAGTGGTATAATGTTTTCGCAAAGGAACATTTTATTTATTTCAATACCACTTATTTAAATAAATTTTGATACATATCAACTACCAATTATACATCAAAGTTTGAACATCTCCATCTTGAGTTTTAGTTTTTTTTTTTTATACAATTCAAATCTTAAAATATTATACTTGTACTCTAACGGTATCTTCAATTAGTTTCACAGTTCGATATAGATACAATTCATAAATGTGAATTTCCTGCCTTAACTGAAGTTTTATTTTGAAATTGTGTTATTAATCGTAGCTTTCAAGCAAATTATTAGAGTGGTTCCAGTTTCGAAGTTACATATTAGAGGCTGTTTCTTGTTTTAGTTCGAAAGTTTTAATGCTGTATTTTTGCTAAGGCTTTATTTAGTCTTAACGTTTTTATTCTAAGTTTAGTTTCATTCTAAGTTAGTTTTACCTTTTTTATTCTTAAACTTTAAGTTTTAAGTTAAAATTCAAACCATTGGATATGAAATTCTGACCTTTTATTCATTCAAGGTTCAAGTTTGAAATTTTCGTTCTCGACTTTATTTAAGTATAAAATTAAATTGAGTTAATCTATTAATTTAGAAGAAATAAACTTATTAACTTCATTAATTTATTAATTAATTAACTTGACTTTTAGCTTTTGGTTCAAATCTAAAGTTCAGAACTTTTAATTATTTATTCCCTTTTTTTTTATTTAAAACTATTACGTTATTTTTTTTTTTTGTTACTTATTCTAGATTTAAGGTATCCTTAAAATCCAGCCTAGAATTGTAGTGTTATAATTTTAATTTTTTTATTATTATAGATCTTTATGTCTTTTATGTTTTATTAAAATTTTGTGCAAAATCCTTTTTTTTAATTCGGGTTGATGTTCTATTAACCTTTCAAGTTTGATCTTGAATTCAAGATATTTAATTTTAATAGTATTTAGAATTGCATTAAAATTGCATTAATTTATAAATTCCGCGACTCATTTTATTGTCAATTCGTGAATATATAAAGATTAAACCTTTTGTATTAAATTGAGTTTTTAAGTTTAAGCTTAATCTTTAGATACTTGTTTTTATTATTTTTATACTCCCACGCGTACTGCGTAAGAGGTATATTAATTTTGTCACGACGTATGTAACACCCAAAAGGAGGCGTGGTAGGTATGGAAAAGTATATGTATTCTTGCTCAGCATCACCACCTGAGTTGATTTAGCCATGTCCGTCTGTCTGTCCGTCTGTCTGTGGACACGATTGCGGCCGCAATTTTGAAGCTATCGTAATGCAATTCGATATTTATGCTTTTTTTAAAAAAACTATGGTCAAGTTCGAGAATGGGCTAAACCGGATGAAAACCACGCCTACCTCCCATACAACCCCAAAATTGTAAACTCTACAAAGAAGCTAATATTAAAGCTACAGTACTGAAATTTGGTATATGCGTATTCTATGTCAAAGCTGAGATGTCTTAGAAAAATGGGCGTCATCCACCCACTAACACGCCCACCTTCCATACAACCCCACAATTGAACACTCTATAAAGAGGCTAATATTAAAGTTACAAGACAGAAACTCGGTATTTGTGTATTCTATGTCGAAACTGAGGTATGCTAAAAAAATGGGCGTCATACACAATCTAACACGCCCACCTCCCATACAACCCCAAAATTTAAAACTTTATAAAAAGGCTTATATTAAATATAAATTTTAAGCTGCAGGAAAACAATTTGATATATGTATTTTAGACATATAAAAATAATAAAATCTCTCAAAATCTCAAGCAAAAAGCTCATCAATTTAAGATTCTTCCACCCTTAAGAATCGGCCGTGGTGGTATTTTAACTTCGGCCCAGTCGAAGATATACCTTACTAGTTTCATTTAAATTATGTTAAATCGGATTTGAATCTTATGTTCTAATTTAAAATCCCGTATAAAAATTTTATTTCTCATTTATAATTTGATTTAAACTTGCATATTTAATTGCGGGTTTTTTGTTTTGTTTTTTGTTAGACCTTCAATTTTAAGTTTATATTTTCGATTAAATAGGTTTAATTGGTTTTAATTTAAAGGTTATGATTCGTGGTTACGTTTTAATCGAAATTTAAATTTCAGCTTCCGTTCAAGTTTTGCACCGTTCGCTTTAGTTAAAACTCTTCTTCTAAATTTAGATTTAGAATTTTTCAGTTTTCAAATATTATATTGAGAACATTATATAATTTTTTCCCTTCATAAATTTAAGCTTTAATTTTAAACCTTAATAATAACTTCGAACATTGAAATGTAAACAATATTGAAGTTAGTTAATTTAAGTCTAAATGAAAAATCTTTTTAAATTCTTTCCTTAATTTTAAGTTTTCATTACATATAAATGTTCATTATTTAAAAATTAGTTCTTATACATAAATTGCGTTAATCTTTAATTTTAATTGATTCAGTTTAAGGTTTATTTTACATAAATCTTAAGATTACCAGTTTTTTTCTTTAATTGGTTTTAACTTATTACTTCATAAAACTGGATTATATTCTACAAAAAAAAAGGTTCCCATTTTATTATATATATTTTTTTTTTTCTTAATTTTTAAACGCTTACTTTAAATTTACTTTACAGCGTGTAGGAACGCTGAGCTTTGCTTCTTCGCTTGCCTCAACAATTATTCAGTTACCTGTTGATAAATGATCCATCGTCTTGGGCCATTTAGAAGTTTTGATAATCATGTTGTTGTTTGGACGTAGTTGTTGCTGTAGTTGTAGCTGTAGTAATTGGTGTTGTTGTAGTAGCTATTGTAGTTGTTGTTGTTTATGCTTTGGCTGCTGTTGATGCATGTTGTTGATGTTGCTTTTTTTATTTGTTGCTGAAGATGATGAATGTGGTTGTTGGTGTAGGTATAGTTGTGGTTGTTGTAGTTATTGATGTTGTTTAGTTGTACTTATGGCAGCAGTAGTTGTTATAACTAATTTTTGTAGATATTGTAGATATTGTGGCAACCACTGTTGCTGTTGTTATAACTATTGTTTTGTTGGTGTTTCCATTGTTGGTGTTGTTATAACTGTTTATGCCTAAACCCTAAGTAAAAGTATTTTTATTCTAACTACTTAAGTTAAACAATGTGTTATTACCTTTTTTGTGTGCACTGCATTATCGACTGATGTAAGCCTCTTGATGATGTAAAAGCGCTTACGGCAAGCGAATCACTGAGCCTTCGGCTTATGCGAACGAAGATGATCATCAGATTTGACTTATCATCCAGGCAGCAGTTATACATTTTTCCTCCGGAATATTATACAATCTTGTAAAAAGTAAGCAATAATTAAGAATAACCTACAAATTACGAATTACAAAATATCCAATTGTTATTTTACTTACGATATTTCTTGGTTTTTATTTCCGGCGTATAAAATTCTGTGAGCACGTATTGCACCAGAATTTTATACACATAGGCTCACCATTTTGTGTCCGTCCAGTGCTCCAGCAACTTATTTGCATCGACATCAATTCCAGAAGTAGCGAAATATTCAATAACTATTGTTGTTGTTAAAACTATTGTTTTTGTGTTGTTGCTACAATTGTTGCTGTTGTTTTGTTCTTACTTTTGTTGTTGTTGAAATTTTGTTGTTGTTATTACTATTGTTGGTATAGTTTTTGAGGTTTTTCTATTGATGTTGCTGTTAAAGAAGTTGCAATGAAAAGATTGTTGTTTTTGAGGTTGCTATTGCAGTTGTAGTTGTTATATTAAAAGTGTTGTTGTATTCATTGTCACTTTAAGATTTATATTTAACTTTGTTTGTTTTTTTTCCAAGTACACAAATGTTTTTATTTTTGCACTAAATTCAGTTGACCTCGTTTTTAATTGTATTGTTTGAGTTTTTGTTTTAATATTAATTTAGCACTTATTAAGTATAACTTATTTTAAGCTTCTAAAGATTTTAGCTTTATTCAAGTATAATATTATCATTATTTTAGCACTAATTTAGTTAAGCTTAGTTTTTTAAATTTCATAGATTTAAGTTTTATTCAAGTATAATATTATTATTTTAGCACTAATTTAGTTAATCTTAGTCTTTTAAATTCCATTGATTTTAAATTTATTCAAGTTTAATATTATCATTATTTTAGCACTTATTTATTTAATCTTTGTTTTTTTTAGTTCCGTAGATTTAAGATTTATTCAAGTATAATATTATCATTATTTTAGCACTAATTTAGTTAATCTTAGTTTTCTTAAATTTTAAAGATTTTAGTTTTATTCAAGTATATTATTATTATTTTAGCACTGATTTAGTTAATCTTAGTTTTTTAAAATCCATAGATTTTCTATTTATTCAAGTTTAATATTTTCATTCTTTTAGCACTAATTTAGTTAATATTAGTTTTTAAATTCCACAGATTTAAGATATATTCAAGTTTAATATTATAATTATTTTAGAACTAATTAAGTTAACCTTAGTGTTTAAACTCATAAGATTTTTTTCATTTTTGCTTTTATTTTTTTCTATTTTTTTTTCTTATTTTGCACGTGTATTGCTGTTGTTGTAAAACTTGTATTTTCAATACTTTACAGCTGAACTTTAGTAAAAACTTTACATTTTCTTTACTCAATCGGTTTTCACACATTATTATTGCATCTCTTGAAAGTTTTAATTCCATTAAATTATTTGAATTGATTAATTTATTTTAAGTCTTGTGGAAAGTAAAAATTCTCATTTTAACGCGTGGTGAAGGTTTCAACTGTTTTTTTTCCTCCAAGGTCCTGCAACTTAATGGCTGAATCGTTCTTTTACCCTCGCTGTCGTGCCGTTAATTTCTTTTTCTTTGTCTCTTGTGTCAGTGTTAGTAGCGTCGGTGGTACCACTTGTGGGTCGTATTTCGCCCAGGCTTGCACAATCATCATTTTTCGGCAGTCAGTACGTACCCGATGGTATGCGATCTGTAATTTTTTTACTACCGTGGGTTGACACGTCATCAAGCACCATCCGAACATGGTCGACGCTTGTGCCACATCCGGGATGCTTCGGAATAGAAAGACAATTCCAATTGGTTGATGCGGAACTAAGCATATTTTTGCCATATTGTTTTTGATGATCTTTCCAAAGTATCCGGTGTGTATACATTTTATTACAACCCAGACACGAGATTGCCATATCAGATTGCCGCTGAATACGTTGTCACCACCAGATGGCGTTAGTCTGAACTAACTTACCATGAGGATTCATGCATACAGTGCCCCTGACAAGTTCCAAAAACAAAGAAAGTCTACAGCCTTTAGCATTCAACAACGTGGCTACAGCAATTATCGACCGGTCTTGTTCTACAGTACATGTTGAGATGTATGGATTGAAGGTTGAAGCTTTTTTGATTCGGGTGCAGAAGCTAGCACCCTAGCACCCTATTATGCTGAGGTCACACGGTGCTCGTTTGCTCGGCGAGCAATGAACACTTTTATTCTCTTTTCTCAATTTGCACGTTGGTCGGTCACACGACAGAAAAATGCACGGCGAGTAAATTTTGACATTTCATTAAAATTCACTCCTTTTTCTGCTACTCTTTATTTCATACCATGTTAATTAAAAATTTGCTTAACACTTCGAGTATAAAGTGTCGTCTGTAATCGGAGCTGGTTACTAATCATTATTTTAAGTTTCGCAAATTAATAAAGACATGGATTCTAGTGAAGTTGATTTGGATATATTGGCTATTGAATTAATTGAGTTAGCAACACAATATGCGGCAAGAGTTGTTTTTATAAACTTTACCCACCGGAAAGTTTTGTTGTGTTTTATTTATTGTTAAATTTATCAAATAACCTGTCAGAAAAAAGTGTTTCATATAACTCTCTCATAGTAATGTTATGGTAAGAAGAGAGTTCTTTTTCACAAAAATAGTACTTTTTAGCTGCTAAAAGTTATCAAATGTAAATTTCACAATCCAGCAACACTGTTCTGTACGGTGATCGCCGTCATGTACAGCGAGCAAACTAAAACACATTTTGCTCGGTCTACAAAGTGTTCATCCTCTCACAGTCTCATCGATTTTTGGCAGTTTCGCAATGGAAGCAACAACAAAAATATTTGCACGCCTAGCAAACGAGCACCGTGTGACCTCAGCCTTAGCTATTGATAATAAGAACACAATTGATAATAAGAAGCTCGGTCAAAGTTCTTTCAAGGGCTGAAATGGCCAATTTGTTTTATTTTTTTTTTTGTGCAGAAGCTAGCATTGCAAGTGCAAGCTTAAGAAGGTATTATTGATAGATCTTAATAGAAGATATATTAAGAAGACCTACTGAACAAAGGTTGCAAATTCCAAAATGTTTAAGCAAAGGTAGTCTTAGCAGATGGATCGCAAAGTATACAAGTTGCCCAATCAACAATCTGCGATGTCGTGATTGGTAATCGCATTAGGAAAATAAGGCTCATCGCTCTTGAAAACGCAACCAAGAATAGGACCTTAATCGGAGCGGATTTTATGGAACAAGCAGGCATTGTATTAAACATGACTCAGCCATACTGGTAGTTTAATAATGAACCAAGGAAAAAAATCGATTTTGCCCAATCTTCAAATACAAATGTAACTTCTAACGAGATCCCAGGAGAACATGTACGAGAAACAATGAATAAGTCATCGATTTCACAACCATTGCAAGATATGTCAAATTTTCGGAATTAATGCCATGTGCATTATTGCCATTAAATTCTTTATGGCAATAATTCACACGATAAAAGGTATTAATGCAAAATGAATTATTGTCATAAAGAGATTATGAAAATAGTTCACATATAAAGTGCATTAATGCCATAAATTTGTAAAAATAATTGTTATGGCAATAAAACACATAGCTGTGTAAATTATTGCCATTACACTTAGAAATAATAATATCAAAAAATAAAGAAAAGAAATCATGAAATCATCACGTGAACTAGAAAACAAGGCTGCGTGCATGAAGTCTCAAGCCGTTTGCATCTACTGTTGCTGCTGCTTGACCTCGGACCTCTTGGAACAAATAGCTGCAAGCACTGTGAAGTCACTGAAGTCACATTTTATTTTTTACATTTCAGCGTGCGTTTGTTGAGCTGCAGCTATAAGTTTATGCTATTTACAGCCCTATTCTGTGTTTTCTCGATAAGTTATTTATCAATAAATTTGTAAAGAATTTTATCAAGTGAAATCTTATTGATATTTTGTTGCAGCCTAGATAAATTGAAAGCTTTTATGATACACCACTCGTAGTGAACTTATTTTGACAGCTGCAGCCTGTCAAATGAATACATTGTTCATTAAATAAACAAAAATGGAAACGCCAAATTCGTAAGAAAATTTATATTTTTATTTATTACAAATGAAATTTAAATAATTATTATATTAACAATAGGAAAGTCACAACTGAGCAGTTGCAGTTTTATGTTAGTTTTTGCTGCAAGCGACCACAATTGCTAACAGGTCGATAACAAAATAGTCCAAAGTCGCCGCGGCAAGCTAGCAGATGGCTTAAATGCGTTACGAGGACCTACAAGAGCAGCATCGAAATGGAAAGAGGTAAGATTTTATTTTGTTTGTGGGTATTGTGTCTTGTTTATGTTTATGTTTTTTCTAAGACTTTAGGCGTTTGGAAAAGCCAGCGCGTCGAGTTACTGTTGGTGGGATAGGTGCTAAGCCGATGTCTGACTTTGAGGAGCTTGCTTTAAGCACTTTCGGTTTGGCAGCAGTGGAAGGTGCAACCAGTTCTGGTAGTTTTGGCTTGACGCTGCCACAACAACCTCTTTCGCTTCAATGCGCTGTGGAAGTGCCATTACTTAGCCGTGATGGTTCGATGCCAAGTCTTGGAAGTTCACTGGCAAGTCCTGGAGGTTCGCTGCCAAGTCCTGGATGTTTGGTTCCAAGTCCTTGTGGGACTCTTTCTGAGGAAGGGTTGGAAAACGTAGTAAGCACACTTTAAAAAATTAATTTTAGACATTTTATTACAAGTTGCGTATGTTTAATAGGCTCATTCAGAAGATGTGCCGATACCAATGGTACGTCCAACCCGTTTAGAGCGCAAACATTTGATTGGAGAGCTAATGAACAGCATATAAAAACGAGAAGAGCAAGAAAGGCAGCGGGAAGAGGTTGAAAGGCAGCGAAAAATTTTGCACGAACAGCAACAGCGTGAAACACTTCAAGCATTGCAAAGTTTAGCCAGCAATATGGCAGAGTTTGCAAATGAAATAAATAAAATAAAAAAACAATAAGCAATGCAAAATTAATAAACAAAACTTTTTTTAAACAAATAAAACAGTGCTATCACAAATATTTGGTCTTTATTTTGGCCGGTCTAGACCGATTTAAGCTTCTTAACTTGTCTACAAATTAGAATTGGTTGTTATAGAGGAGATAAGTATCTTCTCCTAGTGTTTTCACCTTCACAGGTATACTGTGAAGTACTTACAGCTGCAATTACATAATCAGAGCCAACCATTTCATCCGCATTAATCTCAGCGGCACCCGACTTAATCATAATATTGTGTAAAATTACACACGCTGCAATGATATCTCCTGCTGTCTCATGAGAATCATGAAGCACTCGGTGTTTAAGTAAACATTTAAATCGCATCTTTAGCACGCCAAACGCTCTCTCAATGCAGTTTCTGGAGCTTGCATGCAATTTATTGTATTTAATTTCTTGCCGAGTGCTTGGATTTGCAATTGATGTGAGTAGCCAGGGCTCTTCGGGGTAACTTTGATCACTAATGAGCCAATATTCTCGTTAAAAAGTTGATCTGGCATTATAGCATCGTATGAAGTGCTAACGTAGGTCAGATGTAGACCATATTCCTGAATCGTGTGTCGCGCCAGGAAATTTCGTATTCAAAAATGTGAACAGCAGACGGTGATCGCAAACCTGAAAATCTTTGTTTCAATACATATTCCTATGTCATACAATAAAACATAACTCACTGCTTCCACATTAATGCTATAAAAACCTTTTCGGTTCATATATAAGTTCAGAGGACGCTGCACATTGTTGGAAGGTGGTGCAACGATTGCAATGTGAGTGCAATAGATTCCGTTTTTTATCCCAAACCGTCGGAAAAATGTAAATAAAATAATTTTTTATTAAATATGAATGAATACACTTTTTTTAAAATGTGGCATTTTCCTCCTCTGTTAACATGGGAAATTTAATTTCTGCACTCTTAACTTTAATGATGAGCTGTGACACAGATCGTATAGCTCGTGAGATTGAAGGCTGGCTCATCGGTTAGTTGCAATTGTTTCCAACGCAGTTTTGATACGATCCATGGCCAAAAAAGTTAAGTGTTGCCAAGACTGTTTTGAACGCCGTGCGGCTGCAGATCTTCAATAAGCTGGCGACTAAGAAGTCGTGTCAGTCGAAAATTCTTAGTGAATTAATTTGCAGGAAGAGTAAAAGGGTCACTGGAGTCTCGCAAATTCCGTACTTCACATCGACGGATTCTTACTTCTTCATTTTTTTCCTCTTCAAAAAGTAGCATTAGTAAAAGCAGTTCCTCTTCCAATTTTGAAAAGTTGTTTTGGGTTTTTCACTTTATATTTTACGTTAAACAACTGTCTTGATAAATTTATCAATAGCAAATGATATATTGACAATTTGTCAAATTAAAAGCTTTTTTTCTGAGACAGAATACCAGATCTTGATAAATATTCAATATGGTGAAATTATCAAGTGCACAGAATTGGGCTGTTTATTTATGCAGATAATTTTTTTAGTACCTATTGTTATTATTTTATGTTTAAAATTTCACTTTTTGTAATTTTTAAGCTACAACAATTTTTAATTTGCTTTTATTTGCTGTTTTTATTTCATAGAAAGCAAACAAGGAAGAAATAAACTTGAACTCAATTCTTGAACATTATAAAAGGTTTCTTCAAGTCTAAAAGAAAACGTCAAAAAACTTGCTTTCAGATCTTGATCAATGTAAAAGGGTCGTTATGATTTTTATGTGGCTTGTCCACTTTACATTACCCCCCGGCCATACGAGAAAGTACAACTTCGAAAAACTCTAAAATTCACACACACACACTCACAATCTGGCAACTTGCAGCTCTTCTGGCAACGAATTTTCAGGGGCAGTAAATTTTTGGCACTTGCAAGCAAGTGAATATCGAACATAGAAAAAACAACGTTGTTCAAAATTGTTTACAAAATAGTACTGTTTGGTGAATGTATAGAAATATCTATAGTTTCCACAATAGCAGTTCCACAACATTTAATCAAATGATTTTTTTTTTTTCAAAAACTACTTTTTCTTTGATTCTTTGTAGCATTTCGATATTGAAACGACGCTAGATGCATGTAAATGTAAAAATTGATGTAAAGCTATCGTCATCATTAAGAACTCAAATTGAAATTTTGTATAATTCATAAAGGGATAAAAACTCGCAAGCATTAAGGATCTCAAAAACCGATCGGTTAAACCGTACACTGGTTTTTTACCCTTCGGTTAACCGGTTTTTTAAGGTTATTATCTGAGTCTGGTTAGACTCCGCTTTCTTTTAGAAACCGAAAGTTACAACATTAGTTTTGTGACAAACCGTTTTTGATATCTGGCAAAACAGGAACAAATTCAACGAAGCAATGAGTCACAGCAAGACAACGTTACTATCTCCCAGAGGCAATTTTGGCTGTGCCTGATTTAAATGTAAAAAGATGTCACCAATGATAAATATATAGTAAAACAGAGAAAGAATATGTTTCGCAATTCGTTGAAAAAGTTTTGATAAACGTTAGTAAATTTAAATATTATTTTGAGAAATTCCACGGATTTTTCCTTTGCTAATTTAAAAATGTCGTCTATAGTGTGGAAATTCTTTTTGAATCTAGACAGAAATCAAGCTAAATGTTTTTATGAACCAGATTAATGGCCAATACTGTGTTGCTTAGGTATTCCAGTGGGCGGAAGTATGTGGGCGTGACACTCTATAAAAACTTCTAAACGCCTGGACCGATTTCAATGAAATTTTGTATGAGAGTTCAACTGCAACCAAAATAAAACATGGGCTATTTAAAATTCCAAAGGCTTCCGCAAGAGGGCGCTTTAATTAGTGCGTTTTAAAGGCATAATAAATCCTAAACACCTGTACGGATTTTAATGAAATTTGGTATGCAGGTTCAACTGCACCCAAGATAAAGCCTAGGTAAAAAAACGGGCGGAAGTATATGGGCGTGGCACTCTATAATAACTTCTAAACGCCTGGACCGATTTTAATAAATTTGGTATGAAGGTGCAACTGCTTTCAAAATAAAACATAGGCTATAGAAAATTCCAAAAACTTCCGCAAGAGGGCGCTTTGCTTTAATTAGTGCGATTTAAAGACTCAATAACGCATAAACACCTGTGCCGAATTTATTGAAATTTGGTATGAAGGTTCAACTGCACCCAAAAAAAAAAAATAAAATATAAAAAATTTCAAAGATTTTCGCAAGAGGGCGCTTTAAGTACTGCATTGTAAAGACTCAATTACTCCTAGATGCCTTGACCGATTTTACTAAAATTTGGTACGTGAAATAACTTGACCCTGTAACAGAATTGAGGCTATTTAAATTTATATTTGGCTCATTCACGTAAAAACGGATGAACCGATTTTGATGAAACTTGGTAGGTATTTAAAAGTTCAAGGGCCGTTTTATTCACTTTTTCTAACTTGAGCTAACTTGAGAAGTTTCAATAACTTTTATTAACTTGACTTTTTGTATAACTTCCCAAGTTTTGAATTTTAATTTCGCAAGTTAAAATTTAATTTTATTCAGTTTTGTAAATATCAAGTGACGCTTTCTGAGTAGAAGTAAAGACAAGTTATAAATATTCAAGTTATGAAAAAATCCTAGGGAAATTGATGATATTTGACAGACATAACTTGAGAAATTAATTTGAAATATTCTAGTTTCAATGGAATACAAGAAGCACACATATGTGCGAATAAAAGTAACATAAAACATATAAAATATTAATCAATTTAATGCTGAATGAGAAAAATGGCAATGTAAGAAACAAAGAGAAATAATAACTTGCACAATGGCAACGTGGTCCTGTCAGCAACTTAAAGAAATTGATGCTTGAACACTAATCAATAAATGGATTTCGCTCATATATTTTTCATCGCTTCAAAGAAACAGCTTTATCTTCAACAAATGGAGCTACTTAAAAAGAATTGGACCTAAAACAGAATTTGAATTTGCCGATGGCTTAGAACCCAAAGCAGCTATAGTGACTCAAGGAGATAATGTTACAATTTGATATTTCCACTCTTCAGGTGGACTGTAATGTAGTATCAGATACTCTGTAATTTAATTATTTAATAAATTATGTAATTGTTTGACATATGTTTTGGAAAATGTCATTAACAAGAGGCCTATTCATGAGGCCACGCTTTCATCGAGAGCAAAACTCTTTTAATAAATCGTATATGTTCGGGTAAACATTTACTTTTAGGAAAGCCTTACAACTCGTCAACATGGTTTTTAAATGTTAGATCCACTGTGTCTATTCTTGTTAATTTTGCATTATTGACTGCATGTGGTAACGAAGTTTACAATATTTACGCAGAATTTAGTAAGCACTTCATAAGTAAGTATATGATTCATGCATATTTTGTAAGCGGGATTGGATCGTATATTTTAGAGATCTTCTTTAATTCCAATTAAACTAATTTGAATTAAAATTGGTTTTATCTAATGCACTTGTTAAAAAACCGATACATTCGTTCCTCCATAACATCTTTCTTTTATAAACTTTTATAAGCTTACTAATGTTGAATTTATTAACCATGTGCCGAACAAATAATATGTTAACTTTTAACTTCTTTAAATCGAAGAGTACCTTTTTAAAAACTACAACGTTTTTAGTGCTAATTTGCCATAAGATCAACTCCAAAGTATTTTAAAAATTGATGTACATAAAGATCTAGAATAAGCATGATTAGTTATAAAGTTGCATATTTCTTGAATACAGTTTTGCATAAAAATCCGCCCTCTAGTCATAACAGCTTCAATTTCTTTAACTCGTTCATACAAACGAAACTGTTTGTGATTGAAACAAAAAACAAAAGTTATTCCGAATATCCCAAGTTAGAACTCATAACTGCTCAATTTTTGGAAGTTAAAAAATCACAAGTTGACGCCAGTTATCAAACAAAGTTATGCATAAGCTTGAATTTCTAAAGTTATGTTTGACAACTTGAAGTGGATAAAATGAATAAAGTTAGAGACGCCGAAAAATCCCAAAGTTATTCTTTAATCTTAAGTTATAAAAGTGAATAAAACGGCCCTAAAAGTTTCTTTCGACAAAAATTAAGGAATGAGCCGAAGTCAAGTCATGCAAACGAAGTCAAGAATCAAAGACGAACGTAAAAAAAGAAGTTTAACGAAACAGAAGCTATATAAAGATGAAAAAAAATTAACCGAACAGTATCGACCAGAAACGAAGTTGAGCAAAGAAAATCCAAAAATTGAATGGATTCTAAAAGGATTTTTTAAAATTGGATTTTTTGTGAGATAAAATTGCATATTAAATGCATGCTTAGAAAAACTTTAAACGCATTTTTCTCGAAATGACTTTTCAAACTGGACTCAGAAAAAAGTTACTCGGTAAAAGTCTATAGACTTTGCTACAGAGAATGCTTTTCTCTAAATGCGATACTAAAAATTCTCTAAAAATGATAAAAAGTTTCTATGAAAAAGAGAAATCTATAAAAATATATCGTTTTTAGAGAAAAATACTTTTTATTTTTGAGAAAATATTTGTTTTTATTGAAGAAAATACTTCTCATAGTGAATTTTTTATCAAAATATAGGAACAATTTTTAATTTTCAAAAAATTGTTCTTTATAAATGAGAATTTTTTTGTGCAAGAAAAATATTTACCATTTAAGAGACATTGAAATATTTCCATTTCCTAGAAGCGAAGAAATATTTCTTCGAAATTGTGTAAATTTATTCTTATTGAAGAAAATTTTATTTAAAAAAAAGAAAATTGCTATTATCGAAAATAGAGAAATTTTTCACCGGAGAAAGATGTGTTTTTTTCTGAGAGTGGGTGACATTTTCCTCAGAAACCAGACGTCAGATCGAGACGTTAAAGATGTAATTTTTTTTATCGTGTCTGTCAGGAACAGTTTTACGGAAATTTGACTAAACACTTTCGACGGAAGGAGGTTGCCCCCTCCTTAAAACCCTAAAAATTAATAATTTTCAAAAATTTTAAAATTGAATTGATATTTTAAAAAATGTTAAAATGAGAGCAATTTTAAAAATTGTCCTTTTTCTGTGCTCGAGGCACAACCCCGAGTAACACCGGGTTACATCCGCTATTATACAAATATATTTAAAAAAATCTTTTCGGTGAATCAGTAAACCGGGTTTTGCCTCTAGGTTTTAACCGATCGGTTAAAGCGCTTAACAAAACACCGAAAACCAGTTAAAAAAATAATTGGCATCCCTAGTAAGCATACTACACTTAACTATTAAACTCGGACTTGCAAGCGTTGAGTACTTTTCGAAGATAATATATATTTTGTACTTGCTATTACTTATACGTGTGTTCACAGTGTTAATCAAGGATTGAAAGCAATTTTTTGAATTAAAAAACAATTTAACTTGACTATGTACTGCCAACTTTTTCCCCTTTCGATTTGCAGGGGGGAATTGGCCTACAAACTCAGAAAATTTACTTTAATTCTAGACTAATGTAAAATGGGTATTTGTTATATAATCGTGGAAATTTATAGTTTATGTGACTTTTTAAAAATGTTATTCTGTTTAAGTAATATAATAATGGTTTTCATGAATCAAAAATGATATATGTAAATATAGTTCAATTGTGTACCCCATTAAAATGAATTTACAATTACATTACAATTTTAAGATTTTTTTATTCATAAATAAAGATTGTCTAATTTTCAAATAAAAAAATAATATTACATGAAAATTTCAAGGCGAATTTACATATTTTAATCAAAACGATGACAGTGAACATTGAATGATGGCACTTATATGATTTTTTCTGAAAAAAATCATTATTCAAAGTCTTAATATTAAAGATAATGTATCCAAACACCAAAGATGGCACAAAGCATTATTGGTCGATTTATTTCATTATAGTTTAAAAAAATAATAGCTTAATTAACGATTCAATTTATTTCTATTGAAAAATTCTCACGACACACACTTAGCAAGCACGACGAATTCCAAGATATCTTATAATAATTTGTCGCGCACTTTTTTTAATTAAGCGTATTTAAATCTTTTTTGATAGTTAATAAGTTTAAGTTATTAAAATAGCCGACAACGAACCAAGAACGCACGAAACTATTCACAATAGATAGCAAAGAAGTATAGCGGCAATGTTGCCACCTGCTCAGTCGGAGAGGGGTGAGTTCACATGAAATAAAACTAAGTGGACAATTGACTGATATATGACACAACACCTAGATACATCGAAAAACCAAGAACAGACCTTTGCTTTCAGCTCGACAGCAGAACGATTTCACAGTGCAACAAAAACCAGGTTTTGGGGTGCTTTCTAAGGTTGTGGTTATAGTAAACGCGATTCAGACAGGCAGCTAGTGGGCAGGCTGAAATCTGTGTGAAAAAACGAGATGCAAATAGCTATTTATCTCGCTTGTTCACATTGCCTGTCTGCCTGCCTGTCTGACTCGGCGTTCACTATAATCGCAACCTAATTGCGGGTTCAAGGTAGACTCGAACCCTCACACAATTCCACCGATTGGAGTCAATAATTTACCTATTCGGACGAACTAGGCTCGAGTGCGGGAGGGCCTAACATGGACGAACACTAATTGACGTAACTAAGGACTACGACTCTACTGGGTATAGAATGTGAAGAAATGGTATCGAAGTTACAAGGACTATTAAACCGAATACCAATGAAATTTTAATAATAAAATCCAACTACACGCAGTGGGTAACCACCACACAACACAAAATACTCTCTGATTACTCTTTGGTCCAGGTCCCTGCGCTGCTCCGTTGGTGTCCTCCGACACCGCTTCCCGTAATCCCACGACCTCCATAGTTCACGAACACTGCTTCATTTTTTGCGACTCATTCACGTATTACTTGTTTTTTTCCAACCAATCAGTATCACTGTTCAGAACGAATTGAACTCGCAAGAAACATTGCGGATCTCGATGGTTAGGTTCCACACAATGGAAACCTAAACGCAGCCATCTTTTTGCCAACGTAAATGTGATTTTCGCAGAAACTGGTATTCAACTTGAAAAGTTTTACTCACACCCATTTTTTAAATTCCTTAGAGGCGTATATTTGAGTTAATTTAAATAAAAACCTCCCTACCCACTAAACAAAACATTTTGGCGGCACCTGCGTTAGTGTTAGTGTGACACGACTCCACACTTACATTCCACGATGGCCCACCCTCATCGTGAATGAGCCTGGGGATTTGACGTTTGAATCGCAAGTTTCGTTCACGTTCAGTGCGTTTCGAAAGTCGTGGTAGTCAGTGCGTGCAGTCACTCGTGTGATTATGGGATTTTATTTATGTCACGACATAGAAAACAAGATCAGCTCCAGAAAGCACAGTGGAACCAGTATTTGCCACGTTTGGAAAAATAGCAACACAAATAACCAGCAAACCTCTGTCTTGAAAAAGAGTATTTCGCACAGCAGTGCCATCAAACACGTAGTGCAATCAGAATACCGAAAATAAAGGTATTTTAATATCAACCGATATTGATATTAACATAAAAGTGAAGAGTGATTTTATTCTAAAACTACACCCAGCAGTGCCGTGGGCCACCAAGGAACACCTAGACAAATCTGTGAAACAGATTTTGAAATGCAACAAATTAATATATCAGAAATCTGGAGTTTAGTTAAGTACCAACAATTTGCGTTGGACACGGTTTTTTCGAAGTTTGCCAAAGTAACATTTTTCGAAATAATAGGTGCGTTAAGGCTCTAAAAATGTTCTGAAGGTATAACATATGTAGTTAAAGTCTTACCGCAGCTAGTTTTGCTGATATTTGCTTTAAGTTATTAATTAAATGCTGTAAATAAAGTTTTTTACCATTTTGAGCTCCTTTACCTTATATGGTTTTGTAAACGAATTTATAAAATCTGCAAAAGAGCAGAGCTTTTAACAAATGTTAATTTGTACGAAAATTGCTGTTTAAAACCTAATTTTTAACTTAAAATGTAATTTTCAACATATATAACATACAATTTGGTAATATCCTTGCCATAGTTTTCGAGTAATAATGGTCACCGATGTGAAAAAGTTTAATTGCTTCCTTCTCTGGGATGTTTATGCCTAATACAGTAACTATTGAGATGTTATGTATTCGAAAAATACAAAAAAAGTATAGTTGAAACTTGGTCGCCTATAAGCTTTAATGGTTAAAAACTTGAATTCCTCATTCCTATAGGGAAAATAATTTATTACTAAGAAAATTCTGCTTGAAATATATAAAAAGATCATGTCGTCCAGCATATTACCTACATCGTTTTAACTCTCAAAGAAATTTTCGCGTTGCTTTGCCGTCTTACATTGTTAGACGACATGTTAGACGATCTGAAAGGAGCTGATCAATTTCAAACTATGTTGATAGTTGTTGGAATACCTTTGCTTGTTTGTATGTTTGTTGTGCTCATATTTAATCAGAAAATATTGGACAAATTGTGAATAAACACGGTAAGTAGAGTGAATAAATTAAATAAATAAATTGAGCATTATCTAAAAATGCATTGTGTGGATGTTTGAGTGGATGCTTGAATAAGTTGTTTATTTAATTAGAAATTTTATTGCTTAATGTTTTCCTTTGTATTATTTGAACGGAAAATGTATATAAATGTCTGCGCTAACACCAATAATTGTGACACAAACGCCAACGCCACAGCCACGAACACCACTAGCGGCGCATAGTTCGCAACCAAACACCAGCACGACAACGTCACAGCCATCACCGAATACACAGTCGCCGGTTAGACGTTCGCGATCTTGATCGGTCGATCTTCACGGTCTCTGGAACGATCTCACTTCTCGTTACCTGTAATCGTTGATTACAATAATGTACGCTTCGCATTCGTAGCTGGTAAGCGCTTAGGGTCAAAAATGCTACACACTATCGATGAACATCAATTGTATCGGATGAAAGGAACAAAAAACGTTACGCAGTAAAATTGCTTTAAAAACAAAGAAGGCTGTCCTGCTAAAGTTTGTTTGGACCTAACTGCCTATGTTTGTTACCGCAAGGCTGGATATGTTCCACACAACCATGGCGTTAACAATGAAATCGATAAAATACAGCTGATGGATAAAATTAAGCGTAGCTGTCGTATTGCAACAACATCCATTACAACGGCTCAAACCGTTCACCAAGTTTTTAACGAAATTGGACGAAGGTATTATTCAGTCATTACTTATAAATCTACAAATGACAATATTCCGAATTGGATGTGAATTCGGCGAAATCTTCATCGAATAATAACTACTTCAGTCCCGGCATCAACAAAAAATGTTTGCGATGTCATTGAATCATTGAATCAAAATGCAGAAATGATGTCTTATTTGGATCGACTGCAAAGACAAACAACAATAGTACTCTATTTTTTAAAAATAATGTGAACGAGCAGCGCTTCGTCTGTGTACGTTGTGTTTGCTTCGGACACAATAATTGTTGGCATCACTTCTTTGCACGAATAACGGCACATTGCGATGGAAGGCACGTTTATAGCTACGACAGGCAACGATTTCACGCAATTACTTATTATTCATATTGAATTTTTGCAAAAGGTATTTTATTTATTTTGTTATTACTTTGGTTTTTATTATAAGCATAAATTTTTATTTTGATACTAAATTTCAGAAATGAACAGCATTTATTTACTGCATTAAACATAGTAGTAATCGGTAAACTTTTGGTGGCAATGAAATTTAATTTCCATTGCCAGTGCCTAATATTTTACTGAATACTTGAAAAAATGCTGTAGAAAGAATATTTTACCGACTACTGAAAAAAATTGCAGTAAAAATTAAATTTGACTGTTGCTGAAAAATGTTAGTGGTAATTTTAAATCATATCAAAAAATGGGTTTAATATTGCAGTGTGTTGTTTAGTGCATCGCAAAAATTTATTTTTACTGTAATTTTTCAGTACTATATACTATTCTATTCTATTACTGTTTATATTCTTTTCAGTAAATTAAATTTAAATATAAATGAAGTAAAAAATGTTCTTCAAATGTATTTACTTCAGTTGTCAAATTAATTTCTATAATTGATATCCGTTTCAAAATCATTGCATTGAAAAATTGAGAATTGCATTGACAGATGAATTTTTAAAAGAAAACTTATATTTTGACTTACGGTGCTTGTAACTTTTTTATTTGTGACGTTATGGAATAACGTTGTGGTGATAACTTGAACGAAATTAAATTTTCATTTTAAAAAGTTATTATAATATGTAATTGTTGTAGATATATGATGTTATGGGTTAAGACCCAATGACACCACCCCACATATACAATGTTTTGCTCGCATCATGACGGGCAATCACGCATTATTGTCTCCTATGCCTGGGACACGCTGTGTAATGAAATATATATGAGTGGCTTAGAATCAAAACTCACAAGCTCCACTTTTTGAAAAAATTGAGTTAATGATGCAGTTTCGTTGATTTGAATGAATAATATGGCTAGCCGAAAGAAAATGTTGCAAATCTTTGAATCTCCGTCGTCCACAACAGGGACTTTATTGAGTTTGGTTGCAAAATTCACAAAAGTGGGCAAAGTATTGGTTTCAAAACTCACCAACTCCTTAAAACTAGCAAAATCAAACAAGTCAACGCTACATTTGATGTCGTACGAGTGGAATTAGTTCATTCGTGTTGTTTTGTGTCTGAGAGTAAATCGTGAATTTTGTCTTGGTGTTTTAAGACAATAAATAATTAATTAAATAATGGAAAGAAATGCTAGGACAGTGCAAGATGGGGAAACCCCAAGGAAAAAGTTGAGGCAACCAGAAAATTGGCAAAGGAATAAAGAAAAAATAATGCGGTTAATAAATATTAGTATATTACTTGCTTACATGAAAATTTGAAAAATATGTATTACAAAAATTCATAGACATTCATCGGTTATGCTGCTAATTCCACCTAAATGTGGTTATAAAACTAGTAAAACTAGTTCTTTGCAAAGAACTAAAAATGAGTAACCTCAAACATTTCCACGCTCCAATGTATTTGAAAAAAGATAAAATTTATCAAGATAATTTTATCTTAAAACATTTAAAATCTAACACAGTCAAAAGAAGAAGGCCTATAACTAATAAAGGCAAGGCTCGGAACATGCAAAAAAAGTATTTCATCAGGAATACCAAGAAAAAACGTGTTCCAGTGTGTTGCAAAACTTTTATTGATGTTCTAGGTATATCTAGATTTAGAGTAAATCTAATAGCAAAAAACTTTTTTGAAAATGGAGAAATGCCCAAAGAAAAAAGGGGAGGAAATAGAAAAGAAACTGCATTCCTACCAAAAAAAGAAAGTGTGATGAATTTTGTTAGAAAGTTTAAAGTGATCGAATCAAACTACTGCAAAGCTCAAAGTTCAGGACGTCATTATTAGCCATCTCAGCTATCCATTAAGAAAATGTGGAAGGAATATATGAAAGAGCAATCAAATGCTATCTTAAAAGTAAAAGAAAACTACTTCAGGGATACATTCAAAAAATATTTTAACCTAGGATTTGGAACACCAAGAACTGATGTCTGCTCAACATGCCTGGAACTTTCAGAACAAAATCAAAAGGAGCGCTGATGATCAAAGAAAGCAAAATCTAATTACGCAAAAACGTAGACACACGCTGAGAGCGACGGCATTCTTCAATTTGTTAAAGAATAAAAAATGTGACTTGCTTATTATTAGCTTTGATTGTCAGAAGAATTTACCGCTACCAAAACTACCAGATCAATCAACCTACTATAGCCGCCAAATTTGCTTATTTAATTTTACGATTGTCAAGGGTCCTTCAGGCGGTTCACTAAATAGAAATACTGTAACATCTTACTGTTGGACTGAAAATCAATATCGGAAAGGTACAATTAATTACCGTGAGGTACTCTGCTATTTTTAATAATTTCTACATTTAAATATAGGTTCAAATGAGATTGATTCATTTGTTTTCGATACTCTGAGCAAGCTGGATATGTCGAGCTATTCAACTGTAAGGTTAGTGAGTGATGGAACCCAAAAATATTACTGGAGTAGAGTTAGTATTTCCTATCACTGGCCATAGCTTCATACCACCAGACAGAGTCTTCGGATTGACTGAAAAACAAATAAAAAAAATTGAGGCAATAGTTACACCTGAACAATATACTGATATCATGAAAGAACATGCACAAATAAAAAAACCAGGGAATTTTGAAATTTATGATTGGAAAAGCTCAAAAACTAATGTTTTAAAAGCCCTTGCAGATTGGCATTTTCAAATTCGAAATTCCAAAAGAATCTTTTTCACACGATCAAAAAATAAAAAGAATATCCTAGTTCGGGGAGAAAACACGTACTCTAATATGCTCAACGACCCAAGAAGCATTTTGCGAAAAGATATGCAGTTGAGTCAATTAAAACCAGAAGTTATTAGAGTCAGCTTGGTTGCTTTACATCCTGAAAAAAACTGACGTTACGAATTTGCTGGAAAAACATTATGGTGCAGATTGGAAATCATGAGCAGAACTTAAATTTTACAAGGACATTCTAAAAGCCCCTGAGATCTTAGATTTGGATAAAGATGAAGAAGTAATGTGTGAATTTCAAGCGGAGCAGATTCCATCAAGGGTTTGAACATCCAAAATATTTTAAGGTTTAAGAGTGATTCATTTTTTTTTTCTTTCTATTTGAAATAACCTTGTTATGAAATACATTTTTTACTTTTGTTTAAAAACACTTTTATTGCTATTGAAATATTAAATCAATTATTACAACACTAAGAAATTGTCTTGTATAAATTTAATGAAACGTACAATATCGCATTTTAGGTGCAATACTCACAATATCCAAATTGGTTAGTTACATAAATCATAAAATCCATGATTTTGCTGCAAAAGTCACAATATCCAAAAGTATTTCTCGTTATTCTACTATTCAATGTTCATAGAAACATTTTTCGTTTTTCTTGAGTCAAATGAAGATAGATTGCGTTGAAATAAAGGAAACACTAAGGTTACAGGACATAACATGCTCTTGTGAGAAAGAAATCAAATTTATCTCAGAACCGGTTAAAGTGGAGCTTGTGAGTTTTGATTCTAAGCCACTCATATAATATATATAAAGTTAATCATGAAATATAAAAACACAAACATTTTCTCGTTTTTAATAAAAACATCCCCTGAAGATGTTGACAAACAATCAACGAAACGTTGGGAAAAAGTATGAATTCAATTTTTGATTCAATTGCATAAAAAGAGTATTGATCCGAAAAGCCTATTCAAGGAATTGAATTCAAGAATGCATATGACTTAAACTGATCTACAAAAGTAACATAATAATGAAAACATATGTTTAAAATAGTTAAATGTGTTTCAACAAAATTCCATATGTGATTAATTTCCTATCTTTTCGATTTAGCGAATTTTTACTTGTTCGCACTTTCCCTCTGCGACAAACTTAAAGAGACATTGCCGAAACTCAAATTATTTTACTTTTTAGAAATGGAATTATATTAAAAAGGGAAAATAAATAATTTGATGAAATTGTGCACATTATTATTAAATAACTCAACGTAAAAAATGCATAAAAATATGCACACAATTATAAAAGAGTACGTTCAGTACTATGTTCAACAAAAAATTAGCAACAACTTTTCCTAAACTTTCCTTAATTGTGTTTAATTAGTTTATTCCTATTTTTCTAAAATAAATCGTATTCTCTACAAGGGAAGAAAAAAAACTTCTTGATCTGAACTTCTTGAAACTTCTTGGATTTTAATCTGAATGTCTATTAATATTGGGTACTAAAACGATTATTAACATTATAAGATTTTTCTAAGTGTATTGGTAATAATGCATTGCAATTTTGAAGGCAATAATTCATTTGGATTAATTCTATTTGCCACATTTGTAATATTGCAATTGTAATATTGCCACATATGATAATATGTATATAAATAAATTTTAGTTAAATTAAAATAGCCGACAACACGAACCACGAACGCACGAAACTATTCACAATAAGTAGTAAAGAAGTGAAGCGACAAGGAGAGACTTGAACCCTCGCACGACTCTACCGGCTTTCATCAATAATTCAATAATAATTATAATTCACCTGTTTTTCCACAGAGTCAGGTCTTAATCCCGCGACTCATTCACGTATTACTCTTTGACAACCACTAAGTATCACTGTTCAGAACGAATTGAACTCGCCGGCAACATTGCAGACTTCGACATTTAGGTTCCACACAATGGAAACCGGTATTCAATTTGGAAGTCTTTACTCACACCTATTTTTGAAATTCCTTAAAGGATTTTCCAGGCGTATGTTTGAGTAAATTTAAACTAGGTCGTAGCAATCGCTTAGCAAGTACCTAAGCTGGCCACATAAATAGGTACGTTGAAGATACAAATTAGTTGGGTCGTTCGCTTTAAAATATTTTTTCTTAAATCTGTAAAAAAAGATATATTATATCTTTCGACTATCTTAAACGAAAAAATTAAATGTTTTTAATTTATTCGAGTTTTCTTCCATTTTTATGTTCCAAAATCACGTGTGAGGTCATTAATATATATATAATAAACATTACTATATATAAAACTCTAAAACGGCAAACAGTTTTGTTCAAGATTTTGTAAAAATATCTCAAACGGTATAAGATGAAGATGAACGATAAAGTGAAATTTGTGTGAAAAAACGTGCCATTTAGCCATCGTAATTCTTTGTAAGTGAAAAGTTTATTTTGTTTTTAAAATAAAAAAAAAACTAAAAATCCACTTTTTGAGATAAAACCAAATTAAAGTTTTTCAGAAAGTTGGCAACTCTAGCACTAAAATTCCAAAAATATTTAATTTTTTTAAATCGCTTTTCTAGTTTTCTAATGATAGGAATGTTTCCATTTACTAAAATAAGCTAACATAAGATGGAGATATGATTTATTAGAAATGACTTAATTTTTAAGATTGTTGCTTTTATAAAAAAATTGGTATCTTCATAATATTTTACAAAATTATGGTGATAAAAAAACATATAACTGATATTCTTATAAGTAGAAAAGGAACCTACTAAGAGCATTTGATACATTTTTGGAAAAAATTTGCCATATATTTTTTTGGTGCAATGAATATGATAATTCAAATAATAATATTTAACAATTTCATAATTTCTCGTTTTCACATACGTTGACAGACTAACACTTCTATAATTTTTTTCTTACTAAATCTAAAAAATAATTATTTAATTTATTAACTTTTGAACACCGAAAGCTTTAGAAATATGCTTAAAAGAAATATTTAAGTGAACACTCAAATCCAAAGATGTTGTGTAAAAACAATTAAAGGCAATAAAAATCCAATTGGATTATTTCGGTTTTTTCACACAATAAAAAAAAAACAGCGAACATTCGTTTTTAATCACTTATTTAAAATGAGCGTTTGAATTAAAAATTCAGGAACTTTGTTCACGACCGGCGCTTAATTATCTGAATGTTTCTTGTAGATTGATTTGCTTACTTCTCTTTCTTATTTCTTATTGTTTTCATTTCTCCACGATAACGCAAAAACGAAAACATGAAGAACAGCAACAACGCAAACCTAACCGATGACGCACGCACAACAAAAAAAAAACACTGACGCTGCTAGTAATTTTTTTTCTGAACGGACATTCTATTTAAACCTTCATTTTTAATGAACGTTTGAAACGAACGTTCGTTGATTTTTGAAGTTGTGTGTAAAATTTCTTGAGGAAATACGCAACAGACAAATTTTCCGTGATAAAAAAAATGCTTTTATCTTTCGATCAGACATGCACAACGAAATCAACAGAATTTGTTCTGTTTCGTTGAGGCAGAAAAAGAAATTATCAAAATTATTTCGTTTTTTAAATAACGTTAAAAATTTATCAAATCAAATTTCGTTTCGTGGAAAAACGAAAAATTTTCTATTATTTTCTCCTATGCTAAAGCTGGTATGACACTTGCTTTTTTCGCATTTTTAAGATCTTTAAAAAAGCAGCGGGTAAAAGGGAAGAATATACTTTTTAAAAAAGGATAATTATAGCAGTCCGTTGAATTTAGCATTTTAGTGTTATTTTGAATTTTGTCAAAAATTATGAATTCCTTACATAAAACTGGAAAAAATTTGTTAAAATATTATAAGTCGAACTTTTTTGCAGTTCTTGTGTTAATTTGTGTTTATTTGGTTTTGTACATTCATTATAAATAAACAATAAAAAAAGTATATTGCGAAATGTCAGAATTTAATGTGCCCCTGTCAGATTTTAAGCTGAGAGAGGCTGAAAGAGTAAATATTTTTTAACAGTTTTCAACCATTGAAAATAACTGTTCTGCATTTTTTTGGACTTGCAGCGTACTGCTCACACCAACTAAAAATTATATAGCTTCGTTGGTGTGTTGCTCTTTTTGTATTTTTAAGATATTAAAAATGCGAAAAAGCAAGTGCCATACCACCTTAAACAAAAATTTCTTCGGATCCAAACAAAACGAAATTTTTTGTTGAAATTAACATTATTTTCAACGGTTGATTGGGACAAAAACGAAAAAATTTGATATCGTTTTCTCCGAAACGAAATAAATATTTTTCGTTTTTGGAATTAACGTTTTTTTATTTATTTTGCTTCAACGAAACGAAAAAATATTTCGGTTATCGTTAAAATTAACGATAACGTGCATGCCTGCGTTCGATTGCAAACGAAATAAATCTGCTTTTAAATAACTTTAAGAATCATTTAAGAAATTTATTATTTAATATATTTAATGGATTGCTGATGAAAACAAAATAATAGTAAATTTCTTTTCAAATACTCTGCGACATTTACGCGCTCATTGTTCCTTGCCCACTTAAAATTGTTAATGTTTTGTAGTTGTAACAGTAAAGAACAAAACTGGATTAACATGTGCAAGATTCCTTAGCAGCGCTGAGCTGCAATTTATGGAATTACAAATGTCTGTCAAACAACAACAAATGTTGTTTATGAAAGAAAATAAGCCTAAAATAAGAATTAAAACTGCAAATTTATTTTATTTAACAGGGTTCTCCTACATATGCAAATATAAACGGATTTCATGTTTTGTGTTTTATTTTCTAACTATTTTCCTTCATAAATAAAATTCGTACTCTTAATTTTTACTATTTTACTATTTATTGAAAAATAGCTGTTGCAGCGAAAAACATTCGCCGCAAGATTTTTTCTGTCGTTTCATGTCGTTCGGTTTTTTCATTGACTGATACATACATACACAAGCATGTTAGAAGAAAACAATTTCAGCGAATAACAACAACAAAACTCACGGATATATTATTTTCAATTAACTTTTAAACTAAATGGAATTTGAAAAAACTTCCTAAGAAAACAACCTTCGTTAGGAAGTGTAGAACAGCACAGAAAAAGAAATTTTAAGATCGGTCAATCCATTCGAGAGTTTAAGGTCTCTAAACAGCTTCAAACAACCTGTTCCATGGGAGCTTCGCTCGCTCGCTCCAATAATAACTTTCCTTCCGACTAAATAAAACATATTTTGGCGGCACCTGCTTTAGTGTTATTGTGGCACTACTCCAAATTTACATTCCACAATGGCCGACTCTCATTGTGAATGAGCCTTGAGATTTGACATTTGAATCGCAAGTTCCGTTCGCATTCAGTGCGTTTTGAAAGTCGCAGTTTTCAGTACGTTCAGTCACTCATGGGATTGTGGGTTTTCCTTTTGTCACGACATAGAAAACAAGAGCAGCCCCAGAAAACACAATGGAACCAATATTTTGCCACGTTTGGCAAAATAGCAACACAAATAACTAGAAAGCCTCTGACTTGAAAAGCTGTGCCATCTCACACGTAGAGCAATCAGAATACCAAAAATAAAGGTATTTTCATATCAACCGATATTGATATTATCATAATAGTGCAGAGTGATTTTATTCTAAAACTAAACAAGAAACTTATTGCCACGAGTGTCAATACATGATGTTATTTTTGCTAAATGTGATGGCAATGATACACGCAGCTATGTTCATTATTGCCATAAGAATTATTTCTGCCAATTTATGGCACTAATGCACTTTATATGTAAATAATGCACTTTGCATTAAAACCTTCTGTCGTTTAAATTAATGCCATAAAGAATTTTATTAAATTTTATGGCAATAATTCACATGCCGTTAATTCGCTACCTAATATGAATTATTGCTATAACTAATTTGCTGGCAATAATGCACATGACGTTAATATTCAACTTAATGTGCTTATGTGCACATGGTTTCAATGCCTAGCGCCCAAATTTTCTGACTTAAATTGAAAAACATCCAATTTCTTCAATTCCCGTGCACACCATTTTTAAAATTCAAGTTTTTAAGAGACTGGGAACAAAAAAATTATGTAAGCCAGAAATTTTAAAATTATATATAAGCCACTAGTCAACATGAACTCGAAAGACTTTTTGTCATCTATGAAAAAAAAAATCCTTGAAGCAAAATATCACGTTTTAACCCTGCATGCCCAATGTTAGTCGTTTCGACTAACATCATTTGAGTTTACTCTCACAACTTTTATCTCTCTTGATCTATCGGTTTCTCTTTACACATTGTGGCAGTTGATTCAGTCGCAAAGCAGGTGTCGATGAAAACAGTCGTGTGGTGTGATTCAGTTAAAGGGTGAGTAAGTTTTTGTAAAAGTCACGTAGTCAAAACGACTAACATTAGTTTTATTACAATTTTTTTTTTTTTTTTTTTGTGAAGAACATGGCAGCGTCAAGTTTAGCGGATAATGAATGATTTTATTGGCAATGTCCGATAGCTATGTGATCACACACTCAACATGGTGAGCGAGAAGAAAAAACCTCTTTCGCGGCGTGATTTCATGAAGCAACTGCATTCGTCCCTTGTTACACCATATATGGAAGAGCGGTTAAAGGCTCGCACACTCAACTCAAGCCTACGAGAAAACATACAAAATATTGTATTAAAACCAGTTGAAGACTTTAATAACGAGAGGAGAACTCCAAAAACAAGCAACAAAAGAAAGATTTGTGCCCTCTGCCCCTATCAGAAACACCGTATGACGAAAGCAATGTGCACAGTATTCGCAAAAAGTATCTGTGGTGAGCACAAAGTTGAGGTCTGCGTCTTCTGTTCAAAACATTGAATTTTTATTATTTTTTTATTTTATTTACTTGAAGTAATGCTTTAATTTTACAACGGCTGAAAGCCTTGTTTGTTTTTATGTTTACAAATATTTTTTATTTATTTTTGAAAATAACGTGCAGTTTAGCTGAGACTGAATTAAAGAATCTATTCAAAACATGCCAAAATAAATCAAAAACCAAAGCTAATATTTTGTTGTTTGCATTTTTAGAAACAAAAAACTATGCTTTATTTAATTTTAATAACCCTTAAAACGTTTGAGTCATCACTAGTTACTTAGAATAGATTTAACAGC
Organism: Tetanocera ferruginea; assembly: GCA_958299015.1. Taxonomy (NCBI): domain Eukaryota; kingdom Metazoa; phylum Arthropoda; class Insecta; order Diptera; family Sciomyzidae; genus Tetanocera; species Tetanocera ferruginea. The sequence continues at coordinate 130,064,888 of OY282640.1, forward strand.
ATATTAGTCGATTCGACTAACAATGGTAATAACGTATAAAAAATATGGTTGGGCATGCAGGGTTAAACAGAAAAATTAATTTTTTTCTTTTAATATGAAAAAACTTTTTAAAAATTAGTAATTAATATGTGAGATTAAAATCATTCTACATCTAACACGAGCTGAGATATAAATGTTTCCGCAAGCGCTTAAATCGCTATACGTAGCAAGGCAACTATGGTTGCCATTTTTAAAGTGTTAAAAATTTGTTTTTCACACAAATCTGAGATGCCCATACATTAATGAAATTTTAATTAAAATATTATCTTAATTTGGATTTATTCTAATACAAAAAAGTTGCATAATAGATGTATAATTTTGTTTCGTTAATTTAAACCAACTTTTAAACCAAGATGAAACCAAATTCTTCATTAAATAAAGCGGAACAAGCAGTGCCATTTGATTTTTAAAATTTTTAATTCAAATCTTCAATAGTTAAAAAAATTATTTTTAATAAATACAACACGTGTTTTAATTGTTTTAAACAAATTTGATTGGCAAACTACATAAATAACGTTTTATCTTAAGAAAACGCTGTTTTTCATTGAGCTCATCTGTTTATATAACTTTTTTGTTTGCTATATCTTGTAGTGTTTTCGCCTTTACTTTTCTTCTACTAAATATTTTTTGTGTGCCTTCATTTTATGTGGAAAACCGTTAAATTTGCGACATATGTGCTTTTGTAAAACGCCATTGCGTGCCATTGTTTGTGTGCTTATATATGCATGACCTTGTCCATTTATTCATGTGAGTGCGTTTGAGTGATCTGGTTTTTGTTTTTACGTTGAGGTATGCGTTTTTTTAGTACAGTCTAGAAAGGATTTGAGGAATTTTTTGAATTTCGTCAAGCCTATCTGAGGTTTGTTTTTTCCGTTTTGTTTTAATTCATCTGTTGAATGAGTGAGTTCTACGGAACCAAGTCGTAGTTCTTACCACAATACCACCACTATAGAGTTATTCCATTTAAGGAAACGTGACACCTTCAAACAGTTTTTTATTTTAATGTTTTAAAATGCGTATAAGTTGAATAAAAAATAAGATATCATTATTTGGAAAAATTAAATATATATTATTTTTTTGGGTAAAAAAAAAATTGTTTTTTATTATTTTAATCACGTATATTGCTACTGGAATATTTTCAAAAAATCATGAAAAAAATCATGGCGGGCGTGGAAAAACAAAAACCACTCGACCGATCGTACTGAAATTTATGTATGTTGCTTAACACTTGTCGATGCATGGACTACGGACAGAAAAATCGGTTCTATAGATTTTGAGTTTTTGGCCAATTTTGTCCAAAAATCTTGACAATTTTCGAAAAAACGCCGCCAATGATATCTTGTTTTTTATTCAACTTATAGGCATTTTAAAACATTAAAAGAAACTTTTTTTGAAAGTGTCACGTCCCTTTAAACAAACCGGGTTACGGAATGACCATCTCCGACTTGGGTCAAATTTTGTAGGAAACAATACTGACAGAAATAAAATCTTAATTTTCAGAGAAATTATATGGCATAATTTGATAATTTTCTCTTAATACGCAAAAACAAATTTTGTAGTTGTTTTTGTTTTTTTTTTTTATATTTTGCTCCTATTTTTCATAAATAAATATATATATATATATTTAAATATTCTTGTACACTACTCATACATTTTTATAATCAAGGTCAATAAAATGTTCTACATGTCTGTACACCAATTTTTTTCATATGGATGACCAGTTTTGGCGCTATTAGAGGAAATATTTTGAAAAAGTTATTCCCCTGCGCTACTATCAACAAAGGCACTGAAAAAGCAGTTCCTTACGGCTATAAGAACACCACTACCACCAACAAAAGAAATATTGGTGGAGTATCTGTTCTTTCTAAATATTTGGAAACTATTGTCAAACAACTCCAAAAAACTTCTTTTTATGTTAAAACTCAGAAACAGAATATTAATATGATGATTTATTTGCAGTTGTTTTTTTGAGTACTATTTTTGAAATTTTGCTGACGGTAAAATATTACACAAAAAGGATTCTGCCGTTTAAAGGGGTTCTAAAGGTGGTTATTTTCTAAACGCCACTATCTTTGAGTCTTAGTCTTAGTTTTAGTTATTAGTCCCGATGTACCATTCCTGATTTTCAATATTGTTTTTTTTTAATTTCTTATATTTATCAAGAGTTCAATTATTTCAATTTATTTTTTGAAAATATTTAATTTTTTGGTTAGTTTGTTGTTATTTATTCAATTATTATTAAAAAAAAAAGTTTGTTAAATATATATTTAAAATTTTAATTATAACAAAAAATTATTTGTTTATTAAAATTTTCATTTTCGGTGCCGGTAGATCTTTCCGTGTAAATGCCCATATATACTGTAATTTAGAAGTAACGGTCTAGAACCTTAATTTAAGATAATTAAAATTTTATAAGTAATATTTTATCAATCATTTTATATTTTAGCAATCATTATTGAAATAAAACAAATTTTCAGCTTGAATTAATTGGAAAAATAAATGATTCATTCAACACAACAATTGGAACGGATGAAGAAAGTTTCAAAGTTAAAACCTTTGAATCATATAAGCTTCCTCCCAATAAGAACACTCAATTAAATATAGATGTCTTAATGGTGGAGAAAACCAACAATCACAAAATATGGCCTTCATTTGCAAATTTTTGGATGCAGAATTTTAAATGGACACGCAATACATTGATTAGACGGCCAATACAACATTTCCAAATATATCTTTATAGTAAGATATCCTGAGAGTTTTATATGAAAAAGAAAATAGTTCGTGTGATTTAAATTTCCAAACTTCAAGAATAAACAAACATTCCTTTGCATCGTATGCTTATTGAAATAATGTTAGTTGCCCTACATTTGTTTTTAGAGAAGAAGAAAATAAAAAGATAAAAGTCTTCCGTCAAAATAAATGATAATGCATACCATTTCAGGCACAAAAACGCATCAGTTGAGATCTTTTCAACGAAATGTTATAAAATCTGAAATGATAAGACTGCTGTTGTTTATCGTAAAAAAAAAAATAAATCAACACTTCCAATCCTGAAAGGCGGTGAGAAAAATATAGAACATTCGATCATCTTCCTACTATCGAATTTTAAAGGCGGAACTAGTAGCTAATTTGATTATTATAAAGACCATTTTATTGATGCGAATTTGGAAGTGTGTCTATTCTCAAAAGAGCAAATAAATATTCTGCTGGAAAACAGTTCTTTAATCCTTAAAGAAAGTAACTACACTATGTATATAGATGCAACAGGGTGCAAAGTTAAAAAATTGCCTTGCGCTTCTAAAAGGATTCTATCTTATGCAATTGTTGCCTACATCGCATCCCATCAAATTGTGTTTCCAGTTGCGGATGCATATTTATCTAAACACTCGATATACGACATGATCAAGAATTGAAATGGCCAATTTGCAAGAGAATAATTACTGATGTTAGTGTTGCGATTATAAATGCAATTCTGCAAGAATTTAATTCAATGCGCAATACACTGGATTATTTGGAAGCTTGCGCCCTGAGAGAAACCATCAAAAAACTCCATTTGTAGTGATTCAGTTTTGCGTTAGCCATTATTCAAAAATTATATGCAGTGACATCGAAAAAATAGTCGATATTGAAAATATAAGCTAACTGTCATTTTTACGAGAAGCTATGGGAATGGCTTTTAATTTAACTTCCCTCAATGCTTGCGAAGAGTAGTTTAAGCACTTATGCTTACTTTTGATGTCACCAGCCTTCACTTCATGTTTCAAAAATTACAAAGGGCGACGATATAAATCCAATGAAGAATGAGCATGAAAATTCAAAATTTACTGGTCAAGCTCTTGAATCAATCGCTATGGGCAGTCTGTTCCGCAACAAGTTTCAACATATTTATGACGAATCACAACAAAAATGTGATGGAAACTTGCACGAAGTACGAAGTAGCCCGAAAATGTGTTTATTCATTTTTGAAAAATACATAGCTTTCTACCGATGTGGACAAATATTTTAGGGCACAAATTTGATTCCAAGAGACCCAGCAATGGTGCAATAGAGGCCCATTTTAAAACTTTGAAAACACATTTGCAACATTCGGAAACCCAAAAACTTGGGAGGTATATTCGAAGCTTATCAAAATATACTAAGTTCATGAATAAATTAATAAGAATAAAGTTTGAAAACAAAATTAAAGCACCATTGCAACATGGAGCTATTATCAAAAAAGGCAAAACCTCTCAAAACTGTTAAAAAATCTGACAAATCATTTATCCTCGGAGCAGATTCAAAAACAACAAGCTATGAACTAGTTGAACAAAAAGAGGAAGCTGGAAAGAATTCGGCATGGCCTTTTCCCAGGTAACTTCAAAAGTATAAAAAAAGCCCACGAAGATTTGGAAACAGAAAATTTTGCGATAGAGGAAGATAGACCGGAAACAAACGATCACAATTATTAAACAGAAACGGGAATAACATGTAACAAAATATTTGTTAATAATCGTGGTCACATTAAACAGTATGTCGCAAAATGTAAGGACGAATACTTCATTTTTAAAATGTTTAAGATATATAGCTCCTTCAACGGAAAACTCCGCATGTGGATTATTTTATTACCATAAGCGATTTGGAATCAATTTATGAAAACAATAAGCAACAAGTAATGTTATAAAAGTATGTATACATATTTTACCTTATGAATCCAAAAACCCAACTTTTGTATTAACCTGCCAAATAGAAAGCTATTGCTTCAATAATGAATTAATTTTAATTGAAGCCTTTAAAAAAAATTGCCAGAACTAATTATACCCCAGCTTTATGGAAGACACTTCTTTTAAACTTGTAAACATTTTCTTTCATTTGCCTTGATCCATTTGATAAAAAGGAAAATATTGATAAATTTTTTCATTACTGCATCAACATTTTAAATTCTAAATATAAACAAATATGGAAGGCAAAATAAAATCATTCACGACAAACAACAAGATAACTGCGGAGTTTTTATCATACAATTCAGGGAAAGATTCTTAAAAAACTAGTCGACCTTATACAGCATCACTGTTTCGAGAAGCAATTAATCTAAAACTATTTCAAAATTCGTGTGACATGAGTTGTTTAGGTGGCAACCCTTAAGAAGGAAAAGCAAAAGATTAAGGCTCACCGATGTAAAATATTATCTACTTACTTACCGACTCGTTCACTTATCGATTTTCAATAGTCGAACGAGTCCCTCGATCGGCTTCTCCGACGAGTTTTCGGTCGGCTTAATGGCCTTTTTCTTAGCATCTTCCTGTTTCTTCTTGGATCCATCTAGCATGCCAGCATCTTTCTACTGTTTTTAACAAATCATCCACCTATTGCAATATCAGGCAAAAAGTAAGATATAATAAATAAAAACAATATTGTTATTAATAATTTAACTCACCTGCTCTATAATTTCTTTGCTTTTTGCATTTGCTAGTAAATTCTTATTCACATATTGAATAAGATTTACACGCAAAGCTAGGTCTGACCTCACATCAAATATTGCAGCACCTATTGCAGCGAGGTGCCAGCCACAGTGAAATCATAACAGAAGCAATTCAACCCTTAATTGTTTATGAGTGCCATGTCTTTACTGTGCAGCTAAAATAACGACAAAGATTTTCGTTGAATGCGAATCATGCAAAAAAATATTTGCAAATTGTGCGCAATAAGAAAATATAAAGTAAAAGAAACTGAACTAGTCGGCAATATAACGGATTTTAAAATTTTCCTTTGTAAATTTTGAACTTTTGTCAAAGCCGACTGAAATTATTAAAGAAAGAAAACTTGAACAATGCAAGTCAACGCCCACTGGAATTAAAAAATTTAGGAAAATTGAAGCATTTAAGCGAAATTTAAGGAAAAAGTTTTACAGTCGATTTAAGTTCATCCAGTTTAGTCAAAATAAAAAGGATCAGCAGTACTCCACAATGTCACAAAGTAGAGAAATCTGAGGAAAATACTACAAATTAACAACAAAGTGGAACACATTCAATAATTTGACTTATCAGCAGCGAGGAAGAAGGATAAGCATTGCAGAAATCACAATCAGCGGACAATGGTTATGTGAAACATCTAGACTCAGAACAATAACGTAAGTATAAAATTAACAATCTTTACCCTTTCGCAATTTTTATAATTCTTATGTATTCTTCTTTAGATTTATCACTGACCAACATTACCGTGAAACTCAAGGCATATTAATGAATACAAACATAATACAACAATGTAAGTATTATACTAATTATATATATATATATATAGTAGAGTGTATCGACTTGTATGATAAAAATCCGGTAGCAAAATTATATATAACATGAAAAATCTTTTCCATTGGTGTTAAGGAATACCCGTTGCGTCCGGGTGGCATGAGGTTTTGACCTTCTAATACTTAAACTAATTTGAGTTAGGAAGAGACAAAATTTTGATATCGGAACAGAAAAATTTTTTTATATTTTGAAGAACCTCCTTGCCCATCTTCTACTGCTTAAGTAATTTTTTTTGTGGATTTTTTTTGGTTAGATAAACGATTCCAACTGTTTGGCCCTACCACACACGTATTTATATAACCCACTTAAAAACTTTATGAAAGATTTTTTTAAGGTTGTCTTGATTTTATTGGTTGTATTTTGTCTTATGGAATGAAGAGTTTTTGCTCTAGGGGCGTGTTTTTGTAAGTATGTGTGTATACAATGTATTATGCATTATTATTATAATGCATATTATGTATACATGTATGTTGTTTCAGGTAGGCCTCTGCCTGAAACAAGCTTTATATTTTAACAGTCAAATGACGCTGATATTTCTAAATATGCATTTGTTTAGTGCACTACTTTAAATTTAAAGTAAGGCAGACTTCAATGGCTCTTAACATTTCTGGGAATTAATTTATTTTTCTTATTATTTTTATTTTACTTTTATTATTTTTAATTTATTTTTCTTATTATTTTTATTTTACTTAAATGTACGTATGCTTTAATGCATTCGGAAAAGTGTTATATAATTATTTGCTGTTCGCAAAATCTGAATTGTACTAACCAAAAGTTAATCACGTTAGTTGAAGAATAATTATATTCTTCAAGATAATTTCATGCAAACTAAGGAAATAAGAAACACATTGAGATTAAATTTCCAAATATGATATTTTAAAAAAACATAAATTCATTTAGAAACTTTCTTAAAGTAAACTTTTGAAGATATTACATTTTATATATTATGCACATTAGACGGTTCACCCTTCCAGCTACGTAATCAAAACATAAAAACTTTAATAAAAAAATTGCTTGATTTTTTATAAAAGTTTTTGGACTGCGGCTCTTTTTTAAATCTCAAAATAATAAAAGTGTACAACAAACTTGTAAACTAAAAATACTGACATTACTTGTTAAGATATAACACTTTATGTATTGCACACTCTTGACTGTTCTTCCTTTAACGAAATAACAATTAAGAAAACCTAAAACTTTAAATATTATCCCGTTTCTTAATTACAACAATATTTGCACAACTTTTATGAAAACATTTATAGGTATATCTAGTTTCAAGATATAAACTAGACGAAAACAAAAAAGATTCTAATAATTGGTTTTACAGGCTTAGAAAGGAGAGTCATTTTATTAGAAAAAACAGTTCACGAACAAAATGTTCTGATAATAAATTAGTTGGCGGCGATCAAGGCATCGGTGCGCATACTTTAAACCAACAAAACGAAGGACGAAAATGTAGCCACGGTTTTTTCCTCTGAACTCAGAGGGACTGAAAACCTTTGAAAGTAATATTTCAAATTTGAACGAATATAGCGTACTAAGTTGAAGGAAGTATCGATGTTTTTAATGCGCAAAATTTGAAAGAAAATGTTTTATTTTACAGCTTATATGAATATTGCAATATTTACATATAAGAATCGAAATTATGGAACATATTAAATATTGCTGGAAAATATTGCTTATGGTTTTTTATTATCATTAATAAACTAAAAATGCTTCTTTTTTTGTATATGTTGCAACTATTACTTAAACTTAAGAAATAATTCTTGTTGAACCAATTCCTCTTTTAAGATTCAATGTTTTCGAAAAATCATTGGGAATGATGGGCTCACAAAAAAACTAGGAAGTCTGTTGGGAGAGAAAGTTCTTTCTACTTACAATTATGAAGGAGTACAAAACAAGAAATGTTTCAGAGACTTCACCAAAACCAACAATGTATTCTTTGGTAAGTTTATAATTTTTTTGAATTTCATTTCATTTCAAGAAACAAAACTTTTTATAATAGAGTAAATTAAATCTGAAGTGTTTACCGAAGAAAACTTCATAACAGCCATTAACACTGGTTTTTAGCGATCGAAAAATATAATATACAAGAAAACATACGGCTAAAAACACAATCAGTCCCAGTCGAAGCATGGAAAAATGATTAAATTTTTAAATTGTACGGTTATTTTATACTTATTAATTAATTATTAATTTATCATAAAATATATACATTCCACACACCTATGTTAAAGAAATAGCAAATTAAAACATAACAAAAAACTAGAAACACTAAAACTAAAAATTATAACAAATATTATGAAATTATAATTATAATTAATTATAAATATTCGTTTATTCGATTTATAAATATTCGTTTAACTTTCGATATTAATTAAATATCATATGAATTGAAAAATTAATTTGTGTTTGAAGTCTTTGTTAATTAATGCCCCTATCACCGTCCGCGAGTCGAATGTTGCAGTCGAATCGACTCAGCTGGCGAACTTTTATTCGTGTGGTATCATTCTTTGCGAATCTATTTATTCGCCGTAATTTCAGTGCTGCCAAAGCCAAAAACAGAAAACTAAATAAAGAAACGTCAAAAAATTGTGTTGATTATTGTTTTTTATTTTTAAAATATAAAATTTCAAAATGATTAGCAGCGCGGATCTATTCTTTGGTGATTATGAAGAACCGGAAACTTTGTGCAGACTACGACGTAGCATTAGAGACAAATCAAATCCGCTAGAACTTCCTAACAACCTGTGAGTATTTCTATATTTCTGGTTGATATTCAGTGAAATAGAAAATTCTTTTAGGTTTCAATCTTATTTTAGGCTAAACAAAGAAGCCTTCGTATTTGTTTTGGAGAACATTGAAGATTCGATGGAGTCATTTCGAAGTTGTGCGATTCCTCCAATTTTAAAGTTAGCTAGTGCTCTTAGATTTTTTGCTGATGGTAGTTACCAAAAAAGCGTTGGCAACGACTTTGAATTGGGACTCGCGCAATCAACGGTGTCCACAATTTTAAGCGAAGTGGTGAGTCTAATTGAAGCCAAGCTATGTCCTGTATGGATAAAAATAGACATGACGGAACAAGAGAAGCAACAGGCCAGGAATGCTTTCTATGTAAAATCTGGATTCCCGGGAGTTATCGGCTGCGTCGATGGGACCCATATTGGCATTGTTGCCCCAGCACAGGCAAAACACCATTATTTAAACCGAAAGGGATACTTCAGCATTAATGCAATGATCGTAAGTTACATATTATGCCACTGATTTCAATTTCTCACCTCCTAATATGCAGGCTTGCGACCATAATATGGTTATAAGGTTTGTTGATGCTAGATTTCCCGGATCAAGCCACGATTCATTTGTATGGAATTCCAGTGCATTGAAGGTTGTGCTTCAAAGAATGTACCAAACAGGAGAGTTGAGCTCAATGTACTTAGGTATTTATGAATCTTAAGGTCTAACATTTAAACTTATATTTAGTTAAATCTTTTAAAAAATTTTAGGCGATTCTGGCTATCCTCTACGTCCATATTTGATGACACCTTATCGCAACACAACTCCTGGAAGCAGAGAAGCAAAATTTAATAACATTCATGCCAAGGCTAGAAACATCATAGAGAGAACGATTGGGGTCCTAAAATCACGTTTCCGATGTCTTCTAAATGAGAGAAAACTGCACTACTCTCCAACGAAAGCAATCAAAATTATAAATTCGTGCTGTGACTTGCACAACATATGCAATCATTTTAATGTACCAAACCCACCAGAAATAGCAGCTGATGTAGTGGAGCTTACCGTTCCAAACAATGCTATTGAAACAAATGGTCCAATTAATGTCGAAGATGGAGTGCGACGAAGAGACGAAATAATGATGTCGTTATAAAATGCATTTTTTAAAATAATTCCAATTAATTTCATCACATTTATCATGTTTTTAAATTCATTTCATTTTTCTATTATTGTTTCATTTTTTCTATTTAATTTCTTATATTTATAGTACAAACTTAATATCTAAAATAAAAAATAAAAAATAATAAAAATCAGTCAATTCATTAGTAAAAATTAGTAAAAGTAAGTTTTAAAGCAATAAGGCTGACTTCGTAAATGCATTTATGCAAAGCATCAGTGTGTTTTCCTTTTAATTGTTGCTTAGTAGATTCACCAAAACTGTGCAACTAAATCGTGCTTAAATATAACAATCCAGTTGCGCAGTTTTGGTGAACATACTTAGCACCAATTAAAAGAAGAACACACTGATGCTTTGCATAAATGCATTTACGAAGTTAGCCTAAGTCTTAAAAATAGGAAAAAGTTAGTAAGTAAAAATATAAGTAATTTTATTACTTAATGCATTAATATAATGCATTCAACGAGGCCAGCTCTAATACTTAAAAGTAAAATGTTTTTAAAAAAGCAAACATATACTCAAGCGGAGTTGTAGCTAAAAGCTAACGACATGGAAAAAGATTGGCACGACATAGTTTGCTTATTGAACTCCATATTTTAATTTTTTAATTTCAATTATTTGTAATTGAAGCTCAACATTTTCTTCATGGCGACGATTTGCCTCCAATATTTCGCGTTCTTTTCGCTTCTCCTTAGATTTTAAAATAGCTATTTTTTCCATCTTCAAGTCGTGCATTTTTCGTGTATATCTTGCGGTGTCGTGCAGATCTTTTTCAATACCTTTAGCTTTAAGCAACAACTCCGCTTGAGCATCTGTTTGCTTTTTTAAAATATTAACGCGCTCCTCGTCTCTCTCGAACGCTATTTGCCTCTTCGATTTTGGCCTTACTGGTGGGAGATTTTCATCTGCAACGACCTCCTCCAAGTACTCCTCTTCGTCAGCATCTATAGCTTCAGAAAAGCTGTGTGAATTTGCGGACCCAGGGATTGTCGCAGTTGCGGGAGATATGGGGACAGCCGCGTCAACTATGCTGGCTCCACAACTTACCCCATTTGGGGCCGCAGCATGCCTCAAATTGAGGAGCGCATCGACGGCTTGCTCCAAGGGTGAAAGGCTAAGCTGCTTGTTTGGACCTCCACCAGTCTCAGTGGCTTCAGTGCGCATTGCTGACAATTTTTTTTTGGTTTTCAGCCTGAAGTCCAGCCAAACCTAAAAATGAAGTTTGTAGGTACCTTTTTATATAGCATTAATTAAAAGTTCACCTTGTGCCATTCCTTTCCTTCACGTAAAGGAGGTCCCAGAGAATTAAGCTCCAAGGCAAAGCTTTGCCATGCCTCCTTGTGGCTTAGTTTTGTGGAGCCAAATTTCCCTAAGCCAGTTGCCACATTGGGATTCTGCTCCATTAGCTGCACCATTTTGTGGAACTGCCGGCTGTTGGTTTTTTTCATTCTAAAAATAAGTAAAAATTTATTTAAAATCAAAGAAACACCGTAAAGAAATAAAATAATGCAAATAACTTACCTTTTTAATTATTTTCGACTTATATCTTTTAATTTTTTTGCAGCTAATATTTTATTCGCCGGCTTGTCACCAAATATTTTCATTCGTTTGTTTTTGACGTTTGAGTCGAATCACATTTGTGAAGTTCGCGAACAGTGATACCAACTTGGCGAATTTTATTTGTTTTTTGTTCGATTCGCGGACGGTGATAGGGGCATAAAAAGCAATATTTATAAAAAATCTCTATGGAAAATGTGTTAAAGTAGATTTTCTGCAAGCATACTACGTAAAGCGCTCATTTAAAAGGGTGCTTTAAAGAGCAGTGTCAAAGAATCATTTTTTTCGGCCATGAAAAATGAAGTTCTATAATAGTACTGGTTGTGTGATCGTAGACACCTTTAGAATTTAGTTTCAGTTGTTTTAAATATGTTAAGTGATACATGACCAATGACTTTGGTTAATTGTTTTGGTTGATTTGTTCAGCTATAAATGTTTCTCTGAAAATGCTTTTAAGATGAGCAAGAAGAATATCTCGCAAAAAGGCTCATAAGATGTTTTTAAGATGACTTTAAAATGACTAAAAAACGTTACTCATAAACAGGGATTTGTGATGCTAGACGAATTAAAGCAAAACATCTTTAAGCAGAAAAATTTTTTACAAAAAGCCTTGTGAAAAATGGTGAATAAGATTTTTTAATTCTGCCAGAGTATTTCTACTAGAGTCTTCCTATTCATTAATAAGAGCAATAATGGCGAATAAAATATTATGTATCTAATGATCAATAAACAATGCTAGGTATAATACGTATGATATGTAAGTATGATATGTAAGGTTGGTTTACTATGATATGTTAGGGTAGATTATTATGTAGAAGGTTGATTTACTATGATGTGGGTTGTTCTATTGGACGTTATTATACTATAATATGAATATTATACTATAATATGGATATGAGTATACTATACAATATGGGTTAGAAGGGATTGGAAAAGGTCTACTACAACCGTTTAGGTACAAGGGCTTCTCCTATAAGTACTTTTCGCTTACTGCCAGACAAGCTCATCAGTAGGATTTTTTGACTACATTTTGAGATGGGGTTTTTTGGGTTTGAAATGCGGTTGTAACTAAGAGATAATAGAAATGAAGGTATTCTGCTAAGAATAGAGGTAAACAGATTATTTTACATGTATACGCATACATCCAGCTATATGGTCTTTTCATATAACTGCGTGGATCACATTCCTTGTTGAAAGTTTTGTTTTAGTTATTTGTATTGGTATATGTTGCACATTCTCGAACAATATAAATTGCTACAAGTAATCGTTAGATTCGAAAACTTTTTCGTGCGCCTCTTCACAAAGCGTAGTGTTTTTTAATCAAAAATATTTTTGTGTTAAAATTAGGTACTATATATCATGAACCTTTTGTGTTGGATCTCTGAAACCACCAAAACTACCTGTCTTTTTCTTTGAGGTCAATATTCTACTCCTCTTTCAGTTGCACTTTGATACAACTGAATGATAGTTGCACCATTGATACAACCACGAAGGCAGTAATTGGTACAATGAGGTGAATATTTGGTCATCTTGATGGTGGAAGTATTTGAACGGCTCTTGAAGCAATCACTGCACTACCCCGAGTCCGGTGACAGAAAACATTAAACTTGTTCCCATCGATATAAAAAATTTTCTTGGCGGCTTCGATAAGTGCATTGAGAGCAGTCAAGTGGTCAGAGCGTTTTGATTTATTTTTAGCGCTATTCATCGTGGATGGTTGCCAGTGGATACATTTTGTTGTGAACATTTGTCCTCTTAGTAATTGGAAATTGTGGGGATAAACAAATTCTTTTAAGGAATGTCACATTTTTACTGCAATTTCTTTTAATGTTATAGCCAAGTTGTCTGCAACCTATTAAACAGTTTCTGCGACTTGCTGCTCATATAGAATTTTATTCCTACAATTTGTGTGAATTGATACGCTGCGCGTGGCAATTGTTCTTGAAATAATGTTTTATATTTCATTTTTAAAAAGCTGGCTAGCACTTACCAATCTTCACCTCTATTAGCTGCTTCAACTTTTGATAACGATCCTTGGCTGAATATCGGCGGTAAACCTTGCGTTTCACTGACTCACTGCCTATTTTAAAAAATTACAATTCCAATAGTTTTAGCAGATTTTTTATGAAAAAAACTTGTGATATCTGTAAGGAAAATTGGAAAAATTCCAGGTTGAATAATAAGCGGTGAGAACTTTCATGCAGCAAGTGTCTGTAGGGCAAAATTTGAGGCGAAGGATTCTTTTTTATACCTATTTCACAGATGACGCAGATTTCTTGTTCTAGCATTTTTGTATCTAGTTTATATAAACGATTCGCTTTAAAGTAAAAATGTTTTCAGCTTGCACGCATGATTAGCTAAAAACTCAAATTATTTTTTAAAAACAAGTAAAAAATTCAACATAAATATTTTTAAATTGTGCGCATGCTTTGATAAGAAACTTATTTATTTTTTAAACTAAGTTTAAAATTCATCATTATTTTTATTTTATTAAAAACTGATAATTATTTTTTGAAAATTGTTGTAAGTGTTAATTTGTGTTTTATTTAGTTTTGTATTTGCTTACACAATAAATAAATGTTTTTATTTTAAATTTAATCACATTATAACGATGGATCAGCCTTGCTTAAAGCAATCAAAAATTGAAAAACAATAAACAATTTTCGTAGAAATTTTGTCTTATTCAAATAAAGCTGGCATTTGGCTGTATTAAATTTGGTTTTAGATTTAAATCCAAGCCAAAGGAGCTTTACGCAAGAGATAATTTACTAATAACTTCTAAATATTTGTCCCACATACGTATTTTGGGAAAAGTCAATCAACAAGACTGGTCGTCAATCTGCAAAATGCAATTTCAACCTACTAGCTTGTTCTCATTTCTTTCGTTTATGGCTTATAAAATACAAAACCAAATCTTTTTTTTAACTATACTTTTGGAACTTATGACGATACATAATGTTAGTTGTTGTTTTTTTCTTGTTTTTGCTTTCGTGCCATTGAAATATCTGCGTAGAAAAAGTATGTATAAACAAAAAGCAGAAAAATCAAGACTAAGACAAATAGAAAAGAAAGAAGACAATGTAAATATATGTGTTTATTTGCTGAACAATTTTAATTTGGCGTTGTTGTTTATATCGTAATAAATGAATAAATTTGCGACACAAACAATATAATTCTACAATTCTCGAAGGTAGTATTTACGTTCAGGATTTTTGTGTACGACAGATTACACTCCAGCCGATTACACATGATTGGTGAACTTAAAATCCATGTAGGTTGTTCATGAACGTAAACATAATTTATATTTTCAGTGTACTTTTTGACGAAATCTGGACGCTCTTCTGATTTGCTTTTGATAGGCATGGATTCTTGCGTAGTGCTCTATAGGTAATTTTTGTAGAAGTGGCGCCAACTGGATTTTCTGATGCTTGCGTGATTTCTTTTAATATTTGAACTGAACTTGAAGTTAAATTTTCCGTCACTTTTCTTACAAAAGCACGATCCTCCACGTCAGTGAATTTTTTTGGCCGCCGGGCTTCTGGCAAATTCCTAATCTAATTGAGTTCATTTCATCACATCTTTTTAAATCGGTTGTATTAAGAGGTAAAATGAAATATTTTTGAGTTATATATTTACCATAAATTTTTGCTACTATCTGAAAAAACTGAAAATCAAAATCAAATGAAAACACCACATACATTTTAATCAAACTGACGTTACCAAAATAAATGTATTCCTTTGATGTTTTACTCAATAGCCTTGATATTAAAAAAAAAAATACGACAACCACGCCTATTTCCCATAAAAAGAGTAAAACCTAAATACAAACCTTCCAATTCCACCCGAGGTGCAACACGGTCAGCTCCTAAATGTACTTCAAGAGATCGGAAATTCTTATGCAAGAGCTTGATCTTGCCTTCCCTTAGATGTGTAAATAAATAAATAAAATTTTGTGTTCGTCTTTATTGAAGTGAAAAATTCAATTGAATAATATAAAGTTTTTCAATTAGTAATTTTGATTGATACATAAATTCGTATGCTTTAATTAATTTCTTATGATACAAGTGTTTTTATAAGCAAGTACATTATGAAATAAATAAAATAAACATAGATTTTGTGATAAAACTATTGTGTATTTATTATAGTTTTGGTTCCACCTTTCATAAAAAATGTATTTTCAGTTTGAAGAATCCACTATTTTCTATTAAAAATAAAACAATTCAAATTTACATAAAAATGGACTAGTTATATAAATAATACATTTTTTATTATTACTATCTCACAATTGGTGCTAAACAACGTTTTTTGATATGAAGGGTAAAAACAGCATTATTGATTGATTCTTAGCACACAAAAGTTTTGAAAATTAATTATGAGTAAACTTTAAAGATTTTTATTTCTTAATATCAGTTAGTTAATGTATTAACATAAATAGAAGCTCGTTAAATGTTTTCAAATAAATCACAATATACACTGCAAAATAACAAACAGAATATGCCGGATTAACTTCAATATTTCGTTGGTTCTAACTGGTCACTCGATGACACAAATGGACTGGACTTCATAAAACAACTATCTTTTGTCAATCAGGTAGCCTCGGTTATGTTACACTAAAAATAAATTAAAATAAAATATTAAAATTTTAAATTTAATTAAATAAAATAAAGTTTAATAAAACAGGTCGACAAAAGTTTTTAAGCAGAAACCAAACTGAATTTTTCCAAAGGTTTTTAATGCGCTGAATCTGTATCTGACATTCGTAAGGGGCAGAACTCGCACAGCTAAAAAAAAAACAAAACACAAAAAGAATTTCAAACCAAAGGTGACGTCCTTTGGTTCATCATTAGTAAAGGACAAAAATAAAGCGGTTTAGATGTGTGCAGAGATCAACATAGCAAACAGCCTGAATAAATGATGACTAATGTGGTAAAATGGCACAGCGAGGGAATTGCAAAGGGTGCACTATGTTGCTGGAGGTGGAATTGTTTATCTTTAAAGCAAATCTATTGCAAACAAAGGAAATAAGGTTGCGTTTCTATGCAAGAAAAAAGCAAGAATAACCTCCTGATAGAATGAATATATCTAAATAAATCTATTTTTGCTTTTAGTGGTGTTGTTAGGCTAATGCTTTTATGTTTGAGTCCGGCATTGAATAAGACAACATAAATTTAGCAATGACGAATAGATGAAAACAAAGCCAATTGAGTGTTGACAAAAAAACTAAAACAACCTCTTAAGTGAAAGTAAGAAATTGGCAGAAAAAATTAAATGTAAAAAAATGTTCCTGATGCGTTAAGTAAGGGAAACTTACAGCAAAATGAGAAAAGTGTAAAATTGTTAATCTGTAAGCTGCTAAAGAGGTTTGTGCTCTGAGCACAACATTTTGTAAGAAAAAATAACATAAAAATTGACAAGTAAACAGTCGTCATAGGGAAGAAAGCTGTATCTAGCGAGAAAATAAAAATTGGTTTCATTGTATTTTTCATAATCAGTCATCACTCGTCTTGAAGATTGAAAAATAAAATGGTTTTGCTTACATGCCAATTATATTGATTCAAATTGTCGTTTCTACACAAACATGGTCGTATCTACACAAAGTAATACCACCCAGTAACAACTTTGAATCTGAAAAATGTGATATTTGATCGCAAAAAATTTCGCAACAGGAGTGCCATTGTTGGAAGAGTTGTGCCTACATATTGGAAACACAATTCTAGATTGTTCTGTACCTGTTTCTTAAAAAAATTCAATCATTGCCCGGCATTACACAGTGATGCTACAAACGGTACAATTGTGCCTTTTGGGGTACGCCTTTTTCTCAAAAAGTACATTTTTGGAGTTGGTAATTTTCCATTTTATATTTCCAAGAGTCAATTACACTGGTTTACAAATAACGAAAAGTTGTTTGTACTTTGAATGCCACTATTCTTTTCTCATGTAAAATCGGTCGCTGATTCCGAAACAAAATTTTTCGGAAAAAAAAATGATTTTTTTTTTCTGTCACTCCGTTTTCGAGATATTGCCCACTGTAGGGTTTTCAATGAAAAAAAAAGTTGGTTCCACTTAATTGCATATATCTCCTGAACCAACAACAGTAATCAAACAAATTATATATCAAATAAAAGCTAATAAAATTGCAAACATCATTTCTTGGTCGAGCTGTTAGTTTTGGCGGAATTAATTCAAATATCGGAGATTTTTTTTATTTTTCAGAAAAATTTCCAAAAAAATCAAAATATTTTGTTACTTTTGATAGTTTTTACTAAGAGCCTTTATTTTTCCAAAAAAATAAGCTATTGTTGAAGAAAATCTATTGAGAAATGAAAAAGTTGTGTTTAATGGAACGAAAGCACCCAAGTTATGTTTTTTTTACAAATTTTATTGTCATATTAATAAATTGGGTTATTGTACTACAATTTTTTATTTTTCATTTTTATTGTTCATAGGAATCAAGTCAAGAGTTTTGCGAAAGAAAAGATAAGAACTAACACGCTACAATAAAAACAGGTAGGCTCACGACTGAGAGTGCAACCGTTGAAACCGTCACAGCAAAACGTCTGATTTCGACATTTATGGCTATAAGAAAGAGAGCCTACCTGATTTTATTATGCCATGTGAATACTTATTTTGTGTTTTTTTGACAGTTTCGGCGGTCGCGCTCTGAGTCGTGGACCTACCTACCTTTATTGGACGCACAATTTGTAACAAAAGGAAAAAATAAGATATACTTCAAAATAAAATGAGTAAAAGACTGCGAGAATTCCAGTGTAAAAACTACCCAGATATTTTCTGCTACGTGTGCGGTGAATTTACTTTCGAAAAGAAACGAGTCAATTTTACGAATTTACTCCAAATGTCATATCTACATTATTTTGGTATTGCGGCTGAGAACATTGGTGAATCATGGACGCCAAGTATTTTGTGTCAATCGTGCAAATTAATATTGTCTGAATGGAGCTCGAGTAAAAAACGATACATGAAATTCGATGATCTGGAGACAACCGTTTTGCCACCTAAACGATTGCTATTTTTGTCTGGCCAAAGTGACTGGTGTTGGAAAACACAAACGAGTGATATACGCCACTGTCCCGAATGTTTCATTGCCAGTATCTCATTCTGACGATGTTCCATATCCTACTTGTCCCGATTCAACACGTGAAAACAATCGAAAATCCGTAGATTGAATGGAGTCGGAAGGAACCACAGGTGGTAGTACTATTACAACAGAAAACACAACTCAACAATTCAACTTTTTGAGTTCTCGTTTGCAACAATTCAACTTTTTGAGACCCGATGTTAAGGTGACATACTACAGAAATCGTGACAAACCGTTTGCTACACACATTACTAAGAATGACAATATCTGCTATTGCGTAGACATTCCTGGCTTATTTAATATTTTTGGGCAGCCGTACATTCCCAAAGAGTGGCGTTTTTTTATTGATGGCAGCAAAGTGAGCTTGAAGGCGGTATTACTTCATATAGGAAACAAAAAGCCATCGATTCCGATCGCACATGCAGTCAACACAAAGGAAACGTACGAAACAATGGCGAAGCTATTGACATGTATTAAATATGAACAACACAACTGGAAAATATCGCACCCGTTCAACAATACTGTATTAACTCAAAATTTTTTTATTTTATCTTGTTGGCAAAAAACAATACATAACACTTATGTCCACCTATGGTTAAAAATTCCCATAGATCTGACTACTCTTTCTTAATAAAATTACATGTTGTGACCTTTTTCCTGCTGCAATAGGTTATTTCTGTGAATCAAGAAAACAAAATTATTTTGAGTTATTTGAAGTGATTGGCCTTAACAAAAATTGTTTTGTCGTTTAAAGAGTAGTATTTTGAGTTGTTGTTCTAATAATATAAGTTTATTTTAGTCAGGTAGTATTTTGAGTTGCAATTGTTTGTAATACAAAAAATTTATTAAATACAGAAATAAATTTTATGTAAACAAACACAACTCAAAATATTTACTTCTTATTAACAAAAATAATTCAAGAAAATGATAATAACTAAAAAAATCGCGTTACTATCTGCAAACAATAAACAAATAAAAAGGTTATGTGGTGCAATACAATAATTGATGGGGTTTCTAAATATTGCCTAACTTTTGTTAATGGAAAATTCCTTAAGCAGTAAGAAAACAGTTTTTTG
Source organism: Tetanocera ferruginea (assembly GCA_958299015.1). NCBI lineage: Eukaryota > Metazoa > Arthropoda > Insecta > Diptera > Sciomyzidae > Tetanocera > Tetanocera ferruginea. The sequence goes on from OY282640.1 coordinate 130,084,841, forward strand.
TCTCTCCTGAACACTTTGAAGTTTTTGAGTTAATACAGTATTGTTGAACGGGTGCGATATGTTCTCATCTCAAAGTCGTTGGTATGCTTTGTGGTTTACAGAGTGGCTACACAAAGTACTGCTGTTTTCTATGCAAGTGGGATAGTTGAGCACGTGAACACCACTATTACAATAAGGACTGGCCAGAAAGAATTGAGTAGAAAGTTAGAGAGAGCAACGTCAAAAACGTTCCACTCGTCAAAAAGGAAAACATAATTCTCTCACCGTTGCACATCAAACTTGGACTTATGAAAAACACTGTCAAGGCGTTAGACAAAGAAAGCGAATAATCTCGGTGACGAGAGCGACGAACATGGGGAAAGATTCCACCAACAGATGAAAGTAATTGAGAATCGGTACCAAGGATTTTGGGACAAAGGAATGATGGGCGACGAATAATGTAAATTATTAAAAGAACAATAAAAATTAAGAATATATGATTTTATAACAACAACCTTTAGTTCTCATTTTTTTTTTATGGCAATAAAATAAGTCCAAATGCATAAATTGATAATCACACCATTTGGGTTCTTTCGTTCCATTCAACACAACTTTTTCATTTCTCAATAGATTTTCTTCAACAATAGCTTATTTTTTTTGGAAAAATAAAGGTTTTTAGTTAAAAATATCAAAAGCAACAAAATATTTTGATTTCTTAACAAAAGTTGCAATTATTTTGTCTTTTTTTGGAAATTTTTCTGAAAAATAATAAAAATCCCCGAAATTTGAATTTATTCCGCCAAAACTAACAGCTCAACCAAAAAATGATGTTTGCATTGCTTGTAAGAAATTTTATTAGCTTTTATTTGATATATCATTTGTTTTATTACTTTTGTTGGTTCTGGAGATATATGCAATTAAGTGGAACCAATTTTTTTTTTCGTTGAAAACCCTACAGTGGGCAATATCTCGAAAACGGAGTGAAAGAACAAAAAAAAAAATTTTTTTCGGAAGTAGCGACCGATTTTACATGAGAAAAGAATAGTGGCTTTCAAAGTACATATTGGCTGTAAACCAGTACTATTTTCCTAAAACTACGGCATCCCAGCAAAAAATGTGGTTCCAAAATAAGGTAAAGTGAAAACGAAAGTAGTGAATTCCATCCCTTCTACTTTCACACCCAGAAGGAATGCTTTCCTTAGTTTTCTCTAGAAGTGATTCCAAAATTTTTCAATGGAAGCTTTCTTTCAGGCCTTCAATGAGAGGATTCTAGCATGTGTTTTTCAAAAAAACTTTAAGAAGGCAACTTTGAGTGGAGTTTAAGGACTTTTAATAAGTGGCTCATAACAGAGATGAGCAAGAGCTTGTCCTTTCCCATAGACTGTATTAAGTATTGGATTTAATTCTAAAATTACATATTATGATTCGAAAAGAAAGCATGTTATTAGCTTTAATTTAATTTTAAGCAATTCAAAAATAAACTCTTAGAAGTTTATGAGAATGCCTCTTGAAAGCACTTTTCGATAAGAATGAAAAAAAGCACAATTGAATTTTGAGAATGTTTTCTGGAAGTAAGGTTTCAAAGAATCCATGTTAGGTTTGTAACAAAAATTTTGCTGGGATGCCTACCACATGAAAGTAAAGCAGCATAGCGCGTTAGCTCTAAATTTAAGCTTATTTAAACAAATCTTCGAATTAAGCTTGCCGTTATACTAAATAAAAAACTTAAGTTTTTAAACTCACATCTGATCTGAGCTTTTTACTAATAATTTTCAAAAAAGTACGTTTATGGCTACAAAAGTACATTTATCTCTTTTAAAAAAGTAACACTTTGAAAACATCTAATGGCATCACTGGTATTGAATGACGTTTACATTAATTGAAAGTGTTAATGTTCGTCATTTTCGAAAAAATATGGTCCAATGATCCTTTCTGAACTTATTCCACCATGCTGTGCATCTAAGTGAGAGCGTTTGATCTTCAAAAATTATTCTTGGATTTTGGGGTACAAAATTTCTTACAAAAGAAAAGTACATTTTTGCCCCATATTCTGTAATTTTGTTTACTTAAGTGAGCATTGAGGTGAAAACTTGTGACTAAACTGGTTGTTTTCTAGGCGTTTGCTTGAAAACGGCTTTGGTGAACATTTGTGACTAAACTGGTTGTTTTCTAGGCGTTTGCTTGAAAACGGCTACTATATTGAATGCGTTCTTGTGTAATATTTCGTTTTAACTCATGATCCAATTGAATCTAATAAGGAAAAACGTGTATGATATAAGTCCGCGTGACTATCACTAACTGTTGAGAACGTCGCCTGATGAAATTTTCATAGGTTTTCTAAATACTTGCTTGCACCCGACAAGACAAAAGTAAAATGACAAGAGTAAAAAAAAATAAGTAAAGAAAGTCTAAAGTCGGTCTAGACCGACGTCCTATAAACCTACTAAAACCTATTAAAACCTTAACCTACTTTTCAATTTCCAATCAAAGTATGGGATGTGGACGTGACTGTAGGCGTATAACGCACCAACCTCCCATACAACGCACAATAGTGAAAATACTAAAAAGAGGTTTATACTTGAGCTTAAGAAATTAAAAGGAAGGAATATAAACGAAGGAAATTTTGTCTTAACCCTCAAGTGCTAGAACAAACCTTGGCTGTGCTCTAGCACGTGTTTCTTAGAAGTTATATCGGTTGCAAGAGAATGTTTGGAAAATAAATAATGGTGCTTTTTATTTTTTCGTGAACAATTAGATTTTCAAAAAATCATAAAAAATAAAAAAAAAACGCCAAAGAAAAAACATATTAGTTAGTATTACAACTTTGCTCTTTCAGATAAATTTGTGATTTGTATACTAAAGTGGATTTAGCAGTTTTAGAGAGTTAAATTCAGTGAGACCGTGTGTAGGCGGACGTGGACACTCAAGTGAAATTTTTTCTCCATGCATTTTAATGATGCAACAACATTTTTATACCAAAATATTGACGAGCAATGGGATCGTAATATGAAACAGTAGACTGCCTATTCATAACAAAAGAATTTCACAGTCATGTGGGTGGAGTTCAACTCATGAATGGTCTAATAGGTTACTATCACATAAGCATCAAGACTAGGAAGTGGATCTATTGAATCTTACGTGCCTTTTCATTGTTTGAACAAAGCATTAAAGATCTAGAGGGACTAAAGTCAGAAACGCAAGCATGCTGCAAAAAGTGCAACTTGAACTTCTGCATTTCAATTTCAAAATCATGGTTCTTACCTATTCATTCTCATTCATTTCTAACTTTTTGTTTAAAAAAAATGTTTTCTAAACTAAATGCAAAATATTTTTTACTACACCTAATACAATTTTTCGTAAAGCCTTGAATTTCATTCAATTCTGAAATGCATTACATAAAAACTAACTGACCAATAATACATTATATACAGCATAAGCGCAACCACAGGGGGGTTGAACCCCCCCCCCCCCCCCAAATTATTGTAGTACCAAGCAAAATAGTATTCAATCAAAGTGAGTCACATGAAAAGTAATCACACGTTTTATGAAATGAGTGAAAACCCCAAACGTATATTTCAAATCGATTCTGGTTGATGCATAATCTGTTAAATTAATCATATTTTATTCCTTCAGACTACACATTAAGCCGGATCGATTTTGTATGGAGAAAAAAAAGTCAGCCGAACACCGACTCAAAAGTAAGAAGTACTCTTAAGAACTAGAAAATATTTTTTTTAAACACCTACAAAAATTTATTTTTCTTGAAATTCAAATGCATTTACGATTATTGGAAAAGTACTGAGCTTTTATTTCTTTTGATGTATCGTATGGTGTTGTCAAATCAAAACTGAGTACTATGAAAAATGCGTTTTTTATAGGTGTTAAAAAAAAATAAATATTTGAAAATCATGAATTTTGTACTGGAGCGCTATCTGGCGCACATTTAACTAAAAACTGGTTAAAATAAATGGATTTGCGTACCTAAAAACTCATATGTACCCACTTATATATATATATACCCACCAAAATTTACCAAAATCAAACAGTAATTATAGCAATTAAATAATATTTGAGCTGAAGGAATCTTTTGAATATCGATTTCTCACATTTTATATAATTGTGGCACTTAGTTTTGGTTAAACCGCACCATACGATATATCAATGGAAAGAAGAGCTCAATAATTTTAAATTCATGTGAATATAATGAAAAATACATATTGTACACGTATTTAAAACAACCTCTTTTCGAAAATGACAACAAATAAACAAAAACAAAATTGGGCATTTCAGCCCTTGAAAGGACTTTGACCGAGCTTCTTATGATCAATTGTGTTGAGTGTATTAAATGTTTGCACTCAATTGACCGATAACTGGACCTACATGTTTTATGCCGACTCCGAACGGCTCATGTTCTCAAGAAGCTTTACATGGCATTATTTAGTCTCTGAGGTTTGTCATTGTCTGCTTTATTGAAAAAAACTTTTCGCCGCGGCTGGGGATCGAACCCGGGCTCCGAGCACGCTAAGCCACACACTTAACCTGCATGCCACGCTCACCACAAATGAAAATGACAATATATGGATTTTTTGGGGTCTCAAACAACACAAAAAAATTTCAAAATTTTTTAGTGTACCATGAAAATCTTTAGTTTTTTGCTTATCTTGGTTACGCATTCTGAAGAAAAAAGTTTATTACTAAAAAGATTCTGACCACTTGAAGGGTTGTTGGCAATACTTCAATTTGAGTTATCTTTTCAACTTCTAGCATGGAGGAAACTTGAAATATTTGGAAACAAATAAATTCAAAAGTAAGACATAGTAAAAAAGCCTAAACTTGAGGAAAATCGGTTGAATCACTCGCCACTGGAAAAATCTAAGAAATTTTCCGTTAAATATTTATTTTTCGTCCTTTTTAAAGTCATTTTTAAAACATCGATAACACAAACTCTACAGAACTAAGTTTATAGTGAAGTCATGTGATTCATTATAAAAATAATTCCGATTGACTTCCGAAAGTGAAGAAAAAAATTTACAATTTCTAATTTTCCATCGTTGTTCCCAAAATACGTTTCATAAAATTTCTCTAAATTTTTAAATATTATCCGATATCAAGGAATTATGGCTTATTAGGTAAAAATATGTTGGTTTAATTTTTCTTCTGTTCGCCCATCCAGTTACATAATATAGTTATTCGCTTTATTCATAATCTTCCATTGGATTTTCAAAATCAGTTTCATGAAAATCCTTCAAAATTGCGCAAAACTATTAACCGATTTTGGAAAAGTTTAGGAAAGACCTATCGTTAAAAATATATTATTTCGATTTCTTCAGCATTTGCGCGTTGGACAAGTAATAAACGATTTTTTCAAATTAAGACTCTTTGTTTTTCATGTCAAGGTGTCAGAAATTTAGCGGTTTTTACTTTCGGAATTGAGCATAATTAGTGCTCACTAAAGGACGAATTTTAAAGCTAGTGCCAGCCAATTGGGTATTTTTACAACGAAGTGATGTATGGATGAACAATTTGTACTGCACTCAAATATGTTATAGAGTTTGCTCCAGAGAATACTTTCCTCTCAATGTGGTACTAAAAAATCCCTAAAAATTGATAAAAAGGGAAATATATAAAAATATATCGTTTTTAGAGAATAAGACTTTTTTATTTCTGAAAACAGATTTCATTTTATTGAAGAAAATACTTCGCACAATGAATTTTTTATCAAAATTTAGTAAAAATTTTTCATTTTCCTTAAATTTTTCCTATTAATGAGAATTTTTTGTGCGAGAAAAATACTTATCATTATTAGAGACATTGAAATATTTCCATTTCCCACAAGTGAAGAAATATTTATTTGAAAATGTGAAAATTTATTGTAATTGAATTATCGAAAATAGAGAAATTTTTTATCGGAAAAAGTTAGGTTTTTTTTTCTGAATGTGTGGGGAGAAAAATATTGAATTTTTTCTGACCTTATTGGCACCCGAGTAAAAATTTAAATATTTTAGCTCAAGCCTTATAACCTTCGTACAACTGCCAAATAAGTAAAAAATCCATTAAACGGCCTACAACTGGTGCTTGCAAAATATTTAAGCCGAACAGATCCTAAACAACGTTGAAGCCAGATTATTTTAAAACGACCGCTACCACTGCTGTTCACCTTCTGTACGGATATAATGTCCTGACAGTGACCGTTTTAATTTAAAAAAATGTGGTGCTGGTCATTCCTGAAGTTTGAACAAAGAACCATTAGTGCAAAAATTCAACGCACTAACCGCTTCAACTCACCCGCTGTAATTACGTAAAATTGTTTTTATATATAAGTTCTACATTTGATAAAACCCCCCAAAGAAAATTCCTGGTTGCGCCCCTGATATACATTAATGTGCAAAACCTTAGCAACTCGCCTCCCTTTTGAATAAAGTGTCGAATTTTTTTAATGCGCAGAAATAAATATAAGAAAAGGTTTTCTCTTACAGCTCACGTAACAATTGCAACAAATAGAAGAAATTAAAACATGTTTCCTTTAGTAACGGTATATATATAATCAAGAAACAAAAGACAGTCCCAAAAAACCGTGCAAAACCTAAGCAACTTTTGCTAAAGCTTTGAATAATATTATTTTTTGTTTATGGATCCAGCACAACTATGAGGATTTGATTTTGTCTGATGTTAAATTATGTCTTTAATCTTTAATATTCAGACTTGCTTTTATCTAGTCATACATCAACTAGTTTTTTTAAGCACAAAGTTTTCAAGCGAGGTTTGATTATCTTTCAAAATTTCAGATGAGATTGAAGTTTTGTAATGATGACTGTCAATCAGGGACTACTATTTGTTTCACTATTTATCGCGTTTTATTAATATTTTAATATAGGAAACTTAAGTGTACTTAAACAGCCACAAAAGTAAAACGTACTCCTCAGTTACATTTAATTTTCAAAAACAATCTTGTGGATAAAACTTTCATTTAAAAGGTGTTTTTTGTGGCTCAAGCGAGGACCAAATTAAGAAAATAAAGTTTCAGTCATTACCTCCCCCTGTGTTTTTTACAGACCCTTCCAATAGTTGACTTAAGCTTATTTAACTAGTGTTGAACACTGTTGATCAAGTAGAATAGTATTCATCGTTGCAAAAATCATTTTTCTCAATTTTCTAAGTCATTGCAATTTTCATTGCATGCAAGTATGATTTTACTGATACATGCTTTTACATACCCTAACACCCCTGTATTCAAAAAATTCTGTAAGGTAGTGATTTCTTGAAAAAAATAATTTTTTTTGGCGGTATACAATTTTACTTAACCATATTTAACCTGCAAGCGAATGTTTAACAGGTTGAAGTCTAAATTGAAATAAGTGGACCTAAGGCTGCTTAAGAAAATAAAAGCATTTTTATAACATGTTATTGTTAATTTTATTTAAAGAGGGATATTTTTTCACATTACATTTTTCGAGGTGATCCCTTTACGCTGACATCTGTCAATTTAATAACTTTTTTGTGATTATTTAATACAATATTTATGGTTTTTATAAAAGCTTTACATTTATTTTCAGTTTTTATCATATTTAATACTCATGATAAGAGACCACAAAAATTGATCACATTCAGAAATAAGCAATGAAAAACATGTTAACCCATTATTAATATACCACAGATAAAAAGACTAAATTGAAAAAAGCACCGAAATAATGCATTTAATCGTGAACCTCGCAAAGTTGCGTTGGTTTTACACAACTTCTTTTGGAGTATATTTTGGTTTTGGTGTTTTGGTTTCAGTAAATAAAAAAAACCTGTTTCGAATTTGTTGTATTTCATAAGATTAATACTTAAACTTAAAAAACAACTCAATTCTTAATCAATTCGGGGTCATTAAAATAAATAAATGACATCGTTCAAATGTAAAAACAGAGTTGCTTGGGTATTGCACAATACTGTTTATATATTAGTCGTAATGCAATTAGTTATGCCAGGCTTTTGTGCTTTTCAGATGTTTTATTTTTTAGGATTGCTTAAATTTTTTGTTTGGTTTGTTTTTTACTTCAAAGGCGTCAAATCAAAGATCTGTACAGATAAGTCCTGAATATAAATTATGAAATAAATTGCTTTTTTTAATGAATCCAATACAATGAAGCATAGATTAATATATTAACACTGAAAACATGTATTTTGAACATTCTCACGTGAGATTAAAGGAGGGGGTCGATCCAAATCTCACGATATCTCACTAAGGGGATACAGGGGGTCAAACGAAAATAAAAAAAAACTAGTAAGCTATATCTTCGACTTGGCCGAAGTAAAAATACCCCCACGGCCGATTCTTAAGGTTGGAAGAATCTTAAATTGGAGAGCTTTTTGGCCTTTTTATAAAGTTTTAAATTTTGGGGTTGTATGGGAGGTGGGCGTGTTAGATTGTGTATGACGCCCATTTTTCTAGCATACCCAATTTCGACATAGAATTATAGATTTTTCAATTTTGGGGTTGTATGGGAGGTGGGCGTGTTAATTGGTGGATGACTCCCATTTTTATAACACACCTCAGTTTTGACATTAATTACACAAATACCGAGTTTCCATCTTGTAACTTTAATATTAGCCTCTTTATAGATTGTTAAATTTTGGGGTTGTATGGGAGGTGGGCGTGTTAGTGGGTGAATGACGCCCATTTTTCTAACACACCTCAGTTTTGACATTGAATACACAAATACCGAGTTTCCGTCTTATAACTTTAATATTAGCCTCTTTATAGATTTTTCAATTTTGGGGTTGTATGGGAGGTGGGAGTGTTAATGTGTTGATGACGCCCAATTTCATAACACACCTCAGTTTTGACATTAATTACACAAATACCGAGTTTCCATCTTGTAACTTTAATATTAGACTCTTTATAGATTGTTAAATTTTGGGGTTGTATGGGAGGTGGGCGTGTTAGTGGGTGGATAACGCCCATTTTTCTAACACACCTCAGTTTTGACATTGAATACACCGAGTTTCCGTCTTGTAACTTTAATATTAGCCTTAGCCTTTTTAAATTTTGGGGTTGTATGGGAGGTGGGCGTGTTAGTGGGTGGATAACGCCCATTTTTCTATGACATCTTAGTTTTGACATAGAATATACATATACCAAATTTCAGTATTGTAGCTTTAATATTAGCTTCTTTGCAGAGTTTTCAATTTTGGGGTTGTATGGGAGGTAGGCGTGGTTTTCATCCGATTTAGCCCATTCTTGAACTTGACCATAGTTTTTAAAAAAAGCTTAAATATCGAATTTCATTACGATATCTTCAAAATTACGGCTGTAATCGTGTCGACAGACAGACGGACAGACGGACAGACAGACGGACATGGCTAAATCAATTCAGGTGGTGATGCTGATCAAGAATATATAAACTTTTCCATACCTACCACGCCTCCTTTTGGGTGTTACACACGTCGTGACAAAATTAATATACCCCTTACGCAGTACGCGTGGGGGTAAAAATATCAAAAAGGCTCTGCATTTTTCTATTACATTATGTGATAAATTTCTAGTCGACGTCTCGGGATGAAATGATTTAAGCATCAAGCTACAGCAGACACATGTAGGCATTTAAAATTAAAAAAGATTTGGTGAAGATGTGTCAAAACTTTTTTGTATGACCATAGAAAGTTTTTGAACTTCAAGTGAAATTTTTTAGGCAATTATTTATACAAAAATAATGGGCAAAAATAATGAGGACGCACAAAAATAACAAGGAGTTAAGTCAATAAACTTTAAAAATATCAAGGACCATTCGTGAAAAAGCGGAAGCGTGGACCACTTTTCGAAAAAATTTTATGTAAGTAATTTTGTGCATTAACCGAAAGCTTAATTCCTTACCTTTTATAATGTATGTATTTATAAGTGAAGGAAAAAATGGTGGAGTGCAGAAAACATACCCTACCTATAATGATAAAACTGTTATCAACTTCTAAGTTTTTAAAGTTATTTTAACTCTGTCAGACCGTGTCGATATGTAAATAAAACATTTAAAAATAAACTGTGGGCTTTATTTGAAATCTTTTTATGTCGAAAGCATGATTATGTGCAATAAAAATTAAGCTTTCAAATACCGCCACCCTATGTAAATTACTTTCGCAAAACTTGTTATCGAGCGCAGTGATTTGCAATGTTGGTTGAATGGACCTGTCTGTGACGTGACAGTAGATGTCCTATTAACAATGGTTCTTGAATTTAAATAAAAAATGCTGTTCATTTTAGGATATAAATGCTGGTTCAATTTTTTTGGGTTCTTAAAAAATAGGTTATTTAAATAAATTAATTTATGAAAGAAATTAAATTAAATCATACATTCACCTGTAAAAAATTTTTCAATGAAAGCTCTTTAATCCTTACGGTTGACGACACTGTTTTTTCCGCAACCACTGCTTATTTAATTCTAACAATTGAATTATGTACAATCCTTTTATATGTTATAATCTAGCATGTTATGTTCTGTGAACGTTTCACTCACATCTTCTTATATTGCCAATGTTACTTTATATTATATTTTTTTTTAATTGTAATAAAATTTTTCTTCAATCAAATGAAGCTCGCAATCATATTTATGAATTGATAGATGGAACTTTAATGTTTTTCAACAAGTATTTTTATTATATTTTTAGCGTTATTTTATATTATTCTATGAACATATTAGCGTTTTTAAAAGCGATACCACGACAGCTAATTCGTTTATGCGTCACCTTCCGATGATTTTTAACAATTTATATTGTTTTCCTTCCATTTTATTTCGCTTACGTTGTTCAGCGATATATTTGGTATATTCTATTACCAAATCACTCGAATATCGCGGTAACACTGAATTGATGGAGTTTTTCAAATTTATGAATAACGTGGTATACTTCTAATGGAACTCTCATATCTTGTGGAAACAGAGTGGACGCTAAGTTGTGCACTCTCTTTAGTATTCTTCTTTATATTCTTAAACCATTTTTAAGCCACAGTTTAAAAAGCAATGAAGTCGCAAAGCTGGGAAAAAGAGTCATAACTGTCAAAAAACAAAATAATATCGTTGAACAGTAAAACGATGTAACATGCTTTTGTACTGATTTTGACAGTAACAACACAGAGAGAGAAAACACATTTTTCCTAACGAAATTACCATTAACTATTACTGCTCATTTTGAGCATCTATTATTGTTGTTGAACTTGCGCAGAAGCTTAAGCATGTTGCCAAGAAAGTGCATTAAAACCTTATTTTGTTTACTCAAAAATTGTTTAACAACAATTTACAACAATTTTAATAAAAATATTTAAACTTAAAATATTTAGTTTTATATTTATTGAATTATTCATAAATTAATTAATTTTTAAAAAATATTTCATCAACTTAGCTCGTTTATAAACTTTACAAATAAGCTTGTCATATTAATTTTGTGTTAAGCAACACCGTTTTGATGACATACATACATAATTCTTGAAATTCAATTTTTTTTTTTCTAAAATTTTTCATATATTTTTATTAGTTTGAATTTTTTTAATTTTTTTTAACTAATTAAAAAATTTTAATTAACAAGCGTTAATTTTTATTTCATTAGTTCCCTCATTAAAAATGTTGCTTAACTACTCAGGTGAGCACACGATAATACCTTGCAAAGGTCATCAACATATGTTGCAATTTAAGCCTAAATATCGTAGGCTCATTGTGAAAAATTGTTTAACTCTCCAAATCAAAACTGTCAAAATCAATGCAATAAATATGCTGCCGCTTATGCCACTTAGCGGGTTTTGGTATGTGTTTGACAATTATGTTTTAAAACTCTTTATCATGCGACTGCCTTGTTTATTAAGCATGCATGGATTCTATTACAAACAACATAGACCACGAATTTACGATAATTTGTTAAGCTCTCTTTGTTCCACTTTTAAATCTCTTTTATGTTGCTGATACATTAATTCTGCCGAAACCCCACCACGGGTTGTCATGGCTACCAAAGTAAGTAAGTTGCTGATACATTTACTAAATTTACTAAAAATGTGGTTATTTAAAGAAAACTTATTTATAAAAAATAATGTAAGAAATATTATTAAGTTTGTTAATATGTTTCTTTATATTACAGCCAGCTAACGATTTCAATGAGAATTTAGGTATCCGTCGTTTTATTTATCTAAATTTTGAAGTCTACTTATGAAAAGTAACTGGTAACTGATCTTTTTTTTGAGACTCCCTCATAAATACAAATATTATAAAACTGAAAACATACAAAAGTTCCACTATACTTCTTCTAATAGGAAATGATCCACTCAGCCCGAAAAAATTTCAATAAAATGGTTTTCTTCTGATGTTTTTTACAAGATATCAAGATTGGAAATGGTGCTAAAGTTTTTATACACAGTTTTATATGGGTTGAGGAAAAAAGGAATTTTTCCAAATGGCCGAAGCCCTATCCTGTTAACGCAATTTTAATGTTATTATTATTTGCCAAATAAGACAGTTGATTTAATTTCTTCTCATTTGCTTTCAAATGTGGAAAGGGATAAGGAAAGATAAAAGCATAGGTCCATAACCTGACCCGAGTTGGACTTATATACTGGCAGTCGAGTATGTTTTCTTTGACTACCGATGCTGCCATTTGCGTTAAATGAAGCCCATATTTCACCAATGGAGGGAATATATTGTGTTAAAGTGCCTAGATCATTTTTGGATTTTCGAAATGAAATCAATTTTAACGGAACTCCACAAAACTTAATTCTAACAATGTCAAGTTGCTGCTTCGTGGAGGTCATACAAAACAATGATTAAACCATTATAAAATTTAGTATGCAGAAGTGTTCAAATTCTTAAAGTAATTGATTCCGCTATTGCTGAATTCAGAGCTCGCCCAAATCTACATATTTATTCAATGTTCTGTAAAAACGAAATGGTTAAAAGTGTGTGTGTGTAGAATTCTCCGGTGACCGTAAAGTTGTGACTAGTGTCCGACCGAAACCAAAATTTTGGCCGAAACCGAAACCGAAACCGAATTTCGGCCATTTTTGTAATATTCGGCCGAAACCGAAACCGAAACTGAAAGTCTACATACAAATTTTTTTTTTAAAAAAATTTTATTTTTTTTTTTTAATTTTATTAAAAGCTTTCAAAAACAAAACAATTCAAACAGATAATAATAACGTATACATACGATAAATATTCTTTGAATATTTAAGTTCAACTTTAAAATAATAAATAAAGAGATCATTTTTAATACCACTTTAAGGAACTTTTTAGTGTTTAGAGTTATTCGGTTTCGGTTTCGGCCATATTGATGCCGAATAGCCGAAACTGACTAAAAGGGCCGAAACTGGCCGAAACCGAAACCGAAACCGAATATTCGGTCGGACACTAGTTGTGACCAACTTGTTTTCGAAGAAAAATGAGCCAATAATGGCACCGCTCTAAGAACTGCAGCAATTACTTTTGACATTGTGATTGGCCCAATGCTTTATCCGAGCCCTAAGTACAGAATTTTTTTATTGTAGCCGCTGAGATAAAGTTCGTTGATTACATAGAAAGTCTGCGGAGAATGTGCTGCACCGAGTGGGGCACGGGTTGCGGATATCGAATGATTTCTAGATACAGAGGTAAGCCGCATCAAAGCAGTCCCAGACAAGCAGCGGGGGACAAATTAGAGTGTGGAAGGGTGTAGCGCTGCGTTTTCAACGTCCAAACGTTAAACATTTTTTTTTAGTGAAAAATCCACAATGCCCGTAACTGGTCAAGGCGAGAAGGAGTCGCCTAAAACTCTATGTTCGAAAATCCCTCCAACTAGTCTTCTCTATCCTCTTGACAAGAAGGGACCATTTTCAAAACCTGAAAAATATAATATACGTAGGGTTTGGATGCCAATACAAACCGGGTAGTTGACAAGCACCGCGAACGAAAAACCGACAACTATTTACGGATATGCAACTGGAATGGCTGGACCCTTTGTAGAGAACGTGTATCTATCTTACTGGCGAAAGCCCTCTATCTAGCCCTGTATCTATTTTATTGGCGAAATTCTGAATTCTAACTGTCGGTCACTTAAGTCTCTACGAGACCACCTTGAAAAACGTTCCAAGACTGATCGACTTCGCCGCTTAACCAAATCGATCATGTTATGATTGATGGAAGGTACGTTTCAAGCGTACTGGATGTGCGACCTCATGCGCTTTTGCAATGCAAAGTATATCCGCACGGGTATGCAACGAAAGCTAGATGTCGCTAAACTGCAATCACAACGGACCACGGAAGCCTAATCCGCTGAACTCTCGGCTAAGCTCAACCAACCTAGCTCAAAACCCGATGACGTTGGCGGACTTTGGGCGCTGGAGTTGGAGTTGGAGTTTACATCTCTCCATGTGCACTGCTGCTGAGAAAGCCATTGGTTTCCAGCTCCGCAACCCCGGAACCAATGGTACAACCAAGAATGTCGCGACGCGACGGCAGCAAAAAACGCCGCACATAAACAGTGGCTACAGTCAGCTGCAACAAGAGCTCCAAAGAGTTCAAGAGTTTCCATGCACGGAAACTACCGCGAAAAGAAAAAGGAAGAGAGACGCATTTTCAGACGCAAAAAAGGCGTCATCCAACAATTCCGCACTTAGAAAATACAGTAGGACGTAACTAAGGGACAATGATGAAGTGAAAATTCAAATCTAGCCATGATGAAATTAAATTTGCTATCCAGCGACTCGAAAACAACAAAGCAGCAGGTTCTGACGGCCTTGGAGCTGACTTGTTTATAACCGGAGGCGATGAATTGATAAGGTACACGCACCAACTCATCAGAAAAATATGCGGAAAGAATGTGAGTTGATTGGAATCGCAGTCTGATTTGCCCTTTATTAAAGAAAAGAGGCCTGACAATCTGAATTAGGTTCCAGAACCCTCTCTCGATCGACAAAACTGACACTCTACAAGGCGCTGATTATACGTGTGCTTCTCTATGCCACTGAGGCATGGGTGTTATCGCAAACAGATGAAGCCGCTCTTGGGCTCTTCGAGAGGAAAATTCTTTGCGAAATTTTTGGATCTTTTTCAAATTAGCGACGACTATTGCATTAGAATTAGCCACGAGCTATGTGTGCATCTCCCAGTAGCACGGACGTGCCATTCGCACGGTTTTAATTACTCGAAAAACAGGAAACAAAAAGAGCCGATATGTACTTTAAGTTTTCTAACGCGATGAAAGAGTGCTAAATTTTATTAAAATATTGGCAAGATTTAGTACAAATTAGTACAAAGTAATAAGCAATCATACAATGGAAGGGACGCGACAAAAAACAGAAGTTTTTAAGCTGGTATAGAAATATGTAAAATTTTTTGTATATATATATACATATACATTAAGGTGCCTTGAAAAAAAAGTTTCATTTGTACCCATCCTAAAATGAACCTTGATGTATTTTATGATGATTCCCAAAATATTTTGGCTATGCCGAAATCCGTCAGTGAGCTAAACCATTTTGCAAAAACCTCCAAAAATCATGTTTTCCGTATATATATTAACTAGTGTAATAGTTGTAAACAAATAAACTGTCTCAAATTATAGACCCGAAAAAGTTCGTTCAATCTGCATCAAAAATTTGAAAATATTCTCAATTGGGTTAAGTATAATGATGTTTTCATGCATTTTTTTTAGATTATTTTCACAAAAATTCAAATAACTTTATTATTTCTTATACGATCGCCGTTATCAAGATATCGTTGGAAAGGTATGCACGTCTGTCATATATTTTGGACATTTTTCTTTATTTAATAAAGTGTGGAAAATAAAATTTTCAAAATCGAAAACACTGTATTTTTTTTGACGTAGAATTACGTCTTACAGCGCGGTTTGTATGGGGTCGTTTTAACAGATTTTTTCAAGGTCATTAGGCAACGTTTTTGGCGAATACTTTAGGGTATTCCTACAGCCTTCAATACTCTTCGTTCAAAGATAATATATATACTAAAATAACAGATATATCCTGCGCTGAATGAATATCTAACTTTGGATTTTGTCACTATTATATTAAAGTCACAAAATAGTAAAATAAAAGAAGAAAAATGCATGTTTTTATATAAGAAAATCAATCATCAGCTGCTTATGTGCCTGCTGCTTTCTTTGTTTTTCTTTCGTTGTTTATGTTTGTATGCTTTGGTTTTGCACGAACTGATTGGTTCGCTTTGGCAGCATTGTAAGCATTAGTTCGCATTGGGTTTATGTATGCACTACTGTTCTAGTATACTATTTTGAAACCAGAGGTCATGAACCTCTTGCAACTCAGTCAATGAACTCAATCTGTCAAATTTAACGAAATGGGTCTGTGATCCGGTGAAAAAAACTCTTATGAAAAAAACGAGTTGGATCATATTTCTTTTTATGCTTTTACCCAATAGATGGCGTAAAATTTTAATTTTTGCTTTTAATGCAAATTAATTTGGATTCCACATCCCTCTAGCACTAGCGAGTGTAGTTTGCAAACTATACATCGAACAGAAAGTGCAGCTAGCAAACTAAATATCAGACAGAGACGAGAGGAAAGGACATGTGCTCAACGTGAAATTTAGTAACCATACGATTTTTTAAAAATCGGGGTCTTAATTTTAATTTGAAATTAGTAGTTAAACTGACTGTAGCTCGCCAACTATATATCGGACAGAGACGAAAGTGGCACCAATGGAAAGTGCATTTTCTTCGCCTTCTTTTCAACTAAGTCAATGAACTCAACCTGTCAAATTTAACAAAATGATCGAAAAAATTTGAAATTTTCCATGTTTCTTTTTGCTTGCTCATTTAATCATACTTACTATTTAACTTTTTCTTTGTTTTGGCATCGATAAGTAGTCCATAATTGAGTGTTATTCATTTATTTGTTAATTTTTGGAAGATCAATAAAAATACATGCAAAATGAACAAAACAATCGGACCAAAGAGACAAAGTAGAAGTGGTAACAACTTAAACGGAATTCTGCGTCTACACTTACGATACTATCGAAACTGGTTTTTTTTTTTAATTCAAGCGTTTGTTTCAATGAGAATTTTTGAAAATCATCTAAAAAAATTAAGAAAAAAATCATGAAAAACATCATTATCTTTAATCCAATTGCAAATTTCTACAAATTTTTGATGCAGATTGAAAGAACTTTTTCAGGCCTATAATTTGAGACAGTTTATTTATTTACATCTATTACACTAGCCAGTATAAATGCGGAAAACATGATTTATGGAGGTTTTTTCAAAATGGTTTAGCTCACTGACGGATTTTGATATAGCCAAAATATTTTGGGAATGATCATAGAATACATCAAGGTTTATTTTAAAATGGGTACAAATGGAACTTTTTTTTTCTTCATACAAGTCGAGGCACCTTAATATACATATATATATACATGATTTTGATAAACTTTATCCAAACCCCAATGCAAAAATTCAGTTTTTCACTTTGCAGATCAGCTGTTTGAAGCTCGAGTTTCGTGCTCGAAAAAATTTTTCGAGTAATAGAGAGCAACAAATAGTGACATTTTGCTTTTTCTTCTTCTCTCTCGTGCTGGAAAAATGTGTAAAGAAACGCTTTCGAGTAACATCAAGTGAGTACGGAAATAGACCTATGACACTCCCAGTAGGCAATGACAACCTCTGCTGGCAGGCCTTCCTGTAGAGTTTGTAGTACTGCCGCCCTCATATACAATTACACTTTCTTTTTTATATGAAGTGGGAAAATTTTTCAGACCTACCGTTTGAAAAGGCTTTCTAGTAGCACTCTTTTAAAAATGAATAAAAAACCTTTTCTTTTGATGAGGAGTGTTAGAGGCATTGTTGTCAGCAGGCCTGATTACACTACTTCATTATGCATGCCTGTAAAAGTTCTTTCTTCTGCACTCCTTCTCATACTAGCTCTTAATTGACACCTACATAGATTGCTCTTGGGTGATGATTACATCGCTTCCCAAATTACGGCAAAAAAAGCTTTCTCAAAAAAAATTTAAACAAACTCAATAATTATTCGTGTATTTACATTTTAAATAAACTGAAACAATGATATCATTTTTTCGAATTAAATTTTTTAAAAACGAACACTAAAGCCTAGTATTCTGTTCGAGTGCGTGAAATCCGCTAATTTATCAAAAGATTGTCACAGTTTTTTGGTATATTTTTGTTTATAAAGCAGAATTTTGATCGTTTAAATGCACAACATCCTCTTTAGTTGATTCTGTAAAAGAGAGTATGATATTAAAATGGACATTAAAATTAAATGGTCTGTTTGCTTCCAATTACCAAAAAATATGTGGTTAATGCCTTTAAAAGCCTTGAATGGTTTTTTGTTTTGAAACCTTTCATAGTTGTAATCACGGATTACATTTGGACCAAGAAGACTTCCGAGGCTTTTGGCAAGTCCTTCCTTAGCAGCTATTTTTTGAACACATTGAATCTGCAAAGAAGAATGAATACACAAATTATGTATGGCAAAAAAGAAGAGGAATAAATTTTTTATAAAATATTAACTAGTGTATCTTCACTCATTAGGCCATTTTAGGACATTTCAGAAATGTTTGATCTAGCAAACGATACTACATGTCGGATGGACCTGTCATGTCGACGCAATGTAGTACCGTTCGTGTGTTTAAAATGAAGTCGGATAGACATGTCCGATGAAAGGAAAACATTTTTGACTTTTTGCTCGGTCCATCCGACATGTAGTATCGTTTGTGTGCGTGTCCATCCAACTTGGTGCATTTTGTCATTCGATAACAATTTTTGAGAGAAGCACATCTCGTGCATAAAATAACACATAATAAATGTTGAATTTTCAATAGAAGTTGTTAATATATAAAGATATCTCACGTAGACTTGAAAGTTAAAAGAGAAAAGTATAAAAATAATGTAAATATATAAATTTTAGCGGTACAAAATAATAAGTGCGTTCGATGTGTACTGCATGAAATCTATAAAATAATGAAACCATCCGACATGTCCGACCGTGTAGGACCAAAGACGAAAATTTCCGTTATTTTGTGGAACTACATGTCCGATGGACATGTAGTATCGTTTGGAGTGGCCTATTGACGATATGTCTGTTTCGAACATTTGAAGGTCATCAGAGCTTTTGATACGAAAAATGTTTGAAATTTTCTCTGCCGATCTTTTATTTGTAGAAAGTACGCGCACTGCCACTTTGATCGCTGCGAGCTCGCTAAAAATTAAACTGTTTTGGTCTTTTTTAAAGTTTTTTCCAACACTTGAACACGTTGTTGTAAATCTATAAAATTAATTTTGTAAACATCATAATTATAATGATTGAAAATATTTTTACTTGAAATTTGGTCCAACAACAGCAATGGTGATGTGTTTTCATTGTGCTCATTAGGAGATACAATCTCATTTTCAGTTTATGTCCAGATGTCCCTATGCAACAAAAATTGTCTGGGGATGTCGTACTCAAAAGAAATGACCTGTTTTGTAACTTATTATCTTACTAATAGCTTCATTCTGTATTTCTATTCGAATTCATTTCGTTCAAAATACTGCTCGTTCGCAGTTTTCAATTTCACACTTTTATGTTATCGTTGTGCAGCGCTCGTTTATAAAAATTTTATTGAAAATGGATAACATCACGAGTGCTGCTCCCCGTGTGGTGCCTTTGGCTCGATAAGGGTAAAGATATCCGTGGAGTGGTCAAAGCCAGTGAAGGCACTTGAAAATATGCGTATTTAAAAACTTACTCAGCGTCTGCTAGATCCAGAACATTTGTTAGGTAAGTCACAGTTTTTAATTGTTTGTCAAACAAAAATAAATATAAACAAGAACAGATGTCTTTAAATAAAAACATACTGAACAAAAACATTGCCAACAAACCAAAAACAAAGTCAAAAGTGTAAGATATCTTTAAGAAAATAGAAAAAATTCAAAAAATTTCAGAAATGTTTGATCTAGCAATGCTGAATTTGAAAAATTTTTGTGTATAACAGTTTGAATTGACGTAAGAAGTACAAGCTTGCCGTAAGGGTTGGCGAGCAAGTTCGTCAGAAAAACAGATTTCATTGGAACACAACATCGTTCGCCTAGTACTCGTTCGTTGAGTCGCACGTTAGGGATAGAAAATGATGCTATAAATCTATTTTTTTTAAAAGCCGCCTGTACATTTCTTTTACGCAATATCTGCTCTGCAAACTCATTTTTAATTTGTTGCAGGATTTCGGAAGGTTTGTTTTCGAATCTTTTTTTAATTCCTGCATATAGTTCTGAAAATCATAAGTACTAAAGCTTGAAACAATTCCAATGTCCCTCACAGAATCGCATAAATGAAGCAAGCCATGTACATTAAATGTAATGCTATTTTCACCAAAAACCGAAGGAAAACTTTACACGAAAAGCTCAATGAACTCATTTGCAGTTCCTAGATTTACTTCAAAATTTTAAGGCGCGGATAGCAATCTATATGCTGTATGAAGTAGTAAAAACGGGTAATAAAAATCATCACTTACAATAAGGTTTTTCACAACTTATCGTATATCAGCAAGTTGTATTTAAATAGAAAGAAATTGTTATTAATACATTCCATTGTAAATTAGCTTTTCTATCACAAGAAAAAAATAAATTTGAATAACATATAATAAAAATGCCAAAACCAAATAAAAAAAGACTAAAATCATTAACGCTTTATGCCTTAAATATGCATTGGATATAATACAGGTAGATTCCAGTAAGTATTGCATAAGAGCTTTTAATATTTTAATTAATTAAACATACGTTCAGGTGATGAAGAAGATGTAGAGTTGATGATAAATATCAACCAAAATTTAATTTTTCTGGAATATCATCGCAGAAGCATTCATCTGGGCGGGCCAAAATCGATTAAATGGCAGGAAAATGTTTTGACAAATTTGGATGACGACAGATTTCGTCAAATGGTACGATTGGGATCCCAGGAATTCACACACGTATTGAATTTAATAAGTGCCAATCCCATTTTTAATAGCCGCTGCCATAGAGCTTTCAGTTAGGTTGCAGTTAAAAATTGTACTGTACCGGTTAGGATCCTCAGGGGATGGATCGTCGATAAGAAAAATTCCATCACTCTTTGGCGTAGAAGCTGGTGGAACTATCCACATTATAACAAGACGAGTTTTCCAAGCCATCTTAAAATTGCAACCAAAATTTTTATTTTGGCCCAACGAATCAGAGCGAAAAAAAAACTTGTTTCAGCAACAATAAAAGAACTTCCTGGTTGCATAGGATATATTGATGGCACAGAGCTACGACTGGCCGAATCACCCTCGAAGAATCACGAGCTATTTTATTCCCGCAAGCGCCAATATGCAATAAATATGCAGACGATTTGCGATTTTAAATCACGCATTCGGCAGGTTACAATTGGCTATCCTGGAAGCGCGCATGACGCCAAAATGTTTATTAATTTCCCATTATCCAAACATCCTGAACGATATTTTTCAAACCCTCAATGGATTGCAGGTGACAGTGCCTATCCATTGAAGCCGTTTCTAATAACTCCGTTCAGGAAAAATAGCACAGAACATACAAGAGAGGAGAGGGAACATTTCAATAAATGCTTTTCAAAACACCGTGTTCCCATTGAAAATTGCTTCGGGGTTTTGAAAGAGAGGTTTGCTAGCTTAAAAGACCTTAGATTAAGACTTCAAAACGATAAAAGCAGAAAGGAATGCAACGATTGGATTATGGTGTGCTGAATTCTTCATAACGTACTCATAAATTTCAATAGCGAAGATGACAATTCCGCTGATGAGCTTCAGCCACAACCATTTCTACCACAATTCAACAACATGCGTAATAGTTTGCTTAGATTTATTCAAAATTTAGAGATAAATTAGTTAATTTTTTAAAATTGTATACAAAATAAAATCTTATTTCAAAACTTAAGACTTATTCCATATAACTGAAAGCTGACTTGTCTTTTAGCTAGGTTCTGAATTACACTTTCATTTGAATTTGGCATTGAAAACGTTGAAAAACAAAATTTGGTGATTCACATTAAACTATTTTCGATTCAATTTTGTTTGTTACAATTTGTAAAAAAAATAATCACTTAATAAAGAGTCACTCCATTTGCAAATTCGATTAAATTTTACTCGTTTTCGAACTTGATCAATATTTTTACAAGAAAATCTTTAATATCGAATTTCGTTATTAAGGTTGTAATCGGTTGTAATAAGGTTCTTAGACAGAGAGATGAACCTGGTTAAATAAATCAGGTAGTGGTTCTGATCAAGAATATATCCTTTTCTATAATGTGCTGGTAAACAAATATAAGAAGTTTTCACTCAAAGAAAAATATAATAAAGTTTAAAAATAGTCTTTGTCCTAAAATTATTTTTATTATTTTACTTTTCCTTGTTATAATCTTTGCTCAAATCCTTATTTGAATCCTTGTTGGAATTTTCACTAACTTCAGCCTTGTTGTAATCCTTGTCTTTATACGTGTCCTCATCTTTTTAAAATTTTTTTATTGTTGTTTTCGTTCAAATATTTATCCTAATCTTATACTTACCTTTATCTCATTCAAATTTAATTTACACTTAACATTATCTTTTTTCAGACCTGTATCCTTGTCCCATTCTTTGTCCTTAACTTATGTCATTGCCTCTTATCCTTGATAAAATCCTTTCTCTTCCTTGTTGATATCTTTTTTAATATTTGCCCTAATTCCTGTCCATTTCCTTGTCTTGATTCTTGTCCTTGTTACTGTCTTAATCCCAGTTATCTATAAATAGTTCCTTGTCATTATTCTTCTCCTTATCTTTGTCCTAATTCATGTTCTCATCGTTATCTCTATGTGTTTTCCATTAATATCTTGACTTTTCAACAATAATTTTTGCATATAAAGTTATGTGTGTAACGCTTTTTTTAAAGCGCTTTTTTCGTTAATATAATTAGATAATTTACTTCCAAATTTCGCATAATAAGTATTTATTCAACCCCAGGAAATAACAACGATTCTTGTAAAGTATTTTTAATTTATTTAAATTTAAGTTCTAACTCTTTCATTGCAACTCTCTTCATCCTCTCTAGTTCGTTTATCTTTAGCATTTCCAGAGATAAAAACTCCCTTTCCTTTAACTCCATCTCTCTTCTTCTGAATTCAACTTCCATTTCCTTAACTTTTGTTTCTCGTTCTCTGATCGCCATTTCTCCTTCCTTATATTCAAGATCTGCGTTCATTTTAATTTTCTTTAAAGCAATCACTTCCGATTGCGCGGAAATAATTTCCGATACGGCAGTTCGTGAATATATTCCTTTTCGACCTGCCGTCTTTTCAGGAGTTTCCGTGCTAATTGGAATAGTTTCAGCAGTCGCTTCGATAGCTTCAGCAATATCTGCGGTGGGTTCTGTGTCAACTGTTACAACATTTATAGAATCCTCTACACCGCATGTTACATTAAAAAAGGATTCACATTCTCTCGAGATTGAATCCAAACTCTCTAAAACTACAGCTGAATCCAAACATCTGTACCTTAAAATATCTTCGAATAAGCACACGAATAAGCTGCACATTTTAACAAGAGTATCTAAAAATATTTGGAGTTAATATGGCTTTGTTGTAGCTTATCTGTTTAGAACATCTGAAGATAGTTTTAGCTGCAGTTTATAAATAACGTACTCTTTAAGGTTTCCCCATCAACCATACTTCCGGCGCCTGTGGAGCCTTCCCATGCCTTTGCCTTAGTGTACCATGCTCGCAAGTTGCGCACTTTGGAGCGGACGATTTTCCAGTCTGCGGTTATTTGGCTCTCCTTCAAAAATCGACTATAAAACAAATTGGCCGTTGGCTTCTGAAAACAAAGAATTAATTTCGAAGAATTTGATTAAACCGTTTAAACTCACTTCAAATTCACAATTTTCCTTAAGAAACTCGATGAGTAATTTCTCCTCCGAGGGTTTCCACATTTTTTTAGGTTGCTGGAGCACGCGCTTCTTGATCTGAAATGTATGCTAGTATCAGTTGTAAGCAATTTTTTAAAATATTTATTTAAAAACTTACATTAATATATTCTGCATCCATTTTCCTATCAGAATATTTTTATTTTTTTGACAGAAAAAAGACAGCTTCATATTTTTTTTTTAATAGATTTAAAGTCAAAATGATTGTATTTGCAGGCATATTCTGTTTAGAAATGCTTCGAAGATACGACACCGAAAAAAACATAGGCAACGAAGTTTTATTTGAGTTTGTATGTTGTATTTCTCTTCCAAATACAAAACAACAACATTGTTAAATAGTCAAATACACAATACAATACGACGTTACGACTGCGTATATGAATTTGTGAAAAACCTTAATATTTTCTAAAACAACAATTCCAGTATAAAGAAGGAATCGGCGAAACTCTGTTGCTTTCCGTCTTGAAAGCTCATCTAACGATCGGGGTTTTCTTTGGAATTCTACTGTAATGAATCTAGAAAGTGCTACAAGCCTCTACGACATTAGTTTTTTCCTATCCTCATAGCCGATACACGTTGACTGCAACCTGCGACGAACAACATACGTCAAAAAATAGAACGCATGTCTTCTTATGTAAGTGTAATTTTTGCCTGTAGCACGACAAAGAGAGGATTCTACGACAAATGTTGCAGCCGCAGACTTCAATCTATTTCTAATTAGACAGCCGACAAAAGAGTCGGAGTTCAAGCTAGCTGTACGTTTTTCGTTGTGTGAGTCTTGTGATTATTGTTTTGATTAATATAGTTTGAAAGCGAGTTAATAAATTAAATAAAATTCATCAGAAATATAAAAATACAGATTGTTGCTGCTGCAATCATTATAATCAAGTCGTCGGGAACACTGCGACAACTCTCTCTGAAGACTAGTTTTCGTTTTATCGGTGGACGCAGGTTGCAGTCAATGTGTATCGGCTATCAGTTACAGAGATAATGAGATGGGAAACTTCTTTTTAGCAATGACTTTTTTCATGTTTCCCGCCATATTCATGCTTCTTCTTTAACTTTTTGTATACTTTTCGAAGGCTCATGTATTGTGTACGCGATTCACCTCATAGTTGTCAAGTATTATTGTCAGATTTTATAAATAGGGTTGCAGTGCAAAAAAATAAAAATGTACTCCTAAATCAAAGTTGCTTTGAACTAAAATGTCGTAAGCGGTGGACTAATGGCATTTTCTTTTCTTTCTAAAAGAAATAGAGAATGAATTACATTTTTCTGTTGACCCTCTAAGCAGAGAGTGCAGAATATTTTAAATTTTATCTTGAACTCAACAATTTTTACCTCTTCTTAGTCGAGATAAGTGCAACAAACTATATTTTGCATAATTCTAGTTTATGGCCCACACCTCTTTATTTTGTTTTCGAGTCTGATCATATGTATATAGGCTTCTTAAACTCAATGGGGGTAAAATAAAAGAAGCTTTTTTATATCTTAGGAGATAAAATTCATCAAAGTTTGGAAAATTAAATAATTTTTTGCGGAATTTTCACTACATAACAATTAATTCAAACGGTAAAAAAACAAAAAACAAAAACTTACTTTAATAATTAACTTATTTTAACATGAAATTATTTACCATTTTAAGCAAAGTTGTGCCAAAATACAACGCACTCATACTTTTACTTTAAGCTGCTCATGGCCTTCTAGATTGACTATTTGAAAATAAACGTCTTTTAAATATTTAAGTGAAATTTATTGCTAATTTTATGTTAAGTTTTATTACGATAACTTATTCATTTAATGTCCTGAATTCACAGATATATATATGATATACAGTCTGCTTCATATTTCATCGTACGATACCTCAATATTACTTATTTGGATACTTACCAACTTTTTTAACATATATTTCATCGATATAATAATGAAAACAAAGAAATAAGTGTTAACTAACTATTTAAGCTTTTTTTATTGCAAATTAACACTGTTAAGCAAAAAATATAACAAAATTAACAAAATTAATGCTTCAAAATTCATCGTACGTTTAAAATAAAAGTTTATTAAAAGTATATTTAATATTTTGTTGGGCCACCGCTTAATAGAATTGTCTGCTGCAATCTATTTGGCATTGAAGATACCAGTTTATTTGTGAATTCTGCAGGTATTTGATCCCATTCCTGTTGCAAGGCATTTTTTAATGTACTTATGGAAGAAATGTGATGATTCTTAAGCCGCTTTTCCAAATAATCCCATACATGTTCGATGGGATTCAAATCTGGACTCTGTGGAGGAGCATGGAGTTGTTTTCTTGTATTGTACAGAAGCCATTCCCGGACAACATGTGCGGTATGTTTGGGATCGTTGTCTTGTTGAAAAATATAGTCTGCAGGTAACCCTAATTTTTCAACAGATTGCAGCAAATTCATCTTTAAAATACCTAAATATTTCCATTTGTCCATTTTACCGCTTATGAAAACTAATTTTCCTACTCCAGAAGCTGCCATGCACCCCCATACCATTACGCTTCCTCCTCCATGCTTTACAGTACAACGCAGATTCTTTGCTTGGAGAGCTGTACCCGGTTTTCTCCAAACTTTTGATGGTCCATCGTGCCCGAAAATATTAAATTTACTTTCGTCGGTGAAAAGTACATTCCGCCAAAAGTCGACATTCTTTTCCAAGTGAAGATTTGCAAAAGCTATTCGTTTTGTTTTATTAATAGCACTTATAAGGGGCTTCTTACGTGCTGTTCGTGAAAAATATCCATTACGCTGAAGAGTTCTTTGTATTGTTGTCTTGCTGACCATCTTTTGCGAAGCCTCTACTATATCGGCACGTATTTTAGAACTGCTTGCGCGAGGATCTCTTCGCACTATATCTACAACCGCGCGTTCATCTCTACTGGTTAATGTACGAGGACGACCGGATCTCTTTTTATACTCCACATTTCCATTTTTTTTGAAATTGCTTACAATGTGTTGAATTGTAGACTTAGATTTTGCTAGTAATTTTGCAATTTGACCCAAGGATTTGCCATCCTTGTGGAATTTTATAACAATTTGTCGAAAATCTGAGGAAGTTTCCTTTTTTGAACTCATTGTCGCGTAAAAAAATAAACTATTTGCAAAACTATAAAAAATTGCTTGCCACAACGTGTTAATAATAAAATGACTTAAAATTCCTAGAATAGAAGTTGATCATGTAACCTAAAATTACCGCGACAGTAAATCGTACGATGAGTTCTGAAGCAATCACTTGAACATTTTTTTATCTCTTTTTAATTTACAGGGTTATCTTGCAACAAACAAAGGTAATTTAATTAGTTAATAATTAAATTTTTTGTTTTCATTAATATATAGAAGAAACATATGCATAAAAAAAGGTAAATATCAAATTAAGTGGTATAAAAATATCGTACGATGAAATATGAAGCAGACTGTATATATATATGAGATGAAACATAATTATTTTTGTGTCAAGCGAAAGCTTCATCGATTACTTCCAATGACATGTCTTTATAGAAATAATGGGTTCCGCAAGCGAGATGGTAATCCACGATTCGAATTTTTGGGATTACTTTATCGATAACATGTTAGCAAGGATTTTGCTGGTGCTTAAATGAAATATCAATAATAATGTTAATTTATTTCTTAACATTTCACTTTTCTGTTCCTTCAGTTTGTAGCATTTGAGGACAGAATATTTAGAGGAAACTGCAATTAATCTTACTTTTGAGATCAAAATTTCAGAGAAAAGATCACGATTCAATTTAAAAAGATAGTTTTTTTGAGAAAAGAACCGAAAAACTGCTAATTCTTAATAAGGGCAGAAATAATGTTAAATTGTTCTGCGCCTTGATGTTATACCTAGTGGAGACGTCCTGTAACGCATACCCGACCTATATAAAATTATTCTCAATGAAATAGTACTAGTACAGTACTATTATAAATTCGTACTTATTAATTCGTATCGAAAAAACCTACTTCAAACAATACAAAACTACTTTTTCAAGCAACACTGCAGTTAAGATTCAGGCCGTGGTGGCTTTCAGATTAAAACAGTGACCGTCTTCAGACGATACAAATGCTCTGGTAGAGATTCTTAACTTAGCGCTTTTTTTCTATAACTGAATTGTTAAGTCAGACTTCAAAAATATTGAAAAATTGTTCGAATGCAAGTCCAAGTACCAAATAACAACGAATAAACATACTGCGGTCGTTAAAATGCATATTTGATGAGAATTTTTTAAAAAATTTATTTATTTAAAGTGATGAAAATAAATTATATTTTCGTAAGTGTTCCAAACTGTTGGCTTACTGTCTTACATATCACCAGTTTGACAACTATTATGACGTGTCAAGCATCAAATATTCAGCGAAAAATCTAATGCAGTTCGTTGAATGTGACCAAGGCTCGCTTTCGGTGAATAAATCTCCTTGTGGTGAGAATCGGTTTGCCTCCCTAGGGGTGAACTCCTCCCTACTGGTGAGTTTATAAAAAAATTTTACTAACACATTCATATGATTTACGTTGGTATTGGCGTAATTTCGACAGAAGGCTATCTCTTTCTTGACGAATTTTGTTTAAGTTTCCCATCTCTTTATCTCTGATCAGTTATCTTTTCAGCATTTTTCCTGTTCACAAGAAAAAGTAAAATTTTGCATGCAACTCCTAAATCTACTAAATGCATTGGCTCAAGGGAGAAGTGAGTTATCATTTAAACACCTATTAACTCTAACTCACTTGCAGTATTTTTGTGCAAGCCTTTGTGGAAATCTTTCTACTTTCTATCTGAAAAATCCTTATCTGTTCTAAGTAATGAGCCACTAAACCATTTTCTGAATTTTTTTAAATCCGATAGAAGGTCGTGAAGGTAAGTATCTACATTAAATAGTTTTTTATTTCCGAGATAGTAAATGTTCCTATAAGAAACACTTTAAGCCCTTCTATATTCACCACTCTACTTATTATTGGCCATAGACTAGACGAGCTATTTTTATAGAGAGGTAACCCATCAACTCCAATATCAATAATAATTGAATTGTCACTTGGAAGCATAATTGATGATTGATGATGATTTTGTTCAATTGTTTTTCTAACCCTAAGTGGTAGTAAGTACCAGGCGCTACCGTTCTAATTATTGTCTTCCAAATCACTGCTTTTACCTTTGTTTGCATTTTCCAGAGATCTTATGTCCAATGGTACATTCAAGCCCTCAAAATTTAAATTTTTCAGCAGTGCATTAGCACTTGGGGTTGGACACTGCTCTTTAAACCAAGCATACATTTTTTTTGCAAACTCGTTGTTTTATTATTAACAATGCCCTCACAGTCCTGCACAATTTGCTCACTCTCCGTTACACGTATTCTATCATCTGTTACCAAATTTTCATTCTCTGTCACAATTTCTTCGCACTCTACTAATAATTCTCCATTGTCTACCACTTAATCTTCGCAATCCCTCATAACATCCTCACTTTCTATATCAATGAAATGGCATAATAACTTCAAGGTAGTATTGACGTTTCTGTGGGAAAAGACCTTCTGTCAAAAAATATAACAAAGAAAAGAGCTTGTTATATTTGACCTTTGTTAAGTCAAAACTTGATGCATATATATATATGAAGTTGCGTATTAAAATGCATTTAAAAATAGAAAATTTTTTATTTTTCCGTAAAATTTCCATTGGCATTTGAAACAAAACTTGACATTTTATCAACTTGACAACTTTTCTGACACTTCAATACCGACAACAGCGCTCACCGATGTGTCGCTATCACAACAGTTGACACAGCTGAATGCGGCCAACGCTTATAACAACGAACAGCTGTTTTTGACAGGAACTCATTTACTTGTAGATGAGAAAATCAACACTTGTCAATAAAAAGTTAGCTTGTAATACTTTACTCGGTCATGCATCGTTTTCCCTCTCTTTTCGACGAAGAATTCATGCATTCTTAAAGTCATACATTCTACATTTTCCTTGGGGGTCTGTTTATTTAGTTTTTTGACGTAGAATTACGTCTTACAGCGCGGTTTGTACGGGGTCGTTTTAACAGATTTTTTCAAAGTCATGAAACTTTTTTTGGCTATACCTACAGCCTTTAATACTTATCGTTCAAATATAACATATATACTAAAATATCAGATATACAGTGAGTGTCAGCTTATTTGATGCAAGCAAAAAATTTAATTTTAAAGTGCAGTAACTACTAAACCAAAAGAGATATTAAAAAAAGAAAAATGTAATTTTAAAGAGTGTAACTTTTTATTCAGAATTAGTTTTTAAAATGTTTCACATTCATTCTGTTGTTTTAAGAAAATGCAAATTAGAGAAAAAAACAATAGTTTCAAATTGAGCAGCTTATTTGATGCAGCTTAATATGACCTTATTAACTAATATAATATTTGATTTTTTATAAACTTTTTAATATTTAGTATGATAACCTTTTTGAGATATAACAGCCTTAAGACGATTTTGCATTGAATCAACCAGCTTTTGTGTTGTTTCTGAATTGATTTTATTCCATTCCTCTAAAATGGCTTTCTTTAAGCTTTCCTTGCTCGAAATGTTATGTTTCCGGATGTTAGTTTCTAACAATGCCCATAAATTCTCGATAACGTTTAAGTCTGGAGACTGCGCCGGTGGTTGCATGAGATGGGGGCAGTTCCATATAAGCCAGGACTGCACCACTCCCGACTTATGTTTGGGGTCGTTGTCTTGGTAGAAACGAAAGTTCCGACGCAATCCCAGTTTTTCAGCACTTTGTAGCAAGTTGTCTTTTAGAATATGAAGGTACATGGTTTTATCCATATTTCCCTCAATGAAAACTAAATTTCCAATGCCCGATGCTGCCATGCAAGCCCAAACCATGACACTGCCTCCACCGTGTTTCACAGTCGCACGCAAATTTTTCAGCTCAAGTTCTTTATTTGGCTTTCGCCACACAAGAGACCTTCCATCCGAGCCAAATATGTTGAATTTTGACTCGTCGGAAAAAATAACAGTGTTCCAAAATTCAGAGTCCTTAGAAATATGGTTTTGCGCGAAGGTTAGCCGTGAGATTTTATTTTTTGTATTTATAAATGGCTTCTTCAATGGAACTCGACCATGAAAGTCATGTGATCGCAAGAGACGCCGAATGGTTGATGCACTACACGATTTGCCAAGAGAATTGTCCACTTCATTAGCCAATTTTTACGCCGATAATTTAGGGTTTTCCTTAATTTTCCTTATAATCCATCTTTCGTCGCTCGTAGTTAAAATTTTATTTGGCGCATTTCTGCCCTTGTCCTTCACTCTATTCTCTTTCAAAAACCGCTCTATTATGTGCTGGACTGTGGATGACGATAAATTAACTATTTAAGCTATTGCGCGTTGACTTTTTGAGTTTTTAAAGTGGTGAATCACTAATTCTCGTTGTTCGATAGTTGTGCGTCGACCCATACTTTAAATTATGTACTTTGTATTTTATCTTTAACTTGCACGATCTCACTAAATTTTCAAACAGATTACGAGAAAATTTTAAAAAAATAAATAAAAAACCCAATTGATTTTTTTTTCGAGACCAACTAGTATCAAAACCGTTAGAAACTGAGTGCATCAAATAAGCTGCTCAATTTGAAACGATTGTTTTTTTCGTTAATTTACATTTTATCAAAACAACAGAATGAATGTGAAATACTTGAAAAACTAATTTTGAATAAAAAGTTCCATTCTTTAAAATGACATTTTTCTTTTTTTAATATCTCTTTTGGTTTAGTAGTTACTGCACTTTAAAATTTTATTTTTTGCTTGCATCAAATAAGCTGACACTCACTGTATATCATGCGCTGAATGAATATCTAATTTTGGATTTTGTCACTATTATATTAAAGTCGCAAAATAGTAAAATATAAGAAGAAAAATGCATGTTTTTATTTAAGAAAATCAATCATCAGCTGCTTATTCTGCCTGCTGTGCGTGCTGCTTTCTTTGTTTTTGTTTCGTTGTTTGTGCTTGTATTGTTTTTGTTTTGCACGAACTGATTGGTTCGTATTGATGGAGTAAGCATTGGTTCGCATTGAGTTTATGTATGCACTGCTGTTCTAGTTTACTACGTGCTCTATTTTGACACGAGAGGTCATAAAACTCTTTTCAACTCAGACAATGAATTCAAACTGTCAAATTTACCGAATTTAGTCTATTTAGTATGCATAACTTTTTACATTAAAATAGCATGAAGCTTAAAAATTATCATCAAAAACATGAATGATTTTGTCTGAAGATTTGTAATCAGCGCTCTAAGAAACCTCTCGAGTGACAATGTTATCCCGAAACTCAACTGAAGTGAATTAATTTACGTAAATTATTATGTATAATATTTATATAAAAATAGAGTAATTTCTGCATCCTACAAATCACATGAATAAACTTTTAATATAAAAAGTTTTTATATTGCATCTCTGGCGGCTTATCTTCAATGGTTTAGTGGTTGTACTCAGGTTTGCATGTAACACTTCTAAAATTATTTCACTTTAAATTCCAAGCAATAAGTTGTTGTAATTATTTTCTTTCATTTGGAATTTATGACAGTGACGGCATCTTGCTAACAACATAATTTACGGAAAAACTATGGAAATATTTCAAGTGTGTTGGTAGCTGGCTTGGTGATGGCGCTTTCCGGATGGCGAAAAAAATCCAATGGACAGTCGCCGGCGGCGTCTTCATAACCAGAAGTTGCGGCTGCTGAGTTCTGTATTGGACAACAAACAACTGGGCGATAGTAAAATGAATGCTGAAAGAAGATAAAATGAAGAACCATGATGAAAGCAATGAAGTAGCTGACGACAGCCACGATGCAACACCCAACGGCAAGACCAAATTGCAGCAAGCAAAAACAAGCAAAAATTTAGCTAAAAGCAAAAGCTGCTACACTAAGCTCTATAAAGACGCACGCCAAAAAAAGCAGCAACATAGTTATTTGTTTATGTCGTCGTGGTCATTTTGATTGCAATGTTTTTAATTTTGTTGCTGTAGCTTGTTATTGTATTAATGTTATGATTATTACTATTATGAAAGCTAACCTATAAATCATAGCTTAAAACGAGCTCGTCAATTTGAGGCAAAATATTTCATAAATAAAATAGTTAAAAAGATGTACTACAAGAGGAAAGTTAAATTAGTGGGGGAAGAGTTGAAATGGGTGTGATAGATTGCCTGTCAACTCATCTGTTTGCTTTGAAGCTGTGCTCTGTGAAAGATAAATAAGAAAAAAAAAGAAACTCCCAGTCAGCAAGTGATCAGACAGACTGTAGTCAGTTAGGCGACAACAAGATAGACAGATGGAATTGGTTATGTCATTCGGGACTATCAACACCTGAAAGAAAATATGTTGAGCATTTTGCTGAATCAAACCAATTGATTTATTTAGTGAAGGAGCCAACTTATATACCACGGGTTGGCTGGCTGAGTCAAAAAGCCTCATACATTTTTCTGACTAAAGCTCATCAAAAATATGATTTGATCAAACCTGGATCAAAAGTCCAAATGAGTATTATTTGTATGCCATCCAAGCAATATGCAATTCAACCAACACAGTAATGAGACTTGCAGGATTGCAGTCAGTGAGGTCC
This sequence comes from Tetanocera ferruginea, assembly GCA_958299015.1. Classification (NCBI taxonomy): domain Eukaryota; kingdom Metazoa; phylum Arthropoda; class Insecta; order Diptera; family Sciomyzidae; genus Tetanocera; species Tetanocera ferruginea. Next base: position 130,118,332 of record OY282640.1, read on the forward strand.
AAAGAAAAAGCTTTTTAGAATTCGCCTTCTAACAAAACTTTTGATACTAAAAGACTTCACATTGTGGCTAGGAATTTCTGTAATGACGTTTTAGGGCAGACATGAGCTTCCAGTAGCTCAATTAGCTCAGTTGGCTTAGCTACAAATTTGTTTTGTTTTTTTTAACTTTGTGTTTGCACATTTGTAAAAACAACAACGCGTGCAAAAAATAAAAACAACACGTACAAAGAATAGCAACAAAACCGACGTTCACCAAAATTCTAACTTGCTATGAACAAAAAATGCACATGCCCGTTACATATGTTCCACACAAACAGTTCTACATAGTTTTGTTCGTAAATTTTTTCTTATATGAGGATTATTTTGTGTTTGTTTTAAAAAACAAAAACCTTGGCTCACTTAATTTATTTTCCTGCTCATGACTGTTTTAGAGCGAAAAAGTTTCTTCACGAAACAGGCAAAAGTGATCAGTAGACCTCGGATTTTGCATACTTTCTTATTTTTAATCAGATTGATACCAAACTTGGTATCTAGACGTTTTATCGTTCAAATAGAACAAATTGTAATGCATATCGAAAATATGCAAAATATATGCAAAAAATATGCAAAAAAATATGCCACAAATATGCAAAATATATGCAACATATGCAAAAAATATGCAAAATATGCAAAATATATGCAAACGAATTTCATCAAAATATTGAATTCCAATCCTTAAATATTAAATCGCAGTTTAATGTGCAGAAGTATATATAATATATATGTACCACATTACATTGCTTTCCCTTTCCAACGCTTTACCATCGCTTTGGTAAATGAAGAAAAAAAAAGAAATTTATTTTTGGTCGACAAAACAACTTAAATGGGCCCACAACGACGATATGCATTTACTTCAGTTTGGTAAAGAAAAAAATTCTAAATTTGCATTTTAGGTTCTTGAAAAACCGAATCCAGAAGATGCTGAATCTATAAAGCAAGCAATAAAGCTGATAAAAAATCCCCACCTATATCGGTATTTTATATATATTAAATAAAATTTTGAGAGACTTGCCGAAAAATGAACTTCCTTGGAAGCGAAGGGTCTACCACAAGCTAAAAATATAGTTCACAATATAACTGGTGATTTTAGACTGGTTTTAAAAAAGATATTTTAAGCCATTTTGAAAATAAATCCACATTTTAATATCATTTCAAAAATAAATAATATTTTAAATATCAAAGATGAAGATGTGTTCTGGACTTGAAACCGTCACAAATGTAAAAATCATTAAATAAAAATTTGCTCCAATTATTTCCTGTGACGTTGAGAGAAGCTTTTCCGCTTACAAAATGGTTTTTGGAAGGAAACGCCAAAGCCTCTTAATTAATAATTTCGAGAAAATTATGGTTATGTTTTGTAATACCAATTATATCGGCGAGCTCTTCTGAGAGTCTTCCGGGTATCGCCGAATGTAAGCAGCTGAGGCCATAAAAGCGATTCGCCGGGAAGATTCGCCGACGAATCGCCGAGATGAGGCTTAGGCGATTCGCTAGGAAGAGTCGTGAACGATTCGCCGAGAGGAATCTTAAGCGATTCGCCGGGAAGATTTGCCAACGCATCGCTGAGAAGAGTATTAAGCGATTCGACAGGAATTCGCTTACGAATCGGCAGAAAGAGTCTAAAGCAGCGATGGGCACACACATAATATCAAATTCTTTGATTGTGTGTAAAGCAGAGAAAAACTAAGATCAATTTTACGTATTTTCTCGCTATATTTTAAAAAATTGCGCAAAGAGATGTTATTTCAACAAATGCTGAAAAGCAACTGACTTGATTTGCTGCCAAAACAAAAACAAAGCAACAATCGAATGCACACGATCGTAAGCCACACGAAGTAGCTTACACTGTTCATGTGTCGACGTCGCGCAAGCAGTATTTTGCGTCCAATCCCATGGGATAGGAAATTTAATTTGTGCCCTTCTCTGGTCTAAAGTGATTCGCTGACAAGACATGTCAAGTGGCCAAGACATCACTTTTAGAGGTCATCAGCGATTTGTTGCAAAGTTGTTGAACGTTTCAATTTGTTGCAAGTTTGAACTAGCAGTTCCATGAAGTTGCTTAGAAGTTAAAATTTCTGAATAATTTAAATGATTTTTCAGAGCCTGCTTCATATTTCAATGATAGATTTTGAAAGCTTTTTAAATAGCCATCTTCGAACGATCGCCGGAATGAGCGAAGGAAGATTTTGAAGATTTTGTGAATCGCACATTCATCCCTTGGGCGATCGAAAAGCGATCCATCTTCCAACGATAGCCGGAATTAACGTCAGGAAGGTTTTGAATACTTTTTGTCAATCGCGCATTCATCGTTTAGGCGATCGAATGTTTGCAGAGATTGAATAATTTGTAAACCTATACAATATCGTATGTATTACGTTTCATTTGCTCTGCTTTAATATCTGACAATTAATAAAATTTCAATATGTATACGATCCTCTGAGTAGCTTTTATATTATTTTTCGATTTGTTTAATATATGAAGTTTTTGCATATTTTGCATATATTTTGCATATTTTGCATATATTTTGCATAGTTTGCATATTTTTGGCATATATTATGCATATGCATTTTATGCAAATATGCAAAAAAATTTAAAATATGCATTTCGTTTTCAACTCTATTTTCAATGAAACGAACTTTGGTGTCATCAGAATTTACCTATCTTAATCCTTCAAAAATATGCAAATATGCAAAATCCGAGGTCTAGTGATCAGGTTTTTCTTTGCCCAAAAGGGAGTAAAAATTTTGATCATTCGTTTAAAGAGTTGAAAATCAGACATCTTCGTCGATTCGAACATCGTCGTCGATTCAAACTCTTAAAAGATGACCAAATCGTCAGTGACTCGGCTGATTTGCCAAACCTCGGCTGGATGATGCTTCTACCCTGGCTCAGCCTTTGCGTAACCTATTAAATATCTACAAGACAGGAGTATTTCCATCTTGTTGGAAGGTCAAAAATGTCTAGCCAGTACCGAAAATAGGTGATGTCACCAACCCTGCAAACTGCCGACCCAAAGCGATATGCTCTATGCTCTCCAAAGTCATGGAAAGCGTAATAAACTTCAACCTTATGAATAATCTGGAGCACAACGAATTTCTCAGCGAACGCCAAAATGGTCTCTGTAGGTTTTGCTTATGACCTGATGGCGTTCCCCTCTGAAAAGTGGAAGTGTAATGGGTTCACTATTTAGTGAGAGCATGATTTTTGCTCTAGAAATCTCAAAGGCGTTTGACCGATTGTGCCATAAAGCCCTCGGGTGAAAAGTAATCGCATATGGTGTGGGTGATGACTTTCTTCGGCGAATAACTTGTTTTCTTAGAGAGAATATCGGATTCGTAGTCGACAGCACTTCATCCAGAGAAAACACCATCGATTCAAAAGTACCAAATGGTTCAGTCCTATCATCTTTGTTGTTTTTGTTTTTATCAACGAATTTCTGTCGTTGACTGATAACTCAATCCATTCGTTTGGAGGCGACAGCAGCATTTGTCATTCATATTCGTTCAACAAACGCCCGAGCTCTTCCGAGAATAAGAGAAAGAGACATTATATGAATGACACACACCTTACTTACTTACTTAGATGGCGCTTACAGCCACTGGTCGGTTTTGGCCTTGTCTAAGAATTTTCGCCAGTCTCTTTTGTCGTGCGATTGCTGGCGCTAGTTGGAAACTTCAAGCATCGTCAGGTTATCCAATGACTGATATCTCCAACGGAGATGCGGTCTTCCTCGTCTGCGTTCACCGCCGCTGGGTACCGAATCAAATATTTTTTCGCTGGAGAATTTGTGCATTCGTGCACTCTCTCGACATGATGTAGCCGCTCTATTTTTCTCTCAAACGCTCCAAAAGTCCTTTCATCAGTGCTGCTCAACGTCCAGGTTTGTGATGCTTATAGTAGGACGGGCATGATTATTGACTTAAAGAGCGTCCGTTTTGTTTGTCGAGAGAGAGCCCTGCTTCTCAATTGCCTACTGAGCCCAAATTTAACACCTGTTGGCAAGAGTTATCCTTGGTTTAATCTAAATACTGATATGGTTGCAGGAGTTAATACTTAAAGCTAATACTTCCCAGGTAACAAAGTCCTTCACAACCTCAAGGACGTGTTATTAATAGTGACGTGGTTTCTAAGATGCTGGGACTGTTTGTTTGTTGACATAAGATACTTCGTTTTATCTGCGTTTACTGCAAGACCCATTCGACTCGACTCTTTTTCTAGCCTGGAGAATGCTGCACTGACTTCACGCGTATTATAGCCAATGATGTCAATATCTTCAGCAAACGGCAGCAGCATAACACTCTTATAGAAAATTGTGCCACTGCGTCTCAGATAAGCTGCTCGGATGATCTTCTCCATTACTAAATTAAAAAAGTCGCACGATAAGGAATCACCTTGTCTGAAACCTCGCTTGGTATCGAATGGAGGGGAGAAGTTCTTCCCCAGTGTCATCCTGCTCAGTGTCATCCTGCATGTATCAAGTTTGCAGGAATACCAATTTCAGACATCGTAGAACATAGGTGACTCCTTATCGGACTGTCGAAGGCGGCTTTGAAATCAACAAAAAGATGGTGTGTGTCGATTTGTTTCTCAAGGGTCTTTTCCAAGATTTTTTTGATGGTGGACTTTCTAGGTCTGATGCCATACTGATAAGGTCCAATCAGTTGATTGACGATGGGTTTCAGTCTTTCACATAATACGCTCGACATGACCTTGTATGCGATAATAAGAAGACTAATCCCACGGCAGTTGACGCAAATGGTGGGATCGCCTTTCTTGTAGATTGGGCAGAGCATACTGAGGTTATAATCATCTGAAATGCACTCTTCCGACCATATACGGCATATAAGCTTGTAATTGCATTAAAACAGAGCTTCGCCTCCGCTCTTAAATAACTCAGCTGGTAAGCCATCGACTCCTGCGGCTTTGTTGTTTTTATGCCGAGCTATTGCTGTTAAGACCTCGTTATAGTCGGGCAGCGGAAATTCAACACTGTCATCCAAAATTGGGGTTTCCGGAATATAATCTCCATTGGCGGGATTGTTTTCAGCGTCGCCATTTAAAAGACTAGAGAGTGCTTCCTACATAACACCAGTGTACTCTGGATATCTGCCACTAGATTCCCATTTTCATCCTTGCAGGAAGAGGCTCCGTTCTTAAAACCATCGGTCAGGCGTCTCAGTTTTTCGAAAAATTTTTGAGTCTCATTCCTATCGCCATGCATATAAATTTTCTCGCACTTACGCATCATGACTCTCGTTTTTTCGCCTGAACACGCGTCCCTCTTCCCTCCTCTTCTCATGGTATCGTTCCATAGCAGCACGCGTTACAACCTTTATCGGCCAACCGAGTGGCTTTATAGGTGGTTTCTTTCTCTGCAGTGGCGATGCCACACTCTTGGTTGTGCAACTGGTTTCAGCGAGGGCCTTGATAGCCGATCACCTCTGCAGCAGACGTACGAATAGAGTGGGATATGTGCGTCCACTGCGCGCATATATCGTTGATGGGAGGAGTGCTTTCTTGAAGCAGGAGTGAGAGTCGAGTAGCAAAGGTTTCGGCTGTCCGTTTTGACTGCAGCTTGTCGACGTCTAGCTTTCTCTGTGTAGAGTTGCGAGCATTCTTAGCTGTAGACAGACGTGTGCGGATCTTCACTGCGCCAAGATAATGATCCAACTCTATGCTTGCACCGATAGTACACTGAAAGAGTGCCTTCCGTCAATCACAACGTGATCTTATGAATATTGAGATGCTTGAATGTAGTGCTCCTAACGACCATGTTTCGTGCTGCAGCGAAATCAATCAACCTCATTCCGTTATCGGAAGTGTTGTTGTGAAGGCTGAACTTTCCGACTGTTGGGCCAAATATGTTTTCCTTATCCACCTTGGCGTTGGAGCGTGCACACATATTACGCAGATGTTGGAAAATTTTGCCTTGCAGTGGATTATGGTAATTCGTTCGTTCACAGGAGTGAATGGACACAGGACATGAAGCCGTTTTCTTTTGTCAACTACAAATCTGCATCCAAACTCGTGCTTCTCCGTATGGCCGATGTAGTAGATATCACAAGATGCTTACCGTAAACAAACCTGTCCCTTTCATCACATTTCTTGGATTGCAGTGATATCAGCTTTATAACTTTCTAAGATATCAATGAGTTGGATTAAGGCACCATCTGAATTTAAGGTGTGGACATTCCAAGTTCATATCTTTAAATCATTATCAGTTTTTCGTGTGCGGTTGTCGTCATCAGATTTGGGGATCATTCTTTCATTTATTCTTGTTCATTTCATTGAAATTGTTTATTACGTGGTGAACTTTAAACCCAACACAAAACCTTTGCTTGATGGCCAAAGGAAGCATGTCGCTCAAATTAGCCGCAAAGACTATCGGGCGATAGTTTTGACGTTTCCAAAGAACACCACGCGGAGGTTTGAGTTGACTTGAGACGATTTCGACATGGATAATGCTGGCCTCGCCAAGTTGAGGCATTCAGACAAGTTGCCATGTAAAGATTTCCCCCTTGTCTCCCAACACACACATTAATGACTAAAAAAAATCTTGGTAACAGGTTAGATTTCAATGCAAGCAAGACCAAGAATTTTCTGTGAAGTCAAAAGCGAATGGATTGTCTCTAAGCTCCCCTTAACATAAGTGGTGTAGATTAGGGATGTTACGGAGCTTCGACTTAGGTTCCGAAAGGTCGGAACTTCCGATTGATTTTACACCTCCGACTTCGAATTCGGCAATTTTGAATACGATTTTCCCTATCTTACATACGAGCGCAGTTTTTCGTTAAATAATTTTTATTGCGTATAAACTCTCTTGTGGAGAGTAAATTCGAAATTTGCACTCAATTGCTTGTCAATATTTATCGTGTCCTCCAGGATCAGTTGCAAGTGAGCAACTTTTTAGTAGTGCCGGTCTCATATATGGTCCTCTAAGAAATCGGTTGAAAGCTGAAAGCTTCATCGGGGAGAAAGCTGACAAGCTTGTGTTCATTAAGTATAATTTAGTACTTCATTTACACACACACTAAATTTATGCTATATTGACATAAAATTTTCAGTGGTGATTAAATATCGTGAATACTGTACTATGTTTATTATTCTTTTGTAATTAATAATCTTAACAGTTAACTAACACATCTTTCTTGGACTCCGACTTCGGCTCCGATTCCTACTCCGTTTCCGACTCCAGCTCCAATAAATCAAATTTAAAAACTCCGGTTCCAATAAACTCACCTCTGTAACATCCCTTGTGTAGATATTGAGGGGTCAGCTGCTCTTGACGTTTTAAGCATATCAATTCAATTTGATCTTCGTTGAAATGATCATGTTTTCGATGTGGCTTAGTGACCAACTATTTGGTGGTCAAAATTTCTTAAAACATACAAAATATTTCTCTTCAGCTGATCTTAGCTCTATCATTACCATATATATCAGGCCGAAAATGTTTCAGTACGTTTCAAGACTAATATGTATGAGATATCAAGTTAATTGTAATGTATTGAATTTTTGACGATTTATGAAACTCCTATATTTTGATGTCGTTACCTTCTATGAGAGGTAGGGGAATATTTTATTTGATTTTTCCTTATTTTAAACACAGTTGATACTACAAATTAAAGCTTTTGTGAAAAGTTTCAAGTCATTTTATTGATTTTTTGTGGATTTTGAAGAGATTTTCCGTTTTGGTGAAGCCAGCTTATATGGAAGGTAGGTTTGGTTTTAATATGATTTTTCCAAATTTCATACTCCTAGTGCGTATTTGAGATTAAAGATTATGTATAATATTTCATGTCATTAAAATAATTTTTGTAAAATAAACAGATATTTAACCGTTTTCATAATGTCACTTTGTATGGGAGGTAGGCATGGTTTTCATTTGGCCCATTTTTAAATTTGATCTTTGTTTTTTAAAGAAAAGCCTAAACATCGAATTTCAGGAGGAGGTTTGAACCACAAATTTTTCCTCCCTGGTTATGGATCTGCCTTGAAGTCAGTTCGTAAGTCGCATTAAGATCACATACATAATAAGGACACATATTTTTCTCAATCAATTAATTAATTAAATTTAATTTTGATTGAATAACATTAATATTATTAGTAAACCGAACCTTTTTTTAAGCTTTTCGATTTTTTTATTCACAATTTAACTTTTCTTCATTTCAATCCAAAAGCATGTAATGCAGACTTCCTAGTTGACATCGTTTCATTCGTGTTTCGAGAATTTTATGACTGCAAATCATTTCACATTTCGTTTATATTGGTTGTCGCATAAGGACACATAATCTTTTATACTGGTTTTAAAATTTTGATGTGTTGAAATTACTTACAGCTTCCGCCAATTCAATTCGACCCAAAAGTAACATAATCTTGAAGACACTCGACTCGCAGGCTACATAAATTTTGGTGCTGTCATTTAACGATACAATTTAATTTTGTGTTAATTTTGTATTTGAGTTCCTCGTAAAAATTATGACAGGATTTTCACAAATTCAAATATTTTATTATTATTTCTAACATTTTAATTCTAACGGACACATAAATTAAAACTTTCTAAGAGTGCTGTAAGAAATAAAAAAAAGTAAATAAACTCAGAAAATAACGAGTCAGAAATACTTTGAGTAGCAGCTTCGTTATCCTTCTTGTCTTGGGTTGAGTCTTAAATTTAAGGTCAGCTTAACATATTAACAACTTTCTTTTAAATTGATTGCTTTTGGAACAAGTTGAAGTTGTTCGCTTGAACATAACAGTCAAAGGTCACATGATGCACAGTGGGCCCAAAGCATTAATTGTCACATGTATAGATCTGAGATTATATTTTTTTGCTACATTTAAATAAGATTGCTATGTCGACTGCTTGTCCATCTGCCTGTCTATGCTAAACAAATGAAATGTCATTCCAGTTCCCAATTCGAGTGAGCGTTCAAGTGTGCTTGTAATTATCTGAAAATGTTCACCAAATGAATGAGTATCCTTTTGATAGCTCAGTTTGTGTGTCGCAGCATTTATTCGTACACGGTGAGTGTTGTCGAATATTTGGTCATTAGTAAAAATCGATTACTCGATTAACCCGAAAAAGTTACAAACGCGTTTTGCGAGTATTTAAAATAAAATAAATAATAAAATGATAGAAGGCAATTTTAAATAAATAAGAAAAATTGAAATTGGTGAAAGTTTTTCAATAATTATATATTAAAATTCAACTCACAAATCCTCCTTTGCGAGGCTGAATAAAAAGAGAGATGTTTTGCTTGATCAGTAAAAAAAGAGATTAGTAAAATATTGTTAATTAAATAATCAAAAGAATAAATTCAGGAAAACTATTTTGTCAGGAACGACATTTTCTAAATTTTAATAACTCAGTCGTGAAACCACTGCTCAATAGGGGAAGGTTTTTAACAGTTAACACGTTGACTGCAGCGGCAATTTTTAGAAAACTGGGAAAAATAACAATTTGATTTTTTCACATTTTATTACTTAAAACTTTTTCTAGACCAAAGGTATCATCAAAAAGCAAAAATTATATTTTTTTTAGGAGAAAAAGGATCTACGAGTCATCTCGTAGTTGGCTTCTGTAACAGAAATCGCTACGCAGAAGCCAAGAACGAATGACAACGAAAAATTACAGGTTTAGTGAGTACGAGATAACTCGTAGTTGGCACCCTAGAAGGTAACGCAATCTAGGAGTTATCTCGTAGTCGACAGTCAACGTGTTAAAAAAATATAAAATTTATTAAAACCGGTTTCAAGTGTCGAGTTTGACAATTACTTTTGTTTCACTGAGCATGTTCTATCTACCAAACTAGTATGCACGTATGTACAAGTATTTCTCTGCTATTTGTTGGTGTCCTTTTAAAGGTCACATTTGTTAGATTTTAATCAGCACACATTTTGGAGACAGTCAAATTGAGCAAATCTCTGTAATTTTGTCCATATTAATTTGGGTGGGACATAATCTAAACTCATGATTTATATTTGTCAGTTTAAACAACTGTAATGAAGCATACATGTGTCGAATTTGTGTCATTCATGGGTGAAATAACACAAAAATTGAAAAAAAAAAACTTATCAAACAATGTGTGTTACTTATAAACAACAAAATCAGGCGAAAAGGTTGCAATTTTTATTCAATTTTTTTTCAAATTCAGTAGAAAGTTTGGAATCGTAGACTAGTTTAAGACGATTACTCTAAACTTTCTTAAGTTCATAATAAACTTTTTATTATTTATGTCCACTTTCATTACTACGAAAAAAACGAACAGCAAATAAAAGTTTTATTTGTGACCACCGATTTAAAGTCAAACTGAGTTTCTTTAATCCACTTGTAATTCAAAGTATTGAACGTACGAGTGATCAAATTAATCTTAATAAAAAAAATTTAATTAGCAAGCACTTTACTGTACATAATACTTTTCACCATATATTTTAAAATTTGTGATTCTGATGACAAAGAATGGACTGGCGTGATAGTAAAACTATCTGTATATTCCGTATCTAAGGCGCAATTTAGATACTTGTTATTAAGGTACTATTACAGTGTGTAAAAAATAAAAAATAACTTTTTGTTTTTTTTTAGAATCTGATTTCTTAAGGTCTTATGAATTCGTATACTAAGTTTTAGAAAAAAATATCAAATAAAAAAAAGATAAAACATACATTATATTCGTATGAGCGCATTTTTTCATATATTATCGTTCATAGAAGAAAATCTAATCGCGTTTTTCTCGAAACAAGTTGTTTCAAATTGGTTTCTAAGATATCTCGAGTTCTGCTTGATCGATTTCGATGAATCTTGATTCATTGTGATCTTCATAGACTCTGTTAAGCACTATACCTATAAAAAGTAGAGCAACGTTAATATTTTGTTTTTTACGGCTAAGAATTTCTGCCAAAAAGAGGGGTTGTTTGTAAATTTGTTTTTCAACTCATGCCATTTTTTTTGTTGTTTTTGTTTTTATTTGCGTAGGTAGAGTGCTTAACTAGAACCCTTTACTGAAGAATGCAGTTTGATTTTTTACTTTCCGATGCCTTGAAAATGCTGGAGACGAGAAACCAACTTACAACCTGTTTTTAAACACGCCAACTTCAACGACCTCTAGAAAATAAACAACAAATACAAAAACAAAAAAAAAAACATTTTTTTTTATATCTTCAACTTTAATTGTACAAGTTAACACGCGCATCCGCTCCAGTGCCAAAATGCTGACGATATGTCTGCTATTTTTCCGTTCTATGGGAACGGCCTAGTAAGCATAATCGCAACAAGCACTTCCAACAACAACAACAACAACGACAGCAATATCAACTGTAACAATAACGACCACGATGCAGCGTCGGCGGAACAACAACAACAACAACAACAACAACAACAGCAACAACAACAACAACAACAGCAATATCGACTACTTAAGGTAGCTTTAAGCTTTTAGTTAGTTAGTTCTAGTTAACGCTCTGAATAAAACTGCACATAGTGCAGCTCAATAAAATTGCACTAGTGCAAATAAAAAAACAACTCGTTTTTATAATTGGCGCCCAACGTGGGGCTACGCGAAGAAGTTATTGTGCGTAGCTAGGGTTCGGACCCTGAACAAGTAAATGCGTAGAACATTGAAAATTTAAAGAAACTACGAGCATAAAATTTGCACATAATTAGCAAAACATATGTGATCAGTTAGAAATAAAAAATTTCCTATGTTGTGAAAAATTTGAACAAATTTATAAAATTTGCTATGTGAACAAACTTAAAAAATTTTTCTGTGTTGAAAGAATATGTGAACAGTTATAAATACAAAATCTCTATGTTGGAAAAAATACTTGAGCAAATTTCTATGTGAACAATTTTTAAAAAATTTGTATGTTGCGAAAGTTATTTGAGCAAATTTTAACAAAAATTTCTATCTTCGAATAAAATTTTTCTATAAGGAAAAAATAAACTAAAGTGAATTTTTAACAAAAGAGATATAAAATTAAAAATACAAGTTGAACGTTCTAAATAAAGGCCGTAGAAATTTATTTCAATAAACTGAATTAAAAGTGAACTTACCTGATAGGAAAACGATTCTTACCTGAAACGAGAAAACAGTGAATTTCTTCATAAAAAATAATAAATTCTTCATAGAAGAAAAAAATGAAAACAGTGAATTTCTTCATAAAAAATAATAAATTCTTCATAGAAGAAAAAAAATGAAAACAGTGAATTTCTTCATAAAAAAATAATAAATTCTTCATAGAAGAAAAAAATAAAACCAGTGAAATTCTTCATAAGAAGAAAAGATAGAAACAGTGAATTTCTTCATAGAGGAAAGAAATAAAAAATATTGAAAAAATAAATTAAAGGAACTTACCAATAGCTTTAAAGACTTACCTGAAAATAAAAAGAAAAAATTATTAGATATTTAAAAGAAAAAAACTCTTAAAAATTAAAATTCTTAATAGAAGAAATGAGTTAAACTCTTACGTGGAAAGAATAAAAAACAGTTATAAATTGTGTAATTACTAAAAGACGATTTCAGTAAATAGAAAATAATCAAATAAAAATTCTCTAACCATCGAATGCGGCTTCACCGAGTGGACAAACGACGCAAGGATCATGAACGTGTTAATACTGTAGATATTTTTATTTTAGTATTATTCTATTAATTTAATATTGTTTGAATTTTTGTATAAAGCTCTAGCAACTTTATCGATTATATTAAAATTTATATTATTGAATACCTCTACATAAAGATTTTTATAAAATATTAAGTTTTCTCAATTTTAACAATTGTATTAACATGGACGCAGACACAATGCAGACCCTGCTTAATGCAGCAATAAGGGCCGCGACCGAACAAACTAGACGTTAATTTCAGGGGAAACTGGACGACTTAACGAATAAACTGACCTTGTTAGAGACCCCCTCCCATGTCGAGGAGTTTAGGGATGTAACAATAGTTCCAGGCACAACATGTGATGAATCACTAGACCTAGTGAAGTCACTGCCAGAATTTTCTGGTGATCAGGCGCGATATGTCTCATGGAGACAAGCGGCTCACACCGCTTACAAAATTTTCGAAAACCATGTTGGAAGCTCAAAGCACTACCAAGCGGTAGCCATAATAAGGAACAAGATAACAGGATCAGCAGACATGGTTTTGGCTTCTTTTAATACGGTTCTGAATTTTCGAGCAATAATCGCCAGGCTAGACTTTACGTACGCTGACAAAAGACCTGTCTACTTGGTAGAACAGGAGATGTCAACGTTACGGCAAGGTAAATTGTCAATTATAGAATTCTACGATGAGGTAGAGAAGAAGTTGACATTAATAATTAATAAGACCATAATGTCATATAGCGGTCAGGATGGACTCATAGAGTCTCTTAACACAAAATACAGACAGGACGCACTTCGCGTTTTCATCTCTGGCCTAAACCGGCCATTGTGCGACATACTATTTTCATCCAGGCCAGATGATATGCCGACAGCGCTGGCACTCGCTCAGGAGTTAGAAGCCAACCAAGCGCGATTGGTATTCGCCAATTCTTTTAATAGACATGAACGACAATCGTTTGCTCCACAACCCTTTATTCCACAATATCGTGGAATTCCCTTAGATAGAAGACAACAGAGACCACAGCGACCTATTCCCATGGAAGTCGATGCTTCCACCTCTCGATTTGTCTTGAATAGGCCAAGCCCACAGGCTCCGCCTATCCACCCATTGGATCGTAGACCATTAGTAACTCCCAACAACAGAACTGCTTTCGGTGTTAACATTAACGAACCAAGGCCCTTGGGGCCTGACCAACAAGCCAAACCGTTTAAGAGGCATCGGGACTCAGACAGAGCACCCATGGCAAAGTTACAGAGAATCAATCATCTGGCTCATCGGGATATCGAGCCTGAAGAGGAAAGCCTTAGCGGTGAGGATCACTTTGACTACGACGACTATTACGAAAACGCAAACTCAGGTTTTAACGACAGTCACACAGAAGATGTTTTGGAAATTAAAGATGAAATTAATTTTTTAGAGGGAAATCCCTCCTCCCGTACGTCTGCAGGACACTAGGAGGGAATGAACTAAAATTCTTAATCGACACTGGAAGCCTTTTAAAAGCTGTTAAACCCATAGAAACTCCTTTTTTGGTTAAATCAATACACGGTGAAACTAGAGTCAATTCAAAATGTTTAATGAATGTGTTTAATAAAACATCCAATTTTTATATTTTACCAAACCTCGAAAAATTTGACGGAATAGTTGGTTTTGACTTCCTGTTTGAAATAAACGCAAAACTTGATGTCAGGAAAGGAATTTTGCAATACGATGGTGGTCAGGAAGAATTTCTGTACCTCTATTCTAGCAAAATAAATAATCTTATTATTGATGACTCAACCGTTCCTTCTGAGCTTGTTGAACAATTTTCAACTATGATTAAAAATCAATCAGGGGTATTCGCCGACCCCAAAGAGTCATTACCTTATAATACCAAGGTTGTCGCCAGCATTCGCACCATTGATAATGAACCGGTTTACTCTAAGGCGTACCCGTACCCTATGGCAGCGGCCGAATTTGTTAATAACGAGGTGAAATCGCTGCTAGAATCCGGTATTATCAGACCTTCACGGTCACCTTTCAACAACCCTATATGGGTGGTTGATAAAAAGGGCATTGATGGGGATGGTAATCGTAAAATGCGACTTGTTATTGATTTCAGGAAGCTGAATGAAAAGACCATAAGCGACAAGTATCCGATTCCGGATACGTCAGTTATTCTGGCAAATCTCGGCCATTCGTCATACTTTACCACAATTGACTTGAAGTCAGGTTTCCATCAGATAAAATTAGCTCAAGAAGATCGGGAAAAAACTGCCTTTTCGATTAACAACGGCAAATATGAATTTTGCCGACTGCCTTTTGGGCTTAAGAACGCCCCAAGCATCTTCCAGAGGACAATAGACGATATCCTAAGGGACGAAATCGGTAGATGTTGCCACGTCTACATAGACGACGTAATAATCTTCTCCCAAACGGAAGAGCAGCATCTCAAGGATATCAGCAGAATTCTTTCAAAACTTTACGAGGCAAATATGCGTGTTTCCTTAGAAAAATCTAGGTTCTTCAAGCGCGAGGTTGAATTCTTGGGATTCTTGGTATCGGGTAGTGGCATTAAAACGTCCCCAGATAAAGTCAACGATATTCTAACCTTTAAAATGCCCAAAACCCTCCGCGCCCTACGATCATTTCTTGGACTTGCCGGCTATTACCGGCGATTCATTAAAGACTATGCACAAATTGCAAGACCTCTAACCAAATTTCTGCGGGGGGACAATGGCCATGTAAGTGCCAATAAATCTAAAAAGACAACAATTGATCTAGATGAAGCGGGAATTGAAGCCTTTAACAAAATAAAGAAAATTTTAGCATCTGAAGAGGTACTACTTTTGTATCCCGATTTTGGAAAGCCATTTGACCTTACGACGGACGCGTCCTCTCAAGCAATAGGAGCTGTTTTGTCTCAAAACGGCAGACCTATTATAATGATTTCAAGGACACTTTCCTGCACGGAAGAACACTACGCAACCAATGAGCGTGAACTTTTGGCCATAGTGTGGGCATTACAGAAGCTTCGTAACTATTTATATGGCGTAAAACAACTTAACATCTTTACTGACCATCAACCATTGATCTTCGCCATATCTGATAAGAGCTCGAACGCCAAGATCAAAAGGTGGAAAGCTTTTGTGGAAGAATTCTCACCGAAATTCTTTTACAAACCAGGCAAGGAAAACTTCGTTGCAGATGCTCTCTCAAGGCAGCATATGAATGCTCTTAATGAAGGAGAAATCTCAGACGACATGACAACTCACAGCGAAGAATCTCTCACACCAACTATTCCAACAGTGCAGAATCCGGTAAACTGTTTTAAAAATCAGATAATTCTTGACCAAGGTCCCAAAATTAAAAAAACATCTAAGATCCTATTTAAAACACAAACTAGGCATGAAATCACATTCTCTTCACTGAACGATATTTATGATGCTTTTAAGACATCCGTAAACCCTAACGTTATTAACGGAATCTATTGCGAACTACCTGTGCTAGGAAAAATTCAAAATAACATAATTAAAATGTTCCCTTCGGTTAAATTTCGCCATACTGAGAAAAAAGTTATGGATGTGATCAATAAAGACGATCAGGTTGAAATTCTCGCAACAGAACATAACCGTGCACATAGATCTGCGAGGGAAAATACACAGCAAATCCTTACGGATTATTACTTTCCGGGAATTCGAAAAAGACTAAAAGAGATTACCTCAAATTGTAAAACTTGCCTCGAAGCCAAATACCAACGTCACCCAATCCGAACAGAAATAGGCCAAACACCCGTGCCATCTTATCCAGGTGAGATTTTACATGTAGATATTTATTCTACCGATAAAATGCACTTCCTTACTAGCATTGACAAATTCTCCAAATTTGCAATAGTTTTCCCAATAAAATCGAGAGCCATAGTTGATATTAAAGAACCCCTATACGAAATTCTTAATTTCTACAATAAAACTAAACAGATAGTGTGCGATAACGAAAAATCGCTGAACTCGGAAGCCATAAAATCAATGCTGATGAATCATTTCGGAGCAGAAATTTATACAACGCCACCTTTCCACAGCACTACAAATGGACAAGTGGAAAGGTTTCACAGCACACTCACTGAAATAGCTCGTTGCCTGAAAATAGAATTAGATATCTCTGATACCTCTGAATTAATTCTTCTAGCGACAACTAGGTACAATAGAACAGTTCACTCAATAACAAACTACAGACCGATAGACATAATTCACGCAGCACCGAATGAACTTAAAGAAAAAATAAAAGAAAAACTCACGGATGCTCAGCGAATAGAATTACAGCGCCATAACTTAGGTAGACATACAAGAAAATATAAGCCAGGCGATAGGGTATTCGTTAGAACCAACAAACGCATAGGAAACAAGTTCAGGAAACTTTATATAGAAAAAGTTGTGGATAAAGACTTGGGAACTACGATATTAGTTGGAAACAGTCGAATTCACAAAAGTAATCTCAGATAAATTTTCTTTACAGGTTACCATTCTTAACACAAATTCAGGGCGAATTACTGGATTACTCAAAATCCAACTATATACCCATTGCAGACGGCGTGGTTGCAATTTACTCCGACTATAACTACCTTACGCACCGTACGAATCTAACAAACTTTGATAAAATTATAAAAGAAACGGAAAAATACATGGACCTTCTCCCACACTCACATATGAGGAAACTTCTGGAACTCGACATAGAACAAATAACTCAGCTTTTAGAAACACTTACAATCCATCATCGTTACGCTCGTAGCCTTAATTTTATAGGTACCGCACTCAAGTATGTAGCGGGCACCCCAGATTTTGATGATTTTCAAGAAATAAAAATTAAAAATGAGATCTTACTAGAGTCAAACGAACAGCAAATAAAAATAAACTCCGTAATGCAAACCCAAATTAATAAAATAACGAACGCCGTTAATCAACTATTGAACAAAACTAAGACAACAGACCTTGACACGGCTCATTTATTCGGACTTATAAGCAGCAGGAATAGAGCTGTTATAACTGAACTAAGTAATATTGTTTTGTCTATTATGCTTGGAAAAATGAATGTTATAAATCCTATTTTACTCGATAATAAAGAAATTGAATCTATTGTTAAAAATGAAAAGTCAACTGACATTAGCGTAAGCGATATTATACTTAATTCTAAATTAAAAATCTTACAAAATCAGGAAATTATACTTTTCTTAATTAAGTACCCTAAAATTCAGTCAGTTTGTAATAAAACCATAATTTACCCGGTAGTACATGACTCAAAGATAATTATATTTGAATCTAAGATAGTAGCAAAGTGTGACAAGACTTATAAATTAGTAGGAAACTGCGAAAGAGCGACCACATCAACATTCTGCAGGGAGATAAACAGCTCGGATGGATCTTGCCTACAACATCTACTTAATAATTACACCGCTAACTGTAAAACAATTTCGGCGCACGATATGGCGATGACGGAAGTCGTGGACGAAGGCATGATTATAATCAATGATTGCGTGTCGGAAATTCGTCAAGATGACAAACCTCCTGTGATTGTAAATGGAACATATTTGGTAACATTTAACGATAAAGTAACAATAAATGGTACTGTCTTTGAAAACCAAAAACGAAAATACCAACTAACTCCAGAATTGCCTATGGCACAAGAAATAAATTTCACCGATCATATAATTACGTTATCCCTACCTTACTTGCATGAGGTCAACATAAGAAATCTAAACCATATCGCAGCCCTACGTACAGAAATAAAAACAAAATCTCAGATTTCATTAGGCATGCTCTGCATGATTGCCCTTATCATGGTTATGACAATGGCAATTTTCTTTTGGAGAAATAAACGAAGGAAGCTCGCTATAGTAGAATTGGTCGAAAGGACCAAAGCAGAAAGTCAACCACAGTTTCATAGCGCGACTGAGGACAGCCGCTCTTGAGAAGGGGGGAAGTTAACACGCGCATCCGCTCCAGTGCCAAAATGCTGACGATATGTCTGCTATTTTTCCGTTCTATGGGAACGGCCTAGTAAGCATAATCGCAACAAGCACTTCCAACAACAACAACAACAACAACAGCAATATCAACTGCAACAATAACAACCACAGGAACAACAACAACAACAACAACAACAACGACAGCAATATCAACTGTAACAATAACGACCACGATGCAGCGTCGGCGGAACAACAACAACAACAACAACAACAACAACAACAACAACAGCAACAACAACAACAACAACAGCAATATCGACTACTTAAGGTAGCTTTAAGCTTTTAGTTAGTTAGTTCTAGTTAACGCTCTGAATAAAACTGCACATAGTGCAGCTCAATAAAATTGCACTAGTGCAAATAAAAAAACAACTCGTTTTTATAATTTACATAAGGTTAATAAATTTGAATGAAATAATTTAATGATACTATGTAAAAAAATTAATAAAAAAGATGTTGTTTTTAATAACTTCACACTGTAATAGTACCTCAATACCACCTCTAAAAAAATGGGTGATTTTTGGGGCTGTATTCGGTTCCACGAGCACATATATGCATATATAATGTGTCGGAGAAGTTTTACATTTATCTACAGTTGGGGGTGTTGGTACGTACACTTTTCTGAAAACTCAAAATAAATGAAACTTATATCATTCGAAAGGTTATGTTGCCCAGATGTGGAGAATGTATATAAAAATGATATATCTGATGAAGGGGATTCCCGAACCTTCTTAGAAAGAACTTAATTTATTGAGAAAAAATCTGTTCTTTGATTATTATTAAATTTGGTTGGGTGAGAGTTCTTGAGCTGGTCTAATTTGAATTTTTTTTTAAAAGTAACAATTTCTTAAAAAATGTAGTTTTATGCATTCTTCAATTGCAAAATTTGTAAAAAAATGTCTTGAATTCAAAAATTTGACTTTCCATTTCAATATCTTGGTCGAATTTTAATGGTTTTTAAATTTTTCTAATTTTTCTTGAAAGTTTGTTAAATTTTCTTTCAAACGTGGTAAAAATTATAGAAAAGTTCTAACCAAAAGTATTTTTAATGAATTTTCTGAATATTGTCGTAAGCTATTCAGCGTTTGTTTCAACCAAATGCCAAGAGAGAGAAATAAACTGTCTCAAATTAAATGTTGTAAATTGGGAAGCCAATATCTCCGCCATCTGTGAATAGATTTAATTTATTTCTTTTTTGTTTTTAAGTCTTATCAGATAACATAAAAAACTTAAAAAAGACCACAAAATTTGATTTATTCTTAAAAAATGGGGTAAAAATGATTTTTGTAGTAAAAAAACAAAAACTCAAAATTTCTTTTCTGATTTTCTTTCAAAGGCTTTAGCGGATTTTAGGTGAATTTATTTTGTCTTGACACTAAATTATTAACTGTCCGTGCATCAAAAAATCAAGGGTACTCCCTGTGATTTCTTTGACAAAATTAAATTTTTTTTTAAATGTTGTTTTTCTGTTTTTGAAAAAAATAATTAAATAAAAAAATAATTTTTTTGAAGGAAATAGCTTCATATCTCCAATCAATTAAGAGTTGCAACGCATGCATATTCGAATTCGCAAGAGTGGCTGAAAAACCCGACGCTATCTTCACCCATTGCACAATCCAATTTTTACACGAAATAATTAATAATATAAAAATAACAAAAAAAAAAACAAAACAGTTTGGCTGAGGATCGAACCAGGGTCACTCGATTCATCACAGCAAATCAATCAACTGAGCCACGGAATGAAATTTTTTGCATCTGCTAATTGTGTACTTAAATGTGAAATCGTTAAGCAGACGCATTATATTTAGTTGAGCATTTGAACACTTTCACTTATGGTCAAAATATTGTCAGTGGTAAATTTTTGGTTAAATGTTTTCGAACTTCGAGACGTGGCTGGGAGTGCGTTGCTATCTTCACTACGGTGTGCAAATATTGCAACTATGCAAAACAAAACAATTTCGTTTAAGGAATTTGCTGAGCTCGTAGTATCCAAAATTAAAAAGATTTGAAGAAAAAAGTGATTACAGTGGTTAGTTAGTATATGCATATGATTACACTTATCAAATGAATAAGATCATATTTAGTATTTGCAATTGGAATTTATTGTTATCTATCTACACTTGCATACCTTGCTGATATATTTGGAAAATTGAACGAAGTATGTTTGGCTCTGCAAGGAAAACAAGTCAACATATTACAAGCAAAAGATAAATTGGTTGCCTTTTCAAGAAAAATACAATATTGGATATCAGCTGTGGAGAAAAATAACTTCGAGTGTTTCCAGACTCTTAATGATTTTCTTGAAGAATCTGAAGTCGATTTAGACATGGAAATTCGTGATGGTATAAAAACACATCTGTCCAGTTTACAGCAATCACTCAGTGATTACTTTCCAAGCCTACAGAATCAAGATAATTACTGGGTACAAAATCCTTTCAAAATAAAAGAAAAACCAAAAGAACTTCATTCCATGGATTATGAAAGTTTGATTGAATTGAGTTCGGATACACAATTAAAAGCTAAATTCGCAACCGTTTCAGTAACAATATTCTGGTATGATGTATTCGATGAATATCCAAATTTGTTAAAACAGGCTATTCGAATTCTTTTGCCGTTTGCAACCACTTATTTGTGTGAAGCTGGGTTTTCCGAATATGTTGCGACAAAAACCAAATATCGGAACAAACTTGATGCTGCACCTGATATGAGAGTTCAATTATCAAACATAGCGCCCAATTTTAGGAGAATAATAGAATCAAAAAGCAGCTGCATTCTTCGCATTAAAGATTTTTCATTTATTTTGGTTTATGTTTTGTATTTTTATAAATTATTTCCATGAATTCGGTTTTTTAAGTTTTATCTTATTCAATTAAATCTGATATATAAAAATAGTACTTGTTTTATGTAATATATTATTAAATTTTGAAAATTCGTTTTTTTTTTAATATTTAGGGTTCCGCAATCATTGGCAAAACATTTTAGGGTTCCACGACCAAAATAGTTTGGGAACCACTGCTTTAGATAATGCTAAGACCCTGTACCAGCAGGGAATCTCTCATCAAAAAGGTTAAAAAATAATCCTTTAATTAACTTCAAATTAATATACTCTTAATATGATACCATAACCGAAAAAGGAATTTTTTAATTAATTTATAAAACGAAAAACAGAAAGAAAACGAGCAGAAGAACCACACAACAACAAAAAACAACCAAAAAAACCCCGTAATAATTAAGCGGTTATAAAAAAACAGCACCGAAAGTGATTAATATAATATAAATAAAAAATAATAATAAAAATAAAAGCTTAATTATAAAATTATATAAAAGCGTACCGTGTCAAAAAAATTACCGACATATAGCATCTCTATGAATACTTTAGATAATGCTCAGACCCTGTACCGCCAGGGAATCTTCAACAATGAGGTTAAAAAATAATCTTTAATTAACTTAATATCATTTATATTTATTTGAAAATATAAGCTTAAAAGGAATTTTTAAGTTATATGTCAACCGAAAAACAGACAGAACAACAAACAATAAGTAAAGATTAAGTAAATAAAAAGTAAGAATGAAAAAATATTAGTTTACCGTGAAGGTCAAGGACACGCCAAGAAACGTTTTTCGTCCTCTGCCAAAAGGACCTCAGTTGGTTTTCAACTTATAAATTTATCAATTAATAAAAATTACCTGGGAATGTAAACATTCGAAGAGTAACACTTAACCCTATAATTTTTAAATTAAAATATATTCAAAACACTTACTAATCTTATGACTTCTAATGATATTTATTTATCAGTCAACTTATTGATAGCGTTCTAAGAAGTTAAAATCAATTTCAAAGGCTTAACACCTCTAAATGAACTTTTTTTGAACCTTGAGTAACTAGTTATCTAGTACTAGGTTTTAAGAATAAACACAGCTACGGGCGTGAGACTTGCAGTCTATAAAAAAATCTATTCATAAATTTCCTATATAGCGTAAAAATCCCTGCCGCACACCGAGCTTGCTGTGCCACTGCAGAACACTCTGTAGCAGCACAATTTTAATTAAACAAGCGTATATCGAAAACAAGCAATTGGGCTCATATTGGGTACATAGTCCCATGTGCTTATATCATGACTATAATCATTTCCTTCTGCCTACAACAACTGCATCATGGCCACAGAAGCAGAAGATCGTACCTGAAAATGTAAAATATGGAGCCAATAAAAGTTAAACCTCAGTTTTAAAACAAAACATTGTTATTGCTAAATAAATACCTTTGTTTCCGTTGCTTTTGCGAATTGCTGCTGTTTTTTTTTTTTTTATTTTATAATTTGATAAATTTTTGCTTTGCTTGCAAAAATTTATGACAATGATGTTGACATTTCTTACTTTTTTTGCACGCCATCAAGCTGTGATTAGTTTACAGAGTTGCAAACCAGTTCAAAATCCAGATAAAGATGATGGGAAAAAACGCAGCCAATATCAATTTTTTCAAAAAAATACAACTTCATTTAAAATAATCATGCTGATTGTTTGAAAACGACGGATTGGTTGCGGCGGGAGTTCATCTGATCCGCACTCTCCTCACTTTAACAAATAATCCCATTGTTGAAACCGCGCGAGTGAACTGCAGTACTGATCCGCACTCCGAACTCCGAAAAACAGCTGTTCAGCTATCAAAACCAAATTACATAACGAGTGAATTTGCATAAGTGTAAAATGTTCGTAAAAAAAGTGAAAAATATAAATAAAAAGACAATTTAAATGTAATCATACCATAAATTTATTTTTAAAAATGACTAATACATTATCCTGGCAACATGGAGCTCTTGGCGAGTGGTCCTTTCACCGCAGCACAGCGTTGCTGCCGTCCAGGACGCCTCGCAGTAGCTTTTTTTTGTTGGTGGTGATGTTTTTTGCATTTATTATGGTATTTACGTTGCTCCTGAGACTTCTGGACCGACAGCAAGACATTTGAACCCTCTGCTCTCCTGGTGAAGATTCCGATGCCACGGGTTGTTGTTCGATTTCTGTTTATATAAAAACGTTTACTTAAGTTAATTTTAATTTAAGAGCTTAAACTTGCTTCTTAGGAACGTCCATAATTTTAACGTTATAAAAACATTTTGCAAGTGCCAGTTTTTTAACAGTGAAGTAGTTAAATTAAGTCAAAAATTAAATACATAAGTTGTCGATAAATAGATAAACATAGATATGATACATTCAAAAAGTTGATTTTTAAATTCTATGTGCCCATATCACGCATTGGTATGATGCATTGGCAATCGGATTTTAATGGTGCAAATTTGATACAGTCGGGCAAAAGCATTTCTATAAATTATGCTGTTGTTTTGAAAATATTTGCCATCATATTTTACAAATTTCACGATGCAAGGCTGTACAATGCACAAAGTATATACAGCCTTATGAAGTTAGCAACTTGAAAAATGTCTGAAAATTTGTTTTGCTTCGAAATCCGAAAACTTCTATGATAAAACTTAATTTATTTTAAAATTTATAAAAAATTATTTTTGAGTTAAAAAACGATGTAGCAATATTTTAAACACTAAATTCGAGTTCAGCGACCTCAAATTACCCTGAAATTTTATATAGCATTTCTTTTTTGAGAAATTTTCTTCAAATACGCACAGAACCGCACCAATTTTGTTGCGGATGAAAAGTGAAAAAATTTGTATGAAGTGCGGATGGACTGCGTTTTCAACAATAGCACTTTTTCACTCCGAATCCGCCAACTTCATTATCGATACGCAACGAACTTACTCGCCGGTTTCTACAATCGCTAAAACAACGAGTTCAAGTAATTTTCCCGCCGCAACTGGCCCGCCCTTTTCCACAATCAGCATGCATTGCTTGTAATTGTCAAAATCACCCATTATTTCTCTGCAACGACAGTGGAGACTTGTCGTTCGTCGCCCGTTGTCGTCATTGTGGATGGATTTTAAGTCTTATAAAAAGTGTCGAAGTCAAGAATATCTTAAAACCAAGAACTATTTTTTAAACGATATACGCCGACAAAAAAAGCTTTTAGATATGCGCTGTCCGAGTTTAATTTTGACCACCACACTTGCCTCATGCGTTTATTTTAATTGCAATAAATATATTTTGAAATAAATATATTTGAAGTTATAAAATTCCGTTACATTTTTATTTTTTCAGCAAAATCAAGTTAAGCCTTTAACTTTAACTAAACCACATGGAACTTGAGCTCGTTCACGAAAGCAATCAAATGAAAATAAGATAAGTTCTCGCCTACAACAGCAATCGAACCAAAAACGATAACTAACAAGAATAAATATAAAAGTAATCATGCTAGTACAGCAATTAATATCTGACATCTAATAACTAAAAAAAAACAAAAAAAATTGGCCATTTCAGCCCTTGAAAGGACCTTGACCGAGCTTCTTATGATCAATTGTGTTGTGTGCGGTATTAAATGTTTGCACACAATTGACCGAGAACTGAACCTACATGCTTAATGCCGACACAGAACGGCTTAAGTTCATGTTCAAGAAGCTTTACATGGCATTATTTACTTTCGGAGGTTTGCCATTGTCTGCAGAGGTGGTGACCGATCAGAAAATTTTTTTTTATTGAAAAAACTTTCAACTTCTGTCCTGAGGTGAAGTTTGCCTTTCAAAACTTGTAGCCTAAGGAGCAAGTTTAAATTTTGACAAAAGCAAATAAAAAAAAACACAATTACCCTTTAACTACTGTGGTGGTGGTAAATTCTACCCTCTTTAATTAATTTTTTTAGTTTTATGAAAAGTGAATATGATATAAAATCCTTGTTTTGTTTGACTAGTAGTTTGATTTCTTTATTTTATTATTTTATTCATTTAAAAATGTGTCATCTAATTCCAATTAAAAGCAAATATAAAAAAAAAATTTTTTTATTGTCAAAATTTTCTAAAAATTAAAAAAGGGTAAAAGTTACCACCACCACAGCATAAACGTCAAAATATTTCACCTCAGTAGTTAAAGGTTACATTAGAATTTTAATCAAAATTTGTTGAGAAATGATGTTGGCATTAGTTGTCAATCGCTTTTAAGTCTAATTTTTAATTTTTATTAAATATCTGTTCATAACAAAGTAACATCGACTTGCAGCACCAGTTCCAGCGGCCAAAAACTCCTCCTCTATCCGACTTACACTTTCTTTCACAACAAGCAGCGTTTTTAAAAAGGAACCAAAAATATAAATAAACTATGTAACATTGCTTACAATTTATTTTTTTTTAGTGTAAAATAGTATTTTAACTCTTAATTTTATTTTTAGGAAAGTCGCTGATGCTTTGCAGCAAAAAAGCACTTTGTCGGAAAAGTTTGCAAAAATCATTGGATAAATCTTGTTAGAAAGTATTAATCAATTTTTAAAGTACCAGATAGACGAAGGGACATTGGAAGAAACTTTATTCGAAAAAGCGGAGGACTGGCCATTTTTTGAGGTGCTGCATCAATTTACCTCAAAAATATTACTTTCATCCAGTATTTTTTACAGATATTCGAAGCTAATAATACAATAGGCAAAACTTGTCATTAGCTTAGGAGTCTCCAATCGTCGCAGATTATCCGATTGTTCTCCAGGCTCAACTTGAACTTGATCAACATCACCCACCTGCCTGTCACCATCATCACTACTTAATGCTCAGCAAATACCCAAACATCGAACAAGGTGATTCTAGGTCAAAAAGTCCAAGCCACTCCACACCAAAGCGCAATGATACGCTTGCCAGTATGAAACGGTTTTAAAAAAAAAATATGCAGAACGGTAAACAAGAGCATTTCCAGCATGTTACTGATCTTTGGACAGGTGGCAAAGACGCTTTACGGAACAGTCGGCACTTTATGTCTTCTTTTACGTCTGAGTCCGACTTTGAATAAAATTGTACTAAACACTTTTTATATGACTGTTTTAGTTTATATATGCTTTACAAAGTTCAAATTAAAATAAACACTTAGAGAGGCAAAGAGCTTGGGAAAGGTTAGCAGCAAGAACTGAAAGTACAAGTAAGAAAGATAAGAAAAACATTAGTTATATTATTAAACCTTCATTTTAGAGCAGATGAATGTGAAAAACTGGAAGCTCTTGAGGGCAAAGTTCGGCCATATGCTGCATAATGGCCTTGTAGCCTATGGTAGTGGCAATAACCAAGAAACAATTTGGACGTATTTTAAACATGATCTCTTGCAAGAAACTGTAAGAAAAGAATGTGAGTAATTGTAATAATTTTTAATGCAATATCGTATTTAGATAAAACTGTTAAGAATTGGTGTAATGTAGAAAATGAGGCAGAAGTCTGCCTTGATGACACTATCTTATCAATCGACAGAATTGAGCCATTCGCATCCATCGACATCAGTGAAACTATCCGCAAAAAAGGAAAAGTTTATCACAGGAAAGTTTTTGTGGGTGTTAGAAATGCGTTAAGTGTTATGACGAACAATATTGAAAAGCCTGATAGTTGCGACGACTATGAGCGTCGAAGAACTTTTTGCTCGCAATATTTCATCAAAACTGAAGCCTTTTTCGCAGCTGCAGCAAGACAGAATTTTTTTAAATTTTTATTATATTTCATCTTTATCTAATTATAACTTTCTTTATTTTTATCTGTTTATATCTTACCATTAAGGTACTATTACAGTGTGTAAAAAAATGCGCGTCAAGCGAAAGTATTGCTTATGAGAGTGCTTACGGGTTATTATATGGTGCGGGGATAGCCGATTAAGCCATGAGTAAGTTTAAACGTTGATTATTTTAAGAATTTTTTAGAAAAAAACAGAACAAACTCTTTTCTTTAATCGCGTTTTTCTCGAAACAAGTTTTTTCGAATTGGTTTCTAAGATATCTCGAGTTCTGCTTGATCGATTTCGGTGAATCTTGTTCATTGTGATCTTCATAGAATCTGTTGAGCACTCTACCTATAAAAAGCCGAGAAACTTTTATATTTTGTTTTTTTACGGCTAAAAATTTCTGACAAAAAGAGGGGTTTTTGTAAATTTGTTTTTCAACGCATGTCATTTTTTTTGTTTTTAATTTTTTTTTTATTTGTGTAGGTAGAGTGCTCAACTACAACCCTTTACTGAAGAATGCACTTTGATGTTTTACTTTCCGACGCCTTGAAAATGCTGGAGACGAGATACCAACTTACAAGCTTTTTTTAAAGATACCAACTTCAACGACCTCTAGAAAATAAACAACAAATACAAAAAAAAAACTTTTTTTAAATCTTCAAATTTAACTGCACATAATGTAAATAAATTTGAACTAAATAATTAAATAATACTTTGTAAAAAATATTAATAAAAAAGGTGTTGTTTTTAATAGCTTCACACTGTAATAGTACCTTAAGATTTTTATCGTGAATACAATTTTATGGACACCGCAACTTTGATGCTGTGTAACTCCGTCAGAATTACATAGAATGATGGCGTTTCTTAATAATCTGTTCTCTGTTATATATGAAATCGATGTAAAAGATTATAATTATTTAAGGACTATGATCGAAAGCAATTCTGAATAAACCAGACTTCAGATTATAAAAAAACGCCATAATTATTTTGACGGAGTTACTTAGCATTAAAGTTGATATGCCCAAAAATCGGTTTTAAGGCTAAAACGGGTTAACATTTTAAGCAAACCAAAGCAATGAATTTAAAACAGTTGAAGTCACCTGACTTCAATATTTTTCCTATTTTAATATATTATTTTAATATATTATTTTTATATATTATTTTTATATATTTTTTTATGATATAGCCTGTGTACCAGACACCAACGTGACATAGTAACTTCTTAATTGTAAAACATCAGTTGAATTTTTTTAAATTCATGAAATGGATGACTTAGTATGTTTTATTAAAATTATTTTTTAAATATTGCTTTTAAAATCCATCAAATGAATTCTACATCATATGTCTCAAGTAGTCTCTAAAACACAAGTCTCATAATGCGTGGAAAACTGTTTAAAGAAGTCTGAAGGTTTGTCTGCACCACTGCTCTTGTATGACAGACAATAGTACAATAGGAAAAGATTTACGTAACAAAAGGTTACAGGGTTAAAGGTTACGCTCTTGGTTACAGTAAGCTCATGTATAAAATATCAGCCGTATGCTTATGTCGGACTCCGGTGACCTTAGGAAAAAATGTTCAATGAAAGCTTCTAATAAAGGAATCACTGAGAGTCTGTATTCAAACAATAACTTTCAGAGTGATTTGATTATGCCGGTAAGTAATATCTTCTTTATAAATTCTCGTTTTATAAGAAAATTTCAAGTCTCTCTTTCATATATTTGAAAACAGATACACTGATCAAAATAGAACATGGAACAGCAAAGGAATTTCTTCGTTGTAAACGCAACGATGGCAGCAATTTTGAACGATTTAAGACTTTTAAAATAATTATTTAAAGAGAAAAATAATTAATATGATTAAAAAGAAAATTTAGCATCCATTCGTTCAGATAAACGATCAAGAAACAATAAGATTGTCATTTCAGACAATGCTTCATTGACGTCGGAATAGGGTTCCCAACTGTCCCGAATTTCGCGGGACGTCCCGCATTTCAGCTAATTTTTTAGCGTCCCGCGACGACCCCTTGCGGGACACCTTTTGTCCCGCATTTGAGAACTTAAGATTGTTTGTATCTAAATTTCCAATTCGACTTGAAACACAGTTTCCTAAACCGTTTAATTTTATTATCAAAATAAATTTATAGCTCGTTTCAAAAGAGAAGAACATTTTTTAGTTTCATTTTCCGATGCGCAGTGAGAAATTTATTTCAAGATAGTTTCTTGCTCTTTTTGTACTGCTCGCTGAACTTTATGCTTTTTTTGAATGTTTTTTACTGTTTTTCTTTATATTTAAATGCGCAAACATTAAGAACAAATGATCGCACAAGTACGGTGTTGCACCGACGGCCTGCAGCAACCTGCATCTTGAGAGAGAAATACAATAAAAAATAAATTATTTTCTTAAGAAAAAATTGTGAAGAGAAATTACGGATGATAAAAAAAAATGTGCGTAAAAAAATATTTTAATTTTTATTGGTTGATTTTCAAAAATAAAAATCAGTACTTCCGGTGTAAATTTAAATTCAGGAATATACTATACATTAATTTTTCTTCATTTATTTTTCTGCTCAGAGAATATTCAATTTTATTTTTAATGTCGAGTAGTGTCCGACCGATTATTCGGCTTCGGCTTCGGTAATCGGCATAATCGGCCTAAATTTTGATCTTCGGCTTCGGCTTCTGCTTCGGCCGAAATAGCCGATTATTTTTGCCGAATATTATTGCTTTGCTAAACAATTTTTTTATAAGTTTTTTGAATTTTTTTGAATTATTCAGTAAACATTTGAAACATTTTCATTGTTCACTTTGTGTTTTTCTCCTTTTCTGTTCTCTCATGAGTTGGTGTTTATTCCTTGAAAATTTTATTCAAATGATAAATGCAGCGAGTCCGACTCTTACGTTTTTGTTTTTGTTATGGACTGAAATATATACGCTAGAAATTTTCTGCCAGATTTCAGTTAGTATTACATTTCTGTAGCTTTTCTCGACTGGATCGAAAATATATTCAATTTTCTTCTATTTTATCCTGACGTCAATAATTCGATTACAGAAATATCCGAATTTTGCAGAAAAACTCTTACGTTTAACTCGAATTTAAGGGGACATTCAAAAAAGTTTATTTTTATGTTTTAAAATGCCTTTAAGTTGAATAAAAATCAAGATATCATTTTGAAAAATTATATATATATTTTGTAGTAAAAAATCACACAAAAAAAATTTGATTTAATTTTTTGATTTTTTTATCTACAAATATGGCTACTGGAATTATTTTAAAAAAGCATCAAAAAACCATAACGGGCATGATTACAACTCACTGGAACATCAGAAAAAACAAAGAACGGGGTTTTCATCAGCATCAAAACCGCCATGGAATGAACTAGAAGAAACAAGTTTGGTCAAAAAATAACAAAATGGCGGCGTTTTTTCAAAAATTGACAAGTTTTTGTTGGACAATATTGGCCAAAAACTCAATATAGAACCGATTTTTCTGTCCGTAGTTCATGCCATGCATCAACAAGTGTAAAACAAAATATTTAAATTTCAATTTAAGTAAATGATTCTTTAAACAAATTCCTGTAGCAATACATCTGATTAAAATAATAAAAAAAAATTTTTTTTGAGTAGTTTTTAAAAAAAAAAAAAATATTTTTAATTTTTCAAAACGATATCTTATTTTCTATTCAACTTATACGCATTTTAAAACATTAAAATAAAAAAATGTTTGAAGGTGTTACGTCCCCTTAATGATTTCAGTAAGTTTTTTGTACTGAAATGAATATTAAAGATGGTTAAATTTTAAGGGCCGATGCTGATTTTGACAAAACACAAATTATTCAGAAAATTACTGTCATTTCTTTTTATTATGATAATATTGGTATGGTTCAATTATGTATTAAACAAAATATCGGCCAAATGGCTGCCGTGACCTCGGCGGCACACCTCCATCCGATGGTACAAATTTTCGATGACGCTGAGGCATAATTGAGGTTCTATGCCGCTAATGTGCCGAATTATCTCATCCTTTAGCTCTTGAATTGTTGCTGGCTTATCGACGTACGCCTTTTCTTTCAAATAACCTCAAAGAAAGAAGTCCAACAGTGTCAAATCACATGATCTTGGCGGCCAATTGACATCTCCACCACGTGAGATAACACGTCCATTGAATTTGTCGCGCAAAAGAGTCATTGTTTCGTTAGCGGTGTGGCAAGTGGTACCATCCTGTTGAAACCACATATTGTCCACATTTATATCCACTAATTCGGGCCTTAAAAGTTCGTTATCATCTCACGATAGCGAACAACATTCACAGTAACTGCTTGACCGGCCTCATTTTGGAATAAATACGGCCCGATGATGCCGCCAGCTCATAAACCGAGCTAAACAGTCACCCTTTATGGGTGCAATGGTTTTTCGACAATCACTCTTGGATTATCATTCGCCCAAATGCTGCAATTCGCTTATTGACGAATCCACTGAGTTGAAACTGTGCCTCATCACTGAAGATGATTTTCTTCGAAAATGATCATCCACTGTTGCCATTTCTTGAATAACTTTAACGCGTGGCTCGATTATGTATCTTTCCATGGTTCAAATTGAGTTAGTCTGAAATGGAGAAATGCCAAATGAAATGCAGAAAAAACTTGACGTTTAGGTGTGGTTCACATTCAACATCGGCCCTTAACAAAAGCAAAGAATAACTTTATAATTTTTTACTTGAAAACATTTGTTTCTTCTTCGGCTTCGGCTTCGGCTTCGGCCTTCGGCCGATTATTTCCATTTTGCCGAAGAATCGGCTTCGGCTTCGGCTTCGGCAAAAATTCACGTTCGGTCGGACACTAATGTCGACCAATCAGAATGAAGAACACTCTCCAAATTATTTTCTTATTCTCAAACATGCGCGAAAATGTTCTCTTTTGAGAAACAGGCCATATCATTTATTTTTCATACATTTTATTTATTAAATCGATTTGGATTAATTTTTTGTTTTTTTCATGAATTGGGCAAGAGTTGGAAAGAGATCTAAACAATATTAAGGAACCAAACGATGGTGTAAAGGCATCTTTGATACCCTTTATTTCTCAAAGAATAAAAGAAAATATTTAATAAAATAAAAAATTGCATCGAATGTTGTTCCGCATTTTTCAGCCAAGTCCCGCATTTTTTATGGCTCCGTCCCGATTTTGTACTATTCAGAGTTGGCAACCCTACGTTGGAATCAGATTATGAACCAACGAATAAAGGAAAACAAACTTGAAAAAAAATTGTTTCAAATGGTTTTCTACCAGCAAAAGGAGGTGATATATGGGAATGTATATTCTTAATGCAAATCTAACAACATCTCCAGTCACAAGGTGTCGTAGGT
Organism: Tetanocera ferruginea; assembly: GCA_958299015.1. NCBI lineage: Eukaryota > Metazoa > Arthropoda > Insecta > Diptera > Sciomyzidae > Tetanocera > Tetanocera ferruginea. The sequence continues at coordinate 130,150,901 of OY282640.1, forward strand.
CAGCACGTTTACAGACAGCTCAGATACTTAAAGAAAGTTTGGAAACTTGGAACTCCATTGTGACAGTACACTACGATGAAAAAGACGAAGATTTCACTGGAGGTATCGACGGACGAAACGAGCCAATGAACCGATTAGTTGTAGTAATTTCATTCTAGCATCAATTCGAAGTACTAGCGATAACAAAGATAGAAAATGGTCTTGGAGAAACTATTGCAAAAGCTGTCCAAAATGTTATGAATGAATATTCAGAAAGGTGCACATCTTTGTTTTTCACAACAGCATTCAAGACAGGGCTAAGAAAAGGCAGCGTGATAATTCTTCAAAAATTGCTCAACAATCTATTTTTATTTCTCGCGGAATTGCTTCTGAAACACGCATTTAAACTTATCTTGGGATCAGATTCAATCACAGCAATTATAACCACCATGTTATAACAGGCTTTGCTTTACGTCGTAGAACAACATTACAAACTTTATCTATGTGAGCAACTAAACCTCACATAGTGAACGTACGCAGCAAACATATTTTACTACAATTTCTAATCGACCAAATGAGTAAACAAGACAAGAAAATATACCATCTTACAGACTACTAAAAAATTGCCCCGAACAATATCGAATTCGCAACATTTTTTAAAGGCACTTTCGAAAATAAAAGTTTTTTGATCGAACGTAGGGGATCGTGGCTTTGCATTTTCCTTACATCTGATTTTAAAGCATGATATATTAATGTATCATCTCAAGAAGACCATTTATTAGCATGAAAAGTCATTCACTTCAAGTACCTCGTTCTGGGACTTGTCCATCAAATCTCAGTTTGTGTTATCATAAAAACAGCACAGAAACAAAAACTAAAATTGTTAAAAATAAGAACATGTTTATTATTGTATAAATATTAAAATTTTGATAAGCAATTTCGTTGAACACTCAAAGCTATGGCAGATGCGACGTCAACGAGTATTTTCAGATTCTGCACACGCATGTGATGCCACCCGCCATGGTGACACTTGCTGAAGCTTAAGCCAAGCTTACCATCACTTTGACTAAAGAAAAAAAAACTCACCTTGACGTGCTTTGTTTCTTGATGTAGACCCTTGTCAACTTGAGATATGCACGGTATGTTAAATATTTACCACTACAACGACAGCAGAAGAAATAAGTATATATAAATGGTTTTTTAAAAGCACGTTAAACGCGCCTAGTTTGCAGTTAAAGTTGCATTGTGGTTGCTTATTTTGTTTTTTATTGAGCAATCCAATTGCTGTGCCTGCGTTGTAGTTGGGCTGTGAAACAATAAACTCAGGTGTGAAAAAATATTTAAGAATGCGGAACGCATAATGTTGACGTTGCTAATAACACGGTCACGATCAAGATGCCAGCGTTTGTTGGCCAAGGATCATCGATTGGATCGAATGTACACATTTTTAACGGTATTTAAGTGATTTTAAATAATAATAAATTTTATGCACTCATTGTTATTGTCTTTCCCAGAGGGAAATACGTATTACATTTAAAGCTCAGTACGCTGCAGAAACTTAAGCAAAATCCTCATAAGTGCATTGAGTTTTTTGACAGCAGCAGGCAGCGGAATTTCTTTTCGCTAGGTAGTACGCTGTTGGAACAAATTTGTTTCTTCATTTCGCTAGAAATAATATGCTCGTACATTTAATTGTCACCCAAAAGTGTTGCTTGTTCTCCATACAAAAATTTTTGGTGTAAAATGAAATGACAAATTTTCGTTTCTAGTGCATACTAAGTTTAAGTTGTAGATCCCGCCAGTATTTTGTATTTCAACTACCTTTTGCTACCTCGCTAACATGAAATAGCATAGCATGTCGACTCGACTCTCATGCTATAGCTAAGGAGGTATTCAATCGATTCTTGCAATGGACGGGTTTTAAAGACGAATAATTTCGTATATTTTAAATATTATTTTCAAATATTTACGTATTTATTTTATTTAAATGCGTTGTTATAGCAAAAATAAGTTTTAGACAGTTTTAGATAAATTAAATAAGTTTTTGCATATATCTAATATATTTTTTAGGTGTATTCATGATAACTTAAGGTCAAGGAAAAGTTCGTAGATCAATAGAGGAACTCATAGGAACATCAAATCATATTTTAGGAAGGTGGCCGTCTATAGGTTATTTAAAGTAACATTCCGTCATTTATTATTACCATCTAATGCTTATCTTTTTTACTCAGATTAAATTTGAATGAAGTTAGTGGAAAGCTTAAAATTATATTATGACAGAAATCTTCTACGAGAGGCATCTAGCTTTCTTTAAAACCCTTAACGGAGTTTATTTAAAGTGTGATCATATTCCGGAACAACATTAGTAAATTTTCTTCAAATGAAATTATTATTTTTTACGAATACAACCCAGTTAGAAAAGGAGCTCTGCTATATGCTTGCCGACCAGTGTTGCCAATCTAGCCTTTTTGAGGCTAGATCTAGCCTTTTTTTTTGTTGTCTAGCCTCGAAAATTACCATCTAGCCTCTAGCCTTTTTTTTAGCCTTTTTTTGTTTTTTTCTAGCCTTTTCTAGCCTTTTTTAATATATTGCTTAAAGATGCATTACTACATCCAATTTTTCTGACGTTGCAATTTTGAAAGTGTAAATCTTCTATTGCTCTTTTTATTCTTTTAAAGTGGTTAAACCCAAATATTTTCTGTTATAGAGAAAGAAAACTCCAGTTACTCTACAGAAGAAATAACTATAATTGAAATATAATGGCAAAAAATTGTAAATCACAAGTAGAATAGGAATCTAGCTGGGCAGAAGCTAGAGATTCATTGAATGAAGATCCGTTCCAAGAGCTATCAGATTTGATTTTTAGTTTTATTATTTTAGCATTAAGCAACGCTGAGGTAGAAAGAATTTTTAGTACAACGAAATTTCAAAAAAAAAACTAGAAAAGAAACCGTATTCAACTGTTCTTAAAAGAAAACGAGTAAAGAAAGTCTAGTCCGACTATGAAATACCCTAGACCTCCTATTATATTTAAATAAACTATATATTAAAATACTAAAACAAATAGAAGTAACTTCCTATTTTTGTTTAAAATTCCTGTATTTATAGAACTATATAGGTTTTACTAATGAAGGTTGTATGGGAGGAAAGCGCGTTCGTAGGTGGATTACGCCTTTTTTTGTGAGCACACCTTAGTTTTATATACTATGATCTCATACCAAGTTTTATCTCTGTAGGCCAAATATAAACGTTTCTATTGTGTTTTCCATATTGTGGGTTTCATGGGAGATGAGCATGTTTATGGGCGGATGTCGCTCAGTTTGTGAACACATCTTAGTTTTGATACAACAATCTCAATACCAAGTTTTATATTTTTGGCTCATATAAACCTCTTTATAGCGTTTTTACTATAGTGGGTTGTATGGGAGGTGGGCGTGTTTAAGGGCGAATGACGACTATTTTACATCTAAGTACACATCTAAGTTTTAATATAAAATACATATCTGATAAGTTTAATCCCTGTAGTTCAAATAAAAGGGTCTTTATAATATTGTTTTCAATGTTGGAGTTGTATGGGAGGTGGGCATGTTCATGGGTAGAGCACGCCAATTTTTTGTGTACGTCTACGTTTTGATACAAAATAAATACATTTAAATTTTATTTCGGTAGCTTAATTATAACCATCTATACAGCGATTTTTATTGTTAGTTGTATGGGAAGTAAGCGTGTCCGTGGGCGGATTCTAAAAATATTCAATAGTGTAGATGCTTGGGTTCATGTGAACATGTGTACCAATCTCATCTCCTTCTTAACCTATATTAACAGATAACACACAGGCGCGGATACAAGGGGGGGGGGTAAAGGGGGTAATTACCCCCCCCAAGAACTTTCAAATACTTTTTTTCATACTTTATTTGAAGAAAATAATTATGCCCACAGCTTAAGGGTACTTTTATGTATACATAAGCGATTCTGAAGGCGTGTTTTGAAAGAATACTAAAAAAAAAATGGTCAGAGACATTGTTAAACTCTAGTTTTTTTATTGATTTCAACAATTATTAAAGTATATAAAAAAAATTTTGTTTATTTTTGTTTTGTGACGTCATTTGCGTGTAGATGACGTTTTTATGAAGCGATGTGAGAAGAGTATGACCATTTTGCTTGTAACCTTGTAAACTTTGCTTGTATGACAAACCAAAATATAATTATATGTAAAGCAAACACCTACGTCAAGGTAGTAACTTCGCTTTTTTTTTTTTTTAAATGAGCTTGAAAATAAAGTAACAGATCGTTATGTTCTCAAATTTACAGCCATTTTTTAAACAATCAACTTTAAAGACGCGTTATTTTCTTACAAATAAAAAACTTGAAGTCACTACCTCAGCGTAAGTTTTTGCTTTATAATAATTATATTTTTGCAAAATATTAACAATTAGTTTAAAAATGCCCTTTTTTTGAAATAATTGAGCAAGTAACAAGTAATAATTGAGCAATGCAGACAAGAGTTGCCACTTACAATATTTTATTCTTCTTAATTTTTACTGAAAACCTGCCAAACTTTTTTGCAACCTATGTGCCAACGAATTTTACCATAAATAGACGGTGCACATAACCGTCCGTCTGAGACCACCATAAAGAACGTAATTACCAAATTTCGGTCTACATTCACTCTTTTGGATTCCAAGCCACCGATAAGAATGAGAAGAGTGCGTACAGAAGAAAATATTGCTGTCGTTGAGGCCAGTGTCGAAGAAAACGTTAATTTATCGATTTGTCTCTGAAAATGAGGAAGGACGACGCGCTACCGTGAATAGAAATCGATACAGAACCATGATCAATGAATTTTTGTTGCCTAATCTTCAAGATATGGATGTTGAAATACGCCCTCAAAAACTTTTGGGTCGCAAAGTGGACCTCCAGAATGCCCTTTGTGCAAAATAGTCGTGGTGGCCATATGCCCGAAATTATATTTAAATGTTAACTGTTAAGAAATTATCTACCAAATAAAAATTTTTTTGGCTATTTCATAATTTGGCATGTGTTGTATTTTAATTTCAAATCAGCAAGCTCTTAAAAGAACACCCTTTATAACAGGGTTGTTTTGAAGTGAATTAATGTTACGTTAAAGTTGCTAAAATTGTATCAACTGCGCAAATAATTTGTTGCATACAATTATTGTTGTTTAAGTAAATTCTAAATTGTTTGGAATTCTGAAATTTTTCAATCCTACCTTAACTTCATCTTTATATAAATAGGCGTAGGGAAAACGGTTAAGAACCATTTTCTCCCGTGTTTTTCAACCGATTTTGATAATTCTGTTTTTAAATGAATTAGAGTGCGGAGAAGGAGTGCACCGACAATTTTATACAACTATAAATAAACAAACAAAAATTGGGCAATTTGCGACCCCAGGGCGGTAATAGTAATTATAATTGCAACAAACCAACCAAATTACCACAACCGACTTTCATGAAATAAAACTGCCACTTTTAGTCCATTTTTAGTAAGGAACTTATTCAAATTCAATTATTTCATGAACTTAAAATTTGGCAGTGTAAATAGGAGAGCGACACTAATGTTAATGATATTAACGGCGTTTTTACTCTTTGTAATAATGACATTTTTTCACTAATTTCTATAACGTTTGCTATCTTTGCCACGCTTCCTATCAGTGTAGAAACAGCTGAGCGAAGTTTTTCTATACTGCGACGATTAAAAATAGGTTCCGTTCGAATTGAGAACGATTGAATGGACTCGCATTATTGCATATACTTAGAGACATTTAAATAAATATTAACGAAGTTATTGATAATTTTGCGATGATTTTGTCAGTAACAAAATTAAGATTTATGAAAGGTGCAGTTTCGAAGATATCGACGTTTAAAGACGAAAAATTTCACAATTTTACGTGGGCTGCTCTTGTTAGATTTAGAGTTTTTATTTACTTTTCGCTGAGATATTCCAAAAAAAGGGAGAAATAAATAAATACGGAAATGTGCGTGTATGTGTCTGGGAAAAATGGTTTTTAAACAATTCAATAATTTCAATTCAAAAAAGTACAATTTATCTATTTGTAAAAAGGCAAAATTTTCTCAAATCGAAAATGTGTGTCTTTGATAATTTACCCCCCCCCAAGATTTTTTCCAGATCCGCCCCTGATAACACATAGACAGACGGACGGACGGACATGGTTAGCTCGACTCAAGAGGTGACACTGATCAGGAATATATACTTTTCTATACCGGACTCGCTTATTTCTATGCGTTACAAACGTTTGCACAAAGTCAATATACCCTGACCTTACATGTTTAGGGTATAATAGCGTTAACAAATCTAGCCTTTTTTTAGCTTTTTTTTTAAAGCCATCTAGCCTTTTCTAGCCATTTTTTAAAGGCCATCTAGCTTCTTTTCTCAAAACTTTCTGGCAACACTGTTGCCGACAATATGCCTTGGAAGTTGAGGCATACTCGCTTTCATATCCGCTCATATATTTTTGCTATTGGCATGTCCTAGGAAGCAATGTATGCCAAGTGAACTGCCGTGTCACAATAATGCATGGATACCGTTAGATGCTGCATTAATGCCAAATAACACAGAAAGCAGGACTCTTTACAGATGCCTCCAACATTGCACCACGGAAGTTCATTTCGCAGAAAGGAGATGCCTTTTTTGTAGGAAATGCCTATAGGAAAAAGATATAAGCGGGTATGGAGGCGTGGATATCTCCTCTCTAGTATGAGCCCTCTAGTATGAACTAAAATAAATATTTGATGTAAGGAATATTTTATATATGATTTTTAGAATATTAATTTACCTGGTTTTCAAAATGAACATTCCACGTTGAACTCAACTTTCCAAATGGGAACACTGATAGCAAAACTGTACGGCAATTGTAGAAATAAAATTTACTGTTAGTTTTTTTTCGACATATGCCACAAGTGCTCGCTTTGAAACGATGCTGCATTTTATTCATTCTATCGGCAGGCCTGCTGACTTTTTCATCTGGGAGTTTATCATATGATTCGGTTGTCCGATGTCATTCGATTTCTAATTATCCGGTAAATTTCCTCAGAAAAGAGAAGCATTTATTTTTGCTGTGAAAGCAAATAAAAATTAATTAATTGGTTATAATAGAGTTCAAGGAGTACAAGTTTTAAAATTTCAACAAGTCCTTAACATCGGATCGTAATATTACTTTATTGATTGTGTACTTTTCTAAAAGACATGGTTTTCCAATCAATCAAATTTGTTGTGTTAAAGAACATATTTTCAAAATACTACAAATAAGAGTTATTTCGTTTCAAAATAATCACTGTTGGTATTGTATAAAGTTTGAAATGGGTTTAATTTTAACTGGTGTATACATTTGTATGCGAAAGAATTTATAAAATACATTTTCACTAAATCGGCTTAAATTGTTTTACGATTTTGGAAAATAAATTTGTCTGAAAGAATAATGCAACTGTATTTTTCAATTTTGAAAATTCCCTAAAGAGCTGGCTTGTTTTGAAGAACGTAAACAAAAAGTCCTGATCACATTTTTAAAGACTACCAAAAACAAAAGCAATAAAGTAAAATCAGAACTTAACTTAACAAACAAACTTTTCAACAGAATTTCAGTAAAACAAAATTGAGTAAAACAAAAACATTTTGTTTTAATTTAATGAATATAAAATGTGTCAAACTGGAAAATAATTAATATGTGTGTTTGTCCCTTGTTGCTGCATAACAAGCCAACCAACAATGCTTGAATTTGCAAGAGTATTACGTGTGCCAAGTTGAAGGTGATTGTTGAATTTTCTTCGTAATTTTAATTAACTATAAAAAGTTGGCAGCAAAACTTCAACAACAAAAATAAAAAATGGGATGAATATTTAACTCACAGAAATCTGAAATAAGAACAGCGAAAACATTATTTAATTATAAAAAAATATAAAATGTTATAAATCAAATCAAGAAACAAGAACGGAATGAATTTATTTAGTAGAAGAAATTAAAGGGCAAAGCCTCAATGCATGGATGGACTTGCAAAGGTAATTTTTAAGCATTTTTTTTTGAAAATTGAAAAAACGGAAAGTTTGCAATAGCAAATGAAATATTTATTTTGAGCCATACATCAAGACGTGATCTTTAAATTTACTTTTTAAATATAACACAATGTGACCGCTAAAAATGACAAGCACCATTTGTAGAAAATCTCAAAGAGAATCGTTTTGCGAGTTCAACGCACCTAGTGTGACCTTTCAATGTCGTCACAATTTCTTTTAATTGATTCTTTTAAAGTAAGTACCTTGTTCGTCGGACGCGCGAAAATGTCCACATCAAAATGCATAACATTAATTTTCAGGGAATGAATATTTGGTTCATCAAATTCCATGTGATTAATTGATTCTCAGAGAGCGACTCACTGCATTCGTTACTCTTCATAAGTTCCCGAATGTCAGGAAATGTCTAAATTTTAAATTCATATATAACTAAAATTAATAAGTTAAATATGTATGTAATTTCGAATGTTACCTTCTTTTAATTTTGCAGAGCACATGTAAGGAAATACCGTGTGTAAATATTGAATACCGTGCTAATCCGATGGCAACGACTTGAAGAAATTTTTCATCACTCCAAGCTTTATATGAAGAGGCGGCAACAAAATTTTTTCAGTTGGAATTAGCACTTCGTGGAAAACGCTTTCGACATTGAGAAAGCAATGTTTTTCATGATGATTACTTGCATACTGTGTATACCAATTGCACAGAAAGCATGCGTTGGACAGCCACTTTGATGCCACTCAGCAGTGCGACGACTTTTAAATCGGCGCAAACTCGACATTCATGCTCCTTTTACTTGAGGGAATCCAAAATCAGTTGCATGCTCTCATAAGTTTCTTTGAGACCTATGGTATATGCTATTGGAATCGATGAAAATTCGTCATTCTTCTGCTTTATATTCAATTGACATTTCATTTATCAATCCTTTGACGTCATTGCAGTATACAAATGTTTTTCTGCGTTGTTCGTAAAGTACCTTATGAAGCGCGCTTGACGGTTGCGAAACACATGCTTTTGAACTGACGGTGAAAGAAAACCCAAGGCTCTTAACTTTTTATTTAATATTCCTTATTTTTTCAATCCATTGTAAAAATAATCTTACGTTTTTCTCTAGTATATAAATAATATTATTTTAAATAATAAATGCATTCCAATAATAGTAATAATAGTAACCATAATAATAGTAACAATAATAGTAACTGTGCACAAAAATAATAATCGTACCAAAGTAAGTTTTTTATTTTTCAAAATTTTATTCTGCCATACCTTGTTTTTCCAACGAAATAAAATTGTTTTTAAATTTTTTAAAATTTATTTTTTCTGGAAAATTGATTCGGAGTTCAAGATATTTATGGGAGGATGTTGCAACAAGCTCGCTAGATAGAAATTATGAGTAGCTTCTAGCGTTTCGATACATTGTCCATTTTTAAACAATTTGCAAAATTTACAATATTAAAAATGTAATCTTTTGCGAGCAAGTCCCCCTCGGCTTAAGTTACTTATAAAATTTTATACATCATACAATAGTTCGTAATAATTATTCCGTTATTTATACCAATTTTATTTTTTATTCCATGATGATAATAACAAATATGAGTTGTCCATTTTAGTATTTAATCTGGATAATGATATGTTTTCTAAACAATTTTAAGAATCGTATTTTGCTATTCAAAAGTATTTCTGATCAAAAACTAGAAGACATTTTCATTCGATGTTATTAAAAACTATTATCGTATTATTATTATTAACTAATTTCAGAGAAAATTTCAAAAGTATATTTTTGGAGACACAGAAATACATAAAAGTTGGGCTGAAAAGTTCGCTGACACATACATATATAGAGTTACTAGAATTAAATGCACATGATTTGCAGTCAAACAAAATAATTCTGATCGATAATAATAGATTACCTTGAAACGCCCAGACCATCACCAGTGCGTTGTTGCGGAGTGCGTTTGAAGGATGAAATTACGAATAAATGGCCCACTTGGAGAAGAAAAAGTGCTATTTCATCAAGACAATATCAGAAGTCAGTGAAAACGATGGTAAGAACTACGCTACGAATTGCTCCCCAATCCACCATAATCTCCAGATCTAGCCCCGAGTGACTTTTTTCTGTTTGCAAACTTCAAAAGATGGAAAAAAATCAGCACTTATAAAGAACCATTCCACTTTGTTAAATATTATATTAAAATTTTACCAAAAAATGTGTTTTACTGTGTTTGCCTACGAAGTTTTTAACGCAACTCTTATATTGAGCAATAACCGACGAACCCGAGTTTTCACGTCCACACTAGTTTTCGAATAATTTTGCAGCCGTAAATTGTAATCCAACTGTTCTCTGCATAACGTTTACTGTCGTATGTCATGCACTAAATGATAAAACTTAAGGATTAAACAAATATCATACGCAATAGTTTTAAAACTGTCAGCACTTCAACAATTACTTTTTTAGCTCTTGAAAATAATTTAATTGTGACAATGAAATGTGCATTTGTGTAAATATTATCAAACTTTTGAAAGTTACCAAGCGGAAAACTTGCATTACTTGAAGTTTGCAAGTCTATACATATGTAAATGTACGTCTTCCAAGAAGAAAAGTCAACAGTCAAAAATTTTGTTGAATTATATATCCCAGTTGAAAAGATGCACACTCAACAACCCCCGTTCCTTGGCATTCCTCTTAAAAATACGCTGAAACATAAAATATCTAGTGTGCATATGAATGGAAGTATGTAGATACTGGATGTATTCTTAAACATGCACAGCTCTTGTTCGCCAGAGTGCGAGTTCAAGTTACCGCGGGATGGTGCACTTACTGGTTCTTTCATCCGCATTTTGGTACCAAGCCAATGAAGTGCGCAGCGAATAATCTTGTCATAATTAAAAGAAAGTACTTATCTTAGATTAATATGAAATGGTGTTTCGACTTGATTTCTAAAGCTTGATTGTTTTTTGTCTGTGTTAATAATAATGGTTATTTTAAATATACTCTTTTTTACTTTATTTAAGCAAAAAATATGGAATCATACGAAGATATGGAAATATGTACCTAAGATGAAGTTAGTGAAGAAATTGCAGAAAAAACTAAACTGGAGTGTGTTGATCTGGAGTGCGGCACCATCCAGATATCGGATGAAATATTTATTTGTTATTTGAAAAAAATATGGACAAATTTTAGTATCCAAAAGCCTTATGACAAAGCAAAAAGGAGGCTACCAAAAAATTAGGTCAACAGTTGCAAATAGAGAAGGGCATATGGTATTTTACGCAGCAAATATTTAAAAAGGTTCAAAATCTAAAATTTTAACTAAATTCTTCAGCCGATGTTTTTCAACTCTTTCAATTACAAATTGCTCTTTAGAATACGTTCCGGAATTTACTTTACTGAATAAGTGTTCCGGAATGGAGTCATAAGCCACAGAGCTAAGCTTAAGCAATGTCTCCAAGTAAGATGGCACCCGAAGGATTATCATTCATTAGGTTGCGCATCAGGGAATTCCTTCACATTCTTGAATCATGAACTGAACGTGCCCATCTCCAGGCGAGACTTGTCACCATTTTACTTGCATTGCATGTCAACTGCACATTGAATAAGGCTTGTACCTTCCGGTTTATGAATTCATCTCCATGAGTTTTTGTTTTTGGATATGCACGTGCATGCAGTCTAGAGCCCCGATAGCGCTAGGGAAGTTGAATCTGCTGCTCCATTCTTTTAACGCTGAATACATTTCTTCTTCAGTTTTCGGAAACAATCCAATCATTAGACTTGTCAAAAATATAGTGGCAAACTTGCCAAATTTTTCAGCATGCTTTTGCTTGTTGTATATCTTCATCTTTAAATCAGCTTCATCTTCAAATCTTCACCTACGCCTAACTGAAAGTTCACGTTTAAAAAAAATTGTTTCCAAGGAATGCACTAAAATTTACTTGGAAACCTGGATCTCCGACATATTGCACAAACGTTAGCATTTTAGTCAAATTACTCAACACCCCAATACGAGTTTCTACATTTTCTGACAACGAATATGTTGCTAACTATTTAATATTCTCACGGGAAGATCTATGAAGAGACCGAAAATTATATTCGTTCAATAATTTCTTGATGTAAATATTATCTTCAAGTTCACTATAGCAACAAACGCATTGACAACCTGATAAAAAACTTCAATAAATTAATGATAACAATATTGTGTAACGAATATTGCAAAGGCTAGAAGCAAATGAAATTTTGGGTTCGAAAGTAGACACCAAGCCATTCGTCTACAATGAAGATGATTTGGTTGTCATTGCCAAAGTATCTCAAGCAACTGATGAGTAGAAAGTATTATGTCGTCGAGCAAAATGGATTCATCAGATGAAGATTTTTTTGTTATTGCAAACATTTATAAGACTAACTTTGAACAGAAAATTGGAATTCATCCTTTTAAAAAAATCAAGATATTAAAACAGTGAACTTCATAGCCTCTATAAAGAACTACAAAAATATCAAAAAGTAAATGACTACACAAGAATATCAACAAGTTCTTTCGACTCTATTAAATCTAAAATTGAGCTTAAACTTCAAAAGACCTAGACTTACTTCATCAAGGCTGCTATAAGAAGCTTTTTATAACTTTAAGGTAAATAATACATTTAGTGCCGTTTTATTCACTTTTATAAATTGAGAGCTGAAAATAACTTCAGGATTTTTTTTTAACTGAATTTTTGTTATTTATTTTATTCAGTATTATTATTTATTTTATTCAATATTTCAATTATAACTTGCGAAATTAAAAATTGTTTATAACTTGACTTTTGGAACTTTTATCCTACCTTGTGATTTTCTAACTTCCGATATTGGCTCAAGTTATACGCTTTAACTTGAGATATTTGCTATAACTTTGTATTTTTGTTTCATTCATATGAAATCATCGACAAGGAATAAATGTTTAATTGCTAAGAAAAAGAACACAACATATATTATATAATATATGTTATTAAAACTTGTGGCATTAAGCGGTTTGTATGCAGTGAAGATATCATAATAATTAAAATATGCATCAATTGGATAGACTGGGCCGATTAGGTCGCCTTGAACAAAGCAATGAGGCAGAAAGCGAATTATCGAGTATGGAAGATGAAGAATATTCTGTTGTCAACCGTCGTCAATACAAAATGATGGCAAGAGTCAATGTTGACAAGTGGGATGACGTTGATTTTGTTTATCGTTTACGATTAGCAAAAGGAACCATGTTGATGATTTTGGAGCTGATCAAGTTCGAGCTACCGTGCGACAATCGACAGTAAGTTGTTTAAACCAATTATGACCAGCGCTGTCCAGCGTCTTACTCTTTTTGCTCTTTACAACAACTTCATATTTTAATGTTTGTTGTAATAAGCCGAATTCAGTTGTGAACCCTTATTTATTATTGTTTTATAATTGCATTTGCGCACCACAGACCGATGCATGTTGTTGTGTTTGTGTTTTCAATACTTCAAATTTATTCATGTGTTGCCTGTACGTATGCGTGTTGTTGCATTTACAAATACCCAGAGGTTAGAATCAGCGCTGCCGAAAGTACTACTATCGGAGTATTTTACTCCTATTGACTCTTGAGTACTACTATACTCCCCACATACAAAAAGTACTACTATTTCTTAATAGCTCGAAAAATTCGCGAATTTGGAAAAATAAGTAAGCAGACTTATAGTTAAGAACATAAGTTATGTTCATTGCTTCAATAATTTAATGAAATTTCAGTTTTTGCAGTTTAGTACTGAATATTTTCTTAAAACGCTAAAACTTCAATATAACTTTTATGCAAAACCTTAAAGAGGATATATTATATCGTTAGATTAAGAAAAAGATGATCAAAGATTAATTTAAAAACATTTTCTAGTACCAAAACAAAGTCCAAAAAAATCGTAAAACAGCAAAAGTTGTATTTTAAAAACAATTCGTGCTTTCCACTTTTATTCATTAACTTCTTTACATGTTGAAAAAGGCTTCAAAAATCAACATGTGCCAAGTATTAAAAGAACGGCAGCATGCAACGTCTATATTATGTATTTTTTAAATGATTCAAAGGCGATTATTTAAAAATTTGTATTTTTGGCTTATGTTGCTTATGCAATAAACTCTTCAATTACTTAGCATAATATTGTCGTTTCCACATGACAATGCAACTGTAGAAAGGATATTTTCAAAACTTAATTTAATAAGGGAATATCGTTAAGTTTGGGTATAATTAAATTGAACTACAATTGTACTTCTACACTACAATTGAGTTCCTCTTCCACACAATTAAAATACACTGAATTCACAATACATAAAAAAAAAACAAAAAAAAACAAATTGGCCATTTCAGCCTTTGAAAGGACTTTGACCGAGCTTCTTATGATCAATTGTGTTGTGTGTGTTATTAAATGTTTGCACACAATTGACCGAGAACTGGACCTACAAGTTTTATGCCGACTCCGAACGGCTCATGTTCTCAAGAAGCTTTACATGGCATTATTTACTCTCTGAGGTTTGCCATTGTCTGCAGAGAGGTGGTGACCGATCAGAAAAATTTTTTTTTGAAAAAAACTTTTCGCCGCGGCTGGGGATCGAACCCGGGCTCCGAGCATGCTAAGCCACACACTTAACCTGCATGCCACGGTCACCATATTCACAATACATTGTTGAATTGTTAATAAAATAATATAACAAGGAACATTAATAAATAGGAGAAAATAAGGTATTCACTTCACAGATGAAATTTCCGAAATCGGAAATATCCGCAAATTTCAGTGAAATTGTTGTTGTTTTGGTTTTCCGAAGTTTGCTTAAATTTAATCATCTTTTGAGTTGATGAAAAATAATCGTCGGCAATTTGCAAAGAAAAGATATGTTCAGTAGTCATAAGTGACCTGTTTGATAGATGTGAGTCATTGTGAATGTGTACAAATTCAAAATTCAAAATTTTGTTGTCAAATCGAATCAGTTGTCAAATTTTTTCAAATAATTTTAATTTGATTTTTTATACAATGGAAGAAACATCTTTAAAGGTAATTTTCTTGTTGAATTTTAAATCAATTAAATAAATATTTCACGTTCAGAAACTTAAGCGGGAGGCCAACTACCGTTCAACTACCGGCAATAATAATTTCTTGCTTTTCTTTATTTTCAATGAATGTGAGTAACGGCAGTTTTCGGTTTGACAAAAAAAAAATTTTAACAACGGACGTTCACTTCAACTGTTCGGAAATTTCCGGTTTGGGAAATTTCAGCAGTGAAGTGAATACCCTTAATAATATTTTATCTCATTATAAGTTTGTTTCGCAATAGTTATTTTTTGTCATTATTTCCAAGTACTAAAGTACTCCTAAAATTTAAAAAATACTCCACAAAAACCGGATATTTACTACTAATCAAAATTGCGAAACGGCAGCACTGGTTAGAATATGCCTGAATCAATACATTCTCTCAGGCCTGAGGGGTAATGGTAAGGCCTGAGTATTCAACACACCTCTTGATTTCCTTTTCCCATTCATCAGGTATGGCAATTCCTGACCGCTGGGTATGGGCATGCATTTCCGCAGAAAAGTCTACCGTGACCAAAAAATTAAAAGCTAACCAACATTTTTTTTTGCTTGTATTATTTAAGAGAAATATTCAAAATTAATTTAATTAAAGAGTTCACATTTTTCCCATATTGCGATGGCAAGATATCGGGCTACCAATTTAAAGTTTTGGTCAGTTTTGCTTATTTCTATGAGCATTTTCTCTTTACATTTTCCATTTCTAAGGTTGCGGTTATAGTGAGAGCCGAGTCAGACAGGCAGGCAGGCAGGCAGGCAATGCGCAGCCTAAGAGTAATTGTGCATTGCACTCTTATGTAAAACTTTTGCTACAACAACAACTAATCACAAAACAAGTGCAAAAGAGCAAACAAATATCAATTAACGATAAAATTTTGATTTGCTTTTAATGATATTCTGAGGTAACGTCATGCCAGACAAAAAAGCATTTAGTTCTTTATTTTCTACGCTGACGTTCAAAAGTGCGTGAAATTTTGCATTTTAATAAATTTTAATAAAGTGAAGTAAGTTTTATAAAAAAATCGTTAAGAATAAAAACCGTTAATTTTATATTAAAGTTGAAAAGTCAGTAACGTCACGCCAGATTGTGAGTAATTTTCTTGCATAGTTTTATATTCAATTATTCAATATAACTTATGCAAAAAAGATGTCAGTCCACTAGTCAATCAGCCCTACAGCTGCAACCAAACCTTAGGAAAGGCATTAAAAAGTCAAAAAAGCTTTGCCACAAAACCCAGAGAAAAGAGCACAAATTGTTAAAATTTTTTATGAAAATTATGGTTCAATATCTTTGGAACAACGAAATGAATCGACGATAAATGAAAAAAAACAATTTATTAAGGATTTTTACGTGCGAGACGACATTAGTGTTCAAGCTGTAGGTCGGAAGACTACATTAAAGGTCGATGGGAAAATAGTGCCCAATCGATTTATGTCGATGACTGTTACTGAGTCCTATGAATTATACAAAAAAAAAAAAAAAAAAACAGAGAAACCAACCAACTTGAGAACCTCCTCCTTTTTGAAGTCGGTTAAAAGGAAAGAAATATTCAGTACGCTAGTAAGATGGTGTTTTATGAATTCTGACCAAAACACGTTCAACTATCATGCAAGATACCACATAATATGTGCGTGTGTATGTATCATGCCAATTTTTCATTTATTTTGGAAAGGTGATACAATCATTTCCTTCCAATTTTAAAAGTTTCCTTAAATCTGTCTGTTGCAACATTATGGACGAAATATGCATGACGAGGACATGCAGAAATTGTGTAAAGAATGATTTAGTGCCCCTAGCATACTTTTCCTTAATGGATATAACCACAACATGGAAACATTGGTGTAAAGTGAAAGAACGGATTGCGTTGACACACACCGAAGGATCTCTATCTGATCTCTTGTACGAATTAGATGTACAGTTCTTGCTCATTTCTACTTCGCTACTCGCCCAAGTCGAACCAAGACGATGAAGTTATTGTATTCGAAGTTTCAGAAGAGATGCCGCCTGGAAGTAGCAGAAAGAGGTAGGTCACATAATCACCTTTTTCTAAAATATTAATCCTATTAATTTTATTTTAAGAAATGCACCTGAGCATACGCGCGCCTCAACTCCAAAAAGAAGGCAAGCAGAGTGAAGGCGTCGAAATTTTAAGAAGTCAATTTGATACGGACAAGGCGTTCCAAATTAATTTGATAAGCGTATTGACAGAACGAAATGAGCAAGATGCCATATTTCATGCAAAAGTTAAAGAACTTTTCTGTGAAGTTATTGAACTTTTGCAGAAGCGAAATGATATTGCAGAAGAACAGTTGGAGCAAGGTAGAAACGGAGTATAGTTTTCGACGTTTTTATTATTTATTATTTTTAACATCGAAATGGACTGAATTATTTTTTTTATTAATTTTTTAAAAACTAAGAAACTGTAATATGCACAAATAATGTGCACGATCTGTGAAATATATCTAAGGCTTATATTTAGTGAAATTTATACGAAAATTTGTTGCGTGCCTTTTTTTTATTAAAAAAGCTGGGAGTACATTTATTTTTGCATTGCTTTGATTTTCTTAATTTCCGACAGGAAACATATCTCTTGGAAGTATCAACAGCCTCACCACATTGACTTTCTTTTGTATTTGCGCCGTGAGCTTTTCGTTTACGGATTGCACGTTCTGTCGACCTCGAAGTGTTCTGGTCGATATAAGTAATTGTAACGATATCCTCTTTGACATTTGATGGTCTCAAAGAAATGATTTGTTGTATTCTTCTAAAATACTGATGGAACACTTCGTTTTTAAAGAACAGTTAACTTAAAAAGCATATGATTAAAATAACAAGAACTTACTTTCGTGGCTGTACGTGATCTTTCAATAACAACATGCTTTCAAAAAGGTCTCACTTTCCAGCAGACCCCGAGGCACCACCAGTTGGTTTATCTAACCGCTGGCATTCACGCACAGATCTGTCTCGCAGGGTACTCCTACGCTTCGTGCACTCCGCCACAGTGAATCAATAAAATATATATTGATTTTTATTCAGATATTTCTATTTAAAAACCACTTTCTTACCAGGAGCTTCAATAGCCATCGCAACTTCCCGCCAGGCTTTGGCTTTAATTTTTATGACTTTTTAACCTGATGTTTTCTTTGCTATAAATAACGTCGTGCACCTTCACCAATTGCACTAACTTTTCGTGAACCATTTAAAATTATAAAAAATTAACGCTTGTGTTTTGTAGAAAGCAGGCAAAACAATCAAAGTTATAAGAAAACTAGTAAGGTATATCTTCGACTTGGCCGAAGTTAAAATACCCCCACGGCCGGATCTTAAGGGTGGAAGAATATTAAATGGGAGAGCTTTTTGTATGAGATTTTGAGAGATATTATTATTTTTATGTGTCTAAAAAACATACATATCAAATTGTTTTCCTGCAGCTTAAATATAAGCCTTTTTATAAAGTTTTAAATTTTGAGGTTGTATGGGAGGTGGGCGTGTTAGATTTTGTATGACGCCCATTTTTCTAGCATATCTCAGTTTCGACATAGAATACACAAATACCGAGTTTCTGTCTTATAGCTTTAATATTAGCCTCTTTATAGATTTTTCAATTTTGGGGTTGTATGGGAGGTGGGCGTGTTAAAGGGTGGATGACGCCCAATTTTATAACACACCTCAGTTTTGACATTAATTACACAAAAACCGAGTTTCTATCTTGTAACTTTAATATTAGCCTCTTTATAGATTGTTAAATTTTGGGGTTGTATGGGAGGTGGGCGTGTTAGTGGGTGGATGACGCCCATTTTTCTAACACACCTCGTTTTTGACATTGAATACACAAATACCGAGTTTCCGTCTTATAACTTTAATATTAGCCTCTTTATAGATTTTTCAATTTTGGGGTTGTATGGGAGGTGGGCGTGTTAGTAAGTGGATGACGCCCATTTTTCAAACATACCTCAGTTTTGACATTAAATACAAAAATACCGAGTTTCCGTCTTGTAACTTTAATATTAGCCTCTTTATAGATTTTTCAATTTTGGGGTTGTATGGGAGGTGGGCGTGTCAATGGGTGGATGACGCCCAATTTTCTAACACACCTCAGTTTTGACATTTATTACTTAAAAACCGAGTTTCCATCTTGTAACTTTAATATTAGCCTCTTTATAGATTGTTAAATTTTGGGGTTGTATGGGAGGTGGGCGTGTTAGTGGGTGGATGGCGTCTTTTTTTCTAACACACCTAAGTTTTGACATTAAATACTCAAATACCGAGTTTCCGTCTTGTAACTTTAATATTAGCCTCTTTATAAATTTTTCAATTTTGGGGTTGTATGGGAGGTGGGCGTGTTAGTGAGTGGATGACGCCCATTTTTCTAAAACATCTCAGTTTTAATATAGAATACACATATACCAAATTTTAGTATTGTAGCTTAAATATTAGCTTCTTTGTAGAGTTTTCAATTTTTGAGTTGTATGGGAGGTAGGCGTGGTTTTCATCCGATTTAGCCCATTCTCAAACTTGATCTTAGTTTTTTTAAAAAAAGCTTAAATATCGAATTTCATTACGATAGCTTCAAAACTGCGGCTGTAATCGTGTCGAAGGACAGACGGACAGACGGACAGACAGACGGACATGGCTAAATCAACTCAGGTGGTGATGCTGAGCAAGAATATATATACTTTTCCATACCTACCACGCCTCCTTTTGGGCGTTACACACGTCGTGACAAAATTAATATACCCCTTACGCAGTACGCTTGGGGGTATAAAAATCAACAATCTATATATCTCAACGTTCGTGCCGCTCCATTCTGTTTTATTATAAATGCACTCATAAGAATCTCTTGTAAAAGATTGCACAGTGACATTTCTCAACGTTCTAAAATGTTCCGTTTCCTCTATTACAATCAGCACTTTAAGGTTTTGAGATTTCATTTGGCTTTTGAGAAAAAGCAATGATTTAAATGAAGCCATGTAACGAAGAATGCATACTGAAATTCAGAGTTTTCTGAATTAATAGATTCTGGCATTGGAATTTTTTTATTGATTCACTGGAAACTGGAAGCGTATAGTTTTCAATGTTTTTTT
Source organism: Tetanocera ferruginea (assembly GCA_958299015.1). Taxonomy (NCBI): domain Eukaryota; kingdom Metazoa; phylum Arthropoda; class Insecta; order Diptera; family Sciomyzidae; genus Tetanocera; species Tetanocera ferruginea. The sequence continues at coordinate 130,171,075 of OY282640.1, forward strand.
CAGTTGGTCTTGTAAAAAAGAAAATAAATAAATAATACTTTATTATGCTTTATTTCAGTACTGGTACGTCTTTTACATCGTTAGGATTCTCATTCAGGATTGGAAGGTTTTTGGGAAACACATTGTAATTTTTAACTTACTTATGGTGCACATTGGGAAAAACTTGGCGCAAAACGAGCGCATGAGTCCATTTTTTCTAATTTCTATATTTACTACAATATTTAGCTTATCTATTGACACCTGAACAAGTCTTTTTGACGAGTAACTTGTTTATTTGTAAAGTGTTCAACAAATAATATAAAATGTAATACAATAATATAACAAAACAAAAATAGAATTATCTAGATATCATTACACTTAACGATTTTCAGAATGTTTAGTATCTTTTTACACCCAAAATAAATCTGATTTACGTATGTGTGTATGTTAGTTATAGACTCCGAAACCGTTAGCCAATTGATATGATATTTCAGGGTAGTTGTCGCAAGGTCTTGAAAGTGTTTCTGTGAAGTTTGGAAACGATCCATAAAAGGGGCGTTGCACCTCCCATGTGCACCTCCAATTGGCCATACCGCTTAGCTTTGAAATTACAGGTCGTACAATCTCAGAATTAGAAATTTACATATGTCAATTTACACGTGCCGCTTCATTGGTAATATTTTATAAGCTTTATACAAGGGGCGTGCCACTTTTCGATCAGCTCAAATGTTAGGTATAAATGTAGAACTATAAGTATGCACAGTACATAAAACATCAGCAAATATTTGGATAAAACCAACAAACACACAGATTAAAAATCTTCCGGATCGAACAAGAAACACTGACGATATAACGAAAAAACCAAAATAGCACCATAGGGACCACTTTAAAAAAAAAATATTTTTTTCGAAAATGTCTTCAAATTTCTAACGATTGAGGCGGGGTCAAAATAGGTATATTTTTCTGCCATTCAAGGTGATACGCTCTAATGTACACATCAATGAAACTATAAACCCCATTATTATTTAGTTGTGTCATTTGACTGGCAAAGTGAGCAAGTAGTGGTCAGAGGGGTGTGTGAACCAATGTGGGGCCAGGTTACTGACTTTCGATAACCTGCCAGAACAAGCTGGTGACGTACAAATGGCAGATGATTTTGGGAACTGCGAAAAGCAATCAACTGTTCATTGAAGTGGTTCTCAACGATCCACTACTACCAAACAATATAATCCGAGTTCAAGTCAGGAAGAGGAATTTCTAGACAGTCAACGGGAAGCGCATCCAGAAAAAGGATTTGAAGTGCTACTTCAAATTGTTTTGAATCTTTGCACGCTATAATGTTGATTGAAGACCTATAAATTTCGTTATCCGCCAAAATAAAGCCAAATTTGCCACAAGATATTGCCGAAAAAATTATGCAATACTTGGATGATCTAGTTATCGACAAAAATAAAATTCAAAGAGAAAGAACAAAATTCAGAGCAGAAGCCAAATCAGTATCCCAATCCCATGATTTGTTCAAATGCATCTCTTTCGATGGCAAGAGAGAAATTACTTTAAAGAAGAAGGTAGTTTTAAATGAAACAACCCAGAAGGAAAAAGTGGAATGCATGTCTTTAATAACGCATGAATTCTTCGTTGAAAAAAGAAAAAAAAAATACATGACTGAGTACAATATCATCGAATTCGAACTTGTTTTATTTTGAATGAAAGTATTGTTTACTTTCAGTTTTTTGTCAGTGAAAAAACTGTAAATTAGAAACTGTGGATTTTGAAAATAACAAAGCAATTGGAATTTGCTTTTTTCTGTTATAAATTTTGAGAGTTTTAATTATTTCATTTGTCTTTAATTCTTTTTGCAAGTTAGAATAAGTGTTAAATAAGAAATGAACAGCTCGAGACATTAGCTGCAAGGTTTGGCTACAATGGAGCATAACCCTTAATATATCCCGCAAGTGCTTTGATGATGTGCTTCAGATATTTAAATTCACTAAATATCATTGTTCCAATTTCATCAAAAACCATCATCAAACAGCTGGTATGTTGTTTAAGGACAGTATCCCCTGGTTCGAACCTTCACATTGGCCTAGAAATTCTCGACACTGCTGTTTTGATGAAGTGTAATGGACTATTATGATGGACTGAAGCCCTTTAAGAGTTGTGAAAATTTAAGTTCGGCAATATTTGGTAAATGGTTGATTTTATTTTAATTTCTTAAATATTACATATCTTTGAAAAATTTTGTTTATTTCTTCCAGAGTGTTTGTCAAAGGAGGGCTATACTATGCGGGACTACGCAAGTGATATGCGTACTGCTTTCAAACGATTAAAAGCACGAACCATCAAAACAAAAAAACAGCACACAATAAGCGTCCCATCATTTATTTATAATCCAAAACTTACACCAATAATGTTATTTTTAACTAGAAATAAAATAAATTATAAAAAAGGACTCGAAAAGCATTCACTTTTTCATACATTCTTTAGCCATGTAGGAAAAATCACATATTTTATGAGCAAGGATTTTATTCTTATTCTTCTATGATAAAACTATTCTTTAGGAATGCAAAAAGGGATGCATGATTTTCCTATGACATCGCCGTGTTAAAAATCATGCGTTCTGGAATGTATAGTTCATAGGGATGATGCATTCTTAAACACATTCCTGTACATGACCATTTCCTTCTGGGAAGATTGATGAAAGTTACCGAAGAGCAAGTGACTTTACTAAAGGAGTCAGGATAAAAATTTATCGGCTACACAGTACCAAAAAATGGCTCTGGTGACGAAATTCAAAAGGCCATCGTAGATTTTTTGGCTAGAGAAAACTACCTCCTGAAACATTTGGTAGCGATCAGTGGCGATGGTACCGTAGTTAATACTGGTCATAAAAATGGTGTTATATCATACCTTCAAAGGCAATTGCAATAGTTAGTGTGCCTGTTCCATTTCAGTGAATTGCCGTTGAATGCTTGTGTAAAGAAATTGTTTGGAAAATAAAAAGGACCAGGACTCTGGCCAGGTGAATTTGGAATAGAAATTTTATTTTGTAAAAAATATGCAGGAAGTTTGCTTATTAAGTTCAACTGCCTGATTAAATGACAAATTCTTTATATTTACTCTTTATTTTTTAGGTCTCGCAAGGTTTTGCGTCAATATCTATGGGGCATATGCCTGAAAATATCGATTCATGGAACATACGCGATGACCAACGATATTTATATCATATATCGTTTTTACGATCGGGTTAAAACTGGTGAAGTTATACAAAAAAGACCATTTGGGGCAGATTTTGGGTTCACAAAAAGAAATGTTATTGTTCTAAAATCCTCTCAACAAAAGAATTTGAATTTTGAATTTTTAGCTTTGGTGCTTTCAGAGACTTGTATTTTTTACATAAATCTTCCAAACACATCTTATAGCTAAAGTGTAAGGGTGACATGGTTTCCTCATATGATCCACCATAAGAACTTGCAAAAAAGTGGGAACTTGAATATCCCCCTAAAATAAAACTTAGGCATAAACTTTGAAAACGCCGATACACGTTATTGTTTTTTTGTCCTTTCTACCAGAATCCGTTGTCGGAACTTTGTTAGTTTTTTTGTGTTAAACAGCTTAATCCTTTCAACACCCCACCCCGTTCAGCAGATAATGTTCATGTCATCGCACCTCAACAAAAAACAATATTTTGAAAAGTTCACATAAATTTAAAATACGCAACACAGCGCAGCAAGTCAGTCAAAATATTGCACGAGTTCTAACAATACGACCAGCAACGCTATGAACTTGTTGGTGTTAAGAAGATGATAAGTAAAAAAAGCTATACTGTAAAAAAATATAATCAGAACACATCATACACTAGGGCATGAATCTTACACTGAGAGAAAAAAGATATATCAAAGTATAAGCTGGTAAAAACTTGCACTTCGGTTTGAGACTGCTTGGCATGAACGTGTATCCGGATATCCTTTAAGGCAAATGCAATAAAAAATTGCAAGCCCAACGTAAAAATAGCAAAAAAAAATATTTAAAACGAAATCAAGTGCTTAACGAAACTCAGTCAAAGTGCGCGAAATGCTGCAAAATATTCCATGGAATTGAACTTCAACACATTTTTATTCATTCATATGTCGCAGCCACATTTTGTATGCATAAGTATGTGTGGCGGCCGGTTGCATAGGAAACGCGTTTTAAATGTCAAAATGTAGTTCATGCTAGTTAACGTGTCGCATGAAGGCGAGCGTGGCGCATTTTTTGTTCTTTTATAACTCACATATGCGACAAGTTTGAAAATAAATTTTGAATAAGTTATTTTTATGCAACGGTTCAAAATAATATACCAACATAGTTATGCATAGCTATGCACGTGCGTCATTTGGGTGTTGCTTCGATGTGTAATGAAATGCATAACTATTTGCTGCATGTGTTGAATTTCAAATAAATTCAAAAATATTTGCAGTTGTAACTCACTTTTTGGTTTTTAGTGCAAAATTCAATTTTGGTGCATGTGCGCGAAAAGCACTTTGGAACACGTTATTGCAGTGAAAGTAAAATGGAAATACACAAAAAGACCACTCCTAGTGCAAAATATTACTGCTGTGGTTCTGAACAGTGTTCGTTTTGCAATGTGCATTACAATAATGTCAAATTTCTTCAAAATCAATTTCAATTCAATAATATTTTTTTTTTGCAGCATATTATTTAAGATGACTTCTTAAAAATATGAGGTTTTGCCAGTCGCCGTATCTTAAACCAATTGAAAATTTGTGGTGTCATGTTAAAAAGGGACTTTGCTGACTCTAAACCTTCAAACAAACATCAGCTTTGGAAAGAGGTTGAGCGAATTTGTACTTCATACCTGTAAAGACATGTCAGGTTCTTGTGAACTCAATGCTTCGTCGTTGTACACTTGTATTTGCTAACAAAGGTCATACAACTAAGTATTAATTACAAGAAAGAATTACAATTTATCAAGACTGCGAAGTTAATTACCAAATTTTTTGTTATTTTTTTTGTTTTGTTGATCTTTTTATAATCTCTACTACTTTTTGATCGCTGTAATATGACGCAAATGGCAAATATTTTAAGTTATCTGATGCTAATAGCTTATTTTAGTTCAAAGATTATGTTAAATAAAATATAAAGTGTGGAGAATACTTAATCTTAACAAAAATTATGAAATCCAAGAACGTGTGAGTTTTATTTTAAATTTTTCTAGAAACGTTGGGCCACTACTATTTTTTTTTTTGGCCGCAGCTGTATGTCTAATTCTCGATCAGTTGTGTACAACAATTTAAAAACATACACAACAAATATGATGCTAAGAAGCTCGTTCTTCAAGAATTTAATTCTTACCGTCGTCACGTTGTCCAACATTTGGTCCTTCCAACGGAAAATTGGGCGTCCATCTTTTCTTTGACCGACACCGAGTACTGAATCGACTACTTTATTCACTGCAGCGTCATCTTCCATCGTTAATATGACCTAGCCATCGAAGAACCTCGATACTTATGCGCTTACCCCGGTGTCAGCGAACAGTTCATGGCTCCATCGAATTCGGTACTCTCCATTGTCACAGATTAGACCAAATATAGTGCGAAAGATGTTTTCTCTCGAACACTTCCAAAGTCTTCATCACATTTGATCAACGTTCAAACGGGCATGACAAATAAACGGGTTTCGTTCGTCGAGAGAGGGCTCTGCTTCTCAATTGCTTGCCCTAAGTAACTGCTATTAGCAAAATCATCCTTTATCTGATATCAAAAGCGAAATTACTGGAGGATTGGGAAACTAGATCCCATGTCACCTTAATTCTTAAAAACTTCGTAGGACATGTTGTTAATAGTGAGGTGGTTTCTAACACGCTATGACTAATTGTTCGTTGACAAAAGGTATTTCGTCTTCTCTGTGTTCACTGCAATACCCTTAAGTATTACCCTTAAGATTTAACGCTAGATCCCATGTCACCTTAATTCTTAAAAACTTCGTAGGACATGTTGTTAATAGTGAGGTGGTTTCTAACACGCTATGACTAATTGTTCGTTGACAAAAGGTATTTCGTCTTCTCTGTGTTCACTGCAATACCCTCTTAACTAGACTTAATTATCTGGTATGTACCAAATGTATCGAATGACACATGTACTGACTTCACGTGTATTATGCCAATGATGTCAATGATGTCTTATATAATATTGTGCCACTGCGTCTCAGATCAGCTGCTCGAATGATCTTCTCCATTACTAAATTAAAGAAGTCGCACGATAAAGAATCACCTTATCTGAAACCACGCTTGGTATCGAAATGAAGGGAGAGGTCCTTCCCGAATACCAAATTCAGACATGGTGGAATATTGGTGACTCCTTAGCGGACTGTCAAAGGCGGCTTTGTAACCAACAAAAAGATGGTGTGTTGATTGTTTCTCTAAAGTCTTTTTCAAAATTTGTTGTATCGTAAAGATCTGGTCGTTGGTGGACTTTCCAGCGCCTGAAGCCACTCTGATAAGGCCCAATCAGTTGATTAGCGACGGGCTTCAGTCTTTCACACAATACGCTCGACAGGACCTTATATGCGATATTAAGAAGGCTAATCCCACGGCGCAAATGATGGGATCGCCTTTCTTGTGGATTGGGCAGAGCACAATGAGGTTCCAATCGTCTGGAATGCATTTTTCCGACCATATTCTGCATAGAAGCTTTTAAATGCATTTAAACAGAGATTCCATAACATCAGTCTCCATAACATCAGTTTACTCTGTATCTGTCCCTAGATTCCCATTTTTATCCTTGCAGGAAGAGGCTTCGGTCTTTAAACCATCGGCCTGGCGACTTATTTTTCGAAAAACTTCGAGCCTCATTCCTATCGCCATGCATCTCAAAACCTTGCACTCACGCATTCCTGCTTCCCATTTTTTTCGCCTGAAAATGTGTCTCTCTTCCCTCCTCTTCTCTCGGTATCGCACCATAACAGCACGCGTTACAACCGACTGCTGGGTGGCTTTGTGGGCGGTTTCCTTCTCTGCAGTGGCGTCGCGACAGTCCTGGTCGTGCCACTGGTTTCGGTGAGAGCGGTGATATCCTATCACCTCTTCGGCAGCCGTACGCATAGAGTGGGATATGTAAGTCCACTGTGCGCATGTATCGTCGATCGGAGGAGCGCTTTCTTGAAGCAGGAGTGAGAGTCGAGTAGCAAAGCCTTCGGCCGTCCGTTTTGACTGCATTCTAGCGTTCTTTGTGCAGGATTGCGAGCATTCTTAGCTGCGCACAGACGTGTGTGGATCTTGGCTGCGAGAAGATAATGATCCGAGGCTATGTTAGCACCACTGATCGTGCGTACACGTACACTGGAAGAGTGCCTTCCGTCAATTAAAACGTGATCACTTTGGTTGCATGTTTTTTGATCAGGGGACAGCCAGGTGGCTACTAACGACCATGTTTTGTGCTGCGGCAAAGTCAATCAACCTCATTCCTTTATAGGATGTGTTGTCGTGGAGGCTGAACTTTCCGACTGTTGAACCAAATATGTTTTCCTTACCCACCTTGGCGTTGAAGTCACCAAACACGATTTTTATGTCGTATGCGTCTTCAAGGCACTCGTAAAAACTTTTTTTGGTCTCGTCATCTTTTACTTCTGTCGGAGCGTGCGCACGGATTATGGCGAGTCGTTCGTTCACAGGATTTAATCGCAGGACAAGATGCCGTATTCTCTTGCCAATTACAAATCCGCATCCAAACTCGTGCTTCACCGCATGGCTTGGATAGAGGCACCATCCCAATTTAGTGTCCGGACTTTATTCCATTTGCATAACCGTAAATCATTGTCAGTTTTTGATTTGCAGTAGTCGTCATCAGATTTGTTATCAGTTTTCTTATAGGTTTCAATGAAATTATTTTTTATGAAGTGGACTTCAAATCCAACGCACAACCTGTGTTTTAGATCCTTAGGGTTCCACATGTCAGTTAAGCCATAAATTTAGCGGTTTACAGTTTGCCGTTTCTAGGAGACACCATGCAGAGTTTTGAGGCAACTCAAGACGAATTTGGCATGGATAATCCTGACTTTGCCAGGTTGAAACAGTCAGACATAGTGTCATGTGAATATTAAAGCTGTTACTGATAATAAGGATTCTTTTATTTCGACAGCGGTTGTCGTGCGTTCTAAGTATGAGGCGTGCGAGCCAACGAACTGCGGTAACCCGAGTGCAGTCCTCACATATAACAGAACGTTTTTCAATGGAAATACAATTTTCTGATTAGCCGTCACGTCTCTGCAGACAACAGCAAAATTCAGAGAATAAACAACGCCAAGGATAATTGAGAACATAAGCATGCTGTTTGGAAATGGCATAAAATTTGTAGTCCATAAACTTGAAGTGTATTCTTTGTATAACAATTCTTTCCATTTTATGCCTCTTAGTTAAGAAAACATGGTGTGAAAAATATATTATCAGACACCTATGCCCATTTTACTACTCCTGGGATTATTTAATGCTAGGAGATGGTGTTAATTTGTAATTTTTCGTAATATCAATTATATTAGAAAAGATAACTAGGGATAATTTCTTTAAGAAATGTTTCGTAGCATTCGGAAAAATTTCTATAGTTTTAGATGTTTCCGTTTAGAGGGTGCTAGTATTGATATTCTCCACATGGAAAAGCATGTGTAGGCTGTGCCTGGCCTCCACTAAGAATTTGAATGAGAGTTTAAACTAATGTGACGTTGAGGGCTGTATTCAAGAGATGAATGTTACTGCATGTACGGATGGTCGATCCTTCTTGGGTTTTCGAGCACCATTCCGCTGAGAACCGAGTAGATTGGATAAAACATCGATTAATACTTAATAGCATAACCTTCACAGTTCTGATGACCATCTTTGTCCATCAGCTGGTAAGCAAGTGCTTACAATTTATTCACTATTCTCATTGTAAAGTGAAAACAAGTCTCTAGTACAAAGTGGAAAAAGCCCTTGCACCTAGCCATGGGCTTTATTAAAAGGAAAATGGTTTACTTACTACAAATTCCAACATAAAATATGCTTAAAATATGATTATTGGTTTGTTTTCAAGAAATCCCCCGTCCGGCCGATTCGTTCGTATAGAGTTTTAAATTTGGGGTTGTTTGGGAGGTGGGCTTGTAGGTGGGTTTGTCACACCTCAATTTTGACATAGACTATATAAATGCCGAATTGCAGAAAGTTTTAATTTTTGTGGTTGTATGGGAGGTAGGCGTGGTTTTCATCCGATTTAGCCCATTTTCTAACTTGATGCGACAAATATCGAATTTGATTACGATAGATTGAAATTTACGGCTGTAATCGTGTCGACAGACAGACAGACGGACATGCCTAAATCAACCAAGTGGTGATGCTGATAAAAAATATAAAGACTTTTCTATACCTACCACTCCTCCTTATGGGAGTTGTTGTCAAATATTTTTAAGTTTAAATAAACAGAATTCTTGATATTTAAAATACAGGTTAATGGTGTGTGTGTGTATATGTATTTAAATTGATTTAAACGCTGCCAAAAATCTTCCTCTGGTAAAGGAATTCATTCTTACACTTGTGCTGCATGCACCACGTTTTCCACACGTATGATTTTTACTTCAAATTGCATCGACTGCACTATAGAGAGGATTTTCGATTTCATAAAAAATTCAAGAGACGTCCAGAGTTTATGGCACATTACAACGATATAAATAGACGGTTTATACCAAGCTTTAGTGGCGAAAAAAAAATACAGCAACAAAATCTAAAAAAAACTTTCCACAATTCAGAGCTTTAGTCTTAATAGCATTTGCAAAGCTGCTGGAATTTTGCTTGTACGTATTACTTGCAGCCTCAGCAAAGAAAATTATAGGTGAACACTCGCTGTGTTATTGCTGGTGAGAATGTGTACTCACGTCTGTGTGTATTTGTGCATGCCAGCTATCATGGTTGTCCTTCTGCCTGTGTATTTTGCGGTGGAAAATTATGAATCTTTAAAAGCTTTTCGTGTGCGATAACCTTGCGTTGATGCTGCTGCACTCCCACCACCACCAAATAATGCAGAACAATCGACATCTTCTCAGCAATCGTGGCCGTTGCCGTTGTGCCGAATGCCATGTTCTACATTGTAAAGGTGACATTTTGGTGTCGGCAGTATTGGCAGCAGCAGTAAATTCGCAGTAACAACAACATCCGGAAGGAACAGCAAACACGCCAATGGCGCCGCTTCCGCTTCACTACGTTGTCCTTGTTAATGCATCGCGTGCGCTGCATTTACAGTGCATTTTTAACGTTTGCCTCCACCGCGCCTTTAATAGTGTTTCAAGGCAGTTGGGAGGAAAACGATGATGGTGCTTGTCGCTTTGGTTGTTGATGGTGGTTAAGCTGTCGATTTTATCCCTTCTGTTAGTTGGCGTAAAAAGTCAGAATGTGCAACGTTGCAGTATTTTTTTTTTGTATAAGTTTCACAACAGCTCAAATCTGTGGTAATGCGGTGCTGTTGTAGTTCATTTTGATATGAATTTGATTTTTTTTTTTGCCATTTTTGGAGGTCAACATTCTGGCTTGTGCACCTTTTAATGTTGTTCGCTTAAAATGTTGAATTTTCTTTATTATATACTTTATAGTTGCTGTTGAACGTAAATTTAAGCTGATACAGCAGTATCGTAAAATGAAATTCCACTAAAATTTTCTGAATCCCTTTTTTTAAAGAGAATTGTTTAAAGACAGAGTTGTTAATAGAAACAGTACAAAATGAACTAATCGGTTTTTATACTAAAAGTATAGTAAAGAAACTCCTGAAGCATTCTTTGAACTTTGGCTTTTAGCACTTGTAATTTTGCTAAGAAAAATGTATAGGACAGTCAAGATTTTTGACTTATGGAGCGTAAGTTTTGTTCGTGGAGATATCCCTACTTTTCAAATGCCTGCTGAGTACAATGTAACACCATTTGGTAAGAGTTATTTTTCGTTTGATCTCAATGCTGATATCTTCAAAGGAGTTTATGCTCCCTGCGAGACGAAGTTCTTAATAACCTCGAAGGACGTGTTGTCAACAGTGACGTGCTTTCTAGGAGGTTGGGAATGTTTGTTTATCGTCATAAGGAACTTTAATCGTCGTATCTGCAAGACCCCATCGAATTGACTCTTTTGTTTTGGACTGGAGAACGGCCATAAGAAATGACGTTGCCTAAAATGCCGTTTTATAACAATAAGACATAGATCCTTTCCAAGATCCTAAGTAAGAGTTCTTACTAACTTACTTCTTTAGCTGGTGCTTACAACCGTCTTTCAGTCTGGCTTCGTCTAATAATTTGCGCCAGCCTCTTTTGTCCTGCGCTTGCTGGCGACAGTAAGAAATATAAAGCATGGTCAGGTTCTGCAATATCGTCGTTAATTTTCTTGACATGACCTAGTCAGCGAAGCCGCTTGATTTTTATACTCTTGACTACATCGACGAAAAGCCACTGGATCCATTAATATAATAAAAGAAAGAATTACAAAAGGCACAACGATAATCTTGAAGAACTTTCTGTGCAGGAATATTACAACGCTCTAAGGCGTCGAAACTTAGAAAATTTCTCGCAACCAGCCCTCCTTGCTCTAGCTTCATAAAAAAGAAGACGAAACATGGGCTACCAGAAATGAAGAATCTCTAAATATATTAATAGAAACTCACTTCCCAGGCTGTTCAAAGTTAGGGAATGTTCCAACACAAGAAGGACATCTACCCGCTGTTGACAATTCCTTAGATATTAGTTCTTCTGCCTAGGACAGAAGAAGCTCACTTGTTAACCCAAAAGACCTTAGACCAATCAGTCTCTCATATTTCCTTTCTACAGGATTTCCTTTCCTAATGGCAAATCGGTGGAAACAAATCTCCACTCCATAATTAAGCCTTTGCCAGAAGGAATATTCAATGATAGCATTGGGGTGAATGCTGCGCTGATTGCACTTATAAAACAAACGCTACTAGGCAGGATTTTAAGCTCTAATCTCGGAACAGCATCCACGCTAAGATCTGTACCCAGGAGAACACATCAAGGGGGAGTTCTCTCGTCCTTACTCTGGAACCTAGCGGTGAATGAACTACTGGTTAAACTAAAAAGAAGGGAGTGCAAGGTGATCACCACAGGAAAATATTTATCAACCCTTAGGGATATTATGCAAAATTTTCTATACACCCTCGTAAATTTGGTTCCCATCTGTGGACTCAGCGTTAACCCCGACAAAATTAAGTAAGTGGTCTTTACAAGAAAACACAACTTCCCCACCATCAGCCCTCCAAACCTGGGAAATACAAGATTTAATTTCTCGGATCCAGCAAAATACCTGGGTCTCATAATAGATAGGAAACTAAATTGGAAACCCAACCTGCTCGAGGGAGCTAAAAGCCAAGATAGCCCTTTATTCATGCAAGAAAGCAGTAAATAACAAATGGGGACTTGAACCAAGTGGTACGCACTGGCTCTATACAGCTGTTATAAGGCCAATTTTGCCGTATGATCCTTTAGTCTGGTGGCCTGCACTGAACAAGCAAACACACCTCAACATACTTTGCAAAGTTCAAAGATCGGCCGAGCTGTGCATTAGCGGAACATTGAGAACCACTCCTACAAAAGCACTCGACACACTGCTCCACCTTATACAACCTGATATCCTAACCAAACAGATGGCTGGTAACACAGCAATACTTCTGGAAACCACCTCTCAATGGAAGGGTGGTACAATAAGACACTCTTACATTAGGGAACTCATGCCTCAAAACCGTAGACTACATGACGCAAAAACTTTTCTTCTAAAAAAAGTTTGATGCATCCATTCCCTTCAGAAATTAATGGGATACTGGAATCCCTCCACCTAACAATTTAATTGAAATTAACGCCGATGAATCAAAATTGGATGGCAAAGTGGGGGGAGGAGTCTACTCTGAATCACTAAACATAAATCTTGCCTTTAGTCTCCCTGACCACTGCAGTGTCTTCCAACCTGAAGTAACAGCTATACATGAAGCTCTTACTTGGCTAAAGATATTTGCATTCTAGCTGACAGTCAAGCCGATTTGAAAGGCATGGAATAAGTGGCCGCATAAATAAGATGACAGTGCAGCTCAAAATCTTTCTATGCTAGATCCCCGGACATAGAGACTTTCCAGGAACCTGCATTGGCTTATGTGTGTCTCATAAGGGAAGGTCGCGTCAACCTAACCTATATCGACGTCGGTATATAGCTCATACTGCTCAAGATTACATCGTATTCGATGGTTCTCGGTATTTACACCGATTTCACCATACATCTTGCGAAGGATTTTACTTTCGAACGCTCCTAAAGTCCTTTCATCTAGCTCCCAAAGTCCTCAACGTCCAGGTTTGTGGTGCGCTTAAAAGCATGGACATGATTTTTGACTTATAAGGTGTGAGATTTGTTCGCTTCGAGAGAGTTCTGCTTCTCAATTGCCTACTGAGCCCAAAATAACACCTATTGGCAAGAGTCTCGTCTAATCCTTCATCTGATCTCAATTCTGGTGTCATTGGAGGAGTTAATGCTTGTTCCCAGGTAAATAATGTCCTTCACAACCTCAAAGGAGATGTTGTCAATAGTGACGTGGTTTCCAAAAAGATGGGACTGCTTATTTGCCAAGATACTTCAGTTTATCAGCGTTCACTCAAAGACCCATTCGACTAGACTCTTTTTCTGAGAAAGGGTCTCACCGGGTCTCAGATCGGCAGCTTGACTGCTCTTCACCATTACTACATTAAAAAACGAACGATAAAGAATCACTTTGTCTGCAACCTCACTTAGTATCGAACGGAGGAGAGGTCCTTGCCGATTTTCACAACGTTACTGGTTTTGCTCAGTTTCATCCAGCAAAAACGTTATTGTTTTGCTGAAATACCGAATTCAGGTGACTTTGTAATCGCCAAAAGGATGCTGCGTGTCGATTTGTTCTTCGTGAGTCTTTTGCAAGTTTTGTTGGAGCGAAAATATCTGATTGATGGTGAACTTTCTTGGTCTGAAGCCACACTGATAAGGTGAAATCAGTTGGCTTACGATGGGCTTAAGTCTTCTTCATAATACGCCCGAAAGCCGTGTCTTTTATGAGACATTAAGAAGGCTTATCCCACGGTAGTTGGTGTGCATCTGGAATGCATTTTTCCGACCCTATTCTGCATAGAAGCTTGTGACTGCATTTAAACGGAGCTTCGGATAAGTTCTTAAACAGCATAGTCAGTAGGCCATCGGCTCCTGCGGAATTGTTGTTTTTAAGCCCAGCTAAAGCTGTTAAGATCTCGTTATAGTCGGGCAGCGGAACTTTAACACTGTCATGCATTATTGGGGCTTCCGGGGGATAATCTTTATTGGCAGGATTATTGTCAACGTCACATTTAAAAGTATAAACATCAGTGTAATCTGTATATCTGTCACTAAATTCTTATTTTCGTACTTGCAGGAAGACTTGCCTGGTCTTAAAACCATCAGTACGGCGTCTCATCTTTTCGAAAAATGTTCGAGCCTCAATCAATTTTCTCGCACTCTCTAAAAAGGCAAATTTGCAACTGAAAAATTCGCCAACAATAATTCGTTTTCAAACTGGATTTGCCGCAAACGAATGTTCAGTTGCATCAACTTAAAAATATATATTACCTTAAACAAAACATACAACAAACTTAGCCGACTTTAGCCTTAAGTTTAGCCGAGTGCTGGAGTTCGCGTCTTGTAGTCAACTGTTTAAAGTCCAATCACCGACAAGAAGAACAAAGACTTTATATTTTTTTTATTTAAAATATTTTTTTTTAATAAAAAATGAAACATACAATTTTTTCAAGATTTAAAGCAAATTATTTTGAAGGTTATTTTTGATCAAATAGATCAAAATGAAACAGAATTAGAATTTCAGTTATTAAATTAAAATGCTTGATACACAGCCAGGATGCGAACCCACGTCCTCCGCATGACAGTCTAGCACACTTCCACTGAGATATTGATAACGATAAGAATTACATTTGTTTCTACAAATGAAGTTTTCAGTTGGATAAAACAATTTTTTTATTGCTGCAATTTAAAAATAATTTACGTTTATGATAAACGAAATTTATTTCTTGCAACTAAATATGGCGTTTCCCGCAGCTGACTGTTATTATGACAACTTTTCAAACGTTTGCAAAATAAGATTTTAGAGCTGGCGATAAATTTTTTTTTTTAATTCATGTAGGCTTTAAGGTTCTTTAAAGTAATAAACTTTCGTTGGTGTCTTCATCTTTACCTTTTGTCGGAGCGTGGTCACATGTAAGGTTAATGTTGAAGTATTTAGCTTTGAAGCAGTTCTTAAAAATTTATTCAGAACATTCGATTTACAAATCCTTATTTTGAGTTTCTACACTCTTGCAATAATTGAGCCATACATAGTCGTTGCTTAGATCTAATTTTGTTTTTACTTTTACAGCGCTAAGTAGTATGACGTCACTGGTGGTTGTTCGTCCATGTGCATATGCAAATGACGTTGTCTGCTGACAATTAATTTTAATGTTTTATTTTAATATTGCTTTACTTATTTCCATAACACGTATTTTAATGCTGTGCTGTACTTTTGAAATTTTTTGTGGTCTTGGTTTTGGCACCACAAAAAGACACTTTGCTGTGAGACCGGCGCACTGTGTGTAAGTCCTCGACAAGCGTTGGACAAAATAATAATAAGTTTTTTCATTTTTTCTATATATAAGCTCAAATTTGGAGATACATTTTCTATGCCAATCAATACAATCAGAAAAAACACTTATCTTTCTGTGATAAAATATTTCTCTATTATCGATAATAGCAATTTTCTCTAATTAAAATAAAATTTTCTTCAGTTACAAATCGTGCGCATCAACATATGTTCACCGACATTCGAATAAAATTTTATTATAAAATTTTAGATTTAAGCTTAAAGAGGCAGTATCCTTAAATTCCCTAACAAATTTTGTTATTTTTTTAAAAAAAATTATTCTCAGAGACTTGTTAAGTCATTACATAAAAAGATTTTGTGAGTTCTTTCTATATATTTTATTAAAAGATGGTCTGCTATCGCATGTTGTACAAATTAATTTTTTTTTTATTATACCCTAACCTGAAAAGTCGGGACCCAAGGATCTCCACTATTGATTATTTTTGGAATCCACCCACGGACACGCCTACCTCCCATACAACGCAAAAATTGAAAACTGCATTACTCAGCTCGTAGTTAATCTACAACTATAAAATTTGGTATGCATGTGTTTTTTATCAACACAAAGATGTCTTCGAAAAATGGGTGACATCCTCTCACGGTCACGCCCACCTCACGTACAACCCTAAAATTGAAAACACAATAAATAAGTTTATTGCAATAAATTGCTTAACTTACAGAGATAAAATTTGACAGATATGTTTTTTATAACAAACCGAAGATAGTGTTGAAAAACGGACATCATCCGCGCACGGGCACGCCCACTTCCCAAACAACCCAAAAATTGAAAACGCAATAAGTAAACTTCTGTTTAACCTACAGAGATAAAATTCGGCACGTATGTTTTTTACGACAAAACAAAGATAGTTTTGAAAAATGGACGTCATCCGCCCACGGACACGCCTACCTCCCATACAACCTAAAAAGCTTAAAACTCAATAAATAAGGTTCTGTTTGTCATAGAGAGATCAAATTTGGTACGTATGTATTTTATACCAAAACTAAGGTGTGTTCAAAAATTGGGAGTAATCCGTCTATGAACACGCCCACCTCCCATAGCGAAAGTACAATAAAGGCATTACCTGTGAGCTACAGAAATAAAACTTGGTATGTGGCTCATTCCACAGAAATCAGGAACGGAAACATGAATTCTAAAATGCATGTATTTGAAGTAATTTTTGGTTTTCGCATTGAAGTGGTATCTTAAGTTAGTCCTGCTGCAAAAATATTTTTAAATTAAATGATTTTTTATATTACTTTGGCAATTTAACTAAACAAACTTCGAGTCGAAAAAATTTTTTAAATATTTTGATTTAATTTAAACCTTGAAATCAGTCATCTTTTGATACAAATTTAAAAAAATAAGGTTAGTAATATTAAAAAAGATATTAATGTTGTGTTAGAATAGTTTGTAATAATGATTGGCTACTGCGTTTTCAAAGTACAAAATATTTAAACTGAGTGTTTTTTCTGTGTCACACCCGTCCCAAAAAAGGCTATAGTTTTCCTAAGAAGCAACATGGGCTTATGATAAGAATGAAACTTTCCTAAAGTAAGGATATTGATGTTTTACATAAATTTGTTAACTTTTTTCATTCAATAAATTATTTTATTCTTCATTTTCGTTACAAGAAGTTGGTCACACCCGGAACGGTTTTCAAAATTATTTTCTAATAATGAAATTTTTGCAAGTATATGAAGAAATTCTTTGATTAAAACAAGTTTTGTAAATTCATGTAAAGCGAAATCATTTGTATAGGTATTAATTTGATCAAAAATTCATGCGAAAAATTTTTTGCAAAAAAATATTTTTTTTTTTAAATATATTAAAAACTTGAAATTATTTGTATAGGTATTAATTTGATAAAAAATTCATGAAAAAAAAAGTTTTTTGCAAAAAAATATTTTTTTTTTAAATTAATACATTAATTGAAAACATATTTTTTTGATTTAAGTGTCAAAAATATGTGAAAGTTATTATACCCATTAAGTTCTTATATATAATTCCCACATCATTCGCACTCGTCACACCCGGGACAATCTTATGTCACACAGGTCCCATTTAAAAGTTTAAAAAATAATGGTTATCGCCATTTTTCCAAAATATTTTTCACTGGTATTCAACAGAAAATATATTAAATTTGAATATATGCGAGTCAAAAATGGTCTCATTGTGGCAGATGGACTAAATTTCAATGTTAAACTCAGAATTTTTAGTTTTAAACTTGTGCTCGTCACACCCGTCCCAGGTGTTTAAGCGAATGTAAAAATTTAACTAGTATAAAAAATTGCATTATGTTTTAGCATTTTGAAACCTTGGGGCATCTTCTAAAATACCCTATAGTAAATTGCTAAAATTTTAACCGGTTAATACCATTTTCAGCACGATAAAGTAGTAAAAACGTCACACTCGTCTGTATGGAATGAGCCATGTGTAAATTTTTCATCAACATTTAAATGCATATAAAATATAGGCTTCATCCGCCCACGGACACGCCCATTTTAAATAAAATTATTATTTTTGGAAAAGTAGGACTTAAGAGTTTCTTTACTTGTTTTTGAGATAAAATTAAATATTAAATGCATGTTAAAAAAAACTTTAAACGCATTTTTCTCGAAATGGCTTTTTTCAAACTAAGTGAACATTTTCCTCAGAAACCAGACGTTAGATCGAGACGTTGATGTCATTTTTTTGTAATCATATCCGGCAGGAACAGTTTTACGGACTTTGACTTAACACTTTAAAAAGTGTTAATAAAAAAAATTAATTTAATTTTAATTAATAATGTTTAATTATTTTAAAAAATGTTTAAATGAGAACAGTTTTGAAAATCGTCCTTTTTCTGGGCTCGAGGCACAACCCCGAGTAACACCGGGTTACACCCGCTTACTCAATAAATAAGCTCATGTTTAACCTACAGAGATAAAATTCCAGTACGTATGTATTTAATACAAAAACTAAGATGCATTAAATATTGTGAGTAATCCATCCACGAACACGCAAACCTCCCATACAACCTACAATAGCGGAAATACTGTAAAGCCATTAACATGTGAGCTACAGGAATAAAACTTGATATTTTTATGAATTTTCGTAAATTTTTCATCAAAATTGAAATGTTTTTAAAATATGGGCTTCATCCGCGCTTGGACACGCCCACTTTCAATACAATTATTGTATTTTGAAAAAGTAGGTTTAGGTTATTTCATAGTCGGGCTAGACCGACTTTAGACTTTCTTTACTTGTTATTATTTTGTCCGCTCTCTGTACACTGTGCTTGGTTGTGTTTAATACTTTCTGTGTCTCAAATTTTTATGCATAGAATAATTAAAAAAGAAATATTTCATGTTAACCCATATTTTGCACAAGCTGCTGCCTGCACACTGCTAACACTAACTTCAAGAGTGCACAAAATGTGGTGTCACTGCTTTGAAGTATATATTTTTTTAATTTTTGGCTTGATGGTTAATTATATTAAATTCTTAATTTTTAGAAATGTTAAGAATTTTAAGTTATAAAATTTAATGTTGGCAACAGTCCCACACTTGAAGCATCCTTAATATGTATGGAAATTTTTAATTAAGCAACGACATTAAGTACTGAAAATGAACTGGATGAAAGCGGACAATGGGAAGTGGAAAGAAGATCTGTTCACAAGAATTTGTTGTGACAATAGCTTGAAATGAAATTGAAATCATGTTTTAAAATCAACTATTTCGAGACCGAATAGTCGCTGTTGATTGTTTTAATAGTCGATAAAATGATCTTGAACCCCAAAAAACAGACGCCAACACCTCTACGGCCATTTCTTGAGTCTTCGCTCGCTTTGGTGCACTTCCACTAGGACCTATCCACTCTTTTGCTAATTCCTTCGATTCTGGTGTATAGTGGTGGTGGATTCATATTTCATCCATGATCACTCTTCTACGCTAATTTTATGTTTTTGATTTACGAACGCGGCACCCATCTTGCAGTCAGCTTTCTCATATCCACCTTGATATGCCTACGGCTGTAGCTATTTCTCGCCTTTCACTTTCGGATTGTTCAATACGAAATCGTGAATTTTTTTCAATACATTATGGAGTGGTCACTGTTTTTAGCGTTTCCCGAAGTGTTCATATTTTATGCTAATTCGACCTCTGAAATCCAATAGTTAACGGTTAAAAACGCATTTGAAGAGTGGTGTGTCAATTTCGACACATATGGAATATGACGAAGTTCATTAGAAGAAAAAAAGTTGTTCATAGTCGCATTATGTCCTTTCAAGCCCTCAACGAGGTCCAAGTCAACACGCACCTTGTCTTTAGGTATGGACCTAACCTACCTACGCATCAGTAGGTTTTCCTCACTATGGCTGAATTCTCCAGACATAGCAAGTATAAGAACAAACACACTTGTTATTGTCAATATATGCCCTGGTATTGACGAAATTTATATCTTCCTTTAAAGTAATTGCTCGTCAACTGTTACACGCTCATGTAGATTATAATAAGTTGTAAATAAAACCGCCCACTTTTCGATTACTTCGCGAATGGAAACAAGCTTGACTGACTTCGCGAATGCGAACAAACTTGACTGACGACCGTTTTTTCAGATCAGAAAAATTTTCAGATGGACAAATCGATGTACAGAGCGAGATGATAGAAGTTATAGAGGCTATAGATAATGTCGTTGATGTCAACGAAGAAGACGAGGAAGATGATAGCGAGGATATCAGTAGCAATGGAAATCAAGTACGTGCTCGTCCAGTAAACATTGTTTGCTTAACCCATTTTAGTCAGCTGGTCGATTTTTCGACCACTAACGTTAAAATTAATTTATCGAAAAAAATGTTCATGTAAAATGGAAAATTTGGAAATTTATATTTATTTTCTGAATTTCCATTTAACCAAATTATGTCTTTGCAGAAAGAATTTGAAAATATTTTTAATATTTTTTTCAGAAATTAGTTTTACAGTCAGTGGTCGGGAAATCTACCAGCGGACTAAAATGGGTTAAAAGAGGTTTAAAGAAGATACTATTGGCATCGGAGAAAGTGAATCAGGAATTACAAAAAGATTTAAGCCATAACGTCATTCCTGAGATAGCAACACTTTTCGCACGATTCGGACTTTCAACTGATTTGATTGCTACCGATTCAGAAACCTAGACTGAGCGCGAGGATTACCAATAAGCGCAAAAAATATTGCGTAATCTACACGTTGCCAACGACGCCACCAAAACAGGCGTAATTTAGGAAAAAATATTTTTGCTTCAAGTCGTTGCCGAAACTCAAACAAAATACATATCCATTCCATGACGAAAACAAATAATATCAATTTTGTTTGGGAACCCCCTTAGAGGGTGGGATTGGGGCAGGTATCTTCCTGAAAAATGTTAGGGAAAAATGTAATGGGGTTGTTCGAACATTTCACCCCTCTAGGGGCAACACTTGGGTAGTTATGGAGGTTTTCGTCTAATTTTTCCACTTCCCACTAAGCTTTAACACCGACCGATGAGGCACAACTTAACCCCACGCCACCCCGAGTTGGTTTTATCAGAAGCAAACCTCAGAAACCTTGTCGATCCTCACAAAATTTAAGGTTTCTGGGTATCAAAATTTCTTTACTAATGATCTACATATATCACTGCCCCACCCTTAGTGCCTGAAAAAGTACTTTCAGAAGAGTAAAAAAAGTTCTCTCCAAACCTATCAAATATCATCACTAGTAGAAATGCATCTTTGATATCATCCACAATAACTTTAGCATATCTTGTAGTGCCATCAGGAAGAATTACAACATTTCCATTACGAACTCTTCTGCTTTCATTATACCCTAAACCTGACCTTTCAACAAAGACGTCTTCGAAAAATGGATGTCATCCACCTATGGCCACGACCACCTCCCATACAACCCAAATATTTAAAACTCAATAAATATCCTCATGTTTCACCTACAAAGATAAAATTTGGAACGTATGTATTTTATATCAAAACAAAGATGTCTTCGAAAATGGTGTCATCCGCGCACAGACACGCCCACCTCCGTGCAATCAAAAATTAAAAACTCAATAAATAAGCTCATAGTGGTGACCGTGGCATGCAGGTTAAGTGTGTGGCTTAGCATGCTCGGAGCCCGGGTTCGATCCCCAGCCGCGGCGAAAAGTTTTTTCAATAAAAAATTTTTCTGATCGGTCACCACCTCTCTGCAGACAATGGCAAACCTCAGAGAGTAAAACAATGCCATGTAAAGCTTCTTGAGAACATGAACTTTAGCCGTTCGGAGTCGGCAAAAAAAAATGTAGGTCCAGTTCTCGGTCAATTGTGTGCAAACATTTAATAACACACACAACACAATTGATCATAAGAAGCTCGGTCAAAGTCCTTTAAAGGGCTGAAATGGCCAATATGTTTGTGTTTGTTTTTAAATAAGCTCATGTTTAGCGTACAGAGATAACATTTGGTACGTATGTATTTTATATCAAAACAAAGACGTCTTCGAACGGCCACGACCACCTCCCATACAACCCAACAATTTAAAACTCAATAAATATCCTCATGTTTCACCTATAGAGATAAAATTTTGAACGTATGTATTTTATATCAAAACAAAGATACACACGGACACGTCCACTTCCTATACAACCCAAAAATTGAAAACGCAATTAAGGGGGTCTTCTCATTGAGCAACTTTTTTTTCGACTTTTTTTTGCATTTATTTATAGCTTGGGTAGTTGTGAATATGCCCCTAAAAGGATTTTTAGAAATTCGAAATATTTTAGAAGATACAGCCTTTTTTGTGATGCAAGGTCTTCGTCAAAATGAGCTATTTTTTTTTACTTCAAACTTTAAACGCGTTTATCTCGAAACCACGTTTTTCGAACTGGCGGCCATGATATCTCCAGTTCAACTGAACCGATTTTCATGAAACAAAGTGGAATCGACGCAGAATTGGCACCATTCTCGGGTGAACCTCGACCATAATTTTAAAAAATTTTTTACTTTTTTTTTTTACACTAAACTACAAAAAAAGCCCGAAATTGAATTTTTTTTTTGAATGGCCGTCATTTTGTCAAAAAAAATCACAAAATTAAGCTTGAGGTTCACCCGAGAATTACATCTATACTGATTATAACCCCTTTTTTTTTTCATATCAGACGCTCCGGAGACCCGGAATCGTGGCCGCCGTGACGACACCTTTTTTTTCACCACCAACTTTGAAGTCTCATTACTTTTTGAACAGCCCACGTATCGAGGCAAAAAAAAATTTTTTATTTACTTTGAAACTTTTGTAATACAATAATAAAAAAAGTTTTCAATTTTTCTTTGCGTTTTCAAATAAGAATTTTTTTAAAAAGGGTCCAAAAAACAGGTTTTGAATGAGAAGACCGCCTTAATAAGATTACGTTTAACGTACAGAAATAAAATTTGGTACGTTTGTATTTTATAACAAATCAAGGATGGTTTTGAAAAATGGATGTCATTCAACCACGGACACGCCCACCTCCCATACAACCCAAAAATTAAAAACTTAATAAATCAGCTTATTTTTAACCTACCGAGATAAAATTTGGTATGTATGTATTTTATACCAAAGCTAAGATGCATTCAGAAATTGGGCTTTATGCGTCCACGAACACGCCCACCTCCCATACAACCCACAATAGTGAAAATACTATAAAAGCATTAACATGTGAGCTACAGGAATAAAACTTTAAATTTTTATACATTTTTCATCAAAATTGAAATGCATATAAAATATGGACTTCATCCGCTCACGGAAACGCCCATTGTATTTTCAAAAGGTTTAGGTTTAGGGTATTTCATTGTCGGGCAAGCCGACTTTAGACTTTCTTTACTTGTTTCGAATTAATTCTGGTTTCCACACCATGCCATCTTTTACATTCAATATTTTCACTGACACAACTCTACAAACATTTTATGTGGCTCTCCAAAAAATGACTCTTAAAAGAGTGTTTTATATGCGTGTTTTATGATGACTCATTACATTGACTCATGAAAGAGTCTTTAATATGATTGTTAAATGATTACTCAAAAATAAGACTAATACAAGAGTCATTATTGTATCTGATTTATGAGTACTCATAAAAGAGACTCATTAAAGAGTCCTAAATAAGACGGTGATATGATTGTTCATATATGCGTAATCATAAAGAAGACTCATAAAAGAGTCTTATACACGAGTATTTCATGAGAAAATAGAATCGTCGTATTGCTTAAGAACCATATCTAATAAATTAATAAGAACTTAATCCAGTAAATTCTTTTTTTAATTGTATAAAACTTTGTTACTGCCCGTTAGGCGTCGCTTTTCTGAGAATTGTTTGTTTATGGCTATAAACATGCATTAAAATTGAACAAATGTTCGTTGCAAAAAGATTTCTTATATGAGTCTTAAAAGAGTATTAAATATGAGTATTAAAAGAGTACTAAATACGAGTCTTAAAAGAGTACCACACATGAGTCTTAAAAGAGTATCAAATGTGAGTCTTAAAACTGTCATTACTATGAGTTCAAGAAGACTCATAAAACAATCATTTTTATGAATCATATTTTGGGGCCAACAACATACGAAAATGTACTCATCGAAGAGTCTTTTTTGAGCGCATTATGATGATAAACTCTCATTTAAATGAGTCTTGAAAGAGTCTTTTAAGAGTCATAATTTTAGCTGGGAACCGTAATCGTTTATTTGGCTGGATATATTATTTTCCTCAATATCCGAATCAGTATCGGAAAAAAAATTCGTCAAGATTTGGAAGCTCTTCACCAGGTTCTCTTCTCATCAGGCTCTTCTTCGCAGCCGCCTGCAAATTTAGCACTACTGTCGCTTGCGTAGAATTGCTTAGCAATTCTTCAATTTCTTCATTCGAAATGTATCTTGGCTTAGACATTTTTATTTTTTATTGAAAACAATCACTTTTCACAATCAACTTATTGTTTGTAGCGTTATACAAAAAGGGATGTAAATGTCAGTTTTCCCGACAAAAACATGTGGAATTGCCATGTGTAAAAGCCTTAGAAATACAATATCTCTCAATGTGAAAAAGTTTCTGTGAGTAAAATAACGAAAAAAAATTACAAAAAAGTTCTTGTGTCGTTTTTGACACAATCGGCAGATAAAGGTTAATCTACTCTTGCTATTAAATTAAATAGGACTTTTGAGTAAGACTATCAATCTCTACTTTTTTAGATTTTTAAAAAGTAAAACATCTTTTGGGATTCACTTCTAACGTAAGTGGCGGCCACTTACATATATTGCTTTTTTGTAAAAAGGGATCAGGTAGGGAGTAGGTTAATACAGGGCAATGAAAATAAGTATCCACTGGTGATACATTTGCCCTATCTTGTGTTCAATCCTACGCAAATACAACGATTTTCAAAAAATCAAGTAAAATTTTGATCGGACTGGGAACTATTACAGGGAACTATTTTCCATATAATTGTTGCAGTGTTCGTTATGATAAAGAATATATGTAATTGAACATTATGAATTTATTATTAATAAACTTTCAAGTCCTTCGATGTATTTCGATTAAGCTATTTATTTCAATTTCATAAAAGTAAAATACATTTTTCAATAATTCAAACTTCGAACCTTACTAAAATTTTGCGTTTATTCAGCAGCTGTGCAGCGGCATTTAAGCGCCCACAACTTTTTCCTCAATCGACACCATCTATCAATGATATTGGCAAAAGTTGCGCCGTTTGGCTACGGTGCTGCTGTGTATTTAGCCGCTTCAATATAGTACAACAGCAATTTCTACAGCAGTTACCAATCAAGCTCTTTTTATGCGCTGCGGCTTAAAATGTACGCTAGTATCATATTTCATTTCCGTTTAAGTCCCTTTGTTTTATTTTCTATTTGCATGTCTATGCTGTTGTTTGCACACAAGCACATACACATATCTAATGTTAGGTATATTTATTTTAATTTCGTTGAGTCAACTATTCCTCGTCCTGTTGTTTTTCAATTTCTTTAATCTTTTGTGCAAAGTTAGTTTTGATGGGTCTGTGCAAATTTGTGGCCATTTCTCTTCGATGCTTTCGTTAGTTTGAAGCTTAAAACTATTGTTCATGTTTATATGTTTATATGTGTGTGTGGGCGTTCCGCATTGTGTGTGTGTGTGTGTTTGGACTTTGATGGATTTTATAAATTACACAAGTCGTTTGCACATATTTTATTGCTTGGCGCGGACAATGGCCAAGTTTTGTGTTGATGTAGCAAGAGACAAAAGAAAAAGTTAAATAAAAGAACAACAGCAATTATTAATAAAAGGAAAATGGAAATAAAACTTCATGAGTTTTTGATTTTACTAAAATCTGGTTTTTTCTAAAAATATCGAAAAATTAAATCTGTTTATAATTGAGAATGTCAAACAAAACAACATACTAAGCAAATATGATGGCCGCATCCAAAGTCGGGACGATATAAGATAAGATTTAAGAGTAGCCAAGACCTATTTTTGTATGGGTTGGTATTATGGGATATACATAAATCGGTGCTATGCAGAGCAGATAATGCTTTCGCCTAACCAGTGTTGCCATCAAAAAAATGTTCATATCGTAACTTTTGCACTCAGCTCATCGGATTCTCATCGTATTTGTGAAATTTTCAAAAACAACAACAACAACGTAGAAATTTTCGGAAGCCATTAACCATTAAAAAGAGATATAAAAACATTGTGGATGTTTTAAGGTGTATTTTTTAATAAAATATCAAAATTTTGTTTCAAAAGTCAGTTCATTTGAAACATAACTACCCTATAAACCACATAGCGTTCCCGGTTTTTCTTCAAATTTGTAACGAAACCGAAAACTCGGATCAGAAATCTCGCATTCGATTATGATGAATCCGGGATTATAAAAAATAGCGAATAAATTTTAAAATTACATATTTCTAAGAAGAGATATTTATCTCATATCTAGCTTATCTAAGGATCCAAAATATCTGAGAAACAAATAGTTTTTTTATTTATTTGACTTTAATACGTCAACGAAATAAAGAACAATCATTTTCTAACTTAATTTTAAATCTGATCTTTTTAACACTCCATTCCATAATCTCGTTATTTATAAACCTATATTTATTTATATATACAATGAATCAACGCAACACTTTTTTTAAATCCGTGATCCCTTCAGATTTTTTCAAAAATAGAGATAAAACACCAAATAAAAAAAACAACAATACATTTTTTTGCCTCAGCTGGAAGTCGAACCCACGTTCACAGGTGCTTGTTTTCTAAACAAGCAAATTACGTAGCTGTAAAGTTACAACTGAGATATGCTTGCGGATAACGTGGAAAACTTGCACCCAAGAGACATGGGTACGGTTCCTGAAAATATTTTTTTTTCTTATTTTTAATTAAAAATAATCTCATAATCTTTTATCATAATAATTTGCGTAAGATGTGAAAACATTAAAAAAATTTCATTTTGAAAACCAACTCCTGAAATTACTCGCTAATGCTGAAATTCTCGGTGGTGATTTAATTATGAAAAAATCTCGTTTCGAGAATGAAGTGTGCATTTTTTCCGCCCTCGGGTTCATTAGCAAAACGTTTTCGAACTTTTTTTTCGAAATAAATATCTGAGATTTCGGATTCACCTCAAATTCTAGGCAAATTCGTTTGATTTATTGGGTACACTGAGGGAAAAAATGCTGTTATGTCAAACAAATCATGGGTTGAAATAACAGATTTCACTGTTAAATACCATCCAACAAATGAAACTTTCAAATCAACAGTCGGTTGACTGTTGGTCTTTAGAACACGAAACCCGTATAAAAACTTATTTATTGAAATTTTATCATTGTTCATTGTTCATTGAAAATTCATGTATGGCCGAGTGTGCTGACGTGTGCCTCTAGTACTCGAGTGTCCAAGGTTCAAATCCGGCAAGACCAACGAAAATATTTTTTTTTATTTAAAATATTTTTTTTTAAATAAAAAATGAAATTTGCAATTTTTTTTTTTTGCAGCAACTTATTTTGAAGGTTTTTTTTACCAAATTATTAATGAATCAGAATTATTATTATTTCAATTATTAAATTACAAGTTTTGATACTTACACAGCTAGGAGGGTTCGAACCCACGTCCCCCGGATGACAGTCTAGTGCACTTTCACTGAGCTATTGGCAACGATAATATAAATAAAGCAAAACACATTTAAAAACTATTGCTTAGAAAAAATAGATAATTCAACAAAAGCACAAAAATATTTCAACAGATGATTTGAACAGCACAAAAATACTTTGAAACGTTCATTCAACAAAGAAAATTGTTTACTTAAACGCAAATCATTCAATCGAACAGTGTTTTGAAATAACAGCGACCTACTGTTAATATTACAGTTGATATTTTTCTGAGTGTACATATAAAAAATATTATGATAAAATATATTTCAAAATACTTTTCAGCACAGAAAAAAAGAGTAAAAATTAAATTAAATAATCGTCATTCCTTTAACTACACATTGTCATTAGTTAAAGGAGTCTTGACACAGGGATTTTAAAACAAAATTGACAGTTGTCACCAATTTTTATATCTTAATTTTTTTTTTTATTACTTATACTTAAATAAAAATATGCAAAATCGGACGTCGGATCTATTTTTTCTGAAATCGTAACATTTTGATGAATTTCGACCATGTATCGGATCATCGGATTCAAGACCGAAAATCGTAACAAATACGAAATATCGGACCATATGGCTGTTGATAAATATAGTAACAGTTGATAAATAAAGAGTGCATTGGCAAATGCTTTTTTGAGAGTGAGTTTCGAGAGTTTAAGTTTTAAGTAGAGATGTAACGGAGAGTGATTTGGCCGGATACCGGATATCGGATATCCGGTGAGTTTATATGCCGGATGGACGGATATCCAGCAGCCGGATAGCCGCTCCATTGGCTTATTGCTAACAAACGAATTACAGTCGACGTCCAATGATACGAATGCTCTTTAATACGAATGTCCAATAGTAATATTGCAATATTTTTTGCATAACAGACTCTATAATACGAATGATAGTTAAATTTGCTGTTCGATAATACGAATAACGCTTTTTTTAAATAAGCACGCTTGTTCTGTTTTGTTTTTTCAAGTGAAACTTCTTTAGCCGCGTACGATAAGCAACTTACAGAGCAATATTACGAATTGAAACGGGAAGTAAAACCGAACTAAAAGGTTTAAAATTTATATTGCATTGAATTTGTTTTAAACCAGGCCCCAAATTGTCTCGTCTAAATGAAATCTATTTAATATAGTTTCATAACAAGGAAGCTAAGCTTGCCGAACACCACTTAAACAGGAAACTGCCATTTGTTTTTTCTTTACAAAAAAATGTCGGTATCAAAATAAGTGCGTCTTAAATTTTTTGCCTTTTATCACCACCAATAGACCTTTTTGTACAAACATTTTTGGACAAAGGTTTTTACAATAAATAACAATTAGTGGTATGGTATGATGGATAAAGTATGATTAATTGATGGAAGAAAACCTTTGAACTTTTCGAAATTGCATTGAAACAGATTTACTGCTCTTTTACTCAAACTATTTTAATTAAACTATATTAAAGAGTTAACCACAATTAACCACTTTAAACACTCTACATTTTCGGGTTAACGTTTAATTTATACCGTGCGTGGCTGCCACAAACATATTTTTTTTTTGTCTTTTCTTCTTAATTTTTCAAATATGTGTGATTTACTTTTTCGCGAATTATCTGTTAACTGAAGTCAACTGAAGTACGGGTTGTCTAAATCAACCATTTTTACAATAAAAAAACAAACGTGAACTCTTAAGCACTTCTACGAACGACGGAAAATAGCGAAGACAACTGAAGTACGGGTTGTCTAAATCAACCATTTTTACAATAAAAAAACAAACGTGAACTCTTAAGCACTTCTACGAACGACGGAAAATAGCGCTTCACCATGAAAAAAAGGCGAGTTTCAGAAAATGAAGGAAGCGCTTCATCAATGGTTTTTGGTTCAACGGAAATCCTACAATCCTGTCAGTGCTGTGCAGTTGAAAACCAAAGCTATTGAGTTTCATAAGAAATATTATGAGGGAAAGTTTTTCGCCAGCAATGGATGGTTTTCCAAGTTCAAAAAGGATTAAGATTACTAAAGCAATCTGGGGAAAAATTGTCGTCGTCTAAAGATCTTGTGGCTCCAGTCATAAATAAATTGGCTGATGTCATGTACGAATTCAACCTTTCGCGTGAAGCAGTCCTTTCAATGCGGATGAAACTGGCCTTTATTGGAAAATGTTGATGGACAAGACCTATGTCCATTCAGGCGAAAGAAACGCACTTGGCCGTAAAGTTTCAAAGGAACAAGGAGGATGAAACCATTCGTCATCGGAAAAGCTCAAAAGCCGAGGTCGTTTAGAAATAAGGTCCTGCCTATTGAGTATGCAAGCTCTAAGTCGGCTTGGATGGATGCAGCAATTTTCAAGAAGTAGTTTTTCGACATTTTCATTCCAGAGGTTTGTCGAAAAATTGAGTACATACAACACAACAACAACAAAATTGGCCATTTCAGCCCTTGAAAGGACTTTGACCGAGCTTCTTATGATCAATTGTGTTGTGTGTGTTATTAAATGTTTGCACACAATTAACCGAGAACTGGACCTACATGTTTTATGCCGACTCCGAACGGCACATGTTCTCAAGAAGCTTAACATGGCATTATTTACTCTCTGAGGTTTGCCTTTGTCGGCAGAGAGGTGGTGACCGATCAGAAAAATTTTTTTATTGAAAAAGCTTTTCGCCGCGACTGGGGATCGAACTCGGGCTCCGAACGTGCTAAGCCACACACTTAACCTGCACGCCACTGTCACCACAAAAATTGAGTACATATGTTTCCTTTATTCTATATCAAATGTGTATTCTTTTTAGGTGAAATGGTTTTTAGAAGACAAAAAACTTCTAAAGAAGGCGTTACTATTGTTAGTAATGCTCCAAGCCATCCACCTGCAGAGGAGTTTTTACTCCAAATGTTACTCCGCTAATTCAGCCCGTGGATCAAAATGCAATAAGGCTGCTGAAGTTGTATTATCGGAGCAGTTTACTGTCAAGGATAGGAACTTCCCACCAACCAGTGAGGAGGTTAATGCAATAAGAACCACCTTGAATACGTTAGACAGCCTCTTTCCAAATGTCGCTTTTGATGTGAGCGATTTAATGGAATGGAATAATGATATTGCTATGTACGAGATTATTCCACTGAATGACAGTGACAATGAAGAAATGATTTCAACCGATACCTCTCCAAAAATTAAGCATTTGTATGCAATAAACTGTCTGGCAGTGGTAGACATGTATTGGCAGTGAGCAGTCCAAAATTAAGGCTTATTTATATAAGGTTGCATACATTTTTGACGTTTTCTTATTTCGGCACTCTTATTTTGAAATGAGAGCAATAGAGCGTAGTCATTTGTGCAAAGAACTGACACGGTTGCCTGAATATAATACTATTAGGCAGTTTTGTGTAGTACTATTTGGTAAATTGAATACTAAAATTTTTGTTTAGTACTTTTATTGCTCCTATTTTTTATCTGTTAATTCGGATGTCCTGATAAAATGATGCCATTGAGTTTGATCTAGCCATAATTTTAATTTTGATTGAAGGATTTCAGTATTATACCCTAAAAAAAGGTTTAATGAATGAAATATATATTAAGAAAATCAAGAAGACAGACCAAACAAATATTTTCCGAGTCGAAACTTGAATTGCAGTGGACAACGGTGATCGTTTAAACCACTTTTACTTCTAATTTTGACAAAAATCAAAATTTCAACACATGTTGACTTAGCGTGTTATACAATATAACAGAAAGCTGCACAAAACCCTGAAAAATACTTTTTTTCTAGAGCAGCACAAAACCCTACTTTGCAAACGTCAAAATGTTGTTGCTTACATAAAATAAGGATGCGTCAAAAAATGTACTTAACCTTATATAAATAAGCCTTGGTCCAAAATAACATTGACTACTCAAAAACGATTTTATTAAGAGAGAAATAAATGAAAGATAGAAATCATAAAGAAACCATACAAATTGATTTCCAAACTAGGAAGCATCAATATTTAATGACTGATTTCTTAAGGTGGGACATAACATTCGCAGCAGAGAAAACAGACCTTTTTTTAAAAATTCATAACTCAGTCAAAAGCAATAATTTTGCCAAAATTTTTTTATTATTGTAGAAAATTGAACAAATTGCAAGACAAAAAAAATTCAAAAAAATATATTTTTCATTCCAACATGGTTTTATAGAGCTCCAAACTGGCGGCAGAGAAAAAAACGGGGCCTCGTGGTTGCAGCGCTGGGAGTCGCAAAAATTGTCCGATCTGGAAAAAAGGAACTTTTTTTTAATCTTAACCAAATTGGTTATCGTATGACAAGAGCTGTTTTTTAAATTTTTTTTCAAATTTTGGTGATGTGCCAAATTTGAAAGTGTGTTTTTTCGAAAAAAATATTGACTTTCAAAATTCATAAAAAATCGAAAAAAATTTTAAAAAAGTTCGTGTCATCAAGTTTAAAAAAATACACAAAAAAAAATTCATCAAAAATTAATCTTAAGAATATTTACTAAAATACAAAATTATAAAAAAAGTCGGTTTAAACAACTGTCAGAGAGGAGAGCATTTTAATGACACAAAAATCCCACAGCTGCTTGAATAGCTTACTATTTTTTAGTACAATATATCTTAAAATTTCTAGTCAATACATTTTCTGCTATTTTTGTTATTTGAAGCATCCATCAGATGATTTTTAAAGGTTCTGCGTCTTCACCGAGTCCTAGCTTGAAATAATTTCAGGAATATTTTGCCTTAAAAAATTCAATGAAATGCATACTTATTTTGTTGTTTTTAAGCAGTAAAATATTGAAAACACATACTTTTTTATTAAAAAACAACACAACACAACACAACACTGAAACATACATTTTTTTGAGGAGACCACAAAACCCTGTTTGTCATTCATTTTCGAGAGAGAATATTTTTTGTTTACAAAAAATAAGGGTATGCCATCCAAATATCGGGATAACCTTAGAAATTATTGAGTCATGGTCGATAGCAAGGATAGCTCTCTTGGTTCAACTAATTATATCGATATAATGAGAATAAGCGAGGAGCTAGACATTTTTGGAGAGTATGGTGCCATTGCGATGTTAACCTGCCATCTGAGATCCCATGATAGCGGGTTATCTTGCCTGAAACCTCGTTCAGTACTTAAGGTTTCTGAAAAGTAATTTCTTACCTTGACGGAGCTTCATGCATTGACTTGACGGAGCTTCATCATTCTGCAAGTATATCGAACATTCTGTAGGTATATCGAACTTTGCAGGTATACCGAACTCAGACATTGTTGGGTACTGGCAGTCCCGAATCGGGCTTCTGAACGCAGCTTTATAATCATTATTTTTTCCAGGCTTTACAATCAGTGTTTTGGTATGCGGCTTCAATCTTTCATACAGTACACTCGAAAGAACCTTGTACACGATGGAAATAAGGCTGATACTTCGGTAGTTGGATTTTCGGGTCTCCTTTCTTTAATATCTGCTCTCTTAGAGCAGTCTTGCCCTTTCCATCGCATCTACTGGATGGCAGTGATGTCAGCCTTTATTATTTTTACGAGGGTTTCCATCAGTTGATCAGATGCACCGTCCTTATAAAGTGTCCGGATACTCCAGGTACAATTTCGTAAATCATTGTCCGTTTGTAGTTTTCAGAGGTCGTCAAAGTAGTATAGGTTAATATCCGAGACTGGTTTGATTTTCATTGAGTGGTTATAATGTGGTGGGACCCAGGCCCTACGCACGAAATTAATGGATCAAATTAACTCTTGAGTTACTTAAACAAAAATTTAACCAATTAACATGAAATGAACTTTTGAGCGGTATGTAAAAATTCAATTTTTTTACTCAGCTTAACTGAAAACTTTCATTAGCTTTAATTTATGCCACACAATAAAGCGTGATGTGTTCAAGTATACAAATTTGTATATGAAATATTTTTATAATACATCTACATTCAGATCTAAGTTTCTCAATTTAAGTTTATCTCTAATAATGTTGCACAAAAAGCATAAAAATAAATAATAAATAAATCTGACAAATAAGTAAAGACGAATAATAAATAAAATGAGACAAGGAAATGCAGGCATAGACGGACATATTACAAAATCTTGACATATTATGTCAAGACAGAAAATATTACTGTGAAATAAGAAGATGAAACATATGGAAACTCTGAGCAAAATGTCATGGAGATACAACAATGAAAGTAACAAATACAGTAACAAGGAATGCAATGCGCCAACACTTAGTGATATTGAATTTTTAATGGCAAGCAACGGAAGCCAAAGACGTCGTCCTGAGTTGTTTATTATATCATTCTCTTAACTCTTGGAATTGTATTGCCAACAATTTATTATTTATTATTGCAAAACTAAGCTTAAAAAACACAGTAAAAATAAAAATATAAATTGTCGTATTGAGATAAAACTGTTAACAAAACATTTTGAAAGACTTGAGTTTAAATGAAAAATAAAAATACATGAAAATAATAAAAACAAAACTTAGATATTGTTATTGAAATTGCTTTGTCATGGTGTAAGTCGCCGAGTGAACGAGTCAGCAGCAAATTTTTTCCAACAGCAGTTTAAAAGTTTAATAAGTTTGGTGTTTTTTTCTTTCTTTCGTTTCTTCTTGCAACAATGACATTTCAATTATTTCTTAAGCACCTCCATTACTGCCATGCTACCTACCTACCTACTAACGGCAGCCCAACAAAATGTCTTCTTGGCACTTTCAGTTGTCTGCACAAAATAAATGGTCAATGTAAGAAAATCCTAATGGTTGTATTTTAAATTTTTTTGCCTTACAGCGTTATATTTTGCAATATTTCTATCGTTAGATACTACTTTACACTTCTGTGTCGTTATCCTCTTTCAATAACCTCTTAAGTTTTGTCTGCTTCACATAAAACTATTACGAAATAATGTTCGCCTGACAGCCTGATTACATTGCAATTTCTGGTGGTTGTCGATGATATAAGCAGCTGCTGCAAGCAGTATTCGCGAATTTTTTGTTTTTATTGTGCTAAAATGTTCTTCTAGTAATAAGATTTATTATTGTTGTTGTTATTTTAGAGTCTGTTGTTGTTGTTATCTTTGTTGCTTCCTTTGTACTTTGTGTTCTACAAAGTTCGGCACATTTAAGCAAACGTCAAGAATGTTCTACCGGAAATGCAATTCGTAGGTAGTTTCTGTATACTTTGTATGTTTGCTTTTGTATGATTATGTCTATGTTAACATAGGTACTTAACTTAGCATACATGTACTAGTACTACGCACATTAGTATTGAATTTTCAACTCATGAGATAACTCACTGACAATTTAAAGAACCGAAAATACTGAAGTTAAAATTAAACATACGAATAATTGTATTAAAAAAAAAAAAAAAACATTAACGAAGTGGACCTTTCAGCCCATGAAAGGACTTTGGTTGAGATTCTTATGATCAATTTTGTTTGGGTTGCTTGTTACGCACATAGCACGCACGACCACAGCGGCTACTATGGTGGAGCAAATATTTAATTTAGTATTTCATATGAATCCAGTACCGTTGATTCTATGAAAATCTGCGGGGATGAGCTACAAGCTGCCGGACGGGTCACAGGATGCGGATAGTGGACGGCCTCTAGATATAGAGGTTAGCCGCTTTTTGTGGTCCCGGACAATTAGCTGGTGACCAGCTAGGACGTGAAAGGGTGAAGTGTTGGACATACTCTGCGTCTTGATCGAAAAAAAACACATAGCCTTCAATTGGCACTGTCAAGGCGAGTCGGAACCGCCTCAAAAGCTCCATATCCAAAACTTCCTGTCTTCTCTAGACTATAAGCTTAAGGTTCTCTACAAGAACTTAAAAAATGAAAAATAATGTGTGCGTAGGGCTTGGGCCCCAACCATATTAATCATGCCCAATGAAAACTAAACCAGCTTCGGATGTGAACCCCCATTTATGGATATGCACCTGGAATGTCTGGACACTTTATAGGGAATCCTGGGTGGAAGCCCTCAAGCTAATAAAGGCTGAAATCACCGCTAATCAGGAGATGCAATGGAAAGGACAAGGCTGCTCTGAGAGAGAAGACTGTGATATCTACTACAGCTGCCGTGCGGAGAAGGGCGAATTTGGATGAGGATTCGTCGTAAGCCGGAAACTTAATAATCTTATTCCCGGCTCACACCTGTGAACGAAAGGCTGGCGACAATTCGCATCAAGGCGAAATTCTTCCACATAAGTCTACTTTGTGCACACGCTCCGACGGAGGAAAAGGACGATGCTATCAAGGACGCCTTCTACGCGAGCCTAGAAAACGTGCATGATCACTGCCCACATAAGCCTACTTTGCGCACACGCTCCGACGGAGGAAAAGGACAATGCTGTCTAGGACGCCTTCTACGCGAGCCTAGAAGACGTGCATGATCATTGCCCGGTCCATGACGTGAAAATAGTTCTCGGCAATTTAAACGCGAAGGTCTCTAACAGTTCAGTCTCCACGAGACTGTCTTCGAACAGCGGTTTAAGACAGATCGACTTCGCCGCGGTGCGAAATATTGGTAGTTAGTAGCACCAGATTCGAACAGCTCGATATCTAAAAGGTAACCTGGCTGTACCCGGATCAAAAACGCGAAACCATATTGATGATGTTGTGACCAACGGAAGGCACGCTTCAAGCGCACTGGATGTGCGCACATTTCGGTGGACCGCCGAGGCATACTCTGCTCAAGTCTCGGTTAAACTCAACCAACCTAACTCTGAACTTAGGTTGGTTGGTTGGTAGGTCGCATATATCCCACTCCATGCGCACTGCTGCTGAGGAAGTCATTAGTTGTCGGCGTCCGCAGCCTTGTAGCCAATGGTATAACCAGGAGTGCTGCGACGCGACAGCAGAAAAAGACTCCGCATATAAAAAAATCACTGCAGTCAGCTGCAATGCGAGTCATGCGCGAAAACTATTGTGGCAAGTAGGAGGAAGTGAGATGCATTTTCAGACGCAAAAAGAGAGAGCAGGAAAAGCGTGAAAAAAATTGAGGTGTACAAGGCCGACAAGGATGCTCGAAAATTCTACCAACGCGTTAAGCGTCTTAACCAAGGTTTCAAGCCCGGAGCATATACTTGCAGAGATGAAAATGGTGATCTGGTTACAGATAAGCAGTGCGCTTTGAGATTATGGAGACAGCATTTTTCCAATCTGCTTGCAGGCGACGATCCCAACAATTCCGACCTTGGAGAATGCAATCGACGATGATGGAATAAAACTGCCACCACCTAGCCATGACGAGGTTAAATATAGAGCCAAATAGACTACACAGGCAGTCGCAACAAACACGTGTTTGGTGCGACGGTCTAATAGTGTATTTGGTTGTTTGAAGGTCTGTTCAGATGTCTGACAAAAATTAAAATATTTTGATATTTGGTCGTGTCTGACGGACCGTCTGTGTAGTGTATGGTGAAACCTTACAGACTTGCGAAACTTTTGTTGTGCAAAGACGTGTTGCAGCGAAAAAAAGGATAAATGTAGCTGCACTTATAGAGCTTCTTAAATCTTTCCCGTCACTTTGGAGGATTTAAAGCAAAAAGTATTCTGAAAAAATATTAAAAACAATGAATATGAAGTGTTAGTGATGAAAATAAAGATATAAATCATGAAGCATCGCTGTCCTCACTCATCGCGCAACAAAAGTGAACTAAAAAACCAAGTCTGAGTGCATGAAGTCTGTGTAGTGTATAGTCGTCGCAATGACAAGAAAAAAACATCTGTCTGACCGACAGTCTGTATAGTCTATTTGGCCCTTATGCTATCAAGCGTCTCAAAAACAACAAAGCAGCAGGTGCTGACGGCCTGGCTGCTGAATTGCTTAAAACCGGCGGCGGTGAATTGATAAGGTGCATGCATCAACTCATCAGCAAAATATGGCCAGCGGAAAGCATACCCGACGATTGGAATCTCAGTGTGCTTTGTCCTATACTTAAGAAAGCCGACCAGACAATTTGCGCCAACTACCGAATTATCAATCTTATTTCCATCGTGCAATAAGCAATTAGGTTCCAGAGCCCTCTATCAAGCGACAAAACTAACACTCTACATGACGCTCATCATATCTGCGCTTCTCTATTGCGCTGAGGCATGAGTGTTATCGCCAGTGTTGCCAGTCTAGCCTTTTTGAGGCTAGATCTAGCCTTTTTTTTTGTTGCCTAGCCTCGAAAATTACCATCTAGCCTCTAGCCTTTTTTTTAGCCTTTTTTTTATTTTTTTCTAGCCTTTTCTAGCCTTTTTTAATATTTTGCTTAAAGATGCATTACTACATTTCAATTTTTCTGACGTTGCAATTTTGAAAGTGTGGATCTTCTATTGCTCTTTTAATACTTTTAAAGTGGTTAAACCCAAATATTTTCTGATAAAGAGAAAGAAAAATCCAGTAACTCTACAGAAGAAATAACGATAATTGAAATATAATGGCAAAAATTATTAATCACAAGTGGAATAACTTAAGTTCCATAACAGAATTCTGGGCAGAAGCTAGAGATTCATTGAATGAAGATCCGTTCCAAGAGCTATCAGATTTGGTTTTTAGTTTTATTATTTTGGCATTAAGCAACGCTGAGGCAGAAAGAATTCTTAGTAAAACGCAATTTATAAAAAAAAACAAGTAAAAAAACCGTATTCAAAATGGCATGCTAAATGGCACGAGTAAAGAAAGTCTAGTCCGACTATGAAATACCCTGAACCTCCTATAATATTTAAATAAACTATATATCAAAATACTAAAACAAATAGAAGTAGTTTCCTATTTTTGTTTAAAATCCATGTATTCTTTATAGAACTAAATAAATAGGGAGGAAGGCACGTTCGTAGGTGGATGACCCTTTTTGTGAGCACACCTTAGTTTTATATACTATGATCTCATACCAAGTTTTATCATTGTAGGCCAAATATAAACGTTTTCAAAGTGTTTTCCGTATTGTGGGTTGTATGGGAGATGAGCGTGTTCATGGGCGCATGGCTCTCATTTTTTGAACACATCTTGGTTTTGATACAACAATCTCAATGCAGAGTTTTATATATTTGGCTCATATAAACCTCTTTATAGCGTTTTTACTATAGTGGGTTGCATGGGAGGTAGGCGTGTTTAAGGGCGAATGACGACTATTTTACATCTTAGCACACATCAAAGTTTTAATATAAAATACATATCTGATAAGTTTTATCCCAGTAGTTCAAATAAAAGCGTCTTTATAATAGTGTTTTCAGTATTGGAGTTGTATGGGAGATGGGCATGTTCATGGGTGGATCACTCTCATTTTTTGTGTACGTCTGCGTTTTGATATAAAATAAATACATTTAAATTTTATTTCGGTAGCTATACAGCGATTTATAATTTTTAGTTGTATGGGAAGTAAGCGTGTCCGTGGGCGAATTCCAAAAATATTCAATAGTGCAGATGCTTGGGTTCATGTGAATATGTGTACCAATCTCAACTCCTTCTTAACCTATATTTACAGACAACACATAGACAGATGGACCAACGAGATGACACTGATCAGGAATTTATGCACTTTTCTATACCGGACTCGCTTATTTCTAAACGTTACAAACGTTTGCACAAAGTCAATATACCCTGACCTTACAGGTTTAGGGTATAATAACGTTAACAAATCTAGCCTTTTTTTTAGCTATTTTCTTAAAGCCATCTAGCCTTTTCTAGCCATTTTTTAAAGGCCATCTAGCTTCTTTTCTCAAAACTTTCTGGCAACACTGGTTATCGCAAACAGATGCAGCTGCTCTTGAGCTATTCGAGAGAAAAGTTTTTCGCATAATCTTTGGTCCTGTTCGAATTGGTGACGACTATTGCATTCGAGTGAACCACGATCTGTACAAGCCTTACTACAACATTTGTAGGTTGTATGGGAAGTAGGCGTGTCCATGGCCGTAATAAATTCATAATTTGTGCATATCTCAGTTTTATTGAAACATTTATACATTCGAGGGCCGTTTGATTATTCCGTGAAAAATTAAAAAGGAATAATTTTAACGGTAAAAAAACATTTTATTTCTCAATTTAGTCTGCTTTTAGCTCGATACACTTCGTACAACTTTTCTCCAATTTTTTTATCCCATCCTAAAAATACGTTTTGGGTAGTTCCTCAAAATAAGCCAGTGTTTCGGTGATGAGCTCTCCACCGGTAGTGAATGTGTTTCCGCCCAGCCGTTTCTTGAAGTTTGGAAACAGAAAATAGTCGCTGAGGGCCAAATCTGGAGAATATGGTTGATGAGGAAGCTATTCGTACTTCAATTCATGGAATTTTAAATCGCCGTTGAAACAGTTCATTTCGGCTGCATAGTATTCGCTATTGATCGTTCTTATCGGTGGAAGGTAATCGATGTAGATTTTACCGTATTTATACCAAAATACTGCTGCCATAACCTTTCCGGCCGATAGCATCGTCTTTCCCTTCTTCGGAGCACGTTTGGTCAGTAAAATCCAGTTTCGACTGTTCCTTTGACTCTGGTGTGTAGTGATAGATCTACGTTTCGTTGACGGTTACTAATCGACGGAAAAATCCTTCTTATCTTCGTTCAACACCGCCAAACAAGCCTTTGAATCAGTTACACGATCGCGTTTATGATCGAGAACGAGCAAGCGCGGTACCCATCTAGCGGATAATTTTTTCATATCCAAATAATTTCGCAAAAAGTGTCACATTCGTTCGACTGGGATGCTTTTGACCTCAACAATCTCGCGCACTTCAACTCTGCCATCGGCCAACATTATATCGTCAATTTTAGTGACCATTTATGATATGGTGACCTAATTTGGCGTTTGTATGTTCGGCGTTATTTGTGCTTGTACGATCGCATCGGAATTCAGTTACCCACTTGTGAATCATTCCAATCGATGGTACAGAGCCCCATAGTATTTATCGAGCCTTTCCCAGCAAACAAAGTTCACTTTTTCCATTTTCACCAAAAATTCACAAGATCGCCTGCTGTCATTGGCTGCCAAACACAAACTAAGAGATGTAACCGCTGCTTTCGCCGCTATCGAAAAGAAATTAGTCAAAGTGGGTTTGATGGTGAACGAGGGCAAAACAAAGTATATGCTGTCTGTAAATAGGGAAGTGTGGCGTCTAGGCTCCCATGTTACTGCAGGCAAATATAACTTTGGAGTTGTCAAGGAGTTTACATACCTTGGCACCGCTGTAAACAGCAACAACAATGTCGGCCTGGAGATAAAGCGAAGAATAACAATTGCTAATAGGTGTTTCTACGGGCTAAGTAAGCAATCAGGTTCCAGAGCCCTCTCTCGATCGACAAAACTAACACTCTACAAGACGCTCATCATACCTGTGCTTCTCTATGGCACTGAGGTAGGGTTGTATTGCAAACAGATGCAGCCGCTCTTGGGGTGTTCGAGAGGAAAGTTTTTCTCAAAATCTTTGGTCCTGTTCGAGTTGGCGACGACTACCGCATTCGAATGAACCACGAACTGTACGAGCTCTACGATGACAATGACATAGTCCAGCGTATAATAATTCAGCGACTACGTTGGATGGGTCATGTCTTTCGTATGGATGAAGAAGCTCCAGCGAAAAAGGTGCTTGAGGCGAAAGCCGAGGGTCGACGACGAAGAGGAAGACCATGCCTCCGATGGATTGAACAGGCCGAGGAAGCCCTTACCGCGCTTTGTGAAAGAGACCGACAACGGGTTGTCATGGCCACCTAAGTAAGTGAGTAAACATAAGCTTAGTTATGGAGATTTAAATTTTTGTGTTGTATCGGAGGTCAGCGGATTCCAAAAATATTCAATTTTTTAGATCATTATTTTAAATTTAATTATTTGCAGGTTCCAAAAAGTACAGAAGAATGGACGAAAGTCGCAAAAGATTTTAAAAGGTTGTAAAATATTCCGAATTGTTAGGTATCTTCTGAAATAAAACACTTTGACCTGTATCTCAGAAAAATAACTTTTCTCTACATTTTTCTAGTCTTCTAGTGTTAGAAGATGCAAATTATAAGTAACTCTACTAAGATTGATGGTGCAGTATATGTCAACTCGGCTCACTCGGCTCTATGTACTGCAGTTCAGGTAAATCGAACAGACAAGAGCCCGCAATCCTTTTAACACCCAAGGGTATCCGTATGGTTTCGTGGGCAATAGTGCGTTTAAACGAAAAGAGAAAATATCTTTAACTACAGACTGAGTAGAGCTTGTCGAGTTGTGGAAAGCGCATATGACATTTTAGCTAACAAATTTCAAATTCTTCAAAAGGATATAAATTTAAAAGTTGATAAAGTCGAGTTTACACCGAAAACATCATATGTCCTACACAATTATATACGAATAGAAGATGAAATTAAGTACGTAGAAAATATTGTTAAGGAAAACGCAATCGATATAACTTTATTTCGAATCTGGGAAAAAAATGTTTATACCCTAAACCTGAAAGGTCAGGGTATATTAAGTTTGTGCAAACGTTTGTAACGCATAGAACGAAGCGAGTCCGGTATCGAAAAGTATATATATTCTTGATCAGCGTCACTTCGTGAGTCGAGCTATCCAAGTCCATCCGTCCGTCCGTCCGTCCGTCTGTGTGTTGTCCGTATACACAGGATAAGAAGAAGGAGTTGAGATAATTGGATGAAACTTGGTACACGTGGTCACATGAACCCAAGGATCTGCACTATTGAATATTTTTGGAATCCGCCCACGGACACGCCTACCTCCCTACAACGCGAAAATTTAAAACTGCATAACTCAGCTCATAATTAGCCTACAACAATAAAATTTGGTATGTATGTGTTTTATACCAACACAAAGATGTCTTTGAAAAATGGACGTCATCCGCCCACGGACACGCCTACCTCCCATACAACCAGAAAATTGAAAACGCAATAAATAAGCCTCTGTTTAACCTACAG
This sequence comes from Tetanocera ferruginea, assembly GCA_958299015.1. Classification (NCBI taxonomy): domain Eukaryota; kingdom Metazoa; phylum Arthropoda; class Insecta; order Diptera; family Sciomyzidae; genus Tetanocera; species Tetanocera ferruginea. The sequence continues at coordinate 130,213,743 of OY282640.1, forward strand.
AGCTAAAATTTGGCACATATGTTTTTTGTAACAAAAAAAATATGGTTTTAAAAAGTGGACATCATCCGCCCACGGACACGCCTACCTCCCATACAACGCGAAAATTGAAAACTGCATAACCCAGCTCGTAATAAGCCTACAAGAATAAAATTTGATATGTATGTGTTTTATACAAACACAAAGATATCTTCGAAAAATGGACGTCATCTGCGTATGGACACGCCCACCTCCCATACAACCCAAAAATTGAAAACGCAATAAATAAGCCTCTGCCATACAACCCAAAAAGTTTTAAACTCAATAAATAAGGTTATGTTTGTCATAGAGAAATTAAATTTGGTATGGATGTATTTTATACCAAAACTAAGGTGTGTCCAAAAATTGGAAGTAATCCGTCCATGAACACGCCCAACTCCCATAGCGAAAGCACAATAAAGGCATTAACTGTGAGCTACAGGAATAAAACTTGGTATGTGTAAATTTTTCATCAACATTTAAATGCATATAAAATATAGGCTCATCCGCCCTTGGAGACGCCCATTTACAATAAAAAATTTTTGTTTTTGAAAAGTGGGCTTAGGGTATTTCATAGTCGGCCTAGACCGACTTTAGACTTTCTTTACTTGTTTTGACTTGGAAATAGTTTTGCAGATGCTGGTATACAAATTCGAGAAATAATTTTAAATAACTTTAACACAACTGGAGCCATGCAATAGATGCGAATTTAAACGTATTTGTTTCTTTTTAATTTAAGACAAAATATTGATGAAGTCATGGTCTTCATCATGATCTTCATCGCGAAGATCATCTTCAAATATCCTCTAACTTCCCAACGGGCCGGCATGTCAGCAGCTGACTCCAGGAGCAAAACGTCAGCACTTATTTTTGTTGCTGTAAAAGTGAGCCGAACGTGAAAAGCGCTCAGCAACAAAAGAAACGAGCAAAAGAAAAAACGAACAAATTAAAAGAACGCGAGGCCTCAGTTTTCTGATACAAGTGCGCATGACGTGACGTGTTTAATTAAGTTTTGGTGTTTTATAATAATTAAAATTATATAAAAAGTGAGTGAAATATTCTTAATAAAATGTGGAAAAAATAATTTGTGGTATAACCAAGACCCATATGAAACTCTTAGTTAAAAAAGCAAAAAAGTGTTAAATAACAGTACCACAAACCAAATTATTGATATTGTTTTTCCTCTGAAAAACATTGACAATTCGTCAGAATTTGATGTGGCCATGAATGACCATTAAATAAATTAAATACCCTTTAATTTATCAACAATAAACTTAACTGATACTTTTTTTTATAGGTGCTGTCAGGAACGAAAAATTTGGTTTTCAAGACTGAGAAGGTGCAATGAAAAAGTATTACGGACAAACAAAAATCATTTTTGAAGATCGTTTTTGCATACCTTTTTACTATTTTTAATTATTTAATAATTATAATTTTTTATGTTTTTACAAAATTTATTAAAAATTTAATTGTTTCTAAAATGGAAATCATTGCTGTATTTATTATTCTTATAGATTTTTCGCTGATGTGTCAAAAATAAAAACGAACTGCTGACCCAAAGCTTTCAAATGGAGGACATTTGAAGCAATATCGATGGTTGTACGTTTTAACCCTTCTTTTGGACGATTAAAAATCGCTCTCTCTCTCTCTCGCTCAATTTCACTATTTCTCAGTTTCTCTCTCCCCATCTGCAACTGTCTTTTTGCGGTAAGTAAAATCAGAAAGAATGCAACAAACTGCTGACACAAAGCATTCCAAGAGATGCCTTTTAAAGCAATTCAGAGTCAGCTCAATTGAAGTGCTTTTTTCCAATGACATGCAATGTTAAAATTACAATGGAGTGTCATACGTGGAGTCAGCGCTTTCAGCTGACTTGCAAGCACTCCAAAAGGCCTTTCGGAGTGCTTTTTTTCCCGTTGGGTTGCTCTCTGAATGTTTCTAAGTCATGTGAATAATACATATGAATTTTATCCTCAACGTACCAATTTATGTATCCAGCTAACGCTAAGCGACTGCAACGATCTATTTTATTTCCTACTTTATTTAGATAATGTTTATTTAAAAAGCGTTAGACATGTGCTTACAGGATAACTTGATGCTTGTCATGACAGTCATTTCCCCACTCACAATTTAATTTATGTTTACACAAGATTTAAGTCCAATAAAATCATAACGACAAAAAACCTTTGTAATTTTGTTTAGTGACAATAACCAAATTATTACAACAACAATATGAAAGTTGTATAAAAAGTCATGAAAAGTTATAACTACGACTGCAGAGTATGAAACTAACCAACCTACCGCCATCATTCAACAATGCGTAGCCACAGAACTAACACTCTCATATAAACAAGCAACTCTGCCTTTTCTCTGTGCTAAAAAATTATATTATTTTCGCACGATTTTTTTGAAAAAGGAGTAAAAAAGGAGCTGTTCCTTTGAACAGCAGCAACACGCCACCCACATTGATGTGAATAACAAACAAAAATAAATACCAACTTAAAAAAACACACACGAACACGGAAAACCAGCTGACTTTACCAAATTGGCAACTCTGGCAACCAACAATACATCGTTGAATGTCCTATCTACAAACAGAATTGACGAAAGGCGCTCGCGCACTGTTGAAATTCAAATTAAATTGAAAAACACGAAATTAAATCGTTGTTTACGACCTGCCTTGACTCTTGTAACTTTGTTGGTTAGTGTGTTGATTTTTTCAGTTTCATGATATTTTTTTGGATTTATTTTTGCTTTTCTGAATACTTTCACTTCTTTTGTGTTCATTTTGCTTTGGGTTTATTTTTTTTGTCAGTTTTTGCTATTGTTGTTCTTACATGAAAATTGTACGATTTTTATAGCGTGAACGAATCCTTTATTGACAGTTTTTTCTGTTTGCCATGGAGTTATAGCAAATAACCAAGGGAATGTGTTGAAGCAGTTAGTAGTGGGTGTTGATGGTTGGTGGACTCAGATTTGTGTACATTTTGCATTACATTTGCGATGCTTTAAAATTGTCAATTTTATTATTTTCAAAAGTGCTTTTACACAGAGCAGTGTTTTGCCTTTTTCATCTTCTTTATGATAATACAGAAGTTTTTATGACTCCCTGTTGGTGTAAAACGATGATTAATATGAGCTACATAGTCATGAACGAAAATTTACGTAGCTAATAAAAATTTCGACAAAGTACTGTTAAGAAGAACAGGACTAAAAAATAAAATGGATTAAATTTTGTCTTAAAGAAGTAGTGAAATATACATATCAAAATTAAGACATAATAAACAAATTTCTTAAAGAAGAGCAATCTCTTAGCATGTAGTATTTAATAAATATTGAAAATTAAAAAAAAATTTAAAAAACGTTAATTAATATGAAATATAAAAAAAAATAATTTAACAGAAATCAATGCGAAAGCTTATGGTACATATGTAAAGCAGCACGTGAGGCTCGCATTAAAGAATTTAGAACAGCCAGAGAAGGACATTCTCGCAGAATATATCGAAAAGAGTTTAACGAAGACGTTAGGAATTATTTTTTGATAACATCAGATCGTGTTGTTGCATCATTGGGGCAAAAATCTCATAAGGATTTCTATTTTAAATTTATGATCTTATAATAACTAATGATAAACAAATGCAATCTTGCATTCGATACAAATTTTTAAGAGATGGATATCTCGCGCATTAAGTGACTATCATATTAAATGCTGAATTTTCAAATGAATTTTCTTGATAAATAAGGAACTTTCACGGAGACTTGAAAGAAAAAATTATAAAAATAATGTAAATTAATAAACTTTAGTTCTACAATATAATAAGTGCACTCCATGTTTACTCCATGAAATCTGCAGAATAATGAAGTTCATCCGACATGTCCGACCGTGCACGAACAACGACAAAAAATTTCGTTTAATTTGGCGAACTTCACGACATGCAGTATCGTTTTGGGTGACCAATTGAATAAAACAACTTTTCAAAAACTACTGAGCGAGGAAAATCAGTTCTCAAAACTTGCTTTGATTTGGAACATGGTACAAAAACACAGGTAGCATTGACAAGTGTTGATTTTCTCATCTACAAACAAATGAGTTCTTGTCAAAAACAGCTGTTCGTTGTTATATTATATGCGTTGGCCACATTCAGCTGTATCAATTGTTGTGATAGCGACACATTGGGGAGCAGTGGCGTAGCGAGGGGGGCAGGGGTTTATCATGCCACTTGCAAAGGGGCGCCAAATGATACTCAAGTGATACCAAATGATACTCAATTTACTGTTCTTGTGTTGTTTTAACGAAAATGTATATTAACATTTGCAACAAAAATTAGATAATTCCAATGTCAGGAAAAAAACTCAGCAGTTCTCAGAATCGGAAAAGAAAACTGGAGCAAGATAAAGAAGATGATATCCAAATCAAAAAGGGGAAGAACAAAAAGAAGTTGCAAATGTTAATATACATTTTCGTTTAATCAGAAGTTTAATCAGAGTTGGGATCTAATTTATGTTGTACTCCTGCTGCTGCTAAAATTCCATGTGATAGCACATTACACCGTGCTCTGACAAACAGGACTCTGACGATGATATAGATGGCCCAAGTGCAAAAGAAAATTCATGTCCATATATAATACAAAATAAAGAAAATTCAACAGAAACACATTCTCTGATTCCTGACATTTTAAAATTCAAAGAAGTTGTTTATTAAAAAGTCTTATAATCTTCCAATAATATCGAACCAACTTAGCACAGAAATGATAATGAATCCAGTCTAAATGCAGTAGCATCATCTTCTAATCGTTCAATGCCAAAATCTTAGTTTTATCGACGGGTCGGTAATGAAGAAAAAGGAACTCAAATTTACCGATCTTGGCTATTATATTCACCTTATTTGTTGCTTATAGTTTATTACATCAGATTCATCTTGACAGTCATCCTTCATAACAACATCTGGTTTTAATAAATCGAGAAAAAAAAATAAATTGATTAGCCATGAAAGAAGTACAAGTCATTGAAATTCGTTTACCACTTGGAAAGAAACCAAAAGAAGATTAAATAATAAGACAGGAGTCGATTTATCATTAGAAGCAAATCTACAGTCCGAAAAAGAAAAGTGGCGAAATATATTGCAACGAATATTAGCTTGTTTGAAGTCATGTTGAAAATCTAGGTCTTCAAGACGGTTCAAATGCCGGATACCTTTTATCTTTACTCAAACTTGTAGCTCAGTTTGATCCACTACTAGCAAATCATCTTAAAAATGTCATGGACACGCCAAGAACTGTCTCATACCTATCATCACAAATTCAAAATTAATTTATTCATTTGCTACCCTGCAAACATTTTCAATCGCCTGAGAATCTCCAGCGAATCGCTTGGAAGATGAAACAATCGCCGGCGAGGTCTTCTGAGAGTCTTCCGGATATCGCCGAATGTAAGCAGCTGAGGCCATAAAAGCGATTCGCCGAGAAGATTCGCCGACGAATTGCCAAGAGGAGTTTTAAGCGATTCCCCTGGAAGATTCGCCGACGAATCGTCGAGATGAGGCTAAGGCGATTCGCTAGGAAGAGTCGCGAACGATTCGCCGAGAGGAGTCTTAAGCGATTCGCCGGGAAGATTCTCCAACGAATCGCAGAGAAGAGTATTAAGCGATTCGCCAGGAATTCGTTCACGAATCGGTAGAAAGGGTTTCAAGTGATTTGCTGACAAGAAATATCAAGTGGCCAAGACCTCGCTTTTAGAGGTCGTCTGCGATTTGTTGCAAAGTTGTTGAGCGTTTCAATTCGTTGCAAGTTTGAACAAGCAGTTCCATGAAGTTGCTTACAAGTTAAATTTTTTGATTTATTTAAGCGATTTTTCAGAGCCTGCTCCATATTCCGATGATAGATTTAGAAAGTTTTTAAAAAGCCATCTTCCAACGATCGCCAGAATGAGCGAAGGAAGATTTTGAAAATTTTTTGAATCGCGCATTCATCCCTTGGGCGATCGAAAAGCGATCCATCTTCCAACGATCGCTGGAATGAGCGAAGGAAGATTTTGATCATTTTTGTCAATCGCGCATTCATCGTTTAAGCGATTGAAAAGAGATCCATCTTCCAGCAATCGCCGGAATGAGCGAAGGAAGATTTTGAAAATTTTCGAGAATCGCGCATTCATCGCTTCGTAAATTTGAGTTTTTATAAATTCATAATGTCAGTTCTTTAATAAGTTAAAACTTCTATTGTCTGGTTTACTGATAGTAAACTGTTCTCTCACATCTTATACGCCCGGTAGACAAATATATTGGAACAATACAGAGAAAATTCTTTAAGGGCCAATTTTTCAGTGCTGGGTTAAACTGAAGTTAACAAGAGTTTAGTTGATCGTAGATTAAAGTTAATCAGCGTTTAAATACACAATCACTTGTTCAGTGCTTGGTTACGTTACCAGCAATTGATATGGTTATTGATATGGCAGCACCATCAAACGTCACAAAATAATCGATTCTTTTCGATTATTTTAACAGCTGGTGCTAAACTTACCAGCTTTATGATTAGTTTTGTTTCAGAAGAAGAACGAAGAAATCTGCCAAAAAGAAATTGGCTTTAGAATTTCAATAGGTTTATAAAACCGGAGGAGGCCCGAAACAGTTGTTGTAACTGAAATTAAATTTAAAGATAGTGCTGTTAAAAAAAGAGTTCAGTACGATATTCCAAACTATAGCTCTATCATTCAAAATTCCTGCTGTTGCTTTTCTAAAGCAATTTTTTTTTGGCAGGCTTCTTCATGATGAAAATTTGTTTGCAGGATTTCCCCACTTTTTAATACACCTAAGAATTCGCTGTTGAAATACATACTTTCCAACATATTTTCTTGAATTTACTACATATTTATGGATTCATATAAAAATATTGCATAAAATAATCTGTCAGAATCATATGGCAAGTTAACCAAAATTTAACCCTACAATATTGGGCGTTTAACCTTAGTTTAAACTTTAGTCAATATTCACTGAAAAACTTGCTCTTTGGTTTAAACCAGAAATAGAGTTCAACACGCACTGAAAAATTGGCCCTAAGTTTCTGAAAATTTTAGTTTTTGTATAGGTTGATTCGAAAATATGTAGCAAGATTTATCGACTTATTTTATAAAAAACAAATCTTCTACAGTGGTGCACAATTTAGTTTCCGCCCCGGGTGCCACCAACCCTAGCTACGCCACTGCTGTATATATATCTACCTTTTTATACCCTAAACCTGCAAGGTCAGGGTATATTAACTTTGTGCAAACGTTTGTAACGCATAGAACGAAGCGAGTCCGGTATAGAAAAGTATATATATTCTTGATCAGCGTCACCACGTGAGTGGAGCTATCTATGTCCGTCCTTCCGTCCGTCCGTCCGTCTGTGTGTTGTCCGTAAACACAGGATAAGGAGAAGGAGTAGAGATAATTGGATGAAACTTGGTACACATGGTCACATGCACCCAAGGATCTACACTATTGAATATTTTTGGAATCCGCCCACGGAAACGCCTACCTCCCATACAACGCAAAAATTTAAAATTGCATAACTCAGCTCATAATAAGCCTACAACAATAAAATTTGGTATGTGTGTGTTTTATATCAACACAAAGATTTCTTTGAAAAATGGACGTCATCCGCTCAAGGACACGCCCACCTCCCAAAAAAAAAAAAAAAAAAACAAATTGGCCATTTCAGCCCTTGAAAGGACTTTGACCGAGCTTCTTATGATCAACTGTGTTGTGTGTGTTATTAAATGTTTGCACACAATTGACCGAGAACTGGACCTACATGTTTTATGCCGACTCCGAACGGCTAAAGTTCATGTTCTCAAGAAGCTTTACATGGCATTATTTACTCTCTGAGGTTTGCCATTGTCTGTAGAGAGGTGGTGACCGATCAGAAAATTTTTTTTTTATTGAAAAAACTTTTCGCCGCGGCTGGGGATCAAACCCGGGCTCCGAGCATGCTAAGCCGCACACTTAACCTGCATGCCACGGTCACCACGCCCATCTCCCATACAACCCATAAATGGAAAACGCAATAAATAAGCCTCTGTTTAACCTACAGAGCTAAAATTTGGCACATATGTTTTTTATAACGAAGCAAAGATGGTTTTGAAAAATGGACATCATCTGCTCACGAACACGCCTGCCTCCCATACAACGCGAGAATTGAAAATTGCATAACTCAGCTTATAATAAGCCTACAACAATAAAATTTGATATGTATGTGTTTTATACAAACACAAAGATGTCTTCGAAAAATGAACGTCATCCGCTCACAGACACGCCCACCTCCCATACAACCTAAAAATTGAAAATGCAATAGATAAGCCTCTGTTTAACCTACAGAGCTAAAATTTGGCACATATGTTTTTTATGACAAGACAAAGATGGTTTTGAAAAATGGACGTCATCCGCCAACGAACACGCCTACCTCTCATACAACCCAAAAAGATTAAAACTCAATAAATAAGGTTATGTTTGTCATAGAGAAATTATATTTGGTTTGTGTGTATTTTATACCAAGGTGTGTTCCAAAATTGGGAGTAGCCCGTCCATGAACACGCCCACCTCCCATAGCGAAAGCACAATAAAGGCATTAACTGTGAGCTACAGGAATAAAACTTGGTATGTGTAAATTTTTCATCAACATTTATATGCATATAAAATATAGGCTTCATCCGCTCACGGACACGCCCGTCCGTAAAAAAGTTCAACAACCTAGTTTAAGAAAGCAATCGCCATAAAGTTATTACTAATTTTGATGCAGTCTGACGCTTATAAATATGTCATTCATATTCAGTGAATTTTATTAAAAGTTTTAATTCATGCTTCGTCAAAAACATGAACTTATAACTAAAATTCACTGTCAAAAATGTTTGCATATGTTTATGAATTATTAAAGTAATAAATTTAAATACATTGCAACAACAATAACAACAAAATAAAAACTGCAGTTTAAACAGCTATAGCAAATAGAACTAAAGTTTTGCCAGTTCTGATGTATAGTCCCTGAGTGCCTTAATTTGCTCACTTTATGTCATTCATAAATGAGTGTTTGTTTCTGTGTGTGCTTGAATGCAAACGTTTGTGCATGAGCACTAGTATTACTGTCACTAATAAAGTATTTAATGCTGTCAGGCGAAGCGTTGCACAGCGTAGTTTATTTGGCGCGCACCACTGCACCTTAGGCCATGCCTACACACTATCCTACCCCCATAAAGTTGACGCCATCTGGTACTCTTGTGCACACAGCTTAGAAGATTTAAAGATTTAATATTATTAAGAAGATTTATTATTATACATATTAAAGTAATAATATAAGTTACGCTATACGACAAAAAAAGTGTTTTCCATTTTAGCAATTATTTTTACGGTTTGACTTCCATACATTTGACCTGCAAATAAAAGTTGAGTACATGATTGTCACCTTTTACATTAGTCAAAAATTTAAAGGAATAAAATAAAAAAAAAAAATACTTTACGACCTATTCTCATACCTACTAAATATACAAAAAAAGTTCATTAAAATCGTTGCAGCCGTTTCGAAGGAGTTCAAACATTAACACCGTGACCGTGTGTTCAAACACCAACACCGTGAAACATTTTGTTTAATAGTGACACACAGAGATGGGCGCGTGTCACGATGAATCACGTCGTGATAGGTAGTGAACTTATAAAATATTACGACAAATTCGTGATCGCGCATGATTAAATTTTTTCTCGTGCGTGGATTAAATTTATTCGTGTCACGACTAAATTAAAAGAAGCGACAACTAACTTCGCTTTCTTTAATTATTTTGTGAAACGTCAGCGACAAATTGAGGGAAATTTGGTAATCTTATATATAAAATCAAATGTTTGTCCTCCTGTCTGTCTCTCTGTTCCGTATAGGCTCGCGCACCGCTTATCCGATTGAGCTGAAATTTGGACACCGAGTACCTTTCATAAGCAGAAAGAACATAGGGGTGTAAAAAAGTGGGCGGAAGTATGTGGGCGAGGCACTCTATCATAACTTCTAAACGCCTGGACATATTTCAATGAAATTTGGCATTAAGGCTCAACAGATCTCAAAATAAACAAGTAAAGAAAGTCTAAAGTCGGTCTAGGCCGACTATGAAATACCCTAAACCCACTTTTCAAAAATAAAAAAAAAAATTTATTGTAAATGGGCGTGTCCGTGGGCGGATGAAGTCCATTTTTCCAAACCATCTTTGTCTTGTCATAAAAAACATACGTGCCAAATTTTAGCTCTGTAGGTTAAACGCATGCTTATTTATTGCGTTTTAAATTTTTGGGTTGTATAGGAGGTAGGCGTGTCCGTGATCGGATGACGTCCATTTTCCGAATACATATTTGTGTTGGTATGAAACACATACATATGAAATTTTATTGTTGTAGGCTAATTATGAGCTGAGCTATGCAGTTTTCAATTTTCGCGTTGTATGGGAAGTAGGCGTGTCCGTGGGCGGACGATGTCCATTTTTCAAAACCATCTTTTTTTTGTTATAAAAAACATACGTGCCAAAGTTTAGCTCTGTAGGTTAAACAGAGGCTTATTTATTGCGTTTTCAATTTTTGGGTTGTATGGGAGGTGGGCGTGTCCGTGAGCGGATGACGTCCATTTTTCAAAGACATCTTTGTGTTGATATAAAACACACACATACCAAATTTTATTGTTGTAGACTTATTATGAGCTGAGTTATGCAGTTTTAAATTTTTGCATTGTATGGGAGGTAGGCGTGTCCGTGGGCGGATTCCAAAAATATTCAATAGTGCAGATCCTTGGGTACATGTGACCATGTGTACCAAGTTTCATCCAATTATCTCAACTCCTTCTTCTTATCCTGTGTATACGGACAACACACAGACGGACAGACGGACGGACGGACGGACGGACGGACGGACATAGATAGCTCGACTCACGTGGTGACGCTGATCAAGAATATATATACTTTTCTATACCGGACTCGCTTCGTTCTATGCGTTACAAACGTTTGCACAAAGTTAATATACCCTGACCTTTCAGGTTTAGGGTATAAACATAGGCTATAAAAAATTCCAAAGACTTCAGCAAGAGGGCGCTTTAAGTAGTGCGTTTATAAAACTCAATAACTCCTAAACTCCTGAACCGATTTCAATGAAATTTGATATGAAGGTTCAACTGCACCCAAGATAAAGCATAGGTAAAAAAGTTGGCGGAAGTATGTGGGCGTGGCACTCTGTAATACCTCCTAAACACCTGAACCGATTTCAATGAAATTTGGTATGTATGTTCAACTGCGTCTGGACCGATTTCAATGAAATTTGGTATGAAGATTCAACTGCACCCAAGATAAAGCATAGGTAAAAAGTGGGCGTAAGTATGTGGGCGTGGCACTATATAATAACTCCAAAGCACCTGAACCGATTTCAGTGAAATATGGTATGAACGTTCAACTGCACCCAACATAAAACATAAAAAATTCCAAAGACTTCCGCAAGAGGGCGCTTTAAGTTGTGCATTTTTAAGACTCAATAATAACTTTTAAATGACTTGACCGATTTTACTAAAATTTGGTACGTGAAATAACTTGACACTGCAACAGAATTGAGGCTTTTTAAATTTCAGAAAACTTCCATGAAAGCTTTATTCAATCAACTATGTTTGGCGCATTCACGTCAAAACGGATGAACCGATTTTGATGAAACTTGGCAAGCATTTGTATCTGTTACTGAAATAGATCCTATGCTTTTAAAAGTTCTTTCGACAAAAATCAAGGAATGAGCCGAAGGCAAACGAAGTCAAGAACCAAAGACGAACGCATTTTTCTCTAAATGCGATCCTAAAAATTCTCTAAAAATGATAAAAACCTTCTATGAAAAAGAGAAATATATAAAAATAATTCGTTTTTAGAGAAAAAGACTTTTTAGTTTTGAGAAAACATTTGTTTTTATTGAAGAAAATTCTTCCCATAGTGAATTTTTTATGAAAATATAGGAAAAAATGGGCATTTTCAAAAAATTTTTCAGTAGAAATGAGAATTTTTTTGTGCGAGAAAAACATTTGTCATTATAAGAAACATTGAAATATTTCCATTTCCTAGAAGTGAAGAAATATTTCTTCGAAAATGTGAAAATTTATTCTAATTGAAGAAAACTTTATTTGAAAAGAGAAAATTGCTATTATCGAAAATAGAGAAATTTTTCACCGGAATAAGATATGTGTTTTTTCTGAGTGTGGGTGTCCATTTTCCTCAGAAACCAGACGTCAGATCGAGACGTTGAAGATGTAATTTTTTGTTTTAATCATGTCTGGCAGGTACAGTTTTACGGAAATTTGAATTAACACTTTCGACGGCAGGAGGGGGCAAAACCCCAAAAAACGATATTAAATTTATATCAAAGTACTTAAGACCGCTCAGTGTAACAGAAGGTAAGCATATATTAGCAAATATTATATGTACCCACAAGTTCTGCCACAAGTGAGTTTTTTCAGTATCTGGTCGTATTTTAGAGGAAAGATATAAAAACTTTAATTAAAATGTAGATTGAAGTACTTTCTTTGCTTTTCAAATTATTATTTAATTCAATGGTTTCAATGGTTTTTAAATGTATTCAAATGTTGAAAAATTTTATCTTTCATTTTGTATCATTAAAACGCACACTTATCTAAAAAATAAGCCCATCTGTTTAATAACCGCTTCCAAATGATTTCGCATTGATTCACCTGTTTTCGGCAGTAGGACGGCTCCCTATTCTCCCACTCTTCAATAATCGCTGTTTTTCGCTGATAACGCGTAGAAATTGTGTGATTTTTCAACTTTCCTTCGGATTACTCCATGTATGCTCAAGAAGATTGAGGTCTGCATATTGGGGTGGAGTTTCTTATACATGTGGGAAATTATTAAGAAGTCAGCTTCTCTCATAATAGGCCTTGTGTCCCGGATCGTTAGCCTGGCCAAATGATAATGAACTCTCAATGCCCAACTTTCTCGCACATTCCTTCAAAATATTCTTCAATATATTAAAGAATACGTAACAAAAAAAAAAAAAAATTGGCCATTTCAGCCCTTGAAAGGACTTTGACCGAGCTTCTTATGATCAATTGTGTTGTGTGTGTAATTAAATGTTTGCACACAATTGACCGAGAACTGGATCTACATGTTTTATGCCGACTCCGAACGGCTAAAGTTCATGTTCTCAAGAAGCTTTACATGGCATTATTTACTCTCTGAGGTTTGCCATTGTCTGCAGAGGTGGTGACCGATGAGAAAAATTTTTTATTGAAAAAACTTTACGCCGTGGCTGGGGATCGAACCCGGGCTCCGAGCATGCTAAGCCACACACTTAACCTGCATGCCACGGTCACCACAGTATACGTGTTGGATTATAATACCATCGATGATAAAGAGCTTCCCAGGACCTGCAGCTGACATGGCACACTATAGCACCACTGAACCTATACCGTGCTTTATTTGAAAAAGTTCGTTTTTCTCCTGCATGCCACGGTCACCACTAATAAATATTTACCTTATTTATATTTATATAAATATTTTTGGTTGAACCTCCACTGGTTTTCAAAATTTTGCCAAATGTTTAACATTTTCGGCCGCAGTCAAGAATAAAACCAAACTGAGGTTATATTTTCGTCCATGGTTCTATGAGGAACGCAATTAATTTTTTATCCCTAAAATATGTAGGTAATCTAGATATAGTAACTATATGTGCTGTTAAATTGTAGCTATCAATCAATCACAGGATGTTTCTAATAATGAACTAAACGTATACACTAAAATTTCAGGATCCTGGGATTTTCGGGACTGGAAAAGTTCGGGATCCCGGCATTGACAGCCTTAGATGTTATCAATTTCGCTCGAATTTGCTTCCGATAATCCAACACAATTGTATTAAGAACATGTTTCCCACACTCTTTGACAATAACATTTCTACGTAATTTTCTAGTATTGTTTGAGAAGAGCCATTGGTTGGAGGTAGTAGCCCTTTATTTATCCAAAAATTATCGTCTCGATTGTTAAAGATACATTCATGAATACTTTATTCATTTCGACCATTAGGCTTGGAGTCAACAGACGGATTATCCTCGTTAAATTCCTAACTTCCCAATCTTAGGACAAATTTTGTTCAATTGCTTATATTTATTTTGCATTAGACGCATGTTGCAATATAACTGGAATTTTATGTCCATATGAGGTTCTGTCCTACATAAGCAAATAACATCTTTTCCTGATTAGTGATAAAAACTCAAGATGAACATTTTTTGCTTGCAATTAGTATTTAAACTCATCTGCAATTTGAGATTAAATTAATCAGTTATTATTAAAAATATTGTCTCGCTTTACCAAAGTATGTTGCAGTTGAAGTTCCTTTTCTAAATCATTTAAGTTTCTAAAGCCATTTTAATTGCAATATTTTATCAGAATGTAGTGCGATTATTGAAATCTGCAATGGCAACTATAACCGCATTATAAGAAATAAATGCAGTTAATAAAGCTGGACCAGAGCTGCAGTTGCATCAATTAGTTGAGCAGTATATTACTACAGCAGCAGCTCATTGCTAATCAATATAAATTGCATAGTTACAAATTGGTGACAAAAATGTTTTAATCAATTTCCAAAGCAATCAAATCCAATCTGTAGTTTTCATATTTCAAAAATGTTGTGCTATAGCACAAGCAGTATTGTTTTCACTACCAATTTCCCTTCACCACAACCAACAATTTCCACGCTTCAAATTGAATAGAATAGAACGCATTCTGAAGCACAGTATGGCAAAAATTAAACACGAATAATGATTTAGGATTCTGAAAAAGAACAACAATTGAATAGAAGACATGAACAAGTGGGCGACATGATTTTGCTGTAAGGCTACAGCAAAATGTCATCAAAAACAGAGAATTGCTGTTGCTGACCTATAGATAATTGCAGCGAGCGTACAAATTGAAATTTCATATTATCGCAGCACACAATATATTTTGGGATTGTTGTCGTATTTTATGTATTGTACTATACACATACTTTTCGATATAAATCAATCGATTGCTGTTGCCATCACGCATAATTTGTATGCTGCAGACAGTATGTTATTGTTTCCGATTGTCAATTCACTGAAATGTTGCGCTGAGTTAATTATTCTTCATTAAATTTTCAGCATATTTTTGGTTCTATGCAAAATATTCGTATCACTGTTGTTTTTGGTATTGTTAATTTTATTGTTTATTTACTGTTAATATCAACTCATATCACCGCTTTTATTTTGCTGTCGTATTATTGCTTCCGCGGTAACGTTAATTTAAATTAGCTGAAAGAACGTCAAACATTTAGGTTTTGAAGTAATATCCTTGTAGCTCAAATAAAAATCTCGTTATCAGTTTCACTATAGTGGATTCTATGGGTGGTGGCCGTATTCTTGGGTGAATAACGCCCATTTTTACACATCTTACTTTTAATGTAACATACGAAGCCCTTAAGCACAAAAATAAACCCTTTTTTAGTTTTCACTTTTATGGGTTTCGGAGAAGGGCGTTTTTGTTAAGGATTTTCAACTAGGGAAGACACTATGTTGGAATATCAGTGGTGAGCCAACTCATTTTGTGCAACTTTCAGTAAGTCCTCTGGCTGCACTTTATTTCGTTAGACACTGTTCTCAAAAATTTGTTGGTAATCATTGTGTCTAGCCAAAGAAGAAGTCATCAGTTTCATGCTGAACCACTTCATGCATGAAATGCCAAAATTATTTTTTAAAGTCAAAAGGGAATGAAGTAAGATTTCTAAGCACTAACGAAGAAAACAAGCTCAAATTAAAAAATGGTACTTATAACTTATAACTTCCTACACATTGGTATTTACTTATTTAGGGAATTCACAGTTTGCTTCTAAAGTTAACACCTGGCAACTTTAGAAAGATATTTCAATCGAACTGTGAGCACTTTTTTTGTGTTTTGGAGCTAAATTGCAAAAATAGTTTTAAAAAATTCGAAATTTGTTCAAAAACATGCCTCGAATGAACGGAAACGAAGAATTATGGAAAAATGTATTTACTTCTTCGAAGATCCATTCTTCTTCCATTTTTTTGCAACAAAATTAAATCAGCTGATTAGTGATACCACATTAACACAAAAGAAAGACATGAGCAGAAGTGAGATAACTTTAGCAACAAGTGGTATCTCAAGTTTGTACGTAAAACAAAAACAATCAAAGTTAACACGTGCTAACATGTTCTAAAGTTAATAGACGGCAAAGTTAACAGAGCAGATAATACAGAACTGTGAGCACCCTAATTGTTTCTTTTTTGCAGATTCCAACCGAATTTTTGGCAAAGAAGTAAAATTGGTTGCATTGATTGCACTCATGTAGCAATCGTTTCGTCATCAGGAAATAATGAGGAAGAACACCTTTTGAAGGAGATTTTACATGAACCGAAAATGATATTACGTTATTAATGTTGAAGCTTTAAGTTCAACATTGCTCCTGAACTTTATTTTAATCCCAATCGGTTTTAGAATCCATTTCAATTATTCATGCATACATTTTTTTCCAAACCAGATTTGCGATCACTTTCAAGTTTTTACATCTGTAAATTCAAAATATTCAAAATTTGTGCCGTAATTCGGACATTCCCAACTTGACACATGACTGTTGGATGATCAATGATACCCTCTCGAACTTTCTCACACCATTGGCTGAGCCGCATGAAGCTAAAGAGGAAAAATACGATACAGCTACATACAAAGAGCTTCAAATCATAGAAAAGGCTTTTATCATTCTGTTTGGCAAGTTTTTCCATTTATTTTTTTTTTAATATAGCAAGCTGCAATTCAACCATATGCTGGTCCTGCTCATCCGTCTGTTCGGTGGTGCGAATTATAAAAGCCTTTACGCTAGCTGGGATACAGCCTTTAGTGAGCTAGGCCCCGGGCACACGGTTGATTTTGCAAAACAGGAACTACGCTAGCTGTGGTGAGTTGGATCGGGGTTAACGTTTGCTGGTAAAATTGTAACATTAATTTTAGGCTATTATATGTTAACATTTTTATACATTTATACCTATTGCCATTTACCCGGCAGCCACACGAGACAATTTTGTCATAACAATTGCAATACATTCACAGCTTTTCACCAATACATAAACACTTTGACATTGTCTAGCCAACTGTTAGACAATTGTCAGCATGACAACGTGCTGACAATAATTTGACATACAGTGACAATAATTTGACGTTTCGCTTTAAATTTATAAAAAGTTTATTGCACAAAATATAAAAAAATTTCATTTCAATAATTGTTCTGCATATTTTATCAGTAAATAAGTAAGTAATTAATAATTTATTAAGTAATTATTTACAATGTCATCTTTTTTAAGGAAATGCAGAAGAAACGGGAAGAAACATTAAAAATCATCGGATTATACCGCGAGCGCGAAGTGCTCTGGAATATGAATTGCTTCGCGTATCGACGAACAGATCTCAAACAAAAGGCGCTAGAGGAAATAGCTGGCCAAATGAAGCTATCGGTGGATGAGACAAAGAAAAAAATTAAGTCTTTGAGAAGCACATATATCATTGAAAAAAAAAAAATTGAAAACAGCAAAAAATCAGGGTGCGATGCTGATAGCATTTACGAGCCAAATCTGTATTGGTTCCAGGAAATGGCATTTCTCAACAATTCAATTGTTATTAGAAAAGCAACAAATAACATTAGCAATGTAAGTATTTTATAGTTGTCATATAAGGATATTTTTATACCCTAAAGTTGTCATATAAGGATATTTGTATACCCTAAACCTGTAAGGTCAGGGTATAATAACTTTGTGCAAACGATTGTAACACCTAAAAAGAAGCGAGTCCGGTAAAAAAAGTATATATGTTGATCAGTGTCACCTCGTCCATCGAATTATCCATGTCTATCTGTCCGTTCGTCCGTCTGTGTGTTTCGATAAGTACATGATAAGAAGAAGGATTTGAAATTCTTTATTTCATGAAACTTGGTACAAATGTTCATATGGACCCAAGGATCTGCACTATTGAATATGTTTTTAATTCACCCACGGACACGCCAACATCTCATACGACCAGAAAATTTAAATCACTTCATACTAAAACGGTACTAAACTTAATACTTTCACGGTAAAATCTAAATTTGAATACAGCTTAATGTATGTGTACTAAAACCAAGATGTGGACAAAAAATAGGCGTTTTTCATCCACAAATGCGCCCACCTCCCATACAACCCATTATAGTAAGAAGTATATAGTATGTCATTTCTAATTTTGTATTTTAATCCTTTTTCAAAATTTGCTGCTGATAATTGTCAAGTATAGTTTACACGAAAAAAATAACGGATTAGTCTTAACTTAGATAGTCTTTTCTATATATTTTTGGGCGTATGATCAAAAATTCTAACAAATTTTTAAAAATAAAACATACAATTTTTATGTATGTATATCGAAACTTGATTTTATTTAATTTTTTTTATTTGTCATTGAAATTCAAATTTCAAGGTTCAATTTCTGCCACTGAAAATCAACATTTCCTTCTGAAATGCAATAGTTGGCTAATGAATCTCTTCTTCTACTGGCAAATCTGTGAGAGTTACAGGTCTGAGGTCCAATGTTTGAGAAGGTCGTGGGATGAGTTTCTGTAACACAAAAATCTTGTGCCATGGGTGTTGTTCTTTTTTTTGTTAAATAGTTGTGTAAAGTGCAACAAGATAAAACAATAAGGTCCACTGTGCTAGGTAGAACTTCAATTGGCCTCTGGAAAATACTGAAGCGCTTTGCAAGTTTTCCAAATGCACATTCAACTACCATGCGTGCACGACATATTCTGTAGTTGAAAACTTGGTGTGGCACAGTTAATTTAACGTTTCGGTTATAAGGCTTCATTAAGTTCCTATCAAGGCTGAACGAATAATCGCCGATGAAGAAGTAAGGAATTTTGGTGTTGGGTGCAAGTGCCAAACCTCTTTCGCCTGGAATATTAAGTGAGCCTCCTTTAAGTCCTTTGTAAAGGTCTTCTTCATGATAGATAGTACTATCCGAAGCCTTGCCATTACAGCCAACATCGATGAAAATGAATTTTCCATTAGCATCAACCGCAGCAAATAAAACAATGCTATATAATCCATATCAAAATTTTAAAATTTTGTTTCAAATTTGTTTTAAAACTCTATTTCAAAAACGAATTCGTTTGATACGAACGCAATTTCATTTTCTTTTAGCACATATTTCCTTCAATGTACATTAATTGATATCATAAATTTATAAGTTTTTCTTTCTGTTCTTAGAACTCAAGCCTCTATGAAAATACTGACGACGAAGTCTACAAACCTCCTGTAACCAAATCTCAACAAACGGGAAAGAAAAGAACTTGTGATGAGAACTACGACGATTCGACAAGCACATCACAAGAACTTTGTAGTTCTACACCAACCACTTCTAAAAAGGTAAAAATGGATGATTCAACAGAAAAGTTCAATGAAGCGTTAAGTGCAATCGTCAACATTACACAACCTGCTAGGAAGGATGTTTTCGATTCGTTTGGAGAGAGTATGGCTCTGCAACTTCGATCTATGCCCGAGGAAATTGCTTATCGAACCATGACCGACATGCAGACTTTGGTTTACAAAAAAAAATTTGGGAATGTGATAAATTCATGTACCTCTTCGAGATTTATGTCACCATCACCGGATACAAGAAGTTCTGATATAATATATGAAGCGATGAATAATGCAGACATTATATATGATCCAGAACAGTCAGAAGAGATGTGATGCATTTTATGTTATTTAATGAAAATAATTTTTATTTAATAAATTAATATTTATGAATTCCAAATTCTATAAATTGATAAATACAGTAATGTTTGATTTTCCGTAAAAGCTCCAGTTTTGTGAAATCGATGGAAGATGGCCTATATGGGTGAAGTTCTTTGACACAGTTTGTAGCATAAGCTGACTTTTACTGCAACTTTTTAAACATTTGTAGTGAAAATCAAATTTACCTTTAAATAACGTGGTCGGAGACTTTCGAATAAAGATCTTAAGACCTGCGGAATAAAAGCACCAATTGTGTTTCTTGAAACTCTCGTCAGATATTCTAAGGATCTGTACGAGTCTCCTGTTGCAAGGTATCTCAAAGTTATTGCAAATTTCGTCCTAGGAGTAATTGATAGCCGCATCACCGTATCCTACTTTTTCAATTGAGAGTTTACCTAGTTAATAGTGCAATAAATAAGTGGTAGTTTTATATTCATTATTTATTTATAAAATAACTTACGGAATTCACAGTACTTACCAAATTCAAAATATCTTCAAAATCGGTTACATGAAAGCGAGTGAAATTTTTGAAGGCGTCTTCATTCCATAATAGGTCTTTTAACAAATGGGCTTCCAAATCATGTTAATGTTTAATCCTTCTTATTAAAAATGGTCTCACCCAAAATTTCCGTTCTATTTTCTTTTTATTGCTAGCCATCTTTAAATTGTGCAATTCACGTAAAAGAATAATTGCAGCAACCGGCTTCTGCCACAATGCAATAATAATTCTGGAATTTTAACAAGGATCTAAAAGTTTCGATGCTCAACTGAGGCTGCCTGTCTAGAACAGCTGGGGCTTTAGAATAATTATAAGTGCTGCTTTTGGTGAAAAACTATCTGAGCGACAATTGCAAATGTTTTCAATCCCAAAAATGTTAATGCAAGTAATGAAAGAACTGATTTTAAAGTATAAAATATGTCTGCAAATAACAAGTGCAACGACAAGTGATAAATGATGAAATGTCATTAATTGTCGCTGTTTGTCATTCTTTTGTCAGGCCACGTACGTCACAATCGAGAACTTCTTGGCTGAAGACAATGATTTGACAGTATACATATTCTCAATTGTCTTGACAATATTGTCGTGTGTGGCTGTAGCGTTAGCCGTTCTATTCTCCATCGGCGACAGCAGATTGTTGTTGCTGTCTAGAAATTGAGGATGCTACCAGCAAAATTCAATTTTAAACATCAGCTGCTCCTACGACATTCGCTCAAATATTAATTTATTGGCCTAAGAAATAAATAATATATGAACGAAACGAGAAACCTGAAATAAACTTATTTATGAAAATTGTCTTTTTTTTCCATTTTCCAACCATCAATGAAACAAATTATAACAAAATAGCTGTTTGCAGTTATGTTTTTGTAAATTGCCCCATAAAACCCATGCAAAATAAAAAAACTTGTTGCAGAGGATGCGACGCACTGTTTCTATCCACTGTTAGTATTTGACTTATTTTTGTAGTATTTGATAAGTTGCTAGTTACTGTATTATGTGAGTTGATTAGTGAAATGAAAGGTCAATTGAGTGTTAGTCATGCGGTCGAAATATCAGTTTAGTAGATGTCACCAATTTAAAGAGGCATTTACAAAACAAGCCTAATGATAATGAACAAGCAAATTCGAGTATTATGAAAAGCAGAGTAAATTAAATAATGGAGTCGCATATGATAATTAAATTACAAAGAAAATGAAACTATATTTTCTTCAATTTAAGTTATTAGCTCTTGCGTGGATATGGAGCGAAGAACTAACTACCGCTAAATATAAGCACATAGGTGTGCGGTGTCAGCATATCACATACACATAACATACATACATAAGTCACACAATAGGTCTGTTCCCGTACTTTTTGGACTAAAAATGGTAAAACTGTCAAAAGTCTGAGAATGAGAAAAAACTGTCAAATAAGATAAAGGGTGATTTTTTAAGAGCTTGATAACTTTTTTTTTAAAAAAAATGCATAAAATTTGCAAAATCTCATCGGTTCTTTATTTGAAACGTTAGATTGGTCCATGACATTTACTTTTTGAAGATAATTTTATTTAAATGTTGACCGCGACTGCGTCTTAGGTGGTCCATTCGGAAAGTCCAATTTTGGGCAACTTTTTCGAGGATTTCGGCCGGAATAGCCCGAATTTCTTCGGAAATGTTGTCTTCCAAAGCTGGAATAGTTGCTGGCTTATTTCTGTAGACTTTAGACTTGACGTAGCCCCACAAAAAATAGTCTAAAGGCGTCAAATCGCATGATCTTGGTGGCCAACTTACCGGTCCATTTCTTGAGATTAATTGTTCTCCGAAGTTTTCCCTCAAAATGGCCATAGAATCGCGAGCTGTGTGACATGTAGCTCCATCTTGTTGAAACCACATGTCAACCAAGTTCAGTTCTTCCATTTTTGGCAACAAAAAGTTTGTTAGCATCGAACGATAGCGATCGCCATTCACCGTAACGTTGCGTCCAACAGCATCTTTGAAAAAATACGGTCCAATGATTCCACCAGCGTACAAACCACACCAAACAGTGCATTTTTCGGGATGCATGGCCAGTTCTTGAACGGCTTCTGGTTGCTCTTCACTCCAAATGCGGCAATTTTGCTTATTTACGTAGCCATTCAACCAGAAATGAGCCTCATCGCTGAACAAAATTTGTCGATAAAAAAGCGGATTTTCTGCCAACTTTTCTAGGGCCCATTCACTGAAAATTCGACGTTGTGGCAGATCGTTCGGCTTCAGTTCTTGCACGAGCTATATTTTATACGGTTTTACACCAAGATCTTTGCGTAAAACAATCCATGTGGTCGAATAACACAAACCCAATTGCTGCGAACGGCGACGAATCGACATTTCACGGTCTTCAGCAACACTCTCAGAAACAGACGCAATATTCTCTTCTGTACGCACTGTACGCATTCGTGTGGTTGGTTTAATGTCCAATAAAGTAAACTGAGTGCGAAACTTGGTCACAATCGCATTAATTGTTTGCTCACTTGGTCGATTATGTAGACCATAAATCGGACGTAAAGCGCGAAACACATTTCGAACCGAACACTGATTTTGGTAATAAAATTCAATGATTTGCAAGCGTTGCTCGTTAGTAAGTCTATTCATGATGAAATGTCAAAGCATACTGAGCATCTTTCTCTTTGACACCATGTCTGAAATCCCACGTGATCTGTCAAATACTAATGCATGAAAATCATAACCTCAAAAAAATCACCCTTTAGTTTGTCCAGCATTGCCTTGATGTGAAGCATCGTCATTGCAGACGAAATGCCTAAGATTTTTAATAATATTGAAATTAATTCTCAAGTTTAGAATTTATATTAGTTTTTACACATTTTCCCATGTTTCTGGGTTCCATTTAAATAGTATCAAAGAAGTTTTGATGTATCGCAATTTCTTTACTAACTTGTAAACAGCTGATTTTAAGCTGTTGGACACTTTTTCCATTCTTACCCGAAGAAATTTCTCGGACTAAAACTTGCAACTTTTGACAAGGAGGGTCAAAAGTTTTACTCTCTTGATTGCACTCTCTTTTACCATTTTTTCGTGTACGGGAACGCTTCTCGGTAAACTTTAGAGTACGGGAACAGACCTAATATAAAAAACTTTACTTTTAAGAATGTAAATAAAAAAATATGTTATTTTTTTTTTGTTGATGTCAATTTTTATTAATCAAAAAAATTATCAAAAATTATCATTATGAAATTGTATTCGACAAACATAGTTTTATAAAAATAAATGTTTAAATAAAATAAAATTTATATAAAATAAAAAAATATTTTTTATTTGTGAACAACGAAAACAATAAATTTATGTAACCGAACCTAACACACAAATCGAAGTACACAAATCGAAGACCACCACTCAACAACAACGAGTATTATAAACGCAGAATGGCACTACGACGTCATCAACAACCCCCATTGTGCTCGTCATAATCATCATCATTAAATTATACTCTAGCAACAGTTACCAGACAGCAGCACAAACAACACGCAGTCTTCTTCCACTGCCGTCAGCGATAAACAAGGTGCCGGTGATGATAAGCAAATAGCAGCCGCTAGACAACCGCTACCTGATCCTACAACCAAATCGCCAACTCCGCCTGCTGCCAGAAATAGCTCAGCAAAGCAACAACGCGCTTACAAGCGCAATACACGCTACAACAACAACAACATCAATACAACAACGAAACCGCAACAGCAATAATACAACAACAATAACAACAACGACATCAAACAGCGACAATGTTGCCAATAGCACCAGTGACGCAAACAGCGGCATCGACGCCAACAGTGGCAGCAACGTCAACAGCGGCAGCGACACCAACAATGGCAGCGACGTCAACAGCGGCAGCGACATCAACAGAACAGTGACGTAAACAGTAACAGCGACGTCAACAGCGGCACCGACGTCAACAATAAGCAGACGTAACTGAAATAATACGTAAATATAATAACACTGCACACTGGCTTCTTACACGGCTGGCAAACGATCGGGTCGGAGGAAACCGATCGTTTTAATCCGTGGGCACTACACCATGCCTAGGTACACTAATAGGAACACATATTATGTAATTATTATATTATTATTATATCATTACTTTAATACTTTAACCTCAACTAATAATAGTATAAGACACACACCCCCTCACCACACTCACCCCTTCTCACCTTCTCCCTCTCAACACGGTGATGGCCACATAAATAGACCGATAGACTTAGAGTCCTATCCGACCAACCCATTCAAAAGGTCCGAACGTACGGAAATTCACGCAACATCGGTTAAACTGAGCCAGTTTTGGACTAATTTTCCAGAGGCATGGTTTATACATGCCGAAATCCAATTTCAATCTAGATCCATTACAATGGGTAAAACAAAATATGAATACCTGATTACGGCTCTTCCGCAAGAAGTAACCATGACGGTACTCGATTTTATTCAGAAACCTTCGTCAAGGTATCCATACGAAAACTTGAAGAAAATACTGATTGAACGTCACTCACTCAGCGAAAATAAACGTATTGACAAAATACTAGCTGACACAGAGATGAGAGATAGGAAACCTTCCAAATACTATAGATCGCTATTACTATTGGCTGGTTCCGTGGTAGACCCAGATTTTCTCCAAAAACTATGGCTCAGGAAACTTCCTAAAACACTGAACATAGCTTTAACCGGGTCAGGCCATACAGAGCTAGAGGAACTTCTGAAAGAGGCCGATAAGCTATGGGAAGTCATAAGTGAGAATGAAATTTCAGTCTTACAAACAAGCCATAGTTCCAATACTAACGAACTTGCGAGTATGGTACAAAAGCTAGCAGTATCTGCGCGGAACATATTAAGTGCTTTTAACAAATTGTCACTAGATGTTGAAGCTCTTAAATCTCAAAATAATTTCCTATGCTAAAACTGAAGGCAGGCATACATCGGGAAACGTTACGAAATTGAAACTATTTTTAATGACTGTAACATCGACAATAACAGCCAACTCCGTTCCGTAACAACCGATAACGAAGGAAACATAGTTAAAGCGGTTCAACTTTTGTCTATATAATGAAAGAATGTATGTAAGATCCGACCAATTTATAAGCTCTACTCAAACCAATTTTAATATTGTATAAAAACTATATATATTATAAAGTTTTGAGCCATATGAAATCTTTTTTTTTAAAAGTTTATTGTTAAACTTTATTTCGTGTTCGAATATAATATTAAAATTTAAAAAAATAAAATTTCGTCCAAAAAATCTTAGTTTTGTTTTTTTGACACAAACAGTTTATTTATAACTGTTTAAAACTTAAAACATTTGCCGTTAACGTGGCGAAAATATTAAAAAAATTTTTAATATTAAAACAAAATATTATATATAATATAATTAAAAAATATTTAAAAATGCATTTTTAGACAATTTTTGATAAATTTGGTATTATTTGGATTTATTTCATTACTTGCAATTTAATATAAAACTAATAAATAAATAAAAATTAAAAAGAAATAATGCACATATAGGATTTCCAATTTAAACTGCGATTTCAGAATTACCAATGAATGTTACCAAATTTAAATGAAACTTACATATTTATATGGAAATATTTTGAGCTAATGCAGTTTCAGCATAATATTTCTATGAAATGTGCTGCACCTAGCTAAGAAGGATTCTTAGTGGTTTCAGGAACACATTTCAAAACTTGTGAAAAAATTAAATATATTTTTCAAAACACTCTTTTTCAGATAAGGCTGTGAAGTGCAACATTTAACCATTCCGAAACTTCAAATAGATGTTTTCTCAGTATAACATGTTGAAGGTTCTCTTTGTGTAAAAACGTCCAATCAAATAATGACCAATGAGAATTAAAAACCTTTTGGAAAAAAGAACTGCAAAAATTCAGCTGAAGTAAGGTTATTTTTATAAATTTTGACTGCTATAATGCTTCAATTAAAAGCTGTGCAAAGTGACGTAATCAGAAAAAGCATACCCTTAATTGAGTTCAGAATGTCTGATTTCCTGAAAAATTTAAATACATGTGTATGCAGCATTACTTTTGGATCCAAGATTCCGGAGCTTTTTTGTATAAAGAAGAATCTGATACAGCCAAAACTCATCTGAAGCAAGAAGTTCTACCAGACAATAAGCGAAGAAAAGTAACATATAGAATACATATTGAATTCTTTTTAGTAGGTATTAAACGGACATTCAAATTTTAGAAAATTATATTATTTTTATAAAATATCCAAAATCAAGCTTTCACAGAAAATACTAATAAACAGGTAAAACTTTAAAAGTTAACTATACCGAGAAAAAATTAATTCAAAACCAAAGAGAAATGCACTTCGCTACATGAACTTTTGTTGTTTAATAAGAAGTGTCTCGCCGAATATTCGGTGATCGGCACTATCGGCAAATTTTTAACCTTCGGCTTTTGCCCTAAATAGTCGAATATTTTTGCTGAATAATTCTGCTTTGCAATTCCTAAACAATGTTAAAACAAATTTTTGTATAATTCGATGAACTCCGTCGAAAATTCCACTATTGAAATACTTCGTGCTTTTTTCTTTCTGTTCTTTCATAAGTCAGTCACTCGTTGAAAACTAACTTCAAATGATAAATTCAGTGAGCACAACATGCGTTTATAAGATCGCACATATTAAAAGAACCCGCAGAAAAAATCAAAAATTGTGGATTTTCATCCGACATGTCGGTCTGACCGTCTCTTTTGTTTTCGATGATCGTACATGTCGTCGAACATATCCATGTCAGATGACATGTGCTTTCGTGTGAAACTCCCCACTCAATGAGAAGTTTAATCAATATCTACATCAAAGAATCACACTTATGCTTTAGTGAATTTAACAAAAAGGTATGTGATATATTTAATAATATTTTAAACTTAGTAATAATTTTATATTTAGTTGAAACTGTGTTGAAATATGAACGCTATATAGTATTACTTTAAGAGTTCTCACTAAGCAGTAATGTGCGAAAAAACAAAAAACCGCAAATATTAAAAATCTTTTGAAAAAACATGGTTCAGAGTACACTGAATATTATGCTGGGGTAAAAAGACTATACTACAACTCCTGAACAGGAGCAGCCATTGGCCTGATTACGATCCGATATCCAAGCAAATCAACTGACAATAAATGGACTATAGCAGTTATCCCGCTAAGGCATTGGTAGTATCGCTAACAGATGCAACCGCTTTTGGAGTGTTTGAGAGGATAGTTCTTCGCAAAATCTTTGGTCCTATTGGAGTTGGCGACGACTATCGTATTTGAATGAGGCACGAGCTCTGCGACGACATTGACTTATAACAGTTCAGCGACTACGCTTTTTGGGTCATGCCCTTCGTATGGATAAAGAATCTCCAGCGAAGGTGCTTGAGGCGAAAGCCGAGAGTCGAAGATGAAGACCATGCATCTGATGAATTGACCAGGCCGAGAAAGCCTTAGAGAGAGTTAATGTAGTCGGCCGCAACCAGACCACGGGTTGTCATGGCCCCCTATAAATTTTAAAATGTCAGTTTTTAAAAGGAAAATAAACGCAATGGGTGCAAAAACTTTCTCATTGTGGAAAGTGTGCTCCAAGCTGCTCGGGACAAAGCTCCATACATTTGTACAGAAATGCGGATAGGAAGACTTATAAAGAACACTTTTTTAAAAAGGAGAAAACAGTAGAGTTGCTAAAGAAAGCCGTAAAATAGTTGACGATATAAATTATATTCAATCAGCCAACCGATACTTCAAAACACGAAGATCTTCCAACTAAATAGAATAGTTCCTAAATCAAGATGGAAAGAATTTTAGAACAAAAATCTGCAATTAATATATTTTCTCTTGGAAATGGAAGTGAAGGTACCCTAACCATGGCTCATTAGTCGATGTAACTAAAAACTTGCCTTTCTTCCGAGCTCTTTAACGCTAAAAATGTCAGCGACTTTTTCATCCACTCATAGTTTCCTAAAAAAATAGAACCGTAGCTGTATTTTATGGTACATAGTAAAAGTGCCAAAAAAAGCTCTAGTGGTTCGAGACCAAGAAAGAAGAAGCTAACGTTGAGTTTTCACAATCAGTCACTTTAAAAAATATAATACCTACATTTTTGGGAGGTTTTGATTTATTGAATCCAATAATCAGCAAGTACCCTGTGCAAGCAAGAACTGGCAAATGGAAAGTGAGAGCAATCTTGCAATTCTTCGACTTTGCTGCTGCCGCAGGATGAACATAGTAAAGAGAAGATTCCGCAAAATCTGAGTTTCTGAGAAAGAGGGCTTAATAATATAAAGACTTTAAAGTTGACCTTTGTATGCACTTAATTTATTCAGAAAAAGGATCGACTGTGCAAAATAATACGCGTTCTTATGTAGCATTTGATTAAAATTTTTAGCAAAAAGGAGAAAGTTCTATAAAAGAAAATATTTTCTGAGTTCAGAGTTCCTCTCTGCAGTCGTTGGCAAATTAATGTTTTATGTTTTCTAATTGTTTTTCTTTTGTGAAATTCTACTTATCAAATATAAGCACCATTAAAATTACATTTTTATGATATTCCTGTTATATTTTGAATGAAGTTGTAAAGTTTTATTTAAAACATTTTTCTATATTTCCATGCAACGTTCTATTATTTTTAAGTCCTATCAACAACATTGTCTAAATTTTTAGACTCTAAAATAATATTGTATTTTTACATATCTTTTTGCTATGTTACTGGCATTTAAGAAAAACAAAAATAAAACAAGTTCTCCTAAGGTCCAATAATTTCTGTTGCTATTTATATTCGTTCAGTGCATTCAGCTTCTCAGCAGTAATAACAGCGCAGTATAATTCTCAGTGGGTGCGTAAAACTTTAACAGCCAAGAAGAGCAGCAAATAAAAAAAAAAGTACAAAAATATTATTTTTATTATTTTTCTGAAAAGCAAACAAAGAAAATGTGTGTGCAATTTGGCCATAAAAGGAGCCATGCTGTTGTATATCTACATGCAACAAATGCTGTATGACTAGTAATGCTGTTGTTGTTGTTGTTGCAGTTATTGTTGTTAACAAAGAATGAATGGCAGAATCTCACAATATGTTAGTTACTGCAACAATAGCAACATAGCAAATAGCAAGCCAACCAACCACGTGTGTTGTAACTGTATTGCTCGCGGACTGATATCATTTCTTTGGTAACGAACATCAATTCTCGTTAACTTCTTGAACTACTGACAGGGTCTGCCACAGTAAAATCAACAATAAATAGCAAATCTTATAGTACAGCTTCGTGTAGCTTAGATATATTTTTTTCAATTGTATTCAATTTTTCAAAAGTCTAAGCTTAGCAAAACGTGCAGAAATAACAAATCTAAAATAAATAATACAAGTAGCCAGCAGTCGGCATTAAAAGGATTTTTCTTTACTTAACGTCTTTGAAACATATTATTCCTATTTTATGTTATCTCCTCTCAAGTTTCTTTTATAGCATCATCGTTAGAGCAATGACTTAGCTGAGCATCCCGAACCTTCAGTAAAAATAAATGTATATGGGGCCTGTTTTTAAATTTGAAAATATAACTTTAGTTTTTGCAAACAAGTCGTCAATTCATTGTAACAACGATCTCAAAGAGTAGTATTTTAAGTTCAACAGGTTTGAACTGTAAGGCAGATGACCCACTGAGCGCTCAAAAACGCTTTTATGTGGAAAATCACATTAAAGTGATAACAAATTATTTTTCTTCGTCTGTTGGTTGCGTTTAATTCCTGAAAAGCTTTCGCCAAACAAATGGTTGTGTACGAGTACAATTGAGCATTAACAGTTTTTCGCTCTTCAAGTGTTTCAAATGCGACATGACCGGTTTTTGGACAAAACCTAACGAGAATCCAGATTTGACTCGCTTGGCATGAAATGTAGGTCAGATACTTTAATGAAGACTTTATTTTTTATTTATCTTTTAGCCTTTTCATTCAGCATTTTTAGCTTGAAATTTATTAACCCTTCTCTGAGATTTTTGCCTTCCTTTCAGCAAGTTGTGACAAAACATTCAAGATAAGGCTAGAAATCTGGTTTATAACAACATTTAGCTTGATTTCTATCTAGCTTTGAAAATAATTTCCACACTATGGACGACATTTTTAAATTTACAAAGGAAAAATGCGTGAAATTTCTCTAAATAATATTTAAATTTACTAATGTTTATCAAACTTTTTCAAAGAGTTGCAAAACATAATTTGATCTCTGTTTAACTATATATTTGTTATTGGTGACGACATTTCACATTTAAATCAGTCACGGCCAAAATTGGCTCTAGGAGCTAGAAATGTTGTCTTGCTCTGACTCATTGCTTCGTTGAGTTTGTTCCTGTGTTGACAGATATCAAAAACGGTTTGACAGGCTAATGTTGTAACTTCCGTTTTATTTGGATTTCTTAAAGAAAGCGGAGTTTAACCGGACTCAGATAAAAACCTTAAAAAATCGGTTAACTGAAGAGTAAAAACCGGTTTACGGTTCAACCGATCGTAAGCCGTCATTCTCTTATGAGATAAGTCTCCATTCTCCAATGAGATTATATGAAGCACTTTCCATTCTCAAACAATTCCTTTTAAATTTCCATCATTTTCTCAAATATTTTTTAATTGTTCCAATTTTAAGTTACTTTAAATATTTCCTTCTCTTCACAGATCTACGAACGCCAACGATCCGAACTGAAATTGAAGCAGATATTTCTTTCGAATTGTCTCGACAAAGATGAAGAGGATAGTCGATTTTCCAAGAAATGCTTTTCAGGTAAAGGTTATTTGTTTTTTTTTTTAATTTTTGTATAAGTTTTTATTTTTAAAATTAAGTGTTAATATTTTAATGTTATTTAAATATTTTATTAGTTTTTATTTTTTTAAGTTTTCAATGCAATCTTAAATCAGCAGTCGTTATAAAAAACTGAAACATTTTGTTTTAATGTTTATTATTTTTTTATATATATTCTTTATTTGGTATAATATTTGTTTTGTTTATTTTATTGGCTAATTTTTTATTTTCAAATTCAAACATAACTTAACAGCCTTATGCTGTGTATCGACAATTGTAAATTTATTGACAAGCGTAAAATTTCCTCATTCTACATTGAAATCGACAGCTCATTATTTGACAATAACTTTTTACATAAGAAATGGTATTAATAACAACAAAACATACTGTTAAAAATATTTAAATTTTCAACTCCATGTACGTAAAAACGCATAAAAGCTTACATTGTCAATAAATTTACAATTGTCAATCATCAGAATAAGGCAAAATTTAAATATATATATAATCAAAATTTTCATTCAATTCTCAATAAACTGCAAAGATTATTATTAGTAAGCGATATTTATTTTTCATCTGTAACATATCTAGAAAGGCGTCTTGACATTAATGTGCACTTGACATTTATGTGTTCTAGACAATTACACTGTGTTCGAATCGCATACTTTTTTTTCTCATCAAACGGGGGACCCGGGGGGATAACCTAATTCGAGTATGCTGATTCTAATGGTGCTAATCGTTTTTTTAGGTTAGCTCTTATTTTCGAGAATTAAAAAAAAAAAAAAAAACAAATTGGTCATTTCAGCCCTTGAAAGGACTTTTACCGAGCTTCTTATGATCAATTGTGTTGTGTGTGTTATTAAATGTTTGCACACAGTTGACCGAGAACTGGACCTCAGTGTTGGGCAAAATTAAATTGTTTTTACAATTAATGATTACAATTAATTAATTGTTAATTGTGTGACCAGCAATTAGCAATTAATCAATTGTTAATTGCAACTTTTGCAATTAACAATTAATCAATTGTTAATTGCAACTTTTGCAATTGACAATTAATCAATTGTTAATTGCAATAATTAATTAGACTAAAAAACTAACAATTAAATTGCAAAAAAATGAAGTATCTTTTTTTCATTATGATTCTATGGCCAGTCGGATGCAGTGGGATTATCTGAGGTCACAGGTGGGTCATTGGTACTTTGATTGGTTCCATGGAACATTTGGACATAATTGGATGATTCTTTGGCCAATCGGATGCAGTGGGATTATCTGAGGTCATAGGTGGGTCATTGGCACTTTTATGGGTTCCATGGAACATTTGGACCAAAATGGATGATTCTATGGCCAATCGGATGCAGTGGGATTATCTGAGGTCATAGGTGGGTCATTGGCACTTTAATGGGTTCCATGGAACATTTGGACATAATTGGATGATTCTTTGGCCAATCGGATGCAGTGGGATTATCTGAGGTCATAGGTGGGTCATTGGCACTTTAATGGGTTCCATGGAACATTTGGACCAAAATGGATGATTCTATGGCCAATCGGATGCAGTGGGATTATCTGAGGTCACAGGTGGGTCATTGGTACTTTGATTGGTTCCATGGAACATTTGGACATAATTGGATGATTCTTTGGCCAATCGGATGCAGTGGGATTATCTGAGGTCATAGGTGGGTCATTGGCACTTTAATGGGTTCCATGGAACATTTGGACCAAAATGGATGATTCTATGGCCAATCGGATGCAGTGGGATTATCTGAGGTCATAGGTGGGTCATTGGCACTTTAATGGGTTCCATGGAACATTTGGACCAAAATGGATGATTCTATGGCCAATCGGCATTATAAGCCACTTCTTAAATTGTATTTACAAAATAAAAGCATAAGCAGAAAAGACCTCCTCATAAGAAAAAGAAATGTTAGTTAAGCAGAATTTCGCGTGATAAGGCAATGAGTCAAAAAGAAGTGAAACATGCTTCGTTCTTCAGAACGGAACGAGGAATGAAGCATGTGTGATTTCTCGGTCAATTTCTCTCGGGAAGTTATCACTTTGGAGTTCTTTCGATTGTATGTTTTTGATACATATGTACATATACATACAGTGGTGGAACAAATAATAGAAACAGTTTCTTTTGTAGTGCGGTTATAAATGTGGATTAGAAAGCCATTTAATTAATTAATAAGTCGAGTAAAACGATTAAATAACTGAATAAGTAAATAGCTGAAACCTTTCTCAAAATATATTTCACAAAGTTTAATCAAATGCTCAAAACTGGTCCAAATGTTCCATGGAACCCATAAAAGTGCCAATGACCCACCTATGACCTTAGATAATCCCACTGCATCCGATTGACCATAGAATCATCCAATTATGTCCAAACATTCCATGGAACCCATAAAAGTGCCAATGATCCACCTGTGACCTCAGATAATCCCACTGCATCCGATTGGCCATAGAATCATCCATTTTGGTCCAAATGTTCCATGGAACCCATAAAAGTGCCAATGACCCACCTATGACCTCAGATAATCCCACTGCATCCGATTGGCCATAGAATCATCCATTTTAGTCCAAATGTTCCATGGAACCTATTAAAGTGCCAATGACCCACCTATGACGTCAGATAATTCCACTGCATCCGATTGGCCATAGAATCATCCAATTATGTCCAAACATTCCATGGAACCCATAAAAGTGCCAATGATCCACCTGTGACCTCAGATAATCCCACTGCATCCGATTGGCCATAGAATCATCCATTTTGGTCCAAATGTTCCATGGAACCCATAAAAGTGCCAATGACCCACCTATGACCTCAGATAATCCCACTGCATCCGATTGGCCATAGAATCATCCATTTTGGTCCAAATGTTCCATGGAACCCATAAAAGTGCCAATGACCCACCTATGACCTCAGATAATCCCACTGCATCCGATTGGCCATAGAATCATCCATTTTGGTCCAAATGTTCCATGGAACCCATAAAAGTGCTAATGACCCACCTATGACCTCAGATAATCCCACTGCATCCGATTGGCCATAGAATCATCCATTTTGGTCCAAATGTTCCATGGAACCCATTAAAGTGCCAATGACCCACCTATGACCTCAGATAATCCCACTGCATCCGATTGGCCATAGAATCATCCAATTATGTCCAAACATTCCATGGAACCCATAAAAGTGCCAATGACCCACCTGTGACCTCAGATAATCCCACTGCATCCGATTGGCCATAGAATCATCCATTTTGGTCCAAATGTTCCATGGAACCCATTAAAGTGCCAATGACCCACGTATGACCTCAGATAATCCCACTGCATCCGATTGGCCATAGAATCATCCATTTTGGTCCAAATGTTCCATGGAACCCATAAAAGTGCCAATGATCCACCTGTGACCTCAGATAATCCCACTGCATCCGATTGGCCATAGAATCATCCATTTTGGTCCAAATGTTCCATGGAACCCATAAAAGTGCCAATGACCCACCTATGACCTCAGATAATCCCACTGCATCCGATTGGCCATAGAATCATCCATTTTAGTCCAAATGTTCCATGGAACCTATTAAAGTGCCAATGACCCACCTATGACGTCAGATAATTCCACTGCATCCGATTGGCCATAGAATCATCCAATTATGTCCAAACATTCCATGGAACCCATAAAAGTGCCAATGATCCACCTGTGACCTCAGATAATCCCACTGCATCCGATTGGCCATAGAATCATCCATTTTGGTCCAAATGTTCCATGGAGCCCATAAAAGTGCCAATGACCCACCTATGACCTCAGATAA
This sequence comes from Tetanocera ferruginea, assembly GCA_958299015.1. NCBI lineage: Eukaryota > Metazoa > Arthropoda > Insecta > Diptera > Sciomyzidae > Tetanocera > Tetanocera ferruginea. The sequence goes on from OY282640.1 coordinate 130,248,656, forward strand.
TCCCACTGCATCCGATTGGCCATAGAATCATCCATTTTGGTCCAAATATTCCATGGAACCCATAAAAGTGCCAATGACCCACCTATGACCTCAGATAATCCCACTGCATCCGATTGGCCATAGAATCATCCATTTTGGTCCAAATGTTCCATGGAACCCATAAAAGTGCTAATGACCCACCTATGACCTCAGATAATCCCACTGCATCCGATTGGCCATAGAATCATCCATTTTGGTCCAAATGTTCCATGGAACCCATTAAAGTGCCAATGACCCACCTATGACCTCAGATAATCCCACTGCATCCGATTGGCCATAGAATCATCCAATTATGTCCAAATATTCCATGGAACCCATAAAAGTGCCAATGATCCACCTGTGACCTCAGATAATCCCACTGCATCCGATTGGCCATAGCATCATCCAATTATGTCCAAATATTCCATGGAACCCATAAAAGTGCCAATGACCCACCTGTGACCTCAGATAATCCCACTGCATCCGATTGGCCATAGAATCATCCATTTTGGTCCAAATGTTCCATGGAACCCATTAAAGTGCCAATGACCCACCTATGACCTCAGATAATCCCACTGCATCCGATTGGCCAGAGAATCATCCATTTTGGTCCAAATGAACCTTTAATTGTACCTTTAATTTAAAAAAGTTAATTGCCAACGATTTAATTGTATTTTGCAATTACTTGAGGTTAGTCTAAATAAATTAATTGCAGACTACAATTAATGATTAATTGCAATTGATATTAATTGCAATTAAATCAATTGCAATTAATTTTTTAATCAACTAATTAATTGATTGAAATTTTAATTGATTGATGCCCAACACTGACTGGTATGCATGAAAATATTTCTGTAGGCTCGCACTCTACACACCACACTTTAAACGTACGGCCTTGGCTACCACATTTTCTTTTAAACTATTCTGATTTTTTTTCAATTTTTCAAAAATGCATGATTGACCGAAAATATGTAATTTTTTAAACAATATTTTTCAACTTGAAAATGTTTAAATTTGTTCAAAGTGAAAAAATTTAATATAACGAAGAGCAATCATTAAATAACTTATTTAAACAGATGCATGGAAAAGTCTACACATTTGGCTACAAATTGTTTTTTTTTTGTCATAGTTGCAAAAGCCGAGAGCCAAAAAAGTTTTTATTGTTTTTAAGCATGCTAGTTGGGATTAAAAGTTGGACCCAAAAAGCTTGCAATACGATTTTGTCAAGCAAAGCTTAACGGGGTGCAAGAGATGCATAAGCATGCAAACGAGCTCAATGCTTTTTCAGTTTAAGCCTGAGCCTGAGTGGGTGGTATATATGTATGTATGTGCGTGAATGCTTATGTCGAGTCCTTCATAATGTGCAATTATATCGCATTAAATGTGCTGGCAACTTCAGTGCTGCCAACTTCAGAAAAATAGTTGAGAACACGTACTACAACAACAAAATCAGCAGCAATAGCAAATGTGCATTTTTTTCTCATGCATACACTGCATTTTGTAATGCATACAAAATAGCCAACGAATGACAAAAACGTGGCTGGTTCGTTGCTCTTCACCACTCTGGCCACCACAGGCTGCTTTATAATTCAGCTTGTTGCCATGATTAATGGACGCAAGTTCGTTGAAATTGTCACAACATGTTAGATCCAAAGAGCGCCGCTTTGGTGCTGCTTACTACGCTACTATGCGGATGATTTCACCCCGAAATTCATATATACTTTTCTTACTGTATTTTCAGTACTTTGAGGATTAATATAACTGAGCTCGCACTAAGCTTTAAAGTGCTACACTAGGCAAGTGCTCCAAAATGCTGAGTCAACATTTCAATTTTTGGCAACTTAGAAAAGTTCTTAAGAACTGTGTAGGTTTTAAAATTATAATTGTTTTTTAATAACGGACTTTATTAAGGCAGCAGTATTTGCCAGTTAAGGCTGCGTGAATAGGCTGTTCATCTACTGGTAAAATTATGGCGATGAACTTAGAGAGCTTAGAGAGTTATAATAAAATCGGCGTTCCTCAATATTTAAAATTTTTCACAAATCACTTTAGTGACCTTAACCATCGATAAACACGATCTAGTGAAATCAGTAGGTAGATTCCAGGATTTGCTATCGCTAAAACTCTTAAAATCGCTAAAATGCTAAAAATCTAGTATTATCCGAAATTTTAGCGATTTCGCTAAAATGCGATTCTGAACTTCACATTTAAGCGACGAAAATAGGACATGATCTGTGAATCAGAATCGCGATTGTCGCTAAAATTTGTTAAAACTGACGTAAGCATTTTTTAGCGATCGAGATTTAGCGATAGCAAATCCTGGAATCTACCTACAGATCATATATATTCCGTGAACATCTCCTTAGGTAGTGCTGTATAAAGGGTGGTTAAATTTTAAGGGCCGATGTTGAATGTTAACCACACCTAATAGTACGTTTACACTGATTTCTAAATGCGCATTTAGAAGTTCGAAAATTCAACCAAATGTCAAGTGTTCACATTAGGGAGAAGCGTAAAATGCGAATTTAAATTGACAAGTATGCGAACATGAATTGAAAAGTATTCGAACATGCCGAACATTCATAAGGCTGTGTGCCAATCGGAAACTTTTCACTCGTGATAGGAAGGAAAATTATATTAAAAAATATTAAATTCCTTACTTATTCCAATATTCTGATAATAAAAAAATTTAAAAATTATGTTCCATTATAACTCTTATGACCACCAAAAATTGAATTTTTTGATATTTTTAAAAAGAAATTTTTTTAAAACCGCTTTAAAAGACACATTTTTTTCTAGATTTACGAGAAAGTGTTATGGTTGGAAAGATATTAAATTCTTCTTTATTTCTGTGTATCGCTTTAATCAAAGCTGTGTGCGAAAACTGACAGAATGTGAGAAATCGACTTTAGAAATCTGATAAAATTAAATATTTCTTATTCATACAAAAAATTAACTTCATTTGTTCACTGCTTTATCGTCCATTTTTCGATATATTTTTTTTTTAATCACATAGCTTTGATTAAAGCGATAGACAAAACGTAATAAGAACTTAATACCTTTTCAATAATAACAATTCCACGTTAATCTAATAAAAAATGTGTATTTTACAGCGGTTTCTAAAAAATGCCTTTTTAAAAATAGCAAAAAATGCAATTTTTGGTGGTCAATAAGAGTTATAATAAAACAAAATTTTAACAATTTTTTTATGTCAAAATGTAAGTATGAGTAAGAAATTTAAGAAAATGTGGGAATGCGTTCTGTGTAAAATAAAAAGTTACAAGCAAAAACCATGTTTTTTTACCAAAAAGAACCTTCAGGAGAATCAAAATTCCTTCGGCGGTTTTTCTCCGATTTGAAAAAAAAGTATACAGAAATCATTTCAATGAGTTCCTCTAACTTTTGAGACCCCGACCGGTTGAAATTTTTTTTATCCATATAAGAATGATCCGGTCTAATGTATATATTAACAAGTGTAATAGTTGTAAGCAAATAAACTGTCTCAAGTTATAGGCCTGAAAAAGTTCGTTCAATCTGCATCAAAAATTTGAAAATATTTGCAATTGGATTGAAGATAATAATGTTTTCATGTATTATGATTTATGTATTATGTATTATTATTATTATGATTAATAATATTTCATGTATTATTATTTCATTGTATTATTTCTTATACAATCTTCGTTATCAATATACCATTGGAAAAGTATGGACGGCTGTCATTTATTTTTGGATAGAATTGCTTAAACCGAATAATAAAACAGGACTTATTTAAAAAAAAAATTATATTGTAGAAAAGACCTGCTGGAAAAATAATGTAAACCATCAATAGGCATGTGCGGCTCTTTATTTAATAATGTTTGGCTCTTATTTTATTCCCCATTTGTGTGCAATTTACCTGAAGGTAAAATTTTCAAAATCCAAAATACTGCACCCAGAAAAAAAATCGTGTAAAAATAACACTTTTTTAACACTAAATCATGTTATTGAAATTCAACACGATCAGTCATGTTAATAATTAACACTTTACATAATAATTCAAGTCTGTTAAATGAATGTTTGTGCAGAGCGGAAAATCACATAAAATGGCTTCTGCTGAACAGAACATTCAGAAAAGGGGCATTTTGTCACTTAATTCGCTCAACAGCAACATTATTCGCACTGTCTCTTCTTTTGATGCAATGAGCAAATCAACACTTTACTCATGTTATTTTTTAACACTGCATAATACTGTTAATGTGTTAATCTTTAAAAATTGTTGTTGTTTTGCGAGTAAAATTTATCATGTTAGATTGACAGGAGCCGTGTTGAAAAATTTTGCCTCATTTTTCCCTGGGTGTGTATATTTATACTCTATAATTACATTTATAAATCCTTATATACATTACACTTTGAGCACTACACTACCGCCCGCACATTGCTTTTATGAAAAATTAATATATTCTGAATATTAACAGCATCCAGAAAAATCATCAAGCAATACTATTTTTTCAGAAAAAAAAGTCAAAATAATGTAGCTAATATATTTTACACAACCCTCCTCTTAATTTTTCCAAACTTCAATGCAACTAAGACATGCTTTTTTTAATTTTAGCTTGTGTCAAAAATTCTCTTCCCTCTCAAAGAGAAATTTATACTATACCCTGAGTATCAATCCGAGTCAAAAGTTTCCGATTGGCACACAGCCTAAGCAAAAAAAATCTGACAGTAAACAAAATTGACAACTAATGCAACGAATTCAAGAAGAGATGAGCAAAAAGTAGCGAGTAGCAGTTTTTCAAATATCGAATCAGGGTCGCAAACTGCTAAATGCTCATTAGAAGTAGCATTTAAGTGAATTAACTTGACAGAATTTTCTATGGGTAAATGCGCATATAGAGAAGCATTAATGAAATAAATGCGAATTAAGCTTTAAATGCGCATTTAGCTTCCAGTGTGAACATAGTCTAACAGCCCGATTCTGTACACTTGATAAATTCACCTTATTGAGTAATTATCAATAAGTGATAATTTATCACGATTTTGCATTCTGTCTCAAAAAAAAAAGCTTTTTGTTTGACAAATTTGTCAATTTCTCATTTGCTTTTGACAAATTTTTTACTTCCAATTACTTTCCGACCAAGCTCATTTTATATAGAAACCTTGTTGTTCGCAGAATTCCTTTAAATTATATCAAAATGATCTCAAATGGAAGAAGAGCTCCTTTAATTGATGTTAATTTTTGAAGAATAAGATTATGAGGAGAAAAGAATGCGAAGCTGTGAATTGCGCCGATTGCTGGATGATGGTGAGCCCTTAACGTTGTCGGAAGAGAAGTCACAAATAATGTTCGACTTACTCGAAATCTTTGCCGTCAGCCTATCGCAAGTCTACAGCCCATGCGGCCATACTTCTCACAATTCGTGTTTTAGCAACATTGCTTTCTTGGCCCCGCGGTTCCTATCATAAATGTGTTGGAAACAACTGCAATTTACAGATGACCCAATCTTCTATCTCACGGGCTCTGCGCTCTGCGATCAAGAGCCCTGTCTTCTAACCCCATTTCCCAATGCAAGCAATTGGCAAAAAAACACAATCCAACAAATTGCACGCTAACTCCAGGAATTGTATAGAGGGAGCTTCTGGCGTCTTAAAAATGCGATTCAGATGTTAGATGAAACATCGAGTACTTCATTACTCTCACAAGACAGATGGCGATATAATCGCAGTTGTATAATTTTACACAACATGATGAAAAATTCAGGTGCTTCTGAAGTTAACTTTAGAAATAATTTTGCTACCTCTCTATAAGAATCTATTGAATTTCTACAAAATAAAACAAATCTAAACATCTTTTAATATTATGTTTGATTATTTATTTTTTTAATTTCATCCAAAAATTGCGACATACAATTTGTAAGGGCTTGGAGTGCTTGCGCAGTATCTCGTTGTTGCTGCTCACGTAGTATATTTTGCCGCTGTTCACGTTCCTCTCGCTGCTTTTCACGCTCCTCCCGCTGTTTTTCACGTTCATCTCGCTGCTTTTCACGCTCGTCTCTCTTCTTCATGTTGGCAATGATTTGGTCAATGAGTTTTTTTCGTTCCAAACGGGTTGGACGCACTGTTGTCATTGACACATTCCCTTCTGAATCACTCTTAAGCATAAATACAATGGTGATTTTATAAAAAAATTACCCAAAAACTAAACTTTTTTTAAATTTCTTACTTGGTTTCCCGAAATCAATTCTTGTGAGAGAACTGCACCCGGTTCTGTAAGAACTACACTTGGCGATGAAACAGCTTGGCTGAGAAACGAAGTGTTGCCTTCCATTGAAGCACCTGGATTTGCCATTGCATCACCAAGACTTGGCAATGAAACTTCCACAGGACATTCGAGCGGAAGAGCTTGTTGTGGAAGCGTTAGACCAAAACTTCCGGAACTTGTTGCCCCTTCAACCGCTGCCATTCCGAAGGTGCTTAAGGCCAGCTCTTCAAACTCTGACATTGGCTTGGCAAGAGGGCCACCACCAGTCAGTCGCTGGCTCATTTTGATGCGACGTGCCCGAGTACGCAGCTGGCTTTTCCATACGCCCAACGTCTGCAAATAAATGTACTTTTTACATTCATAGGTTTAATACAAACACATTTTTACCTCCTTCCATTTCATTGCTGTACGAGTTGGCCCTCGTAAGGCATTCAAGCCATCCGCCAGCTCGTTCCAAAGTTCCTGCATTTGCCGCGGCGACTTTGGGCTATTTTTTCCAATAAGAAAATGTGGTCGCTCGCGGCAAAAATGCACATAAAACTGTAGCTGCTCTGTGGTGGCTCGATCATATTTTGGCTTTCTATATAATTGAGTGTGAATTATTAGTAAATTAGTGAATTATGGAAAAACTTATTAAAAATTTTGTACTTACGATATTGGCGTATCCATTTCTTTAATATTTTAAATAATTTTTAATAAAAGTCCGCTGTCAAAGTAAATTCACCACTGCGGTGAATTTGAAAAGCTTTCAATTTATAAAGACAGTCACTGAATACCAAGTAAGCTTTGGCTTGATAAAAATCTTTACAAGTATGTATTGACAAATAAGTTATAAAGAAAACACAGCATAGGGCAGTAAGTCAAGTTTTTTCTGCATTTCATTTGACATTTCTCAGTTTCAGACTAACTCAATTTGAACCATGGAAAGATACAAAATCGAGCAACGCATTAAAGTTATTCAGGCTTATTATGATAATGGGCGTTCAAATCAAAATGCATATCGTACAGTTCGAGATTTGATTTCGAGGCACATTTCCACTTCAGTGGACTCGTCATTAAGCAGAATTGCCGCATTTGGGCGCATGATAATCCAAGAATGATTGTCGAAAAACCAATGCACCCACAAAGAGGGACTGTTTGGTGCGGCGTATAAGCTGGTGGCATCATCGGGCCGAAGTTTTTCCAAAATGAGGTGGTCAGGCAGTTGCTGTGAATGGTTTTCGCTATCGTTAGGTAATAACGTTTTTTTTATGGCCCGAATTGGTAGATATGGATGTGGACAATATGTGGTTTCAACAGGACGGTGCTACTTGCCACAAAGCTTACGAAACAATGGCTCTTTTCTCACCTGTTGGCGATGTTAATTGGCCGCCAGGATCATGTGATTTGACACCGTTGGACTTCTTTCTTTGGGGTTATTTGAAAGAAAAGGTGTACGTCGATAAGCCAGCAACAATTCAAGAGCTAAAGGATGAGATAATTCGGCACATTAGCGGCATAGAACCTCAATTATGCCTCAGCGTCATCGAAAATTTGGACAATCGGATGGAGGTGTGCTTCCGAGTTCGCGACGGTCATTTGGCCGATATTTTGCTCCATACATAATTGAACCATACCAATATTTTCATAATAAAAAAAAAAAATGATAATAATTTCCTTAACAATTTGTGTTTTATTCAAAATCAACATCGGCCCTTCAAATTTGAACAGCCTTTAGAAGGCTTAGGTAACCAATTTAGTGTGAATGCCCAAGCGAGCAGAGAGGCAATTCATATTAGAGACGGGCGCGTGAGTGATTTTTACTCACGATCACTCACTTTGAATCACGAACATGCACGATCACGATGTGATTTCTTCTTATCACGCACGCTAACGAATACATCTTGTGTATTAAAATTATATGAACACATAAATAAGTTTGGAAAAAAACGAATTAAATTCTTTAGATTAGTGGGCTTTTTAGTGACACAAAATGAATATTTTAATACATTTAAGAGCCATTGAATGAAATTAATAATTAGTTAATTTATTAATTAATTATACTGATAATGAAATCATAATGATGAGGCTACAAAATTAAGTTAATTGCAATATTGTCCGATTCGATTTAATACTAGTTTTGCCATCTCGAAACAATTCTTTAAAACTCTTGTTTACACCTGATATTTACACTAAGGTGTGCATTAGAAATGGGTGTCATCCAATCACGGACACGCCCACCTTCCTTACAATCCACAATAGTAGAAATCTTTGAAGACGTTGAAATTTTAGCTGCAAGGATGAAATAAAATATACGTGTCATCCGTCTTCGAACTCGTTCCCAGCAAACTGTTTCAGCCAGGATCTAGCTAAATTTGTTTCAATAGATCGCACACTATATCCATGGAGCAGCTAGCTTTTAACGAAAGACGTCTTCGTTATCATCAGCTTGACTATAATTTTTATACCCCCACGCGTACTGCGTATAACGCCCAAAAGGAAGCGTGGTAGGTATAGAAAAGTATATATATTCTTGATCAGCATCACCACCTGTGTTGATTTAGCCATGCTAAGATCAAATTCGAGAATGGGCTAAATAGGATGAAAACCATGCCTACCTTCCATACAACCCACAAATTGAAAACTCTATAAAGAGGCTAATACTAAAGCAACAATACTGAAATTCGGTATTTGTGTATTCTATGTCAAAAATGAGGTGTGTTAGAAAAACGGGCGTCATCCACAAATTATCACTCCCACCTCCCATACAACCCCAAAATTGAAAAATCTATAAAGAGGCCAATATTAAAGTTACAAAACTGAAACTCGGTATTTGTGTTTTCTATGTCAAAACTGAGGTATGTTAGAAAAATGGGCGTTATTCCCCCACTAACACGCCCACCTCTAATACAACAACAAAATTTAAAACTCTATAAAGAGGCTAACATTAAAGTTACAAGACGGAAACTCGGTATTTGTGTATTATTTGTCAAAACTGAGGTGTCATAGAAAAATGGGCGCAACCCACCCACTAACACGTCCACCACCCATGCAACCCCAAAATTGAAACTTTATAAAAAGCTTTATGTTTAAGCTGCAGGAAAACAATTTGATATGTATGTATTCTAGACACATAAAAATAGAAAAAATCTCTCAAAATCTCATACAAAAAGATTCTTTTACCCTTAAGAATCGGCCGTGGGGGTATTTTAACTTTGGCCAAGTCGAAGATATACCTTACTAGTTTTTTATAAGGATGCTTCTAACATCTCGTCATTTTGCAAATAACCTTCCTGAATGTTTTGTAAAGTATCCTCGGACAGCTTATTTGGCAACTACATAGCTGAACGATTGGTCGTGAGAAGTGATTAATTTGATTTCTGTCAACGGTGAATTGCGGGTGAGGCTAGATGAAGTATAAAACGAAAAGTTGGATTTTGAATTTGAATTGGAGCAGTAACTTCATGATTTGAAGAGGCTTTTGTACTGGCCGTGCTTGTTGAAACATGACATTTACTTCTATGTCCAGAAGAATCGACGAGGGCATATGCTGGATTGCTGCTTGCAACATTTTGCAGCATTTCTTGCTCGTACTTCATGAAAGGGATCGTTGGTAGATATACGTTTTACAAGCCCTTCTGTTGTTCCTGATTTTACATCGTTTGCATTAAGTGACTGTAACTTGTAGTCATTTAAAGTGATCGTTTTGTCCACTGTAAGAATAGGCTGTTTGTGGCAGTGGACTCTTGATAATGACATTGCCTCCCTATATACGAACCTTTTATTTTTGCTTAGATTTAAACACCAATGGTTTACATATTCTGCTAAAATATTCCTTATAAGATATTACTATTGTCACTGAGTTAAAGTTTTCTAATTCAAATTAAAGTTGCTTATTTAGTCTTACAATCCAGAGGCAAACTTAAATTTACGTACAGTGCAATTTTTAGCACATACAATTTCGAAGCTGTACACATAACCTCTTAAAAACCAAAAATTAACCCCAAAACATATTAAAAGACAAAAAAATCGGATACGGAATTTCTGGATAAGTACAACCACAACAATTCCATGCGGTTCCAGCGGCAACTCAGCGAACATGCGTATTTATTATATACTCCAGCATCGCTGGCAACTAAATACGCAGCTAAGCACCGACCGAATTAATGGGCAACCATTAAGAGTTCGCCCAAAAAGTTAAAAAAAAAAATATTAACAGAATAAGTATTATAAGAAAAAATATAAAATTACTTTTGTTGCAAGTGTTCGTACAAGTATGTGGAGTCTGAGGCAACGTGTGGCAAGCAGTATGTGGCAGCACAGGGACAGCACGACAACGAGTGGTAATTTGCATAAATCCAGATAAGCGACATCTGACACAAGCACGAGATACTCCAACGGAAGGCAAGAAATGTGTGCCAGAGTTCCAAATTGTTGCCAAAGAGTAGCAGAAAACTTTATATGATTGCTGTACTCGTAATGTTAAAAATGTGGTTACTGCTAATTTAATTTTTTTCTTTATAGCATTGAAGCTTAAGTTAAATTTCGTATTTAAATGAACTATTAATATTCCTGATAATAACATAATATTTTTGCAATTAACGAAAATTAAAATTTATTTTAATTAAAGTCCAAATTTTTTATAAATATTTCAAAAAACTTTATCTTTATGCACAGAAGACAGGGCATTTCTTCTTGGCCCTGTTGCATTTTTAAAGTTAGGAATTAGAGAGAACATATTGTGTATGACTTTGAAAGTGTAGCTTATCATGTTCGATCGATAAGGTGGTTTTTTCATTTAATAAAGTGATTTTTGATATGAAAATATAATAATTTCGTTAGTTAGCTTTATCAACGATATATGCGACACTCCCTAGTAGCACAAACAGTATTTATAGGTTCTTTTACAGACCTTTAAAAGATAAGTATAAAAACCAGGGACCGTAATAATTATGAGCAATATCGAAAAAATTAAGAAATAATGATTATTTTATGATTTTTATTTTTTTGCTCTGATATAAAAATCGTTTTCTGATTTTTATTTTTTAAATCAAAAATAAAAATTATTTTTAAGTTTTATTTTTTTACTCAAGCATAAAAATCATTTTTGATTTTTATTTTTTTACTCAAACATAAAATCATTTTTGATTTTTATTGTTTTTCCTCAAACAAAAAAATCATTTTTGATTTTTATTTTTTTTACTTAAGCAAAAAAATCATTTTTGATTTTTATTTTTTTTACTCAAGCAAAAAAATCATTTTTGATTTTTATCTTTTTAACTCAAACAAAAAAATCATTTTTGATTTTTATTTTTTTTGCTCAAGCAAAAAAATCATTTTTGATTTTTATTTTTGAGACAAAAAATAAAAATCGAAAAATGATTTTTATGGGTTTTTTTGATTTTTTTTTTGGTCACAAATAGAAAGAATTTTTGATTTTTATTATTTCGCTAAATAAATTTAAAGACTTAGGATTTTTGTTTTTTCTCGTAAATTAAAAATAGATTTCACGAGCTTTCTTCTTGTTAGACATTCTTAATAGTTATGTTTTTTTATCTCTTCAAAATTTGAAAAGAAACTATGATGATATTAAATTTGATATTTATATTATTGAGAATTTTTAAAATGACAGGCATTAATTTTTAAGAATAAAAATTTGTCCATTTGTTCATTGCTCTTCAGTGTATTATAAATATACTCATATACATAAATTATATTTAAAGGTGAAAATGGCAGAGGTGAAATTTACCTTTGCGCTCAAATTAAAAATTGGCGAATTATATGTCTTAAGTGCGATTTGGCACACATTATTTTGATTGGATTTTTAATAATTTATCGACCTTTTCGAGGGTCCAGATAAATTGAGGAAATAACGGAAGGATTTTCCAATATTTGTTCTTCCCTTTTATCCAAAAATTTGAACAGCAACTGGCTGTTTTCGCTATTGTTCGAATGAACTTCAAGTTAAAGTTGCATTTATAATATAAAAACATCCCCTGAAAACAGCTGACTCGACTGTAGTCTCAACGTTGCTGTATTAACTGGTTTAAGAGTAAGCCCATATTTTCTTTGGATTTCAATTTTTATGAAAAATTTACACATGCCTAATTTTTATTCCTTTTAAATAATGAATTTTAATTTTGAGCAAACATATAAAAATCAACAAATAATTTCTATTTTTGAACAAAATAAATAAAAATCAAACATAATTTTTATTTCTGAGCCAAAAAAATAAAAATCAATAATAATTTTTATTTCAGAGCAAAATAAATAAAAATTAAAAATAATTTTTATGTCTGAGCAAAAAAAATAAAATTCAAAAATACTCTTTATTTCTGAGCAAAAAAAATAAAATTCAAAAATAATTTTTATTTCTGAGCAAAATAAATAAAAATCAAAAATATTTTTATAATTCTGAGCAAAAAAAATAAAAATCAAAAATAATTTTTATTCCTGAACAAAAAAATAAAAATCATTATATAATAATTATTTTTAATTTTAATGCTTAACGCTTAAAAAATAAAAATCATTATTTATTCTAAGAGGCAACACAAATTCCAACAATTCGGTATACTCAAAAGTTTTTTCCGACGCTTAGAACATGCTGATTTTTTTCATTAAAATTTGAAAAATAATCATTATTTTCGGTCCCTGATAAAAACATGGAATTGTATTTATAAGTTCTTTATAGGGGCTTATAAGGCCAATTTGGCGTATGAGATATAAAGACATGTTCCCCTTCGTGGTGTATTTGAAGAAACTTGGTAAAGTAACTTTTAGAGGTCTTTCAAAGAAGCCTTACATAGACTTTAAAAATAATGACTTTCAAGACAAATGTCTTGTGTAGAGTTATTTCAAAGGACTTTAAAATACTCCTTACAACGACTTAAAAAAGAGTGAAAAATAAATATGATAAGTAAATTTTTAATTTTTTATTTCTTTTATGTATTATAATTTATTATAATTATTATTGGTTTTATATTAGTCATTATTATTTTAATTTAAAAATTTTATTTCTACTTACGTGTTACATCCGGATTCGAACCAACGTCCTAACGGTCCATAGTCATACACGCTATCCATTAGGCTATCTGTGACATGTACAACCATACGTCGAAGACGAATCATATTTTTATGTTGTTTGCCTTTATAAAGTCATAAAATATAGCCTTATAAAGTAATAAAATGAAGAAAACTATGCCGTCGCGCAAACAATCACTCAATCTCGAAGTATACAAGTTTTTTCAAGTTTTATGAAATTATAAATATGATTTGTTCTTGGAGAAAATTTAAAAGAAGTGGGACATATTACCGAAACTTGAAATTACAACGTTAATCATTCGAGAAAAAGGTGGAATTGTTGAAAGGACAAATATTGCCGTCAATGCAACTCAATAGTTTGAACAATATTGATATTATTGCTTCTAATGTAGTGCCTGCTTCACCAAAATTTGTGCTGGAACCAATCAACGATGAAATGGCCACAAACAATAACGCCGGCAACATAAATTATTGTGACCACTATTTTACTGTTGACAGTGAGGATTCAAATTATGACGATGATTTTATGGAAAACCCTGAAATTTCAGCCATAGATCTTTTTAGAGAACATATCAAAAATTGGGCATTGCAATTCCGTATCAGCCATTTGGCGTTGAATCATTTTTTGAAGGTAATGGATACTCGTTTTGGTAAAAACAGTGGCTTACCTCTTGACTCTGCTACAGACACCTCGTAGCGTTATTCAGGTGAAAGCACTCAATCGTGGTGGAGAATATTGGCACAATGGATTGAAAATGAACTTATCCAATGTATTTCAAAACTTGAATAAATCCATTTTAATCTCCTTGAACGTCAATATTGACGGAATACCAGTGTTCAACAGTTCGAAAGTAGCATTTTGACCAATTTTAATCAATATTGCCCAATTTCCCAAAATATCGCCAATGGTGGTCGGAATATATTGTGGTTCATCTAAAATAACTGACATCGAAACATATCTTTCGCCACTTGTTGATGAATTGCAAGAATTAATGGCGGGTGGACTATATGTTAATTCACACAAAATCAGTGTCTCATTGAGATGTTTCCTCTGCGATTCGCCAGCGCGTGCTTTTATCAAAGGTAGGATTTTTCAGCGATAAAAATAAATATAATTAAATTTTAATGCGAAAGAAGGATGCTTGAAATGCACCACAACTGGGACTTATTAAAATTTTAGTCGGACCGTTGTTTTCCCTGAAATCGATTGCGAAAAACGCACCGACGAGAGCTTTCGAAATGGAGCATACGGATCACATCAAAAAGTAACGACACCGTTCCTTCGATTACCTATAGACATGATTCATGCATTTCCAATCGGCGATTCACTTCACTTACTTCATTTGGGAGTTATGAAACGTCTTATTTTCGGTTGGCGCGATGGTACTTTTCGTAAGCCCATAAAGAATCGAGATGCATACGATACAATCAATGATGATCGTCGGTATCGTTTATCAGAGGCCAGGTTCTCTGTAAGAGATATAAATACTATATCATCATATCTCTCTGCTTGCAAATTGCCAAGAAAATTCCATCGCGCCACAAGGGGATTAGACTCTCTAAGTCATTGGAAAGGAACGGAATATAGATCGTTTTTGCATTATGTCGGAATTGTCGCATTGAAAGACCATTTAATAGCGGATGCGTATGAACACTTTCTCTTATTGTTCTGCGCTGTTACTACACGCAAAGAAATTTTTCGTTTATCGTAACTGAAAAATTCACCAACTATACTTCGTTTGCGAACTGTATTTGCTGCAAACGCGTATTCAGTTGTCATCAACTTAAAAATATTCTTGCTTGAAACGAAAAAACATCGAACTTAATGAAATTTTATCATTGTTTTGGAAGTTCAAGTTTAGCCGAGCGTGCTGGCGGTCGAGTCTAGAAACTTGAGTGACCTGGGTTCAATTCCCAACAGGAACACCAAATTTTTTTTTTTAATTAATGTTTTTTATTATTATTTTTATTATTCTTATTTTGACGGTTCCTTTTGACCAAGCAGTTAATGATACATAATTACAATTTTAATAATTAAATTAAAATTTTTGATACTTACACAGCCAAGAATCGAACCCACGTCTCCCGCGTGCCAGTCTAGCATGCATCCATTGAGCTATTGTGAGATATTGTCTAGAATGAATTTTTTATTTACTTAAGCTGTAACACATTCTAGTTTCTTCGTTTATGGCAAATATTTTACATTTGTCATCAACGAAAGCGAGCTGTGTAGCAATTGTGTGACTGCGCTTGTGATTCACAGTTGTGTGTCTGTTTGTTCACACTCTTAAAATACTTCCTTTTCGTTGATGGCAAATATTAAACGCTTTTTATCACGGAAATCAAGCAACTTTTTTTGTCAGTTCTCGCTTATAACAAATTAATTTCTTTTCCTGCAAACGAAGTTTTCAGTTGGAAAAAATAAACTTTTCGGTTGCTGCAATTTAAAAATCACTGCCGTTTATGGCAAACAAAATTAATTTCTTGCAACTAAATAACGTGTTTCCCGCAACTAACCATTATTATGCCAACTGTTCAAACGTTTACAAACAATGATTTGAAGCATGACAAACGAAGTTCGTTTGCAGCAAACTGGCGATAAACGTTTTTTTTCTCTGCGTGTATATGCTCATCAAAGCGATATTTTGAGAATTTACATGTCGCACGTTTGATGATAAATGATTTCATTGAAGGATATATCAATTTGTATGGTACTCATTATATTACTAGCAACGTGCATAATTTATGCCATCTTTTGGATGAAGTCGAGATGTTTGGTGAATTGCACACTTTTACCACATACCCATTTGAAAACATGCTCGGTAAAATTAAGCGACTCGTGCGTAGTGGAAGTTATCCATTACCTCAAGTAGCAAAAAGAATGCTGGAGCTCAACAGTATTACTTCAAAATGGGTAGATGCTGGAATTTCCCCACAAAAAAGATCAGTTGCAGTTAGAAAACCATTTGGAAGCGGCAACATACCGGAACATCTGATTGTAGCGTTTCACCGAAATAACGAATCTATTGCCAATAGTATCGGTTACTATTGTGAAGTTGAAATTGGTCAAGAATTCACTCTTTCAGCAGCTAGGGAGGCAGATAGCTGGTTTCTAACAAATACGAATAAAATTGCACGTTTAATTAACGTAATATCTTCTGACAAAAGCCAAGTGAGTGTGTGCTATTCAGAATATTCGACAACTGAAAACTTGTTCACTACTTCATGTGAATCGAAATTAATTGACGTTCACTCTGTACGTCGTAATTGCGATTTCGTAACTCAAATAGAAGATATCAATATTATTATTCAATGTAAAGTTGTGTGCCTCATATATGAAAAAGACGACATGTATGTGTTTGTTCCATTTTCGCACACACAAAATTGTATGTAGCTTAAATAATATTTACAAGAAATGCAAATAGGAATTATATAAAAATTATATTACATTTTAATAATATAAATTGATATTACATCTTTTTATCACACAAAAAGGTTAAAAAATAATTTCATTTTCCCTGTATCTTCTTATTGTGATGATTTTACTACCGTAAAAGCTTACTTTAAAACCCAGTTGTGAAAAATACCTCGAATTATTAGAAAAGGACAACCAACAAATCGGTTACTTTCGTTAATCGCACACGGTTTTAGAGTAGGTACATTTTTAAGGTCAGATAATTTTATTATTCCATTTTCAGATAGCAAAACATAATTTGATAATTCAAAATGAGCACAATGAAAAGTGAATTATGAGATCATCTAATATATAAAATTCTCGTGTCACGGTGTTAGTGTATGAACTCCTCCTAAACGGCTGGACCGATTTAAATGAAATTTTTTTTGTATACTTGGTAGGTATGAGAATAGGTCGTAAAGTATTTTTCACTCTCTTCCCGGCGAGGGGCGTGGCACTTTTTCAAGAATACAAATTTGTCGGTTCTACTATCGTCTATAAGCCACACATCAATGAAAGTCGGTACGAACTTACTATTGAGTCGTGCCCTTAGACTATCAAATTTGAGTGATCTTTGGAAAGGGGGGCAAGCCACCGCCAATAAAATTACATTTTTTTATATCGGATAGATTTGGAACTAAATGTCGTATAACAATGAAACTTAGTATGAAGCAACTGATTGGCCAGGTCTTTCAATTATAAAACAAACACGGGCATTGGAAAACGAGGCGTGGCTCTGCCCATACAATTGAAATTTTCGATACAGAATAGCATAGAAGTAAAAGTCAGAGAACATTTGAACTCAGAATGTAGTTACTATTTGGTGGTGTCCTGCTAATGGAATGCTAGAATGGACTTTGTGCGATGGATGTGGCTCGGCCCATATAAGACATATTTTTTTTTTTAAATTGAATCACTTTGGAAATAAAAGTCACATATTAAAGAAACTCGGTTTGGAGTAACTATTTGGTGATATTCTACTACTCCGAAATAGTCGCAAACTAAAGCGGGTATTGGACAAGGGATACGGTTCCGCCCTTAAAAGACAGTTGTTTATATTTAAAAGCTTTGGAAATAATGGCCACAAAATATTGAAACTCAGTGAGGAATTACTCTCTGTTGATGGCCTTCTATTGGCAAACTGGAACAGACATTGGATAAGGACGGCAGCAAAGCGCCGGGTACCAGCTAGTATTCAATAAAATTATATATTTTCGACCGTGACTTTCAGTCACTTTCTAACCATTTCTTTGCTAACCATTTCTTTGCGGCTTTCGTAACCATTCGATTGGTCAGTCTTCGCATAAATTGAAGTCTAAAAAAATAAAGAAAAAATAATCAAACTCCAGCAAAGGAACTTCACACGAAAATTAAGTTTTCACGTACCTCCGATAACTGCTCTAACATATCTTCTACTATATCCGGCTTCGCAATGGCAATGTTGGGGGCGGAAATTCCGGTCTCTTCAGAAAGATCACCATGATTGTCATTTTCAATCTCTTCACCCATTTTCGACTCCTCCGAATCATCTTCAGTATCATCGTCATTGGTTTTGCGTGGTGCGGTTGTGAGGCCAGATCGTTTTCGATTTTTTATGCGAGAAGCGCGAGCTCCTTTTACTTGCATTCGTGCCCCGTAATTTTCAAGAAGATTTTCGAATATTTTTGCGTCATCTACCGTGTGGATTGGTTCGAATTGGAGTTGGACCGTCGGATCATTTCGTCGATTCACCAATACTCGAGAATTTGTTCCGCCCTTAATGAATACGTCATAGATTTCGTCCACATTCTTTGTCATTTCACCCAATTCTGCACGCATTTTTTGCACCTCATCAGTCAACACATTTACAGACGCGAATATTGACGCGAGTGAAGATGCCGTTTGCTCGTTGATTACCACTGGAGAAGTCTCAAAGTCCTGAAGTGAATTTTCTGTTCTGCTGTTGTTTTCTACAAGTATATACTGCTGAGCTGCACCACCGCTCATCTGTGCACATGAAATCTGTTGGTTTTCGCCAAGCAAAAGCTGCTGCGTTGAACCGTCGGGCATCTCTACAAATATTTCATCATCAGGTGCATTCGCGATCATATATGATGAGCAAACCGAATTGTCGTTAATTTCCAACGAATTTTCGACAGCAGAAGCTTCTGCAGTTTGCGCCGATACAAAATTTTTGTCACCAGTTGTCGTGTCGTTCATCATACACGCAAAGAAATTTTTCGTTTATCGTAACTGAAAAATTCACCAACTTTACTTCGTTTGCGAACTGTATTTGCTGCAAACGAGTATTCAGTTGTCATCAACTTAAAAATATTCTTGCTTGAAACGAAAAAACATCGAACTTAATGAAATTTTATCATTGGTTTGGAAGTTCAAGTTTAGCCGAGCGTGCTGGCGTTCGAGTCTAGGAACTTGAGTGACCTGGGTTCAATTCCCAACAGGAACACCAAATATTTTTTTTTTTAATTAATGTTTTTTATTATTCTTATTTTACGGTTATTTTTGACGGAGCAGTTATTGCAACAGAACTAGAATTTCAATAATTAAATTAAAATTTTTGATACTTACACAGCCAAGAATCGAACCCACGTCTTCCGCGTGACAGTCTAGCATGCATCCATTGAGCTATTGTGAGATATTGTCTAGAATGAATTTTTGATTTACTTAAGCTATAACACATTCTTGTTTTTTTCGTTAATGGCAAATATTTAACATTTGTCATCAACGAAAGCGAGCTGTGTAGCAGTTGTGTGACTGCGCTTGTGATTCACAATTGTGTGTCTGTTTGTTCACTCTCTTAAAGTACTTCCTTTTCGTTGATGGCAAATATTAAACACTTTTCATCACCGAAATCAAGCAACTTTTTTTGTTAGTCGAGAGCTATTCGCTTATAACAAATTAATTTTTTTTTCTGCAAACGAAGTTTTCAGTTGCAAAAAACAAATTTTTCGGTTGCTGCAATTTAAAAATCACTGCCGTTTATGACAAACAAAATTAATTTCTTGCAACTAAATAAGATGTTTCCCGCAACTAACCATAATTATGCCAACTGTTCAAACGTTTACAAACAATGCTTTGAAGCATGACAAACGAAGTTCGTTTGCAGCAAACTGGCGATAAACGTTTTTTTTCTCTGCGTGTACGCTATGGAAAAACGTGCAGTTTTCGAATATCAATATTGGGGTAGTGAACACATTTGATGTCATTAGAATTTAGCTCACTTTTGAAAACATAGCAGAATAATTTTTCTCGTGCACGTTCGCTCTTGAAGTACGACGGCGTTTAGGAGGAACAATGTTTTCTATATCGCTGGTGGACGATGTATCATTTTGTATCAGCAGGACTGATAATTTTTCTTTTCCAACAGCGTAGCTTACAATGTTCGTTGCCACCACTTTTGTTGCACACTTGATCCACTCTACTTCGCGCGGAGTCCCAGGAGCAACATAGTTCTCAATGAACTTATTGACCTTGCTGTCGCTTTTGAGTTTTGCACTCCAGAATCCTCCCAAATAGATGGAACGAGGGCTAACGATCGATTTCTTCCTTCTTTTGTTTGTACAATTTTGTAAAGAGCAGAGGACGATACTGCTTTTGCCATCTAGAAAAACACAAATGAACAAATAAAGGATTCCTAAACGCATCCTAAGTTGATGAACTCGCGCACATGCTTTGAATTGTGGTTTTAATGCTAAATCACGTATTTTGCATATAATGCCGGATTTCAATAAAAAAACATATTCTAAGCACGTGATGCGGCATACACTGCACTTATTTATAAAAAATATCTTACCTTTTCTATTTCTTTGATGCCCGAATGCTTATTAAGCACATCTCCAGCTGACAAATTCACTTTTAATAAAAACATATGACGCATTCGGTATCGCAATCTTTATAATAATTTTATTATGCACAGTAAAAAGACATTCAAGCTACATGTCGCCATGTCTTTATAAGCACTACAATTTGAGCTTTAAAAATGCATATTAAAGACATTTCTTACGTCTCTCTTTATAATGATCTTATATATGCTCTAACAAGACATTATAAAATCAATATTTCACTATAAACCCTTGTATCCTTTTAATTATTTTACCAGAGCTCATATAAAGACATTGCTGTTTTGTAAGCTGGATTTTGCATTTATAACTTCCCCTTGTGTTACTAGGGACTGCTTTTGTAAAAAATTGAATATTTAGATTTATCAGAATTTTGTCACGTATTCGCTAAAGTAACCACTTGCATATTTAGCGCAAAATGGATGACGTCGTAAATTTTTTATTTAAACGTAAGTAGCAAAAGTAATGATGCAGAATTTCTAGTTTTGGCGAGTACTTACACGAGAGATTAACAGACCTCAGTTCCAAAATAATGAGTGGCACTGTGTTAGATATCTCATCAAAAATTTACTGCTTTAGTATAAACATTTCAGACATCTTAAATATAATCATCGCTAGAGAGCGGACTTTTATGCAAACGCATATGCAAGAAATATGCAAAATATATGCAGATTATTTGCAAGATATATGCAAGATAAATGCAAAAATATTAATAAATATAAAATAAATAATTGAATTTTAGTCGCATTGAGGGATTTGTCCGGATTTTTTTAAATAATTTTATTACCGAATGTGACCAAATACAGATGAAGGGACAACCGACTTAACGGATGAATGCAATTTTGAATTTTTAGGGTTTTGGAATCAGTGGTCGTTGAACTCGGGATGTTAGGATTGAGAGCTGAAAGCGTATTGCAATTAGCAACTGCTTTTTCCGCTGTTTTCAATACATATTTAGTTCTTCTGAAATAAAATACATTTTTTAACAACTACAACAAACGAATTTATTTAATTAACAATAAAGGAACTCATTTTTTAAAATAAACCCGACACCAAAGAAGAATAACGCTACTTATTGTTCCAGTACACTATTAAGGTTTTTTCTGAATTTTCAACTGAAAGTATATGGGCATTTCCACAGAAAGGTCTACCGGGACCGAAAAAAAAAATGTTAAATAAACAAATAATTTTTTGTTATTATTTTAAAAAAAAAGTGCTTGAACTTTGACAATTTACTGCATTTACAACTTATTTCAGTTTTTATTCTGAGAAAATTGGCCTGATATCTGAGAAATATGTTTTTCTTGCTTTTAGCTGCTTTTAAGGACTTTTTCTCTTTAGTATTTTTCGTTTATTTATCAACGTTATGTTTGCACTCTTCTTATTAAATCCATCTATAAACTACAAATAAAAAATAAAAAGATACCAAACAAAGCACGATTTACGGTAAATTTTTTTAAATACACTTTGTATGGGAAGTATGGAAAGGTTTCATTCGATTTTGCTGAATTTTTTACTAAGTGTTAATATTTCAAATTAAAGCTCATGAGCTAATTCTCAGGTCATTGGATTGATTTTTAATAGATTTTTTAGAAATTTTCCAATTTGAGAACGTCAATTTGTATGGGTGGTATACGTGGTTTTCATCCTATTTGGGTTATTTTCGAACATGATCTCTATTTTTACGATATAAGCTTAAATATCGAATTCCATTACGATAACTTAATAATAACGGCTGTAATCATGTCAACAGATAGGGGAACATACAAAAACAATGCTGCCATAGCTCAAAGAACTTAGAAGGTGATACTGCAGGATAAAATATGCGCTTTTCTAAATCTGCCTCCTTATGGGCGTAAAAAAAGTCGTCATAAAGTTAATAAACACATACGTAGTACGGGTGGGGTTGCAAAAAAATATCATAATTTTTTCCACTAGCCTCATATGTATTTTTGTTTTTTTTTTATTAATATAACTTATATAAAACTCACAAATAATATATACGATGTTTTTGGTAAGTAATACAATATTTAGGTAAAATTACTTTAACTACTCCATATTACAAACGTGATGAGAAAAATGTCGCGAGCTAGATGTCACCTTCGCGATCAGGCTTCAGCTCAAAAAAAAAAAACTGAATGGAAATATGTCAAAATGACAACTATTTCTTGAAAGCCACATTAATCTTTTTTAATTAACAATTAACCGCTTTAAAATATTATGTTGCGTTTCGCAGATATCTGGATTTTTCTAGATGCAGTCGAAAACGAGTTCCATTTTTTGTCGCGTTCGCGATGCCATGTTTATTGCTAATATTTTGGAAACATAAAATCTAGAGAACCTAACTTTTTTTTCTAAATAAAGTGCTAATAAAATGCTATCGAAAACTTGATAAAAAAAATTGTTTTGAGTTTTCTGTATTATTTTGCTCTTCAAAGGCGTACTAATGTCGCGTTCGCGACTATGGAAATGCCCATATTAATACCATAACGTGGGATTTAGGCTAATTTCCGAAGCATCAGCTTTCGGATTAGTTAAAACTATGCAAAGTTTCCATAATTCTTCAAAAATAGAAATTTTGGATAAAAGTGCCCATTTTCTTCCTTATTTCTTTCCCACAAACTGCAGATACTGTTTTCAATACTTCTTTTAAGTCAATAATCAACTGTATTGACTCAGCTAGAAGCATACCTTGCTTCTCTAACTTTGTTATCGTAGTTGGATTCATACAGAAATTTAATTAAATAAAGATGAGGTAGTTTAAAAGTGTAAGGTTTTTCAATGCTTTTTGAGCAGATTCAATGCATTGTGCCTTAGAATGATGCAGTAGTCGAAGGAAGAATTATTTTTGATTTGCTTTTATAAAAAAAAATACGGAAATGAAAAAGAGGTTACCTCTGCGGTTTTAGTGACACGATTTTAGCGATACGTGAAAGTGATTTTAAGATGACTTTCTTTCATGCCGAAATCAATTGATTGACTAACGGTTATGTGAGTCAAATTTGTTCAGCAATATTCAAGCCAGGGACCGAAAATAATGATTATTTTTCAAATTTTAATGAAAAAATCAGCATGTTCTAAGCGTCGGAAAAAACTTTTGAGTATACCGAAATGTTGGAATTTGTGTTGCCTCTTAGAATAAAAAATGATTTTTATTTTTTAAGCGTTAAGCATAAAAATTAAAAATAATTATTATATAATGATTTTTATTTTTTTGTTCAGGAATAAAAATTATTTTAGATTTTATTTTTTTTGCTCAGAATTAAAAATTATTTTTGATTTTTATTTATTTTGCTCAGAAATAAAAATTATTTTTGAATTTTATTTTTTTTGCTCAGAAATAAAGAGTATTTTTGAATTTTATTTTTTTTTTGCTCAGACATAAAAATTATTTTTAATTTTTATTTATTTTGGTCTGAAATAAAAATAATTATTGCTTCTTATTTTTTTGGCTCAGAAATAAAAATTATGTTTGATTTTTATTTATTTTGTTCAAAAATAGAAATTATTTGTTGATTTTAATATTTTTGCTCAAAATTAAAATTCATTATTTAAAAGGAATAAAACTTCGGCATGTGTAAATTTTTCATTAAAAATGGAAATCCAAAGAAAATATGGGCTTACGCTTAAACCAGTTAATACAACAACGTTGAGACTACAGTCGAGTCAGCTGTTTTTAGGGGATGTTTTTATATTATGAATGCAACTTTAACTTGAAGTTCAATCGAACAATAGCGAAAACAGCCAGTTCCTGTTCAAATTTTTGGATAAAAGGGAAGAACAAATATTGGAAAATCCTTCCGTTATTTCCTCAATTTATGTGGACCCTCGAATAGGTCGATTAATTATTAAAAATCCAACCAAAATAATGTATGCCAAATCGCACTTAAGACAAATAATTCGCCAATTTTTAATTTGAGCGCAAAGGTAAATATCTGCCATTTTCACCTTTAAATATAATTTATATTTATAATACACTGACGAGCAATGAACAAATGGACAAATTTTTATTCTTATTTTAAATTAAAAATATCAAATTTAATCTCATCATAGTTTCTTTTCAAGTTTTGAAGAGATAAAAAACATAACTATTAAGAATGTCTTACAAGAAGAAAGCTCGTGAAATCTATTTTTAATTTACGAGAAAAAACAAAAATCCTTAAGAATTTAAATTTATTTAGCGAAATAATAAAAATCAAAAATTCTTTCTATTTCTGACCAAACAAAAAATCAAAAAAACCCATATAAATCATTTTTCGATTTGTATTTTTTGTCTCAAAAATAAAAATCAAAAATGAGTTTTTTGTTTGAGCAAAAAAAAAATAAAAATCAAAAAAGAATTTTTTTGTTTGAGTTAAAAAGATAAAAATCAAAAATGATTTTTTTACTTGAGTAAAAAAAATAAAAGTCAAAAATGATTTTTTTGCTTAAGTAAAAAAATAAAAATCAAAAATGATATTTTTGTTTGAGGAAAAAAAATAAAAATCAAAAATGATTTTTATGTTTGAGTAAAAAAATAAAACTTAAAAATAATTTTTATTTTTGATTTAAAAAATAAAAATCAGAAAACGATTTTTATATCTGAGCAAAAAAATAAAAACCATAAATTAATCATTATTTCTTAATTTTGTCGATATTGCTCATAATTATTACAGTCCCTGATTCAAACCGTGGGCTTAGCAAGTTAAATGCTTCATATTTGAATAGAAAACACAGAAATTTTTTCCAGCTTTAATCATGTATGCGGCAACATCGGTAACGAACATCAACACTTCAAAAAAGACGAGTTCACAAATCTTGCGATGGAAGCATGGTTGGAAACATGATTGGAAGCTAACTTTCAACGATACATTTGGTTAGACACTGCACGAATCAATGATAAGACTAATTTTAAAGATGAAAAATTTTTTATTGTAATAAAGCTACTGTTTAGTTATATGTTGTATAATAAATAATAACTTCTTGGAGACGCCGAGGCATTAAGTTTATAAGTGTCTTTATAGTAATTTGTTTAATTTTATCCCATTCGGCAGTTATTGCAGTTTTAAGGCTTTTTACATTTTTAAATTGTCTGCCATCCTTAAAAACCAACTTGGATAAAATTGACCACATGTTCTTAATCGGGTTTAAGTCAGGTCTGCAAGCGGGCCAGTCCAAAACGGGCACATTACGATCTTTTAAAACTCTTTACTAGCCTTTGATGAATGAATTGTGGCATTATCTTGTTGGAAAATCCACTCACCTTCAGCAATTGCATCCCCAAAATTCAAAAGAACTTCATCTAGTAGTTCTATGTACTTAAGGCTATTCATTTTTGTTGAAATAAAACAAATGGGAGACTTTGCAATAACCCCAATTGCATCCCACACCATTAGGGATCCACTTCCACAGTTACGGGAAATGTTTTCTTGCTTATTTTGACGCTTATCGTGCCAGTTCAGTGGACAGCCATCAGGTCCATCCAAATTAAATTTTTTTTCATCAGAAAAATAACACTGGACCACTCTTCCCAAAACTGGTGCTTTTCTGCAAATGCTAACCTGGCTTGCTTGTGTCGTGCTGTTAACTTTGGCTGGACCACTCTTCCCAAAACTGGTGCTTTTCTGCAAATGCTAACCTGGCTTGCTTGTGTCGTGCTGTTAACTTTGGCTTAGCTATACGTTTTGTATATTTAAGGTTGGTCTCATCCCTATCCCTAAGAATCTTTTACACCCATCGTACAGATACATTCAGATTACGGATACGTACCATATCGGCTGGACTATTTGATTTATTCATCGCTAATCGCTTAATCTCACGAATATCTGGCACAAAGCTTAGATGGTCGGCCACTACTTTTCTGTTTCCATATTTTTCCCTTCAATTTTAGGTAGTGAATAACCACAGTCTTACTTCTCTACAAAAATATCAAACGTTGTAAAGCATGCATACAGCATTAGAAAATTTAAAGAAAGTACCGTTCCACGAAAAAGCTATGTCCACATTTTGTCATTATATAGAGTTGCCACCATTCTTCTATTTTTACACTCAAGAAAATGTGCTTTTATGTTAGGTCTTATCATTAGTTCGTCCAGTGTATACCGTTTCATTCTGTCAGTTGTTTCATCCACAGAAATTCATATATAGCTGCTACCCATATCTTCACGAATTTGTTTATTGTGCTTTCGTAACACTTGTGCAAATTATTCGGATTCTTTCGGAATGATGGTTTTGGTATATTTTTCCAAAAACGATCGCCAAATATTATTATTCAGACATTTCCAAGGTGAATTTATTGCTGCCATTACCTGGCACATTTCGTAATTGAAATCTGATACGGATATGTTGTCTGTTAATTTGGTTTGTATGTTGATATTGTTTTTGTGGGTCCTTGTATTGATGTTGAGTTAGTTGTGATTTTCTCTCGCTAGTCAACTTTTAATCGATAAACATATATGTTGGAACCGACCTGTAGTTCTGCAAAACATGCTTGTTTTTAAAATTTCAAGTTTTTATATGAAAGAAAAAGCTAGCATTTTGCTGTCATAAAAAAAGAACGTTTGAAAAAATTAAAATAAAATTTAAATAAAATTAAAATAAAATAAAATAAACTGACACCGTTTTCAGATAAGCACAACCGTTTTCATTAGCGATAATTTCGTAATAATTTTATTTTAAAAATATTTTTTCAACGACAGTATCATTTTGAAAAACTTATAACAAGAAAATCTAAGCGATAGATATTAAAATATTTACAAGTAGAAAAGTATACAGTTAACACTACTATTATATTGGTTTTAGAAGCACACAGCGTTCGTAGAAGCACACATCGTAAACTTATAGTTATACGCTTCAGTATATATACGTCGTTCATTGAATACCATTAATAACTTATAAGTTCAATACTTAAAATCGTGTTTCATAACTTAATTCAAATTTTCTAGTTTACAAAATTTATTTTTCTAAGCCTATTTTTGATGTTGGATTTATTGAACTCACTTTCTTCCTCACTCGCCTTTTAAACAGTTGTGTCTTCAGCGTCGAAGAACACCTCATCATCACTTCTTAGTTTAGTTCATCAGCTACAGTTGACCGTGGAATAACTGGAAGAGCTTGCGATGTTGCAAGCTGGTGTCTCGTTGATTTGCATGTTCAGGGGCAATTTCAAGGCAGAAAGTACCGTTCGTCCACCATCTAACAAAGTTGCTGCCAATGCTAGAGCAACTTCATTCTGCTATCGAATCCTCGCCAAAAGCGATGAAATTAAGAACGTAAATCGTGGTTAAACGCATCGTGCATTGGACGATTGGGTGATTTCATACCCAAATACGACAACACTTCAACATATGTTCCTTCGAGTTTTTCTTCATTTTTTTCCTAAACCACATCCGTTTTAAGGCGAAGAGTAAAAAAA
Organism: Tetanocera ferruginea; assembly: GCA_958299015.1. Lineage (NCBI taxonomy): Eukaryota > Metazoa > Arthropoda > Insecta > Diptera > Sciomyzidae > Tetanocera > Tetanocera ferruginea. The sequence goes on from OY282640.1 coordinate 130,276,624, forward strand.
AAAAAATTATTAAAATCGGTCGAGCCGTTCCCGAGCTTTCAAAGAATTTGAGACACATTTATGGATTATTTTGAATACCTGGTGAGTATTATTTTATTTATTTAGTGGTTTTTTGTTTGTAGTTTTATTTAATTTGGTTGATCAGTCACGTTGTTTCTTTTTTAGTGGTCTGTAGGCAAGTTCACCTCGAATTCACCTGTGAATTTCATTAAGGAAAAAAAAATTGAGCAAGGAGTGTGTTTAAAATCCAGTTTTACCAATGAAATTTCATTCGGCGCAATATTACCATGGACGAGACTTGGGAATAGGGTATGACCTCAAAACAGCTAAACAATTTGCAAAGTGGCGCTTTCCAGATGAGCTAAAACCCAAAAAACCACGACAAAATCATTCAAATATTTAGGTAATGTTGACTGTTTTCTTCTTATCTTAAAGAATCATGTTTCTTTATGTGGACACACATTTATTTATGTGGATTATTCGCCACCATGATATTCATTACTTCAGCAAGTGGGTAGTGGTACCACTTTGCTCCTAAGCGAACCATAGCTCTATTGCACCAACAACTTATTACTTATCACTTTTCAACTTATCAAATAAGTTTTTTTCAGCTAAGTGTAAGTGATAAGTTTTTTCTATATCAAAATTTGAATTTCACTCATTTTCAATTTTCAACTTATCTAGTTTTTGAAAAGTTTAAGTGATAAGCGTTGCTCCAAAATTTTCAAAAAAAATTTTTAAATAAATTTGTTTATCAAAAAACTTTTCCAATAAATTTACTTATCAAACAATTGAAAAATACTATTGCACGTGAAACATGTTATGAAAATAACTCAGGAAACAAACTGATTTTTCGGTGAAGAAGAACATTAAGAAAAAGGTACAAATAATTTAACACAACTCGTTCAAAACTATTACATTTAAACAATTCAGAAAATTTTGTTTGGTGGTTTCTAAAATGCTAACACCATAGGGGTATTGGCAGCATATCTAATGAAAACCAAAATCCTTAGAAGTAGCACTCAATCAGGTCCTTTTGTGGTTCTATAAAGGCATGTTTCTTTGAGTTGACACCTTCAGAAAATCTTCAATTGTTAGACCATAATCCTTTGATAGCCCAATATATGAGAGTTTATGGTGGATAAAACTTCCAAATAGAGGTAATTGGAGGACCTATAAAAAAATATCAAAAATATAAAAAGTTGATTGGGCTTTAAACTCCTTCAAACCATTCAAATCAGCAGATGTAAATAATAATTTTTCAGCTCTTTTGCTGCAGAAAATTCAGTTTCAGATTAGACGATGGCAATCTATCAACAGCAAGGAGAATTCCTAGGTATGTCTAGGTTGGCATAATCCTTTAGGTTGGAAACCAATCCAAAAGCTTTTGTACCTATCAGTCTTATGTCTTTCATACAGAAAATCTGAGTATATATCTTTTAAGCAAAGCGCAATATGCCAAACAGACAGGTACATCTACAGACTCATCGATAAATGGCCTTGTAAACATAGTTGAAAAACCTATCGATAACAAGGAACTATGTATGATCGTTTTTCTTTAGCTACAATTGGACCGATAGGTGTTTTGCATCGTGTTGATGTGGTATTTTATATGCATTATTTGAAATGACATGAATGTGTGTTGCAATAGTTAATCCAATGGATAATACTTTTATTTATATAATGTATTTTTAATAGTTACAGTTTTTATAAGAACTATGTTGGGTTATAATGGTTATTTCTGAGTGGTGATATAACGAAATCTTTTAACCGTCCTTTTAACACTTTCTGATCAGTTAAGTTTCTACGTGAGGGCTCCGAAAGAGTGGAACGATTTATGAACGTTACCCACTCCAGAAGAGAATATATTTTAATCGTTGACACGTCAACGCAACTTCCCCATTTCTTAAAGGTATGCAGTTTCCGATAGTATGTTGTTTAATTGTTGCAAATAATGTACCTTTTCAGTTCATGCCTGTACAATACAAGGTAGATAATTGTTACTGAAATGGAGTAGGCATTAAATTCTCACAACCACGCTTTCTAAATCAAAAACACTCTCAACAGTTGTGTTTGGATTGAACTGATAAGTTTTTCTTTGAATAACCTCATCTTCAAAAATACTTTCAAATTGAGATATTTAGAATTGTTAACACTCTGTGTAGCTAATATTAATAATGATGAATAAAATCGCTTTTTAAGGTTTTTTTTGTGTTAGGAACTCTATTTTGAAAAGTGAATTTTTTCTTAGCAAAAAAATTTTATTTTATAAGTTTTCAATAATTTTTTGGTGCAACAAAAACTTTTCGTTCCTATTCAATTTTGACAAATTTATCACTTTTCAAAATAAAACTTATCACTTTTCACTTATCCAATTTCAGAAAACAAAAATTGTGTACTTTTCATAACTCAAAAAAAAATATCAAATTTTTGTTTCGTGCAACACAAAATTATCAAATATAACGATAAGTTGCAAAGTAAAAAATGAAAAGCTGTTAGTGCAATAGGGCCCATGTTTTTGTTGGAAAACTTGAACAAAATGCTCACACTTTCGAATAGTTTTTAAAACGTTGACTTGCTGTGTAATTAAAATTCAACACTCTTAAACAAAAGCACAGTTTTCTATTTACTGGTTTATTTTGAAAAGTTAACTTCAACAACATTTGAAGTTAACTTCTTTAGTTTGAAGTTTTGCCATTTACACTTTTTCTTAATTTTAATCTTTTTAAAGAAATATTTTCTTAGTTATTCTTTAAGTTTTTAATTTTCTTCTAATTATGCAAGATCTTCTTTAATAAAGCTTTTTATTCTTATTCGAATGAAATAACTATTTAATTAAGCAATGCCAGCTTGCATGCATATTTAAGCATTTGCTCCTGCTGTTGCAACTGTTTGTACACATCGCCACTCAAACGCACACGTATGTAAATTAAATTCAAACAAGCGACAAACACGTACTTGTAATAATTTTTATAAATGTGGATATTTGTAAGAGTGTTTATGTTAGTTTGTTTTTGAGTGTTTTTATAAGTCGCTCAGTATTAAACACAAATTATATCTAATTGCAATTTTATATGCTCTGAATGTCATTTAAACTGTAAAATTTATTGAAGCGGTATTTTGTGATGCTGCTGCCGTCGAGCATGTTGTTTACGTTAACATTGAGGTATTGCTGCAACATAATTATTTTTTTAAATTCTTTTACTCAATGAGTTGCTATAATATAGTGACCAACAAGCACATAATTGAAGCTCAATTAATTACACTGGTTTACAGCCAATATGTACTTTGAATGCCACTATCCTTTTCTCATGTAAAATCGGTCGCTAATTCCGAAAAAAAATATTTTTTTTTTCTGTCACTCCGTTTTCGAGATATTGCCCACTGTAGGGTTTTCAAAGAAAAAAAAAAGTTGGTTCCACTTAATTTCATATATCTCCAGAACCAACAACAGTAATCAAACAAATGATATATCAAATAAAAGCTAATAAAATTTCTTACAAACAATGGACACATCATTTTTTGGTCGAGCTGTTAGTTTTGGCGGAATAAATTCAAATTTCGGGGATTTTTTTTATTTTTCACAAAAATTTCCAAAAAAAGACAAAATAGTTGCAAATTTCGTTAAGAAATCAAAATATTTTGTTGCTTTTGATATTTTTTACTAAAAACCTTTATTTTTCCAAAAAAAATAAGCTATTGTTGAAGAAAATCTATTGAGAAATGAAAAAGTTGTGTTCAATGGAACGAAAGAACCCAAATGGTGTGATTATCAATTTATGCATTTGGACTTATTTTATTGCCATAAAAAAAAATGAGAATTAAAGGTTGTTGTAATAAAATCATATATTCTTAATTTTTTTTGTTCTTTTAATAATTTACATTATTAGTCGCCCATCATTCCTTTGTCCCAAAATCCTTGGTACCGATTCTCAATTACTTTCATCTGTTGATGGAATCTTCTCGTATGCAACAATTCAACTTTTTGAGACCCAATGTTAAGGTGACATACTTCAGAAATCGTGAAAAACCGTTTGCTATACACTTTACAAAGAATGACAATATCTGCTATTGCGTTATCATTCCTGGCTTATTTAATACCTTCGGTCAGCCGTACATTCCCAAAGAGTGGCGTTTGTTTATTGATGGCAGTATTAAATATGAATAACACGACTGGAAAATATGTTCTGATATCAAAGTCGTTGGTACACCACGTCGTTGGTAAACCACTATTACAAAAAGGACTGGGCAGAAAGAATTGAGTCGAAAGTTGGAGAGAGCAACGTCAAAAACGTTCTACTCGTCAAAAAGAAAACATAATTCTCCCACCGCTGCACATCAAACTTGGACTTATGAAAAACTTTGTCAAGGCGTTAGACAAAGAAAGCGAAGCATTCACATATTTGAAAACGATTTTTCCAAATCTTTCTGATGCCAAGATAAAAGAAGGTGTCTTCGTTGGATCGCAAATAAAAAGGTGTTAAGCGATCTTCAATTCGCAGTTTATTGTCACCAGTTGAGACAGCGGCGTGGGATTCTTTTAGGACGACTGTTTCTAGCTTCCTCGGGAACAATTAAAGTGAATCTTACGAGAAAATAGTCAACGAGTTGCTCAAGAACTATAAAAAAATGGGCGTAAATATGTCTCTGAAAATTCACTTTCTGCACTCCCATTTGAATTTTTTTCCGAAAGAATCTCGGTGACGAGAGCGACGAACATGGGGAAAGATTCCACCAACAGATGAAAGCAATTGAGAATAGGTACCAAGGATTTTGGGACGAAGGAATAATGGGCGACTATTGTTGGTTTCTCATCAGAGAAACTGATCCCGAATTAAATAAACGACAAAACAAGAATTCTAATCATTTTGAATTTCTGAATGATAAATAACAATTATTTACAATTTAAATAACAATAAAAATGATTTAAGGGAACAATAAAAATTATAAATAATAATTATATACAATTTAAATAATGTAAAAATAATGTAAATTATTAAAAGAACAATAAAAATGAAGAATATATGATTTTATTACAACAACCTTTAGTTCAAATTTTTTTTTTATGGCAATAAACTAAGTCCAAATGCATAAATTGATAATCACACAATTTGGGTGATTTCGTTCCATTAAACACAACTTTTTCATTTCTCAATAGATTTTCTTCAACAATAGCTTATTTTTTTTTGAAAAATAAAGGCTTTTAGTAAAAAATATCAAAAGTAATAAAATATTTTGATTTCTTAACGAAATTTGCAACTATTTTGTCTTTTTTTGGAAATTTTTCTGAAAAATAAAAAAAATCCCCGAAATTTGAATTTATTGCGCCAAAACTAGCAACTCGACCAAAAAATAGTGTTTGCATTGTTTGTAAGAAATTTTATTATCTTTTGTTTGATATATCATTTGTTTGAGTAGGGGAGAGTGGTACTAGTTGTCACAAAATTTGAATGAACTGCTGTAACTCCCACAAATTAAGCAATAATGGCACTGCAAAACTTTTAAAGATAAATTCAATATTTTATTCTTCAATCCTGATATGAAGAACGAATATCATTTTAAAATAAATCAAAAAATTTTCTAGATAAAAAATTCAACTCGTCTGGGACAAGTAACCCCACCCGTGGGGTAAGTTGTCTCAACGCGTAGTCCCCGTTGTCACACCTCTTAATCGTCGTCGCTGCCGCACTCCCAAGAACAATTTAAGCAGCAATGTATCAAACAATTACTTTCTATGCATTATGTGCACAACGTTTGCAGTTTATATATTGACGACAATTGTTATTGGATTTGACGCTTGACAACAAACTACACGTAGTGAATCCACGTTATCTTTATTGATACTAGCTGTAATCGGCTTACATCATGATATCTGAAGATGTCCGGCCTCGGTTTGTAAGTCGTTAGCGATTTCTTGGCATATTTCCTTAAATTCAAATAAAACATAGAATACTTTTAAAATGGTTACATGAAATTATATGTGACAACAAGCCCCACAAGCGCTGTGACAACCTGTACCATTTGGAGAAAAATGTAGACAATGTTCTGTAAATTTATATATAATGTTTTATCAAAAATTTCATAAGTATTTGCAAAATATAATAATAACTGTATTGGAAATTTATTTAAAGTTGAATATTGCACACTTCTGTTTGTTTAAACACAAATTTTTAACAAATATAAAAATGCACAAATCCAACTTAGTTTCTTAAATCTAAAGATATCGGCGTTGTGACAACTAGTACTTGAGACAACGGGGACGACTCTCCCCTACTGTTGTTAGTTCTGGAGATATATGAAATTAAGTGGAACCAATTTTTTTTTTCGTTGAAAACCCTACAGTGGGCAATATCTCGAAAACGGAGTGACAGAAAAAAAAATATTTTTTTTTTGGAATTAGCGACCGATTTTAAATGAGAAAAGGATAGTGGCATTCAAAGTACAAACAACTTTTCGTTATTTGTAAACCAGTGTAATTAACTTGTAGGATTTGAGCTTGGGTTGGAATAAAGTTTAAGTTTTTAAAAAAAATGTCTTCCTTCTTTTGATTTTGAAGCTCGAATGAATTTTATATATTTAACCGACTTCAAAAAGGAGGAGGTTCTCAAGGTTTGTTGCTTTCTCCGTTTTTTGTTTTAAATTTTTTTTAAACAATTACAAAATCAAAGTTAAAGACAAAATTCATGAAGTATAAAATTCAAAGTATTTATGACGAAATATCATAATAATCATAATTATTTTATCAATCATTAGAATAAGGATATGCTCTAAGAGTTTAATTTTGCATTGAACTGTTTTATGATTTTAGATTTTAAAAAAAAAATAAATAAAATTTTAGAGTCTTCGGCCGATAATACTAAATATTCACTATTTTAAAACAACCATAACATGATAAATTCAGTTAACTTGTAATAATAGAAATATATGTGTTTTTATAGGTTAGTTCAAAACTTTTACGGTTTAATGATCACTGTAGTCCAATGCAATTCAAGTTTCGACTCAGAAAATATTTATTTCGTCTGTCTTTCTTGATTTTCTAAATTTATACATATATCTTTCTATAAACCTGTTTTGGGGAATAAATCTGAAATTCTTCAATTAAAATAAAAACTAGTAAGGTATATCTTCGACTTGGCCGAAGTTAAAATACCCTCACGGCCGATTCTTAAGGGTAAAAGAATCTTAAATTGGAGAGCTTTTTGTATGAGATTTTGAGAGATTTTATTATTTTTATGTGTCTAGAGTACATACATATCAAATTGTTTTCCTGCAGCTTAAATATAAGCCTTTTTATAAAGTTTTCAATTTTGGGGTTGTATGGGAGGTGGGCGTGTTAGTGGGTGGGTGGCGCCCATTTTTCTAACACATCTCAGTTTTGACATAGAATACATAAATACCGAGTTTCAGTTTTGTAGCTTTAATATTAGCTTCTTTATAGATTTTCTCAATTTTGGGGTTGTATGGGAGGTGGGCGTGTTAGTGTGTTGATGACGCCCAATTTTCTAACACATCTCATTTTTGACATAGAATACATAAATACCGAATTGCAGTATTGTAGCTTTAATATTAGCTTCTTTATAGGATTTTCAATTTTGGGGTTGTATGGGAGGTAGGCGTGGTTTTCATCTGATTTAGCCCATTCTCGAACTTGATTTTTATTTTTTTTGAAAAAAGCTTAAATATCGAATTTCAGCATGATAGCTTCAAAATTACGGCTGTAATCGTGTCCACAGATAGACGGACAGACAGACGGACATGGCTAAATCAACTCAGATGGTGATGCTGATCAAGAATATATATACTTTTCTATACCTACCACGCCTCCTTTTGGGCGTTACACACGTCGTGACAACATTAATATACCCCTTACGCAGTACGCGTGGGGTATAATTATGGGTAGATTAAACTCAATTGCTTAATTTTATCAGGACATCCGAATTACAAGAAAAAAAGGAGTAATAAAAGTACTAAACAAAAATTTTAGTATTAAATTGACCAAATAGTACTACAAGAAACTACCAAATAGTGTTTTATTCAGGCAACGGTGTGAGTTCTTTGCTAAAATAACTACGCTCTTTTGCTCTCATTTTAAAATTAGAACATACAAATTTGCGTACAAATCAGTGTTGCCGTTTATTTGGCGATTTTATTTTTCATGACTTTAAAAATTTTTTTATTTATTTTTTTTTCATTTGACTATTTTTTACTCGGCATTGTTTTATATTCCGATGAAAATTTATTTGTTGTTTTACATCTAGCATTTTCAATTGCCTGAGAAAAACCAGCGCATCGCTTGAAGATGAAGCAAATGCCATCAAACTCATTTGAGATCATGTGCTACACAGATTGAATGTGCTTTCTATGTAGAATGAAATGTAGTAGAATGCGCTTCAGAACTACGAAGTATTTTTGCAATTATTTTTTAAAAAAAAAACATAAATTGTGATAAAACTAGTTAAGTAAGGAATTATTTTCGACTTGGTTAACGCAAGATCTGTCTTTTGAATATAAGCCAATATGATTTATTATTATAATGAATTTTTTTGATATTTAATTGCATTTTCTCCGAGAAAAATTGAAAATATTGTAGCTCAAGCCTTAAAATCTTCGTTTAAAGCTAACAAAAAAAAAAAAAAAAACATATTGGCCATTTCAGCCCTTAAAAGGACTTTGACCGAACGGCTAAAGTTCATGTTCTCACTGGCATTATTTACTCTCTGAGGTTTGCCATTGTCTGCAAAGAGGTGGTGACCGATCTGAAAATTTTTTTTATTGATAAAACTTTTCGCCGTGACTGGAGATCGAACTCGGGCTCCGAGCGTGCTAAGCCACACACTTAACCTGCACGCCACGGTCACCACGGTCACCATTCATTTTTCTAATCGATTTTAAAGTGTTTTAAAAATATAAAAATTTAAATTAAAAATTTTAAAAACTATCAGGCTTCAGTTGCTTTCGAAAATTTGTTTTCTCAGTGATCGGAAACTTCTTTAAGCTATTTCTTCCCGGCGTTGCTTTAACGCAACACGAAGTTTTACTTCACAAAATGCAGTAAAAAATTAAATCATTTAAAAAAATTTCCATGCACGTATTAAAGGCGCTCACAAGCTTTCAGGCTATGTGCTCATTATTTTAATTATTAGTCAAACAGTTTTTGCAAAAACCAGAATTTTTGAAAATATTTTTTTTTTAATTTTTTCAAACTTATTATATATTTAGTGTTACCTGTGCACATTCCTGTTTGTTAAAAATGTGAGAATGACTAATGAATTAAACCTATGAAATCGTAGTGAACGATTTATTTATCGTAGCGCTGACGCAACGTGAGGAGTTCCCCTGCTTAAGTTTGTTCTATGTTGCAAATGGTGACACCTACAAAAACTTTTAAGCATTTTCAACTTGGATTCAATTGTTTTATTGATAACATTGATAACAAATTCCACATTTTTTCATTATTTCTATATTCGTTTGAGAGTAGAGTGATTTGGTAGAAATCCTCACGTAATGTGTGCGTATAAAAATTCGAGCAACATAACAAATGAAGGGGGGATGCAACTCTTTCTTTCTTGGAATATCTCAGGTCACAGGTGTTTCATTGGAACAGTTATGGATTCTTTCGAGCAAAAAGATTTTCATTGCATCCGATTGATCAACAAAAATTATGAGTATGACCAATCGGATGCAATGAAATTATCAGAGGAGGTTACGGATAAGTCATTGGAACTTTTATGAATTCAATGAAGCATATGGATGGAAATAGATGATTTTATGGAGAAAAATTGTTGATTCGATCGGTTTCAATGCGATTGTATTGGAATTTTAATGAATTCCTAGGAGGATTTGGACAAAAATGCATCATTCTTATATATTAATACGCAAACAAAAAGTTTTGGGTACACTTTTAACTGTGCTAATATCAATATATATTTACATAATACATATTTACAATATCGATGGAAAGGTATTTTTGAATAGAAGTGCAGAATATTATTTTTATTCGAATTTGATATCATTACGGTAGGTAAATCGAAGAAAACCTAAAAACACCTTTTTCCCAATGGGTTTTTTCAGAAAAAACATAAAAATAAATGCCGACATAGCTCTGTTAAACATCGCTGTTGTAGCCAACAGAAAGAAAAGTAATTGCGAGCGTAACAGTGAGATGGACAGAGATTAACAGAGCTGTGTCGAATTGTTGTTGATAATGCTTTTTCTCATTTTTACTCTTCTTGAACAGAATGAAATTCTGCCACATCAGAGTAAAAAAAAAACTGCTGAAAAAGCGTGCCTAATTTTTACCATTTTTTCTTTCTCTCAGGGCGAGCTGAAGTTCAGAATTTCGAAGATCGAAATTTGACACATGAACTGTGTTTTTTTTTTTGCATAAATGTGATAAGTTGTACTGCCCATTAGGCAATGTCAGCACTGCTAGCATGAATTCGTATGAATTTTGTGCGACTGCTGCGCCCATACACAATTATAGTTTAACTTAAATGAACTGAAATCTGCATTTTTTTTTTAGATTTAAGGTGCATTTCGTCGCCTTAATAAAACAATAGTGTATAATTTTTTTGCCGTTTCGAGATAATAGAGTTTAAAGTTTTTGTGCTATTAGACATCTGGGAAACCAGTCAATTTTTGAGAAAATAATCGACCCACTTTGTGGAAGTAGAATTTCACCAAATTTTGACCACATATAGAATCAGTTATGTAGATTCTTATTATGCAATAAAAAAATAATGGTGTACATGCGTATACACTATTGTTTTATTAAGGCGACGATTTATTTTGTGTTGACACTAAATTAACAAACTGTCCGTGAGATAAAAAAAATCAAGGCTCCCCTTATAATTGTTTTGAAAATATTAAATTTTTATTAAATCTTTTCTTTTTCTTAAAAAATAATTAAATTTTAAAATAATTTCTTTAAAGCAATAGATTTATGTCTCCATCAATTAAAAGTTATTGCCTCGAACTTATTTTAACCATATCGCTTTGACTGCATATATTCTATATATTAATACGCAAACAAAAAGTTTTGGGTACACTTTTCACTGGGATAATGTCAATATATTTACATAATACTTATATCGATGGAAAGGTATTTTTGATTAGAAGTGCAGAATATTTTTATTCGAATTTGATGTCATTACGATAGGTTAATTGAAGGAACCTAAAAACACCTTTTTCCCAATGGGTTTTTGTCAGAAAAAACATAAAAATAAATGCAGACATAGCTCTGTTAAACATCGCTGTTGTAGCCAACACAGGTTGTAGATTGCTGTTGTAAAGAATAATGCTTTGTTGTATTTTTCTGCATATATCATTATATGCAGAACAAAAAATTGGTCGAATTTCGACCACAGGCGATACTAGTTTAATTAAATACACAAACTTGTTTGTTTTCTCGTTATTGTATTGCAATCTTGAACGAAGAAAAAACAATTTTCTTCCAAGAAAAATTTAACTTTAAATCGTTTCAATAGCTGCTACATTCAATACTTGTCATCTTAATGCGTAAGCTTTTGAGATTTACTAATAAAATGTCAAATTTTTTTATATTAATTTATGGGCTTCCCTACAAAATGTGACTGTCAGCTTACAGCTGTTAACTGTCAAATAAAATCTGCTCTTACCTCAGCGCTTATGGCATATTAACAAAATATGTGGCTTCATTACTTGGCAAATTGAATCTGTGCTGCTACCTGTCCGTGATTACCTGTCAAAGCTTAAATCCAGTTTCGCTCTTCTAAACAAGTTATAATGTTGTGTTTTGTTGAAAAATGAAAACTCTTCATGCACTTCAGTTCATTTCCAATTTTCTACCATGAGTTTTTCTTTTAAAAAATCTTGACAAACATTAAGAGGGTATGTGTGTATGTTCATTGAGTGTATTTTCCACTCTAACAACTAATACACTTCCGCTCTTACTGAGGCTTATAAACTGCGATGACATAAGGAGTAAAAAGAGAAGCAAAAAATAAGAACTTTATATTTTTTGTCAAACCCTGCAAAAAAACACTTGATATTTCTAATATTTTTTTTTTATTCATCTTCAGATTTCAAGACATGCTGTTACTAACCTTCCAATCAACCTGTCCTTTTTGTTCTATTTTTTCATCATATTGTTGAAGCAATTTCGCAGGCTGCTACAGTTGAGAACTTGTTGTGAAAACAGTTTTCGTTTTTACTTTCTTTTTTTCATCTTATAATTTAAAAAAAAATCGCAGCAACAGTTGCAAAAACGTGAAAGTTTTTTAATTAAACTTTGACGTGGCACTTATTTCGCTTCTATTAGTGTAAAGGTAAGCAATTTTTCCAGTTTCTCTGACGGCATTAGCTGTTCAAACTAAAATTTATTTGCGATAAATGGTCTTTTAAAACTTGAAGAGTGAAATCCTTTATGTGGCTCATTTACATCATCATTTATGAACATCTTTATGAATGTGGCTCATCTAGTTTTTCTTTTTATTATATTTATTAACTTGTTGATAAATACCTTCATCACTTTCAATATATTTTTTTTTTTTTTTTCATCCCTTATCGTTGAAAATCGTAAAATAATTTTGTCTGTCTAACTTTTATGTGCGACATGTGTAACGCCCGTAAGGAGACGTGGTAGGTACAAAAAAGTACATAGCTATATATGTTCCTGATCAGCATAACCACCTCAGTTGATTTAGCCATGTCCATCTGTTTGTCTGTCCGTTCGTCTGTCTGCCAACACGATTACAGCCGTAATTTTTAAGCTATCGTAATGAAATTCGATATTTGAGCTTCTTTCTAAAAATCGGGGATCAAGTTTGAAAATGGGCTTAATCGAATGAGAACCACACCTATCTTCTATCAAACCCTCAAGGGTGAAAGCTCTAAAAAGAGGCTAATATTTAAGCTACAAAAATAATATTATTTTATGTAGTACCTACTTAGTACCTAGATTATATTAAAACTAATGTAAGAAAAATTAGTCATCCACGCCCACCTCCCATACAATCCCTAATTGAAAACTTTATAAAGAGGCTTGTATTTACTTTGCCAAAAACAATTTGATATGAATATATTTTAAACGTCATCAAATTAATAAAATTTTTTTTTAAATTTCATATAAAAACAGCTACACGGTTAAAAATCTTGGGCTAAATTTTAATCTTTTTTGGATTACATATAGGACACGACCAAAAAAAGATTACTTTTTAATCCAATGAAAAGTTTTAAATTTTTCAATCCAAAAAGGACTTATTTTTAATCCGCAAAAAGTTTAAAATTTTTTAATCCAAAAAGGAATAATTTTTAATCCGCAGAAAGTATAAAATATTATAATCCAAAAAGGATTAGATTTTAGTCCAAAAAAGTTTAAAATATAAAAGGATTACTTTTTAATCCACAAAGGTGAGAACTCGTGAGAAAAAAAGACCTCATATTTCATAAGTCTACGAAGAAAAGTTATCCTTTGACCTCCATAAGCATGTATATATATATTAAAAAAAGTTCTGAAACTTAATTTATGCTAAATTTTGCATATTTCTATACGAGCTAAAAAAAACTTATTTTTTTTGTCGCGTACTTTGAACTAATTTGTACTAAATCTTGCCAATATTTTTATAAAATGTAGCACTCTTTCATCGCGTTAGAACACTTAAAATACATATCGGTTCTTTTTGTTTCTTTCTTGTTTTTCGAGTAATTAAAACCGTGCGAATGTCGCGTCCGTGCCAATGGCTTTTCAGCTGGAAAGCTACATAATATTCAGCTTTTCGCCATAGAAGAACTGTCAAATAAAGAGCTGCTTTTCGTTGGCTTTTCAGCCAAAAGGCCTTCGTGTGAACATATTATATTATTAAATTGCCATAAACTTCACTATATATACATTAAGGGTATCCATGCAAATGGGCAATGCCCTTATAAATGATATAAGCCGTATAAGTTTATCAGCCTTACACAAACCAGATATATCACAAACCAGCAATCAGCTGTTTATATGTATGCTGAAAGTTGACTGTTAACAAGTTAACAGCTGACATATCTCTCCAAATGCACAATCGACTGATAAAAATAACTAATTGCCCAAAATACAAGCTTGCCGCTTTGCATGAATACCTTAAATATGTGTTATGAAACACTGCTCAATGTAATAATGAATATAATAATATTTTTTTTCAGACAATTTGTTTCATTTAATTAAAAAATAAACTTCGGATGCTTTAACAACATTAACTATTATATTGAGCGTAAATTTCGTAGCAGTAGTAGTTTTCAATCTTAGGTAACATAAATAATTTTTCCTGAAAATACTACCTTAATGTAAATTTGTAGTACAAAAATAGTCTTAAACTTAAACTTTTTTGGATTAAAAAGAAATTAAACTTAAGTATGGAATAAATAATAGTACTTTTTGGATTAAAAATTCCTTTAAACCAAAGTTTGGATTAAAAACTAGTCCAAAATTTTTAACCGTGTACAATTTAAGATTTTATATGATTACGAATCGTCCTTTGGGGTATTTTAACTTCGGCCAAGTCGAAAATATACCTTGCAAGTATTGCATTTAATGTAAATTCTAACAGTTTTATTGTTTATGTCACTTGAGTAACAGGAGTCCATAAAGTGTTCACCATGTTCTGGAATTTATTTGAGCTCTCCCAAGATGGCGGACACTAAAATGAGCAAGATAAAAAAAAAATAGTAAAATAACTAGATCGTAGCAATCGCTTAGCAAATGCATAAAAATATAAATTTTTCAAAATCGCTTTTCGATACTTTTCTAATGATACTTCATTTACAAATATAGGGAAACTGATGCCGGAGATATGATCTATTTTAAATGACTTAATTTTTAAGATATATAATTGAATAATTGAATAATTCGCTACTTCTGGAATTGATGTCGATGCAAATAAGTTGCTGGAGCGCTGGACGGACACGAAATGTTGAGCCTATGTGTATAAAATTCTGGTGCAATACGTGCTCACAGAATTTTATACGCAGGAAATAAAAACCAAGAAATATCGTAAGTAAAATCACAATGAGATATTTGGTATTTTGTATTTTGTAGTTTATTCTTAATTATTGCTTACTTTTTACAGGATTTTATAATATTCCGGAGGAAAAATGTATAACAGCTGCCTGGATGATAAGTAAAAAATCTGATGATCATCTTCGTTCGGGAAAAACGAAGAACCAGCGATTCGCTTCAAATAAGCGATTTTACATCAAGAGGCTTACATCAGTCGATATGGCAGTGCACACAAAAAAGGTAGTAGCACATTTGTTTTATTACTTAGGGTTTAGGCATAAACAGTTACTTTATCAACAATTGGTATCTCCATAACGGCGATAAATGGCGATAAAAAACAAATAACTTCTATTCTTATAAGTAGAAAAGACAAAATTTCAAGTAAATCTAAGAGCATGTGACAAATTTTTGGAAAAAACTTGCATTAGGCTTGGAATGGCCGTATATTTCTGCATTATTGCTGCAATATCTTATTCTATTAAACGAGCAATATTTGTATATATATTTGCAATTGCATTCTCGAAAACGGCTCTAACGATTTCGATGAAATTTACAAAATAGATGAAGAGGGGGCTGAAAAATCGATCCTGCTAGGTCTCATCTCTGGGAAAAGCTGTTTTTCCGAGTTTTCACGCATTTAATAAATACGTTAATTTTCCTGCCGAATATGTTATGTTAAGTTTGTTAATGTTGGTATAGCGGTGATAGCTCAGAGAATAGAGCTTCTGTCCAATAATATCGAGGTTGTGAGTTCGAATCCCGCCGTGCTCAATAAAATTTTTATTTTTATTTTTTGGTGAATTGATTTGGTGATTTGGTGAATTTGTTATATTTTTCATTTATTTTTTATAGAAACGTTTTTAGTACAATTTTGATGCACCAATATTTGATATAAAAAGAAATCTTACAAATAGAGTAATTTACATCAAATCTTAAATAAATTTTAAGAAGGAAAATATTTTTGTAGGAGTTTCCTATGCTAGAGTTTCCTACGTTCTGAAAAAAAATCTAATTTGCTCACATCTCAAAAAGTGCACTTTAAGAAACAAATTAAGTTTCCACCAAAATAAAATTATAATGGCCAAATGATATGCTTTTCGTAATCTCAATTTTTTCTGATATACATTTCACTTAATCGTTCATAACTTCATACCGTTTATATAAAATTTTTTTATTAGGTCAAATAATTATTTTGAATATAATAAAGGAATCTTGGACCATAAAATTGTAAAAAGCTGGAACAAAATTTGAAGTTCCTTCTTTTTTATTTGCAGTAAGTTCACAAAATTTTAAATGCTTAATAAAAATTCGAAATAAATTAAGATCAAATTTACTCTAAGAATTTTTTTATCGGTCTTTAAACAAAACATTTTTCAATCAGCCGTCTGGGGCTATTTTTTAGAATTGATACGATTAAAAATACTAGACATATTTTTAGTCAAAGCTGTACGTAAATTTAATAAATTGGGAATAAAATTTGAATTATAGTAACTTAGGTTAAAAATTGAATACAAAATAAATAAAAGTGTAATAAAAGCTGTATTTTGCTTACATTTTGTTCATGCTATCGCAAGCAACAGGATGTGACAAAAAAATAATGCTATTGTTACATTAAATAATTAATAAAATAAGATTATAATAATATAAAATTAAAAAAAAAAAATATAATTAACAATCAGGCTGAGGATCAAAGCAGGCTTTTTTTGATTCAAAATGTCACCTCGACAACAGCTTAATCGACTGAGCCAAGGCTGTGCTGCTTTATCTCCAACCCAATAACAACCGGTTGCTGTTTTAGATGCATATATCAAATTAACTGAATAGAAAGCGACATCTATTGGGTAATAGCATACAACGAAATATAATGCCAATAGTTTTTTTCATAAGTGTTAAATCTAATCGGAACACCCTCTTAACTTGGAACACCCTCTTAACATGGAGTAGAGCACCAATGCTGCGAATTCGTTCAAAACAATACCAACACAAGCAAAAATAACAAAACAAAAACAAAGAAACCCAGTAGACAATGACATCGCTGCTAGCAGGCCTTCCTGTGGATTTTGTAGTACTGCCGCACTCATATACAATTACACTTTCTTTTTTATATGAAGTGGGAAAATTTCGCAGGCCTTCCGCTCCGATAGCTCAAAAGACGCCTGATAGAAGCACTTCTTTAGAATGGCTAAAAGTAGAGGTAAATAAAAAGTGTTGAAAAAATATTTTTTTCTTATACACCTTTTTCTATTTATTTATATATTCTATGATTTTATCTTATCTCCTATGTTTTTTTAAGTTAGATTAATTTCAATCTATAATCTTTGATATAGCAGTAAGAAGGGCCATATTTTTGCGTCATATTTTTAAACTGATATATATTCTAACTTTTAACGAAAAAGTTGCCCTGAAGTATATGAAAAGTCAGTCTTTGTAGGGAAAACAAATTTGTTGTGCTGCCTTTTGTGCAGAAAAGGAAGGCCTTCAAGAAGTGCTCATAAGAGCAGCGAGGAACGGATGTGTTTAGTCTTCAAAAGTTGCAGTCAATGCAGGCCTTCGTATGAAGAGCGCTGGTTTAATTGCTTATTGGGAAGCAGCAGACACAACATGCAAGCAGCTAATGATTGATTTTTAACCGACTTCAAAAAGGAGGAGGTTCTCAAGTTGGTTGGTTTCTCTGTTTTTTTTTTTTTTTTTTTCTTATATAAAAATCTAGATTATTCTTCTAAGCTTTTGCTATTTTGTGACTTTAATATAATAGTAACAAAATCCAAAATTAGATATTCGTTTAGCGCAGGATATATCTGATACTTTACTATATATATATATATGATGTTTGAACGATGAGTATTAATGGATGTAGGTATGACCTTAAAACTTTTTTTAAAACGACTCCATACAAACCACGCTGTAAGACGTAATTCTACGTAAAAAAAAAACCGAAAATGCATTTTTTGAGATATGAACAGCTTACTTTTTTTTGAAAATGTAGGCAACTCTAGCAAACAAATTCCAAAAGTATTTTATTTTTTATTAAAAATCGCTTTTCAATTGCTTTCTAACGATACTTCATTTACAAAAATAGGGGTAACAAATGACAGAGATATGATTTATTGAAAATGACTCTATTTTCAAGATTTATACTTTGATCAAAAAATGGCTATCTCCATAACTTTAGAAAAAATTGCGACATAAAAAAAATTACTTCTATTCTTGAAAGTGGAAAAGAAGCATGAGGTAAATTTTGGGAAAAAAAATTTGCTTAGGCTTGGAATGGCCGGCATAAGTTTAGCATAAGTAAATTATCGAAATAATTCAGTATTTGTGAAGGGATAAAAAAACCAAAACAAATTTTTTTAGTTGAAAAACGAAGTTATCATAAAATAAAAATGAATTTCAAGTTTATTGAAAAATATGATCTTATATGTTGTTTCTAAGATAAAGTTGGCATTTCCAATACATTAAAAACCGTAAAACATTTGAATATACGGTAGGAATCTGAGCGGAGCTCGGTCGCCCAGGTACTGATAATTTAAAACAAAAACACTAATATATAAAAAACTCATAATATCACGTTTTCACATAAGTTGACAGACCTACTATAATTTTTTTAAATCTAAAAATAATCCTTTAATTTTTTTTACTTCTGAACTTGCAAAGTTGAACTGCAAGGCATTGTTCACATATTATTTAAGGGCGTGGTAAAGGTTTCAGCGTAGAAGACACTTTGTTTGTGACTTTGTTTTTAGAGTATGGATTGAGCAAATTTGTTAAAACCTTTTGTACATTATTAAGCGTACTTTAAACAATATTCTGTCATTTCATCGGGAAATATTGAAAAGCAAGCCGGTGACAGAGCTTTTCCCAAAACGTCTTAGAAAAATAGCAATTTGCGGTGTTCACTATGTCTCGGTTAGAAATTATCTGAAATCAAAAACCATTAAAATTTAGTCAAATTTTCATCAAATCCTCCTCCTTGTTTTTTTTTTTTCGTTTAAAAGTTTTTGGTGGCCATCAAAAGTGTAAACTGCTATTTTCCACGAAAAATTCTGACATTTTGTGTGTGGGAAACCCTTTTGATGTACAAAAAAATGCAGCTAAACGTTGGGGGGTATTTTATATGTAGCAAATGCGTACCAACTTTGGAATGAATCAGTTAAGTAGTTTTTAAATGGCAGTGAACACGGACTTCGAAAACACAACTTGTGGAAAAATCGCTTTAAAGTTTTATAAACTTACGTTTGTACGTGCGAGGTACACTTACTTAAAAATGTATACTCCCTTAGTTTTACTCGGATCGACTTCAAATTTGGACACAATATTCTTGAGATGTTGTGCATTCACATGAAAAATGGATAAAAAAAGAGTTAAACGTTATCCCGCCCTTAAGTGAACACTCAAATCCAAAGATGTTGTTTAAAAAACACTTAAAGACATTAAAAATCCAATTGGATTATTTCGATTTTTTCACACAATAAAAAAAAAACAAAGAACGTTCGTTTGTAAACACTTATTCAAAATGAGCGTTTGAATTAAAAATTCAGGAACTTAGTTCACGACCGACACTTAATTACCTAAATGTTTTTCTAGACTGCCTTCCCTACTTTCCTTTTTTTCTTATTGTTTTCATTTCTTCACGATAACGCAAAAACGAAAACATGTAGAACAACAACAACGCAAACCGAACCGATGACGAATGCACAACAACAAAAAACCACTTGACGACGCTGATGCTGATAGTCGAGCGCTGCACACAAAAGTTTTTTTCAGAACGGACGTTCCCTGCAAACGTTAATTTTTAATGAATGAAAGTTTCAGTGATAAAAAAAATTCGGTTCTCTTTCGATTGCAAACGAAATAAATCTGCTTTTAAATATCTTTTAGAAAACATCTTCAAGCAACTTGTTCGCTTGCTCGCTCCAAACTTGCTCGCTCCAATAGAAGTATCTAACCAAATATATTTTTTATCAATTTTATACGTTTATTGATAGAACAGTACGTAAATTTTTCAAAATCACGGATCCAATATGGCGTTCAAATTAGGTAAAAACTACAAAATTGTTAGCAAAAATCATTCAGTTTTTAAAATTTTGTGGTTTTTGATAAATTGATCGCGTTTATGAGCCAAAAAACCGTATTTGACTATCGCTCCCCAAACGATATTATGAGGAGAATTTTGTACTGTAGGTAACACAAATTTAGCCCATTCCACCTTAAATTTTTGAAATAATTACACTGTGTGACACCAAAAAATAAGCGAAAAAACCAGGGACCAAAAATAACTGCTATTTTACAATTTTTAAATGAAAAAGACACAATGAAAAAATTGTCGAAGAACTTTTTCAAATATACCATTATGATAAAAATGGCCTCAGCTTCATGAATGTGCAACAACGTGGCTTTAAAATTTTCGACTGATTCTATAAAAGTTAAAAATTAACTGTTATTTTTTGCCTTTTATTTTTTCGGACAAAAATAACGGTTACTTTTGATTTATTTTTCGGTCAAAAATATCAGGCCCTTTGTATTTTTTAAAAGCCGCTTGACCAATTAAAAAAATTGTTGATACCATATGTAAATTTTGCGCACCTATGAGACGAAAATAATGGTAACAATAGTTTCTTAGTTATTTTTGACCGATAAAATAAAAGTCAAAAGTAACTGTTATAATTGCCCGAAAAAATATAAGGCACACAATGACTTTTATTTTTGTCGGAAAAAATAAAAGTTAAAAATAACAGTTAATATGTGACTTTTTCGATAAAAACCATAACCGGTACGGTCTCTGGAAAAATCTCTAATGGTTTTTGATAGCCATTGGCCCATAGAACATATTGTCCAAAGGATTTTTCTGTTTAGCACAAATAACCCATTTTTTCATGGTCACATTTTATGCTATGGGGCCGTAGTAAATTTCATTTTAATCCTTAACAAAGCACAATTTTGATGTAGTGCCTTCAGTAAAGTTCTTGGTTTATGTAAAATTCAATTTAAGAAAAATATTAGCCCTTAACATTCACACAAGTGGACCGACCTTAAATTAAACAAAGTAATCTATTTCGGAAACTCATGGCGATATCGATATCTTTATTCCTTTTACAAAAACAAAAATTGTCACCATCTTACCTATAACTTCGCAGAGCACCAGCATCCAAAAACCTGCGCTTCTATCAAAAATTCAAATTGAAACGTTTTTCCTTAAAATATTTTAAAAACAAAATTTCAGAAATCGAAAAAAAAATTTAATTTTTCTAAAACTTCCATTCCTTCAACTTACATTTCAAATGACCCTCAAATTGTCGCACATTGTTATTAAATCCATGTCACGGCATATAGTACAAACAAAATAGCAATTTCTTTCAAAATATAAATGAATTAACTATTTAAAGTTGAGATGTTATAAAAAAAAAAAATGTAGTTCGAAGGTTTCTTGGTGGCGTGTGTACTTAAAGAGAACTCAAATTTAAAACGCAAAGCTTGTCCAATTTTATTTTTGTTTTGAACGCAAACTTGTTGCTGTATATTTTTATTTTTATCATTTCAAGCATTTTGTAAAAATAACAAATTGTCAAAACCACTAGTGAGAGCATTGCCTGCTTTTTGGCGCATAGAATTTATTATTGTTTTTATATGAAAAGCACACAACTGCTCTCTCAATAACAAAATGATTTGTACAATGCTTTTCTAATTGTAAGCCGTACCATCGTCATTCATTCATCATTCAACAAACATCAAACCGGATATCCTTGGAGCATTCTGTATTTTTTTTTAGTTCTCTTTACATTTCCGCATTTTTTAATTTCCTGTCAAAATTTGGGTTTTTTTATTTTTAATTGTTATTTGTTGAAATCAATTAAAAAAAAAAAAAATACAATACAGAAACGGAATCACTGCAGAACATGAAAAATGCATTCATTCATCACTTAACGGTATTCTAGAGATCAGAGTTGGAATGCAATGCATTTGCAAACAATTCGGAAAACACTTTACCGAAAACAATTCATCAGAATTTACAAACAATTCAATGGATTTCATCGGATATGCCGACTGATTATTGAAATTAACGAATTTAAGTTTTTTCTTCGCTGGATTTGTACTTAATGCTTTAATTTTTTTCAGAAATTTAACAAAATTTAAAATTTATTTATGATATCCATATATAACATACATATGAAAGCCATCTAATGAGAGACTCGATGGCATGGCAAAGCTTTCGCGTTTGATTTCATTTGCATACAAAATGACTCAAGGGATATACAAATATTTTTGATACAAACATGATTGTTTCCACCCAGGCGACCTTAAAAAATATAAAAACATACAAACCATAGAAACAAGTTGATATACAGGAAAGTATTTGTAACAAAGAGTGAAGATTTGTAGAGTTGAAGCTTGCAAAAGGTTATGCATTTTTTAAGCGGCATTTGTAGGGTTTATAAAATTAATAAAAAAAAACAAGTCAAAGCAACAGTTTATGTGATTTTTATTCGACAAAAAGTTTTTGGTTTCAGATTAAATAAATAAAAGAACAAGACATGAACTGATTTATTTTCATATTATTTTGTTTAAAAAAATATCAAGTTATGTCGGAACTTTAACTTCCGAGAGGAAAGGTTGGCTATACTGTGCAATTACATATTCTGTTACCTTTCTACAGAATTTATGTACTTGTTTTTGAATTTATTTTTTCATTGAAAATAATGATTTTCTTGCGAAAGTTCTTGAATTTTCAACGTTGTCCGTTGATCACTAGCATACTAAGCATTTTCAAGCGAAAGATGAAAAGAAGCATTTTTTAATTCTAAAAAGGTTTTAAATTTCAAAAGGCTATCCAACTCCATGTTCTTTTTCCTAATACCATCCTATATAAGCTTCACTAAGATTTTTTGTTGGTCATAAATGAACAAAATTGCACACAAAATTCTTAGTTCTATTCAATCCAATCCAACACATCAAATAATTACAAACAAAGCATGCAGTGTGACCCAATGTAAACTGTGTGACAGCAATTAAACGTGTAAAAGCTCTTAAAAGCTTAACACTTAAATTATTATTGGGGTCAGGCCAGGCATTTTAAGGTTTTCGGTATCAATCTATGTGTGGCGGAATGCTATATCAATGCGAATTTGAAGTCCACAATTCCACAATCCACATTCCACAAACGTCTCTACCACTAACTACAACTCTAAAACAGTGAATTTTAGTTAAGCATTTCAGTTAAACGTAGGACCTTGACCAAGGACCTCTGGGTTGGTAGTCAAGCATGCTTCCCACTTGACTACCGAGCGAGACCGCGTGATCTGTTGTGTTCATAGACAGACGGACATGACCAAATCGACTCAGCTGACTCAAGTTTTGATGCTGATCAATAATGTATATAAATTTTCATACCTGGGCTTTACAAACGTGGTGCCAAATTTACTAAACCAAAAGCTCCCAAAGTCCTTTCAACAGTGCTGCTCAACGTCCAGGTTTGTGATGCGTACAGGATGGGCATGATTATTGATTCAAAGAGCTTGAACTTTGTTCGAGAGAGAGCTCTGTTTCTCTGTTGTCTACTGAAGCCAAAGTAACACCTGTTGGAAAGAGTTAACCTTCGTTTAATCTCTATATTGTTATCATTGGAGGAGTAAATGCTGTATCATAAATAAACTAAGTCCATAACAACTTCAAAGGAGGTATTGTCAACAGTGACGTGAGTTCCAAAACAGTCTGAAAACACAACGCTTTGTATCGAACGGAAGGGAGAGGTCATTCCCAAATATCACTAAGCTGCTGGTGGTGCTCAGTGTTATCCTGCATCGACGTATTAGCTTTGCAGGAATATCAAATTCAGACATGGTGGAATATATGTGATTCCTTATTCGTCTGTCGGAGGTGGCTTCATAATCTACAAAAAGATGTTATGTGTCGATTTGATTTTCTAAGGTATTATCTAAGATTTGTCGGAGCGCAAATACATATCTGGTCGATGGTGGACTTTTCTGGTCTGAAGCCAAACTGATAAGGTTCAATCAGTTGGCTTACGATGGTCTACAGTCTTTCACATATTACACACGACAGGATCTTATATTCGATATTAAGAAGACCTTTTCCATGTTGGAGCGAATTGTGGGATCACCTTTCTTGGGAATTGGTCACAGCACAATGAGGTTCCAGTCGGCTGGAATGCATTTTTCCGACCATAAATAGAATATTTAAATAGAGCTTCGGTTTCATTCTTTAACAGCTCAGCCGATATGCCATCGGCTCCTTAGATTTTGTTGTTTGAAAGCCGAGCTATAGTTGTTAACACCTCGTTAAAGACGGACAGCATAACTTCAACGCTAACATCCAACATTGGGATTACCGGTATATCATCTGTATTGGCGGGATTGTTATCAACGACGCCATTTACAAGACTAGAAAAGTGTTCTCTTGATAACATCAGTTTACTCTGCATATCTGTCACTAGATTCCCATTTTCATCCTCGCAGGAAGATGCTCCGGTTTTAAAACCATCGGCCAGGTGTCTTATTTTTTCGAAAAATTTTTAAGTCTCATTCCTGTCGCCATGCACCTTAATTTTCTCTCAATCAGCCATCTCGTTTTTCTCCTGAAAAGGCGCCTCGCTTTCCTCCTCTTCTCTTGGCATCGGTCTTTAGCAGAACGCTTTATGCTTTAAAAAAAAAAACACCGACTGCAGTATGGCTTTGTAAGCGGCGTCCTTCTCTGCAGTGGCGTAGCGACATTCATGATCTTACAACTGGTTGCGGCTAGGGCGATGATAGCCTATCTCCTCTTCGGCAGACCTAAGCATAGAGTGGGATATTTGCGTCCACTGTGCACACATATTGTTGAACGGAAGCATATTGTTGAACGGAGTCGATTAGTTTCTCAAATTAAACATCAAACTGACGGTTGCTAGTTTGCCGTTACCAGGAGACACCACGTGGAGGTTTGAGTCGGCTTGAGACGATTTCGACATGGATAATGCTGCCCTCGCTTAGGTAAGGCAATCCGTTATTTTAAGTAGACACCTGCCGTGCAGTTTTAATTCTACTTGCCCCATGGCGAGCAGTTCAAACGGTTTCATGAAGTTAACTCTCAATAAATTGACATCAGGACTTTATGTCAGGCTAATTTTTACTGATGTCCTTCAAACAAACGACAGTGTTCGTTCAAATGGGTAGATTTATTTATTTGGAGTTACTTTCATTGACCCACATTTTCAGAATATAATAAAATCATACACCATTTCCAAAAGATTTAACCAGCCTAGATTCTAGTGCCATATAAGATTAATTATTTTACTTTTGAGACATAGATTTGCTTCAAATTGGTAGTAGGCCAGATATTCTGATTTTTAAAAAGCTCAGAGATAATTGGGAAAACATCAATTCCAGTGACATTGAACTCTTGATTTCGTAGAACCTATTGCCGAGGCAAACATTACATCTTTGTAAATGTTTTAAAAGGGAGAACAAGACAAACGTTTTATAAGAGACGATTACCGCCAATTTGTTTAACTATGCGTACACGCAGAGAAAAAAAACGTTTATCGCCAGTTTGCTGCAAACGAACTCCGTTTGTCGTGCTTCAAATCATTTTTTGTAAACGTTTGAACGGTTGGCATAATAATGGTTAGGTGCGGGAAACACGTTATTTAGTTGAGAGAAATTAATTTTGTTTGTCACAAACGGCAGTGATTTTTAAATTGCAGCAACCGAAAAATTTGTTTTTTCCAACTGAAAACTTCGTTTGCAGGAAAAACATTAATTTATTATAAACGAATATTTCTCAACTGACAAAAAAAGTTGCTTGATTTCGTTGATGAAAAGTGTTTAATATTTACCATCAACGAAAAGGTAGTATTTTAAGAGTGTGAACAAACAGACACACAACTGTGAAGCACATGCGCAGTCACACAACTGCTACACAACTCGCTTTCGTTAATGACAAATGTTACATATTTGCCATAAACGAAAAAACAAGAATGTGTTACAGTTTAAGTAAGCACAGCCACACACATGGCATCTTGCTTGCACTTTGTCTTAACAAAAATTTTAGTTGTTGTTGTTATAATAATAGTCAGATTGCCATTAACGTAAGTTTTTTTTCAATTGCGGCAACCCAAAAATTTTTTTTGTTCAACTGAAAACTTCATTTGTAGAAAAAACATCAATTTCTTATGACATACACATTTGTAATCTAAAAATATTCATGCTACACAATATCTCACAACAGCTCAATGGCAGCATGCTAGACTGTCACGCGGAAGACGTGGGTTCGAATCTTGGCTGTGTAAGTATCAAAAATTTTAATTTAATTATTGAAATTCTAATTCTGTTTCATTAACTGCTTCGTCAACAATAACCTTCAAAATAAGAATAATAAAAATAAATAATAAAAAACATTAATTAAAAAAAAAATATTTGGTGTTCCTGTTAGGAATTGAACCCAGGTCTCTCAAGTTCCTAGACTCGAACGCCAGCACGCTCGGCTAAACTTGAACTTCCAAAACAATGACAAAATTTCATTAAGTTCGATGTTTTTTCGTTTCAAGCAAGAATATTTTTAAGTTGATGACAACTGAATACTCGTTTGCAGCAAATACAGTTCGCAAACGAAGTATAGTTGGTGAATTTTCCAGTTACGGTAAACGAAAAATTTCTTTGCGTGTAGTGTTTTTGGCAGGAGATGCAGACAAAAAAATTAAAACTCCGGATCCCCGGCCCCCCGGATTTATTCTTTAAAAATATATTTCCCTCAGTCACAATTCAGACTGATTCCGAAGGAAAAAAATGTCCCACAAGATTGTAACAATGTTTGCTTACTAAGCATAATTTTGTACCTAAAACCTGGTGACAAAAGCACCCAACCAAGATTTGTGCTTTTTGAAGGTGTATCGGAAAAGAGAAACCAATTCCTATCTCGACTGTGGATTAGCGGCAGTTTTCTTGAGGAAGACAACTCTTCTTGGATTGATAATGCTGTTTTTCTAGAAACTAAAAGAAGAATAAGTCGTTTGAACGTTGTAAATGTCAAGTTAATAGAAGATTACAACGGATTATCACGGTTGAAAATGAACAGAAACAATTCTTGTTGCGCTGTGTCCAGGAGCATTGAAATCTGTAACCGGACTGTAAAAACATCACTCTAAAGAGAAGCTACACTGGCTTATTATGTTTCTAAATAAAGATAAATATTTATCTTATTTTATTTGAATAACTCTTATTCACTTAATTTGTTTCATTTATATAAGTTATAAGATCGAAATATCAGGACAAAACATAATTTTGAATGAACAATGTTGCTCAGTCGACAGGGGTTACGATCCTGCTAGAAAGATGAGTTTGTTTTTGCATTTATAAAAAGTGTAGAGGGTTTGCATTTCGAATTTACAAAAAAAAAAATTGATCATATAAGGGACACGCAATTAATATATCAATAAAAAGGATACTATTTTAATACTATTTAATTTTGGTACCGGCATTGGGGCTCAGATTTATCCCAAACAAGTGGTTTCACTCTATTAGCGACTCTGTTGTACATATGGGCATCTCCCAGTGGCACGGACGCGACATTCGCACGGTTATAATTACTCGAAAAACAAGAAGGAAACAAAAAGAGCCGATATGTATTTTAAGTGTTCTAACGTGATTAAAGAGTGCTACATTTTATAAAAATATTGGCAAGATTTAGTACAAATTAGTACAAAGTAATAAGCAATCACACAATGGAACGGACGCGACAAAAAACAGAAGTTTTTTAAGTTGGTATAGAAATATGTAAAATTTAGCTAATTTTGAGAACTTTTTTTATATATAATATACATGTTAATGGAGGTCAAAGTATAACTTTTCTTTGTAGACTTATGAAATATGAGAATTATATTTTTCGTTTTTTTAAATAGATACAGCACGAATACGGACGCGACATCATGGACGCGACAAATTTTTCCGACAGTAGGAAAATACAGTAAAAATGTTCATGATAAATTTTAATAAAAATAAATTATAATAAGTTAAGTTCAAGTTACATAGCAGTAATACTTATCAAAATAAAAAAAAATATTTTAAAATCTACCCTGCAAACATTTGGAAGACGATTGGAAGATTAGAAGATTTGGCGACGCGCTAGCGATTCGCCTAAGGGTTCTTTGGAAGATTGATCGCTTTTCGATCGCCGAAGCGATGAATACGCGATTCTGAAAAAATTTAAAATCTTCCTTCGCTCATTCCGGCGATCGTTGGAAGATGGATCGCTTTTCGATCGCCCAAGCAATGAATGCGCGATTGACAAAAAATGTTCAAAATCTTCCTTCGCTCATTCCGGCGATGGTTGGTAGATTGATCGCTTTTTGATCGCCCAAGGGATGAATGCGCGATTCAAAAAAATTTTAAAATCTTCCTTCGCTCATTCCGGTGATCGTTGGAAGATTGCTTTTTAAAAAGCTTTTCAAAATCTATCATTGTTATATGAAGCAGGCTCTGAAAAATCGTTTAAATTAATCAAAAAATTTAACTTTTAAAAAATTTCATGAAACTGGGATAAAACAACGTCTGAAGAGCCCGCTAGTTCAAACATGCAACAACTTGTAACATTCAACAACGATGCTCTGCAACAAACAAAAACCCCTTCTGCCATTCGTTGGCGAATTGCTTAAGACTCCTTTCAGCGAATCGTTCGCGACTCTTCCTGGCGAATCGCCTAAGAATCTTCTCGGCGATTCGTTGGCGAATCTTCCCGGCGAATCGCTTAAGAATCCTCTCAGCGAATCGTTCGCGACTCTTCCCGGCGAATCGCCTAAGACTCTTCTCGGCGATTCGTTGGCGAATCTTCCAGACGAATCGCTTAAGACTCCTCTTGGCGATTCGCCGACGAATCTTCCCGGCGAATCGCTTTTTTTGCCTCAGCTGCTTACATTCGGCGATTCCCGGAAGACTCTCAGAAGAGCTCGCCGGCGATCGTTTCATCTTCCAAGCGATTCGCTGGGGATTCTCAGGCGATTGAAAATGTTTGCAGGGCTAATATATAAAAATTTCGTGTCACGGTGTTAGTGTATAAACAATTAAACTTTTTGATATAGAATAGATTTGGAACTTGATGTCGTATAACAGTAAAGCTCAGTTTGATATAACTGATTGGTCAGGTCTTTCAATTATAAAAAAGACACTGGCATTGGAAAACGAGGCGTGGCTACGCTCATACAACTCAAGTTTTTGATACAGAATAGCTATGGAAATAAAATTCATATAACATTTTAACTCAGAATGAAGTTACTATTTGGTGGTGTCCTGCTACTGGAAGACTAGAATGGGCATTGTACAGGGGGTGTGGCTCCACCCATATAAGACACATTTTTTCAATTGAATCGCTTTGAAAATAACGGTCACAGATCAAATAAACTGGGCTTGGAGTAATCATTTGGTGATATCCTACTATTCGAATATACTCGCAAACTAAAACGGGTGGCTCCACCCATAAAATAAAATTTTTTATTTAATAGCTTTGGAAATAATGGTCAAAGAATATTGAAACTTAGAGTGGAGTTTGTCTATTGACAATCTGGAACAGGCATTGGACAAGAACGGCAGCAACGCGCCGGGTACCAGCTAGTATTTTATAAAATATTTAAAATTTTTAAAATATTTTAATGTTTTTCTTCACTTTTGGTGGACCTATTTTGGGAGATGCCCATATGTTTTATTGAAGATATCGATCTTAATTTTGAAAAACGTATTCTAAACACATATCATAAACTTTTTATAAAAAAACTATACATTAACATTTTTTTAATAAAAAAAGGACCCCTTTAAACGAATTGTCAAACATTTTCAATGATTGGTCTAGACGACAAATTGACTAAACCAACAATTTTTAAAAAATAAAGCAAAAAAATACAATAAAATAACTACCAAAAGCACATGGTTACATCAAAAAGCACCAAAAGGCAGGTGTGCATGTTGTGAATTTGGCTAAACATATAAAAAAAAACAAAAACGAAATCAACAAGGTGGCAACTTGTACATGCTTAACAGCAGCTGTAGGACAAAGCTCAAGAAAACGTGTGTTTGTGCAAATTGCCTACAATAGCAACAACAGAAGTAACTTGTAAGTTAAGTCGTATGAATTTGTGAAGCTCAAAACTGTTCAGACCTTTTCACTGCAAAATTCAAATTTGCAAAAACAATAAAAAATTTGCATAATGCAGTACTTGTTTTTGTTTATTTTTTGTGCAACTTAGTCGGAAGAACCTGTTGGGGTGTTTTTATATGGGCGACAAAATTGTGGCGGAGTGACATGCTTAACTTAGTTTTGAAAAAGTAAGAATTTTGCTATAAGTTGACAACAGTTAACAAATTTGAAATTTTAAATCTATTTCGAAATTTGTCATATATAGTTGAAGTGAAGAAAATGCAATATCATGTTTTGAAGACAGTATTAACAGTTACAAATTTTGAAAGTGTTTATTTATATATGTAACATTGAAGACATGGACATATGAGTTTTGGCTTAACTTTGTATGAATTTCAACAGTATTTCTAAAAAGCTCTTTAAAATGAGGACGTGGATGGTCAAGTGGCTCAAAAATTTTTAAATTTTCAGTGCGACAGTTCTTGTGGCTATTGCCCAGTAGACAATGACATCGCTGCTAGCAGGCCTTCCTGTGGATTTTGTAGTACTGCCGCACTCATATACAATTGCACTTTCTTTTTTATATGAAGTGGGAAAATTTCGCAAGCCTTCCGCTCCGATAGCTCACAAGAGGCCTGATAGAAGCACTTCTTTAGAATGGCTAAAAGGAGGGGTAAAAAAAAGTGTTGAAAAAATATTTTTTTTCTCTTACACCTTTTTCTATTTATTTATATATTCTATTTTATAATATATTTATTTATATATTATATTATATATCCTATGTTTTTTTAAGTTAGATTAATTTCAATCTATAATCTTTGATATAGCAGTAAAAAGGGCCATTATTGCGTCATATTTTTAAACTGATATATATTCTAACTTTTAACGAAAAAGTTGCCCTGAAGTATACGATAAGTCAGTCTTTGTAGGGAAAACAAATTTGTTGTGCTGCCTTTTGTGCAGAAAAGGAAGGCCTTCAAGAAGTGCTCATAAGAGCAGCGAGGAACGGATGTGTTTGGTCTTCGAAAGTAGCAGTCAATGCAGGCCTTCATATGAAGAGCGCTGGTTTAATTGCCTATTGGGTGGTCTTGTTATAGCGCATAATATGGAGACATTTGTAGGTGATATTCCTGCGAGAACGCATTTTCGCATTAATTTTTGTTGTATTACAACAACGCGGCAACACGTTGCTCTGTCGATATTATTTCAGTTGTAGCTGCTTTTTTCGCCATTATTATTGTTGTTGTTACAGTAACATAGGCCAATAACAGCCAAATTGGTTTTGTAGCTAAAAATCAAGTTCCGTAGCTATGTTTGTTGAAATGTTTGCTTTTCAACTTGACTCCCTATTATCCCTTTATCGTATGGTATCTCCATCCTGCTGACCAGTTTTTGTTCATCGTGTCATCGTGCCGAGTTTATGTAATTTGTTTGGCTGTGTGCTGAAAGTGGCTGTGAAGTTGCACTTTTGTGTTATGTTGTCACCAATTGGCTGATTCCTACACTAGTTGACATTTTCCTTTCATGCCGTTGACTCCTATAGCTTCAAAATGTTTTCAGAAGCGTGGTTGCTTATTTAGTTTTTGGCAACAAGCAGTGCTCTCAAAATTTTTTATGTTGTTACATAGTAGAATAAACAAGATATCTATCTACCTTATTCGTTTACTATGTATGTATGTATGTCAGACAGTATAATTTTTTATACCCCCACGCGTACTGCGTAAGGGGTATATTAATTTTGTCACGACGTGTGTAACACCCAAAAGGAGGCGTGGTAGGTATGGAAAAGTATATATATTCTTGCTCAGCATCACCACCTGAGTTGATTTAGCCATGTCCGTCTGTCTGTCCGTCTGTCCGTCTGTCTGTCGACACGATTGCAGCCGCAATTTTGAAGCTATCATAATGAAATTAGATATTTAAGCTTTTTTTAAAAAAACTAAGGTCAAGTTCGAAAATGGGCTAAATCGGATGAAAACCACGCCTACCTCCCATACAACCCAAAAATTGAAAACTCTACAAAGAAGCTAATATTAAAGCTACAATACTGAAATTTGGTATATGTATATTCTAAGTCAAAACTGAGATGTTTTAGAAAAATGGGCGTCATCCACCCACTAACACGCCCACCTCCCATACAACCCGAAAATTGAAAAATCTATAAAGAGGCTAATATTAAAGTTACAAGACGGAAACTCGGTATTTGAGTATTTAATGTCAAAACTTAGGTGTGTTAGAAAAATGGGCGTCATCCACCCACTAACACGCCCACCTCCCATACAACCCCAAAATTTAACAATCTATAAAGAGGCTAATATTAAAGTCACAAGATGGAAACTCGGTATTTGTGTATTCTATGTCGAAACTGGGATATGCTTAAAAATTGGGCGTCATACACAATCTAACACGCCCATCTCCCATACAACCCCAAAATTTAAAACTTTATAAAAAGGCTTATATTTAAGCTGCAGGTAAACAATTTGATATGTATGTTTTTTAGACACATAAAAATAATAATATTTCTCAAAATCTGATACAAAAACCTCTCCAATTTAATATTCTTCCACCCTTAAGAATAGGCCGTGGGGGTATTCTAACTTCGGCCAAGTCGAAGGTATACCTTACTAGTTGAGCTTAATTTTGGATTTTTTTACCATTCTGAGAAACAAAAATGTGCCCATTTAAACATTTTTTAACGTAGAATTACGTTTTACGGCGCAGTTTGTATGGGGTCGTTTTAACAGATTTTTCAATGCCATGAAACTTTTTTGACGAATACTTTAGGCTATACCTACAGCCTTTAATACTCATCGTTCAAAGAAAATATATATGCTAAAATATCATATATATGCTGCGCTGCATGAATATCTAGTTTTGGATTTTGTCACTATTAAATAAAGAGCTGCACGGATGTATTTACAAGACATTCGTTTGTTGTTCAAATGTTTATTCTATTCGACTCTCAATTTGAATCACAATGTTTTGTTAACAAAATTTATAACGAGTAAAATGAGTGCGGCGTCAATCAATTATGGAGTAAAACGAATATGGAGTAAAACGAATACAGTGTCAAACGAATACAGAGCAAATCAATTATAACGAAATACTTAAAAAAGTAAAAAAAAACTTCAAGCAATTGAAGCTATATTCGAAATAATCGAAAGAATATAAAGAGTATTTCGAATATTTTTATTATTTTCTACAAAAACAAATATATTTGTTATAAAAAACTTGAAATTTTACAGTTCGAACAAAATATTAAATTAATTGAATTAAGCAGAAAAGAAAAAGAATGAGTAAATTAATTGGCTGGCACATTACATTTGGTATATGTACACATTCATTGTTTAAAAAAAGGTGTACTATTTGGAAATTATTTAACAACTAAAAAGGAAGTTGAATTCCCATTTAGAAACTATAGTTATTCGACATCTAACCGTGTATCATAAAATTGCAGTATTTTTGTATCCTGCAATAAATAAGTTAATACAGTTCTTTGAAAGTGATACCAACCGGAGAACTACATGAGACCATTCGTCATTTTTTGCCACTCGAATAACAATCGTCGTCAGCCACAATCGCACAAACAAAAAAATGCATGCATACCACTCGAGTTCGTAAACAACGATTGCTGCTTAGCACAGTGTGTGACGACTGCGAATCGGTACAAAGGCAACATCCAGACAATGCTGACATTCGAATGATTCGCTGGAAGCTCGAGTGTTTGCTGCTGAACTCGAGCTCGAATGGAATTTTATTTTTGTTTTCTTTGTTTTTTTTTCCTGGCGTTTTGTTGTGCGCAGTGTTTTTTTATGCTTTCAACAACAATTACAACAAAAAGCCAACACCAACAACAAATCACAGTAAGTACCAACAACAAAAAATATACAAAAACCACACAACGCCAGCGACTGTGCAAAAGCTAAAATTATGTGTTTCTAACAATAAAAAGTTCAGAAACAACAACACGCATGTTGGCTCAACAAGATTAAATTATTGACCACATAAAAAAAACAACAAGCATTGATCGACAGTGCGCAATTACAACAATAAAACAACAAGAAGTAAGTAACCAATGTGGCAAAGTTCGTCTAATTCTGAAATTTCTTTTATAGATTTTTCTACAGTATTGTGAAGTACACTCTAAAAACTGATGGTAATATTGTGTAATATTACAGCAATAATTGCTGTTAAATTTTACGCATTTATTGACGGTTTTTCGAAAATATCTCTCAAAGCAGCGAGCTTTTTCAATTTAGCTAAAATGAAGCGTATTTTATCGCTAGTTTAGCGTGCACTGAGAAAAAAACACATACCTTGCTCCGGTAAAAAATTTCTCTATTTTCGATAAAGAAATTTTCTCTTTTTCAAATAAAATTTTCTTAAATTAGAATAAATTTTCACATTTTCGAAGAAATATTTCTTTACTTCTAGGAAATGGAAATATTTCAATGTCTCTAATAATGATAAGTATTTTTCTCGCACAAAAATTTCTCATTTATAGAGAAAAATTTATTGAAAATGAAAAACTTTTCTTATATTTTGATAAAAAATTCACTAAGAGAAGTATTTTCTTCAATAAAAACAAATCTTTTCTCAAAAATAAAAAGTTTTTTCTCAAAAAACGATATATTTTTCTTATTCATGGAAGGTTTTTACCATTTTTAGAGAATTTTTAGTATCGAAATTAGAGAATAGCATTCTCTAGAGCAAAGTCTATACCATTTTTCTCTAAATATGATGCCTTTTTTATCATATTCCGATAAGCTTTTTTCTGAGTGTGTTTTCGCTCAGAAAATCTTTGAACGCTCCTTAAGCGAGATTTTACGCTATAACAGTGGGTTTCCGCTCATTTCGCTCTCACAATTAATTCATATTTTTAGCAGATACATTATTTTACTTCAGTTAGTTATGATCCTCACATGGAATAACATCAATGTTTTTTGATGCTATTCCATGTAATGATAAAAACAAGCAAATGAATGTGTTTGAAACAATAAGCAGAATAAATAACACGCATTTTCCGCGTATTATTTATCAATGCACTCTATTCAAAAGAGCGACAAAGATAAATTGTAGGAGAGATTTGAGAGTGAGAGAAAGAGGAGTGAGAGAGAATATTCCTTATTTTGTGTGGCGGGATTTTACAACAATAATTGGTGTTAAAGTGTTGCCAGCAATAATTGTAGTGAAATCTCGCCATTTTTTCTTAGAGTGTAAGTGATTGATGCAATTTATGTGATTGTTTGATCTAAACGCTGCAACCATGTTAGCGCCTCTATCTGTAACAATAATGGCTTTATTTGAAAGCTCATTTTATATTTTTTTTTTAAAATTGTAGAATCAAAAAATTTCCCTTTAATTTATTTTTTCATGAAATGTTTCTGAATTCATTGTATTTGGAATTGTACTCGTTTTATCCGATTTCCTCGTTTGAGTTAAAGGAGTATTTCAAAAACACGATTGAGCAAAATTTGTTTTATTCGTTTTATTTGTTTGAACAAACTGAATGAATGGAGTTTTTTTCAAACTCGATTGATTATAAACAAATATAATAATCAAACGAATGTTGTCGAGCAACTACTTTTTAAAAGAGAGTATTGTATTGAATTCATTCTGTTGTGAACGAATGGAGTAAATCGAATACGAGTAAATCGGATACTTGGTGTCGTATACTGTTTCGATTGTATTCATGCAGCTCTTTACTATTAAAGTCACAAAATAGCAAAATATAAAAAGAAAAATGCATGTGTTTATATAAGAAAATTAATCATCAGCTGCTTATGCTGTGCCCGCTGCTTTATTTGTTTTGGTTTTGTTGTTTTTGCTTGTGTTGGTTTTGTTTTGTACGAACTTGGTTCTCTACTCCACGTTAAGAGGGTGATTCGATTAGATTTAACTTTTATGAAAAAAATACTTGCATCATATTTCGCTTTGATGGCGCTATCTGTTCGACTGACATGATGTTTGCATCTGACGATCGTTGGTTATTGCGTCTTGTAGAAAGTAGCAGAACTAAATATGTGAAATGAACAATCTATTTTTAATTTAAAAAATGAACCAGGTTTCGTTCTGGATAAATTCTTGTTTTTGTTTTGTTAATTTGTTAATTTGGATGATATACATCCCAACCATATACATCCCACTACTCATTTTAGTGTAGCTCGCAAAATATACATCGGACAGAGACGAAAGGGGCACCCATAGAAAGGCCATTTGCTCAGCTTTAGGTATAGCCACCATCCGATTTCTTGAAAAATCGTAGCATTCACTTTATTTAAAATTACATTGAAGTAAAATTGAGTGTAGCTCGCAAACTATACATCAGACAGAGACGACAGTGACACCAATGAAAAGGACATTCGCTTAGCCAATTAAGTCAATGAACTCAACCTGTCAAACTTAACAAAATGAAATCAAAAAGAAAGAATTTCACATTTATCATGCTTACTTTGAACTTTTTCTGTGTTCTGGACTCGATAAGAAGACCATTGCTTGAGTGTTATTAATTAATTTATTAATTTTCGGAAGATAAATAAAAAAGATGTGCACAATAGACAAAACAATCGGATTTAAGAGACAAAGCGGAAAAGGTTACTATTTAAATGGAATATTTTGTCTACACTTACGATACTATAGAAACTGTTTCTTTTTTTACAAGCCATTTTTGCAACAAACTGCAAATTAACTCAAACATTGCAAAATCACTTCCTGAAGAGTGAGCCTTCAATAAGACTAGGAATACTTCAGACCGAGTATATGAAACTATTAGCAAGAGTTTGTATTCGGAAGTAAAATATCAGTATACAAGCTCAATATAAATAAAGTTGAATTGACAATCATGGCTACATTAAATGCTATTATGTAATGCGAAGAATATATGCACATGTATGCAACGAAAGCTAGATGTCAATAAGCTGATATCACAACGGACCGCCGAGGCCTACTCCGCTCAACTCTCGGTTAATCTCAACAAACCTAACTCTGAACTCGATGACGCTGACTGACTTTGGGCGCATATATCCCACTCCATGCGCACTGCTGCTGAGGAAGCCATTGATTTTCGCCGCCCGCAGCCTCGTAACCAACTGTATGACCAGGAGTGGTGCAACGCGACGGCAGCAAAATACGCCGCATATAAGAAGACGCTGCAGTTAGCTGCCACGCAAGCCATGCGCGAAAATTATCGTGAAAAGAAGAAGGAAAAGAGTCACCTTTTCAAACGTTAAAGCAGGAGCAGGAAAAGAGTGAGCGTAAAAAATTGAGTCATATCAGGGCAAGAAGGATGCTCGCAAAATTGGCTGAAAAGATAGGTTGTAATAAGCCTTAAATTTGAGATGCAAAATCATGAAAGTGGGACACAAATTGGTTAACTGTACCTGCGTATCCGTAGCAAATGCTATCAAACATACTGTAAGCACGGGGATAGTCAAAAAATCTGGTAAAGCCACGATAATTACTGGTATGAATAAAAATCTGATATATCTCTATGGGTATAAGAGTATAAGAAATGATAACAAACAAACTTCCAACGATGGGGTCATTTATGCTAAAGAAATTGGTATCAAAGAGCATAAAATGCAATGTTGTATGCTGGTTTATCCAAGCTTTCTAATCTGATTTAGATAGATGTGACATCTTGAGCAATCATAAAAATACCCAACTAGTATCCAATCAGTATTTAATACTGGGATACTATGATAAGGTTGATTATCAAGTCATGTGTGCTTAAAACTATCAATTGATCTTCGGTTTTGTTAAGCACTCATTCCAGGTGGAAACCCTTTTGCCGGGGGATTATCGTGGGCTGGCCTTTCAGGGAGCTTTGTGCTGGCTGTGGCAAGCTTAATGTCACAAGCTAGACAACGAGTCAGCGTCGCGTTGCGTCTCAGTGCAACCAGGCTGGCATATCCTATAAGCAAGAGATTTTAGGTCGGTCTCACTCCTCACCAATGGAGGTGAATTGATTTTAACCTCAAATTATATGTTCCCAAATTGGTACTATGGATGTCAGATGAGTAAATGTTAAACCCGAAATGTTGAACGGCGTCTTATCATAGTACGGTATAAGTGATAACCTGATCACCATAGGGCACTGGTCATGTCTTGGAAAATAAATAATTTTATATGGCGATAATGACGATTGAGCTGCGCATGAAAAAATTAAAATTAAGGGTTTCTCAGTACACGGAGAAAACTGTTTGCTAAATTTGTATGGAGATTAAGCAAAACTTGAGCATAATTCTCAGCCACTTCAAAATATTGCTTATTTTCAGCAAAAATCAAGCAAATTTTGCTATTTAAATTTATAATAACTTAGCAAATTTTCGCTTGAACTAAATCAAAATTTGCTTTTTCGATTTATAATAACTGAGCGAGTGTTTGCTCGAATCAAATCAAAATTTGCTATTTCTATTTATAAAAAATAAAATAAAAAAAAAAAAACAAACAAATTGGCCATTTCGACTGGGAATCGAACTCGGGCTCCGAGCATGCTAAGCCACACTCTTAACCTGCATGCCACGGTATTTCTATTTATAGTTCGAATTTTGTTTTATATTTCAATAACCTAGCAACTTTTTGCTTGAATCAATTCAAAATTTGCTTTATCAATTTATAATAACTGAGCAAATTTTTGCTTACATTGAGTCAAATTTTGCTTTTGCCTGAACACAATTACCTTATAATAACTTAGCAAAGTTTGGCTTGAATCAAATCAAAATTTGCTATTTGAATTTATAATAAGTAAGCAAATTATTGCTAAAATTTATCTTTATTTTGCTTTTTTCAAATTATATGAGAAGTAATTTCAATTTAGAAAACGTTTTCTAAAATCAAACCGCTATTGAGCAAAATTTTGCTGATTTGCGTTTAAGCAAAGTAATGGCTTGATTCAAGCAAAATAATTTTCTCCGTGTAGAATCTTGGGTACTGAGTGCCTAGAAACTGGTTGATAGATTTAATTATATTCCGAAATTCTTTGGATTTGAGAAAGCAACTCCTAATAGATATGTCGGCCTAATGATCCTGCATTGCCGGCTGTTCAATGGATGTCAGTATGATTTTTTCATGGCACTGAGTCCTGAGAGCGCGTCTGTTGAGAGTTAATTTCGAAAAAAAATGACTCCTTGCCATGGGGCAAGTAAAATTCAAGCGAAAAGTAGGCGTCTACTATAGCACAACAACTTCTGTGCTTTGTCCGATACTAAAGAAAGGGGATTCTACAATCTGCGCCAACTGCTGAAGTATCAGTCGTATTTCCATCGCATACAAGTTCTTTCAAGCGTATTGTGTGAAAGATTGAAGCCGTATACCAAAACACTGATTGTACCTAATCAGTGTGACTTTCTCTCTGGTAAGTCCATCATAGACCATATTTTTACACTACGTCAAAGTCTGGAAAAAACCAAAAAAATTAAAATGACACCCACCATCTCTTCTTAATTTCAAAGCTGCGTTCGATATCCCGAGTCGGGGTTGCCTGAACGCAACAATGTCTGGCCTCGGTATACCTGCAAAGTTGATAAGATTCTGTAGGATGACGTTGAGTAATACATGCAGCTCCGTCATGGTAGGCAATAACCTCTCCGAAACCTTTAATACCGAAAGAAATTTTAAATAAAGCGACCCACTATCACGCGATCTCTTCAATTTCATGAAGCAATGGTACCATATTCTGCAAAGTATTGCTACTTTCGCAGCTTTCGAACAGGAATCAGCCAAAGTGGGTTTGACGGCGCGGTGTCTAGGCTCACATGTTACAGCAGGCAAATAAAACTCTGAAGATGTCAAGCAGTTTACATACCTTGGCACCACCGTAAACAACAACAACGATGTCAGCCAGGAGATTAACCGAAGAATAACAATTGCTAAAAGGTGCTTCTACAGGCCAAGTCGTCAATGTGGTTCTAGATCCTCTCTCGATCAAAAACTTACACTCTATAAGACGCTCATCATACCTGTGCTTTTCTATGGCGTTGAAGCATGGGTGCTATCGAAAACAGCTGCAGCTCAAGAAAGTGGTTCGGTAACTATCTAATATATAAACATCTCATGTCACGATGTTAGTTTTTTAACTATACCGAAACGGCTGGACAGATTTTAATGAAATTTTTTTATATATTTAGTGGTATGACAATAGGTCGTAAAGTATTTTTCACTTTCTTACAAGCGAGGAGCGTGGCACTTTTTAAGAACACAAATGTTTGTTTTACTTTCGTCTATAAATCGTACATCAAGGAAACTCGGTACAAACTTACTATTGAGACGTGTCCTTCCACTGTTAAATTTGAGCGATCTTTGAAAAGGGGCATGGAACCGCTAATACAATTCAACTTATGGATAGAGATGGGAAAAGGGTAAATACCCAATTGGTAAATACCGGGTAAAATGGGTAAATTGGGTAAAAATGGGTAAATACCCAGGTATATACCTAAAAGGTGGGTATAAACTATGTTGTAGAAAATTTGGTGAACAAACACTTTGCGATGCATAATTTGGTGTGTTTTATAATAAATTTTATAAATACACGGAGAAAACTGTTTGCTAAATTTGTATGGAGATTAAGCAAAACTTGAGCATAATTCTCAGCCACTTCAAAATATTGCTTATTTTCAGCAAAAATCAAGCAAATTTTGCTATTTAAATTTATAATAACTTAGCAAATTTTCGCTTGAACTAAATCAAAATTTGCTTTTTCGATTTATAATAACTGAGCGAGTGTTTGCTCGAATCAAATCAAAATTTGCTATTTCTATTTATAAAAAAAAAAAAATAAAAAAAAAAAAACAAACAAATTGGCCATTTCGACTGGGAATCGAACTCGGGCTCCGAGCATGCTAAGCCACACTCTTAACCTGCATGCCACGGTATTTCTATTTATAGTTCGAATTTTGTTTTATATTTCAATAACCTAGCAACTTTTTGCTTGAATCAATTCAAAATTTGCTTTATCAATTTATAATAACTGAGCAAATTTTTGCTTACATTGAGTCAAATTTTGCTTTTGCCTGAACACAATTACCTTATAATAACTTAGCAAAGTTTGGCTTGAATCAAATCAAAATTTGCTATTTGAATTTATAATAAGTAAGCAAATTATTGCTAAAATTTATCTTTATTTTGCTTTTTTCAAATTATATGAGAAGTAATTTCAATTTAGAAAACGTTTTCTAAAATCAAACCGCTATTGAGCAAAATTTTGCTGATTTGCGTTTAAGCAAAGTAATGGCTTGATTCAAGCAAAATAATTTTCTCCGTGTAGAATCTTGGGTACTGAGTGCCTAGAAACTGGTTGATAGATTTAATTATATTCCGAAATTCTTTGGATTTGAGAAAGCAACTCCTAATAGATATGTCGGCCTAATGATCCTGCATTGCCGGCTGTTCAATGGATGTCAGTATGATTTTTTCATGGCACTGAGTCCTGAGAGCGCGTCTGTTGAGAGTTAATTTCGAAAAAAAATGACTCCTTGCCATGGGGCAAGTAAAATTCAAGCGAAAAGTAGGCGTCTACTATAGCACAACAACTTCTGTGCTTTGTCCGATACTAAAGAAAGGGGATTCTACAATCTGCGCCAACTGCTGAAGTATCAGTCGTATTTCCATCGCATACAAGTTCTTTCAAGCGTATTGTGTGAAAGATTGAAGCCGTATACCAAAACACTGATTGTACCTAATCAGTGTGACTTTCTCTCTGGTAAGTCCATCATAGACCATATTTTTACACTACGTCAAAGTCTGGAAAAAACCAAAAAAATTAAAATGACACCCACCATCTCTTCTTAATTTCAAAGCTGCGTTCGATATCCCGAGTCGGGGTTGCCTGAACGCAACAATGTCTGGCCTCGGTATACCTGCAAAGTTGATAAGATTCTGTAGGATGACGTTGAGTAATACATGCAGCTCCGTCATGGTAGGCAATAACCTCTCCGAAACCTTTAATACCGAAAGAAATTTTAAATAAAGCGACCCACTATCACGCGATCTCTTCAATTTCATGAAGCAATGGTACCATATTCTGCAAAGTATTGCTACTTTCGCAGCTTTCGAACAGGAATCAGCCAAAGTGGGTTTGACGGCGCGGTGTCTAGGCTCACATGTTACAGCAGGCAAATAAAACTCTGAAGATGTCAAGCAGTTTACATACCTTGGCACCACCGTAAACAACAACAACGATGTCAGCCAGGAGATTAACCGAAGAATAACAATTGCTAAAAGGTGCTTCTACAGGCCAAGTCGTCAATGTGGTTCTAGATCCTCTCTCGATCAAAAACTTACACTCTATAAGACGCTCATCATACCTGTGCTTTTCTATGGCGTTGAAGCATGGGTGCTATCGAAAACAGCTGCAGCTCAAGAAAGTGGTTCGGTAACTATCTAATATATAAACATCTCATGTCACGATGTTAGTTTTTTAACTATACCGAAACGGCTGGACAGATTTTAATGAAATTTTTTTATATATTTAGTGGTATGACAATAGGTCGTAAAGTATTTTTCACTTTCTTACAAGCGAGGAGCGTGGCACTTTTTAAGAACACAAATGTTTGTTTTACTTTCGTCTATAAATCGTACATCAAGGAAACTCGGTACAAACTTACTATTGAGACGTGTCCTTCCACTGTTAAATTTGAGCGATCTTTGAAAAGGGGCATGGAACCGCTAATACAATTCAACTTATGGATAGAGATGGGAAAAGGGTAAATACCCAATTGGTAAATACCGGGTAAAATGGGTAAATTGGGTAAAAATGGGTAAATACCCAGGTATATACCTAAAAGGTGGGTATAAACTATGTTGTAGAAAATTTGGTGAACAAACACTTTGCGATGCATAATTTGGTGTGTTTTATAATAAATTTTATAAATACACGGAGAAAACTGTTTGCTAAATTTGTATGGAGATTAAGCAAAACTTGAGCATAATTCTCAGCCACTTCAAAATATTGCTTATTTTCAGCAAAAATCAAGCAAATTTTGCTATTTAAATTTATAATAACTTAGCAAATTTTCGCTTGAATTAAATCAAAATTTGCTTTTTCGATTTATAATAACTGAGCGAGTGTTTGCTCGAATCAAATCAAAATTTGCTATTTCTATTTATAAAAAAAAAAAAATAAAAAAAAAAAAACAAACAAATTGGCCATTTCGACTGGGAATCGAACTCGGGCTCCAAGCATGCTAAGCCACACTCTTAACCTGCATGCCACGGTATTTCTATTTATAGTTCGAATTTTGTTTTATATTTCAATAACCTAGCAACTTTTTGCTTGAATCAAGTCAAAATTTGCTATATCAATTTATAATAACTGAGCAAATTTTTGCTTACATTGAGTCAAATTTTGCTTTTGCCTGAACAAAATTACCTTATAATAACTTAGCAAAGTTTGGCTTGAATCAAATCAAAATTTGCTATTTGAATTTATAATAAGTAAGCAAATTATTGCTACAATTTATCTTTATTTTGCTTTTTTCAAATTATATGAGAAGTAATTTCAATTTAGAAAACGTTTTCTAAAATCAAACCGCTATTGAGCAAAATTTTGCTGATTTGCGTTTAAGCAAAGTAATGGCTTGATTCAAGCAAAATAATTTTCTCCGTGTAGAAATAAAAATACTTACTGAGCAGAGTAAAAGTAACAACTTCAGATAATAAATATATTATATAGACACATTTATTGTTGCAATATTACTTTACATTAATCGAAATCACTGTCACTGTCATTATAAGTTTTACTCTGAAAATAATTAAAAGAAGAGTGAGGTGTAGAATGGGTGATACCAGTGGAAGTGGAAGGTGCTTCTTCAAATAAATTTGCAGAATTGATGATTTCATTCTCAGCCGGTAAAACGTTTTGGGCAACTTTCTGTTTGGCAACTTAAAAGAAGGTTGCAATTCTTCAAAAAACTCTATCCACAGCGGATGTTCCACCATTGCAAATGGAGCACCAGATACAATAATAGCCTTGGCCAGTTTCTCATCAAGGTAATCTTTATGCTCATCAGTCATGTATGGGCATGATTTTGATGCTTGGACAGAATTCGATGAGCTTAGAGCATCACTTAACTGAGTCGAATTTTCCAATGAAGTTGTTGTCAGTTCACCTAGATTCGTTTTATCAATTTCTCGTTTCACCATAACTGGACATTTGACGCAATTAATTAAATGTTTTGCCATTTTATTAACATTTGCCACTTTATAAACCGTGTCACAATATCTGCAGGAACTGAGTTGGTGTTGCCTGCACTTGCTGCAAAATGCTTCCATGTTTTTTCATTTTTAGGTCTTCCAATGGCCTTAAAAGCGATATAAGTTTATTGTTGCACTTCATCAATATTAGCTTCACTTATAATAACATACCTTCTCCACTATATTAATTCAGTTTAGTAAAGGTTTAATAGCAATTAACCGCTTTTTTACTTTTAACAACGCACGTGGTGTTGAACACATGAAAGCAAATGACTCATTTCAAAAAACGTTACAGCTGATTGACAACCAGTGATGCCAGATAC
The DNA here is from genome assembly GCA_958299015.1 of Tetanocera ferruginea. Lineage (NCBI taxonomy): Eukaryota > Metazoa > Arthropoda > Insecta > Diptera > Sciomyzidae > Tetanocera > Tetanocera ferruginea. The sequence continues at coordinate 130,321,264 of OY282640.1, forward strand.
TGCATTTCAAATGCATTTTATAAATACCCAAATAAATACCCAAAAAAGGTATTTACCCGGTATTTACCCATACATCGGGTAAATACCGGGTAGAATCCCATCTCTACTTATGGATATCGAATTGATTTGGAACATAATGGTGTATAACAATGAAGCTCGGTTTTAAATAACTGACTGGTCAGGTCTTTCAATTGTAAAGATGACACTGGCATTGAAAATCGGGGCGTGGCTCTACCCATACAACTTAAATTTTCGATATAGAAAAGTCAAAGAACATTTACACTCAGAAAGAAGTTAGCATATGGTGGGGTCTTGCTACTGGAAGACTAGAACGGTCGTTGTACAGGAATGTGTGGCTCCGCCAATATAAGATATATTTTTTTTAATTGAATAGCTTTGGAAATAATAGTCACAGATCAAATAAACTCGGCTTGGAGTAACATTTTTCTGGTATCCTACTATTCGAAAATACTCGCTAACTAAAACGGGCATTGGAAAAGGGGTGTGACTCCGCCCATCAAAGACAATTTAGCTATTTTATATTTAATAGCTGTAGAAATAATGGTCAAGGAATATTGAAACTCAGAGTGGGGTAACTATTTGTAAATGGCCTTCTTCTATTGGCAAACTGGAACAGGCATTGGACAAGGACGGCAGCAACGCACTGGTTTCCAGCTGGTATCCAAATAAAAATTTGTCACAACTTATTTTGCAATAGCCACGAGGTGAAAGGTCAAGTTATGGAATGAACTAAATCGATTAAGAACCGTCGCCATGAAAATAGTTAAGCCTTCATAAATTTATATATTTCTTTATTTTATTTATTTAGGAATAATGCCGACATCTAAGACAGAGTCTTTTAAATGCTAAATGATAACAACAAGAGGTAAATCCCTCAGTTTTTTATATATGTATCCTATTAAAATTTCGTATGTATACCCTGAAGATCTAGCACAAAAATAATTATTTTGAGTATATTCCTCTAAAATTCAACAATATAAAGGTACAAAAGATATAACAAATAAAAAAAGATCATAAAACGAATAAAATTTTGGAAAAAAGTTACTGAAAAAAAAATATATACATAAAATCAGAACAAATATGTTTCATGGCTTCATAAAAAAGATAACTTCGAATTTCCAAAATAAAAATGTTCACTATGACTTTATAATAGAAAATATGTGTAAACCGAAAAATATTTTTTTAATTTAAAAAAAAGGGGTCATAAACCTTTTTTAGATAGAAAAGTGTATGTTCAACATTAGCAGAGACGTATGAGTTTTTGAATCACTCGCAGGAATCCGGTAAAAAAAATTTTCCAAGGAATACATTTTTTTTTCAATTTTGTACTGCCTTTATTATCACTTTGCATTTTTCAACATTCAGCATGCAGTTCCTTCAAAAAGGAGCATACAAAAATAATGTTGCAGCGATAGCAGCAAAAATATAAACAAACAACAAAAACAACAACAGCAAAAGTAAATACACTACTTAGCACATTAATATTTCGCGCACATTAATTTTAATCAGCAACACATCTTTATGTTGCTCTCTTCCGCACTTGCTTCCATCTTTCGTTGTGTTTTCTTCACTTTTTACGTTTGTTTTGTTTCTTTTATCGCTCGTTGATTTTCATTATCTTTTCATTTAGCCGAGCAGAAAAGTGCACAAGTGTGAAATGTTGATTATTTTGCATATTTGTTGTTGTTGTTGTTGCTGCCGAAACATTATTGCTGTTTATGTTGCAATCTGCAAAGTGCTGCGGAAACTGAAATTTTTCTCAAGTAATTACTTGATGTCGTTCACTGTCCCGTTAAGCATTTTCAGCAGAAAAATGTTAATAAATATTTGTGAAATATATTGAAGTTAGGTGTATTAAGGTTGGTCACCTGTTATGGAAAAAAAAAGTTCCGCCACCCACTTGAAAGCTTATGTTGAGAGGGTTTGGTGCCATATATATTTTTCTAGGTGAACCCAAAATCTGCCCAAAATGATATTTTTTGTATAACTTCATCAGTTTTCAACCCATCGTAAAAAAAAGTATGTCGTTGGTTGACGTAGATATCAGAAAGGACAACAATTCTTTCTAAAAACTTTTTCTTCCTAAAAACTGATTCCATCTTTGACTAGATATTTCAATTTTTCATCATATTTGCTCAGTACCCCCCAAAACTTTAAAATTTTTTTGTAAAGTAAAAGTTCCTGCAAAAAGCATTTAACTTTCATTATTGTAAGGCTTGTCCACGAAATATCTTTTACATTTTAGCTTGCGAATATTTCTTAAATAAAACACACAATGAATTAATTTGTTATAAGTTATTGACACATAAAGCTTTTAAATATAGAAAAAAAAAACAAATTGGCCATTTCAGCCTTTGAAAGGACTTTGACCGAGCTTCATATGATCAAATTGAGTTGTGTGTGTTATTAAATGTTTGCACAGAATTGACCGAGAACTGGACCTACAGGTTTTATGCCGACTCTGAACGGCTAAAGTTCATGTTCTCAAGAAGGTTTACATGGCATGATTTACTCTCTGAGGTTTGCCTTTGTTTACATAGAGGTGGTGACCGATCAGAAACATTTTTTTAATGAAAAAAGTTTTCGCCGCGACTGGGGATCGATCACGGGCTCCGTGCGTGCTAAACCACAAATTTAACCTGCGGTCACCACATAAATAAAGATAAACATCAAAAACATAAGTCCTGAATTGGATTTCTTACAAAAGATCTTACTTGTTTATAAGTCCTCTCATCAAATTTTTCCTGGCCATATTAACCCACTTGTGTAGGAAATAACGTCTATTCCTGGCTCTTTTTTGGTTCTTAAGAAGGTTCCTTTTCATAATTGCCCAAAAGCTTTCGATGGGACGGAGTTGAAGACAATTTGGAGGATTATGTTTTTATCAACATATTTGATTTTTTTTTTCGTATTTTTAAAAACGGAAAAGATCGTTGTCCATCGATCGTTTCGGGCTCGAGTTTTTGCACGTTCTTCCACCTCAGAGTTACGATTCGGAACTTTTTGAATGTCAAATGCCTTCAAGTTATAGTTCGATTTTATTTTGGCGATGAGTGACTTGAAAATTTTGAATTTTTGCGCTAAATCTCTAAGAGATTGGTTAGGATTTTTTATCAAGGCACCTTTAAACTTAGCAGCTATATTCTTATTCACTAACCCTTTTTTGGGGCCAGCGCCCCTTTTTTCGGGATGTTAACTGTCTTCCTTGGATTTTAGTATAACATTTCTAGCACTTGCTCTGGAAACATAAGCTGATCTGGCTTTAGAGGCATACGAGGCAACAATATTCTCAAAATATTGCTCAATAAAGTTTTTACGATTTTTTTGGTTTTTCTTCTCTGGTTGTCATTTCTACGTTTAAGGCTTTAAATTGAATCACGACTTAGCCACTTAGAATAGCACGGCATATTCAAAATTTTGAAACTGCAAACTTTTGCATGGTCATCTTCTTTATATGTTTGCCAGATAAGTTTATAATAGTTATTTCGTGGATAAGCCTTATTTATTCTTATACGTTTTATTGAAATGTATTTTTATTTTGTGGCGGGCTTTAAACCCAACGCTCAACCTTCGCTTGAAGTCCAAAGGGGCCTGCCGCCAACAATCCAGCAACCGCTTTCCATCCAGTTTTTCGTTTCCAGGAAAAACCAAGTAGAGGTGTAAGTTAGCTTGATACATAAACTACCAACCGATTCATCACTAAGTCTTGCTGAGCCCAAGCAAGCTTAAGTTAACGCTAGCTGCAAAAATAATACTCCTGGTGCTAAAATAATGTTTTCTGTTGTCTGGTTGTCTGTTGTTATCCTTATAGCTAACGCATTAAAATTGCCATAAGCCGCATTGGCAGATGGCATTATTGGCTGAAATAGCCAATCAAATAGACAAATATACAAACAAACAAGCAGTGATTTCCATAATTATCGAAGGCAAACTATTTGCAAATAAATTAATTTTTGGATGAACATATGTTGACAAAGAGGTTAGTTATGTCAAAGGAATAAATCTTTTTCACTCACGGTACTTTCAGAACTAGAAATTCCAATCACGGCAAATTTGTTTTGAGCTCACAAGTGATCTATTGTGATATTTTACAAGGAAAATTTTAATATAGTATTTAAACAACCCTCTAATTTCAAAGGATATAACTCATTTGGAAGAATCGTTGTGAATCGATTTTGGGCCACCAACTCTTATCAAGTAATCTTTGCTTGATTTTTGTCATGCTTGGTGATCCTCATGGGCCAAATCCAATGTAAAAGGAAAGGTTAATGATGCGATTATATCCGAGGAGAATGTCTAAAGTAAAACAACGTCCTATTTCTGATTTGTAATTTTGAATGGAAAATAACTTCCTTCCCACAACCCATCAATAAGAGACCTTCTGACTGCTAGAGTTTGGTAGTCAAATTGTGTGTGCAACAGGTGCTGCAGCTGCGGCAATGAAGTTGACATGCTCCTCTGTACCATAATCAAAACAAGGCTGTGGTTCACCCAGTTACCAAACGTGATCCGCTATAATATTTTTTCGAGGACGAGGGATGATTTTGAATATGTGATTATAGCCTCAACACCCATTACTCGATTCTTGCTTTTAAGAGAATTAAATCGAAAAACGTTTCATATCCAAAAGTCATTGGTTGATAAAACGTTATTCCACGTAGCAAAGCCAAATCAAAATGGCATTTAAAACGTTATTCGCGAAGGAAAACATTTATATTTAAGAAAACTTGTTTGATTGGCTTCTGTTCTATTAATAAAAGGCACGTTTTATAACTAAAACATGTATTTATTGGAAGACAAGGGAGGTGATCTTCACATGACAACGTGTCTGACTGCCTCAATTTGGCGAGGCCAGCATTATACCTGTCAAAATCGTCTCAAGTCGACTCACACCTCCACGTGGTGTCTGCTGGAAACAGCAAACTAACACCCGTTAGTTGACGGTTAATTTGAGTGGCGGCCATTTTTGGCCTTCAAGCAAAGGTTGTGCATTGGGTTTGAAGTCCACCACGTAAAAAACAATTTCAATGAACCAACTAGGAAAATTAAAAGTATGATCTCCAAATCTGATGGTGACTACCGCAAACGAAAAGCGAAATTAACGAATATGTGCCTGGAATGTCCGCATCCTAAATTGGAATGGTGCCTCTATCCAACTGATTTATATCTTGGAGAAGCATGAGTTTGAATGCGAATTTGTAGTTGGCAAAAGAATACGGCAGCATGTCCTGCGATTTACTCCTGTGAACGAACGACTTGCCATAATCCCCTTCAAGGCAAAATTTTTTAACATAAGCCTAATATGTGCGCACGCTCCGACATAAGAAAAAGATGACGAGACCAAAAATCTACGAGTGCCTTGAAGAGCATTAAGAATGAAAGGAAAGGAAAACATATCTTGTCCAACAGTCAGAAAGTTCAGCCTCCACGACAACACACCCGATAACGGAATGAGGTGGATTGGCTTTGCCGCAGCATTAAACATGGTCCTTAGTAGCACTATATTCAAGCACTTCAATATTCATAAGGCCACCTGGCTCTCCTCTGATCAAAAAACATGCAACCAAATTGATCACGTTTTGATTGACAAAGACATTCTTTCAGTGTACTAGACGTACGAACGATCCATGGTGCAAACATAGACTCGGATTATTATCTTGTCCAAGCCAAGATCTGCACACGTCTGTGCGCAGCTAAGAATGCTCGCAATCCTACACAAAGAAAGCTAGACGTCGACAAGCTGCAGTCAAAGCGGACAGCCGAAGCCTTCGCTACTCGACCCTCACTCCTGTTTCAAGAAAGCACTCCTCCGATCGACGATATATGCGCACAGTGGACGCACACATCCCACTCTATGCGTGCGACTGCCGAAGAGGTGATAGGCTACCACCGCCCTCGCCGAAACCAGTAACACAACCAGGAGTGTCGTGATACCACAGCAGAGAAGGGCACCGCTTACACAGCCACTCTGCAACCATTTGCAACGCGTTCTGTAATGGAGGGATACCTAGCGAAGAGGAGGGAACAGTGACGCCTTTTCCGTTAAAAAAAACGAGAGGCAGAAAAACGTGAGCGCGAGAAAATTGAGATGTATGGCGACAGGAATGAGACTCGAAAATTTTTCGAAAAGAGAAGACGCCTGGCCGTTGTTTTCAAGACCGGAGCCTCTTCCTGCAAGGATGAGAATGGGAATCTAGTGACAGATATCCAAAGTACACTGATGTTATGGAGGGAGCACTTCTCTTGTCTTTTAAATGGCGACGCTGACAACAATCCCAATAAAAGAGATGATATCCTGGAAACCCCAATTCTAGATGACAGCTTTGGAGTTTTGCTGCCCGACTATTACGAGTTCTTAACAATTATAGCTTGGTTTAAAAACCACAAAGCCGCAGGAGTCGATGTACTACCAGCTGAGTTGTTTAAGACAGGAGGCGAACCTCTGTTTTAATGCATTCACAAACTTCTATGCAGAATATGGTCGGATGAATGCATTCGGATGATGATTGGAACCTCAGTGTGCTCTGCCCAATCCACAAGAAAGGTGATCCCACCATTTGCGCCAACTACCGTGGGATTAGCCTTCTTAACATCGCATATAAGGTTCTGTATAGCGTTTTGTGTCAAAGATTGAAGCCCATCGTCAACCAACTGATTGGACCTTATCAGTGTGGCTTCAGACCTGTAAAGTTCACCGTCGATCAGATATTTACACTCCAACAAACCTTGGAAAAGATCCTCGAGAATTAAGTTGAGGTTTAATAAAATTACAAAAAATCAAAAAACCTATATTCAAAAATGTTCCAAATTTTCATCAATATTATTTAGTATTATTATAATAATTTTATTAGTAATTTCATTAAACTCATGAAATTTGCCACAATATTTATTAGTAGTAGCAATAAATTTCTGACCTCTCTCACTGACATAAATACAATAACAAACGCATTAACTGTGGTCATGGTCAACAGCAACATCAACATAAAATCGAAGACATCACAAAAAGCAGCATATATATTTCTGGTCATGAACATGTTTCTGGTCAGTATTTGTGACTCCTGAATAGTATCCACAGTTTTGAGTTTCTGAGTTGATAACAAGAGATGCCAAGTTAGAGCAAATCTCTTAGATGTTGGGAGTACGACATACAAAAAGGTAGCAACATGTTGCTGAAAAACCCACGAATGCAACAGGGTTTATTTTGCCATTGTTGCGTGGAAACTGTTTTATGTGGCTAGCAACATAATAACGGTGAGACGAGTAACGAGTTTTATGCTCGCCACCAAAATGTTCTGCGTGCGCACGTATGGAGTACGTGAAGGTAAAATTTGGTAACAGCTCTTCTTTCGGTGTGCGGAACTGTGTTAAGTTCCACACGTGGTTGAATAGGCAAATTCAATTATAATCAATATAACGTGAGAGTATATTTTCGTAACAATTGAGCGGTAAATATAAATAAACTCTACAAAAATAATTTAAAGAAATTATTGAAATTTTCTGATAAAAACTTCATTTTATATTTTTTTTTTTATAGAAAAATTACTATTTTTATATTTTTTCGAAGTGTGCAAATATTTTCTTATTAAATTAAGCCTTTGAAATTTATGCAAAATTAAATGGCTAACTTCTCAAATATCTGTCTCACTAGTGATATGTAAGTTTAACATGCAATTTTTTCAAATATACCGTAAATTCTGTGCTTTCGTTTGCTTTTCAAGTGATACAAAATTGCTTATATTGGGCGATGCTACTCATCTTGGCAAAGTTCCTACCGGCATCATGGCATTACTTGTACCCATGCGTTCCGAACTGAAGACATCACAATTAATGTCGAGAATGGTTCGTGTTAAGCCTAAAAATATGTTTTAACTTTCTGATATGTTATCATTGCTCTGTTTTATAGGTGCGTCATGAACTTATGGAAATGCTTTTAAGATACGATATGGAAAAGTATGAGAAAGAATTCAATAGTCTAGGCAAATCTCTTTGGCGCGTTCAAGGATGCATTTCAAAAAGTTGTTTCCAATAAATTTCGAAATATCTCTGAATATCCGGAATGAGGATCTTCAGAGATATGTCAAAATTTATTTTTGATTAACTTAAATGGATGACCTTAACTTGTTCCAATTAAATATTGTGTGTATTTTATGTTTTCTCAATTTTACATTCATGGTCAGTTACATTTTTGAATACTATAAATGTCAACGTGTATGTTTCTTAAGTAAGCTAATAAAATGCAATATTTTTATAATATGAAATTTTTTATTTTATAAAAAATAAAGAAACCGTCATTGCTAAAAGCTTAAGAGCAATTTTTGCTGATGAGTTGATATTTGCACCAGAGAACAACTTGGTGCATTCAAATAGCGTTTTGAATGTCTCTGCCTTCTGCATAAAAATTAATGCGCAAATACATGTACCAATCGCTTTGGTACAAATGCCGTAGAGTCCCTGCAAACATTTGGAAGACGATTGGAAGATTATTAGATTTGGCGACGCGCTAGCGATTCGCCTAAGGGTTCTTTAGAAGATTGATCGCTTTTCGATGGCCGAAGCGATGAATACGCGATTCTCAAAAAATTTAAAAATCTTCTTTCGCTCATTCCGGCGATCGTTGGAAGATGGATCGCTTTTCGATCGCCCAAGCGATGAATGCGCAATTGACAAAAAAGTTCAAAATCTTCCTTCGCTCATTCCGGCGATCGTTGGAAGATTTATCGCTTTTTCATCGCCCAAGGGATGAACGCGCGATTCAAAAAAATTTTAAAATCTTCCTTCGCTCATTCCGGCGATCGTTGGAAGATTGCTTTTTAAAAAGCTTTTCAAAATCTATCATTGTTATATGAAGTAGGCTCTGAAAAATCGTTTAAATTAATCAAAAAATTTAACTTTTAAAAAATTTCATGAAACTGGGATAAAACAAAGTCTGAAGAGCCCGCTAGTTGAAACATGCAACAACTTGTAACATTCAACAACGATGCTCTGCAACAAACAAAAACCCCTTCTGCCATTCGTTGGCGAATCGCTTAAGACTCCTTTCAGCGAATCGTTCGCGACTCTTCCTGGCGAATCGTTTAAGACTCTTCTCGGCGATTCGTTGGCGAATCTTCCAGGCGAATCGCTTAAGACTTCTCTTGGCGATTCGCCGGCGAATCTTCCCGGCGAATCGCCTAAGACTCTTCTCGGCGATTCGTTGGCGAATCTTCCACGCGAATCGCTTAAGACTTCTCTTGGCGATTCGCCGGCGAATCTTCCAAGCGAATCGCTTTTATGGCCTCAGCTGCTTACATTCGGCGATTCCCGGAAGACTCTCAGAAGAGCTCGCCGGCGATCGTTTCATCTTCCAAGCGATTCGCTGGAGATTCTCAGACGATTACAAATGTTTGCAGGGGTACGAGCCATGACGAATACGAATGCCTGTGAAACATGAATGCTGCCTTTGTATCGATTCGCAGTCGTCACACTGCGCTAAACACCAATCGTTGTTTACGAACTCTAGTGGTATGCATGCATTTTTTTTTGTGCGATTGTGGCTGACGACGATTGTTATTCGAGTGGCAAAAAATGACGAACGGTCTCATGTAGTTCTCTGATATGCACGTTTTCTATTCAACCCCGCCGGTTTTAAATAATTCAGCTGCCAGGCCGTCAGCACCTGCTTCTTTGTTGGGTTTGAGTCGCTGGATAGAAACTTTGACCTCATCATGGCTTGTTTTTGGATTTTCCACTTCATCATCATTGATTGGTGAGTTCGTACTGCATTCTTCAAGGGCGCATTGGTTAAGATTGGAAAAATGCTGACTCCACAATTTCAGAGCTCACTACTTACCCTTAACCCGACTAACATTTTCATCTCTACAAGTGAATGATCCTGACTTGAAACCTTAGATCCGATACCCAAGATCTAACCAATTACGGGGTTTTTTGTGACCGTCACGTTGTGACAGTTCTGGTCATGCCATTGGTGCCAAGATTGCGGGCGCTGGAAACCAATGACATCCCCAGCAGCAGTGAGGAATGGGTTATGTGTGCCTAAAGTCAGCCAGCTCAATATAGACTCCCACTTGCCATTTTTTGCTTGTTTTTGCATTCCCTATAGTTTTAAATCATAAAATAATTTTGTCCAATTAAATTGTTCTGGATACTCCACTGTGCGACGTGGAGCCAAATATATATGTCTTATCTTCCGACCTTCGCGTTGAAATCGCCGAGGACTATTTTCACGTCGTGGGCCGGTCAGTCCTTTAGGCTCGCGTAGAAGGCGTCCTTGACAGGCTTTCGTTCACAGGTGAGAACCGGGAAACAAGGTGGTGTAGTTTCCGGCTTACGACGAATCCGAATTCGCACTTCGCCGCATGCCAGCTGTAGTAGATATCGCACTCTGATCTCTTAGATCAGTCTTGCTCTTTCCATCGTATCTTCTGAATGGCGAAGGTGAGTAATATACATTTTTAAATTATTTTGAATAGTTTACGAACGCAAAATATATAGGCAGCTCAATTAAATTGTGGTGAAAAAAAATTTTGCTAGAGAAATGTTGCGAGTAGGAACAGAGTACTTCTTTTACGAACTTGTTGTGAAAATTTCCATGCGTATTTCACAGCTATCGTTTTTGCGATAGATGGAGACTCAAGTGAAATATCACATGAAACTGAACAGATTACTAGGCTTGTTATTCAAAAGTTTTCGAGTGCAAAAAGATTCTAAAACCAGTTTTTAGAAGTAGAATTAACGATATAATGGTCTACCTTACTTGGTGAGAGGTTGTTGGGAGTGGCTTCCAAATCTTAAATATTTTAAAAGAGGTGACAAAATGTGGACTTTCAATTATAAATTCATCATCCATTATATTGAGTCTTAGCTGGATCGGAAAGGAATCAAAGAACGATGAGAGACAGGAAATAGTGGAATTTTGGTTGATTAAATCAATGAGATTGGAGCTAACCAAAAAGTGGTTAAGAAAAAAAAGTAGCATATGGAAAAGATAACCAAATGATGTCTAACAATTAATTTGGCAGCCAGTTTAGGAGTGTTGGACCATTACAGTTATCAAAATTATCGTCCCAGAAAGAATTCTTAGAGTTGAGGTCGTCACCGATAATCGTGCCCTCAAAATTGTCTGAATTGTTAAGAATATCACAAATATATGAATATAATTGAGCCGAATAGAAGTTGCATAGTATAAAAATGGATCCCAATAAAATAAAGTATTGAAACCTATGACTAGCGTATTTTAGTTTAATGGAAATGTGTGGAAAAGTAACACCTTGTAGTGTGACTCTAGAAAAATTTAAGTTTCTTTTCATATTAATTGCTACCCCATTAGGAGAAAAATCATAAATAAATAAGTAAATATCAAATAAGTACTTCTTAAAAGACTTTTGGCTTTCGTACATCACATTCTTGGACGAATCCAAAATTCACATACTGATTTTTAAAATTAAATAAATACATTTTTTTACTCGTATCGGCATAGCATAGTGATCTCATATTGTAGGTATTAAAATTGGTATCATTACAGACCTAGGAATTTTCAATTTGAGCAAGAAATCGAAAAATTGTGCTTTAGTCTGATCACAAGGTATGTTTCTGTAGTTTACTTATTTATAAATTTTCGAATTTTTTGTTCAAGAGTAAGTTGTTCCAGAATTAGGAACTACTCAGAGAGTTTGAGAAATTAACGGGGGCCTCGATTTGGAATCATTCCCAAAACCTTGGTCATCCCGTGCTATGAAGACGCTCGCGAAGAACTTTTTATGGTTAAAAATACCAGAATCTGAAACAGCTTGTATCGTATTATTTTTAGTTTCTTGTAATATTAAGTTTATTAATCTGTTGAATAAGATGTCTGTTTATTTGATTATAAAATCAGGTCTGTACGCACTTCAAGTAAAGTTCGAGTAATAGAGAGTAATTTGATTACCTGTCAAAATGAGAAAATTTGTCAAAAAGTACGGAAACGGTTTCAAGTAAGTTTCAAGCACAACAGCGCGCTGAAGCGGTTCGAAAATAATAAAATTTAATTGCTTTGTTTTTGTATTAAAAACACTTTCGTAAGCTTTCATTTTGCTTATTTTAACTATTTTTATTAATTTGCTAACGAATTGCATGCATTCTTTTTCACAACACAATGCAACAATTTAATTTTTTCACTTTGACAATTAGTTGTTTGAAACTCGAGATTCGTGCTCGAAGAAATTTTTCAAGTAAAATTCCAGTAGTAGAGTGACAAAAAGTGACATTTTGCTTGTTCTTCTTCTCTCACGAGCTGGAAAAAATTTGCAAAGAAACGCTTTCGAGTAACTTCAAGTTACTTGAAGTGAGTACGGAAACAGACCTATTGACTGCCTTGATAATAATAAATTATTTTATTTGACAGATATTCAAATAGGAGAATCAACAATTTATGGTGTTGTTTTGAACCACTCAATTGGTGTAATTTTACACGTAATAGGCACAATTTTTACATTTTGCTTTTAAATATTCTCATGGAATCACCTGATGAGGTAAATGAAGAGCTTTTGTTGTCATTGCAATGTTTGTTCTGGTTTTCTAACCAAACTTGTACTGTTCTTAAATAATCGACATAGATTCTCCATGTCAAAAAACCTAAGTTTTAAAAAATTGTCTCAAATATTTTACATCAAAGTTTCGATTGATTCTCATATGAAGACTGTGCTAAGGGTAATGATCTTTGCTCTAAATGTGTGTTTGTTCAAGTTATGTAATGTAGCACATGTTGGATTGGAGATTGGTTCCCGGGATATAGAATTTGTTCTCGTCTGTTCGTTTTTTCCCATAGTTATTCCAAATTTGTTAGTGTAGCTATAGTTACATTTTTCGATTTGTATCGTATTATTTTTAATTTCTTTGAATTTTTTTATATAAAGGAGAAATCTTTGGGGATCTCCAACCCAACCTCCTGGGTTGTGTTTCTTACTGTATTTAAAGCAAAAATATTGCAGGTTACAATAACGTACAATGTGCCCCAGTGTTGACAGCGCTTGCATTGTATTTCATTTCGTTTACTTTTTGGGGATTCCCACGAGATTATCTGACTTTTCACCTAAGCACTGTATAGAACAAAATTTTAACCAAGGGCTTCATTACTGTGTGCTAATTATGACTACCCTTGTCTGGCAGTTTTCTTTCCTTCCTGGAAGAGGTGCTTCATTTGGACTTTGAGTCTACGCGGTGAATAAATAATTTTTTTTATATTATGAGTTCTAATTTTAATTGAGATATATTCATTTGAAAAAAATTTCAGTGGAAAATTGAAGCCAAGAAAAAATGCGTTCAAATTTCCTGTTTCATTTTGTCAATTAAATGTCGATTATTACCTTCATTTGCAAGGACTTGCTGCTTTGGTATGGTAAGAGAAATAGTTTTGCCGAAGTTGGCACTTTCTGCTATATATTCATTTCTTTACCAAAAGAAATTAGCAGACGCTTAGCAGACTTAAAACCATACTCTGGCAGTTCTTCCGTGTAACCATCAAAAAATGTTTTTTTTTGTTTTTAGCTTTGAATCAAGGATTTTAGGTGTCAAACCTAATTGGTCAAGTCTGCCTTGGTTCGGTAAATGGGGAGATAGATAAGAAGGAGAGCACGGAAAATCAAGAGAAACAAGTGTAGAATGTTGTACATATGGTGGATTGCTATATCAACTTGCGAATTTGACTAAGGGATGTCGGAAAAACATCGATGCATCGAAAATAACGATGTTTTGGTTCGATGCATCGAAAAATTTTCACTCGATGTTTGAATAGCCGATGCATCGATTCATCGATGTTTTTAAAGTTTGAAAACTGACATCACTAGTACAGCGAACCACTATTTCTATTTTTCAATTGTGTAAAAAAATAAAGCGAGTATTCACAGTTTCTTATTATAACTCTCTCTTTAAGTCAAATTGAGGAGGATGGATTTTTATAATATACTGTCAGCGTCAAAACAAAGTGTACACCATATTTTTGAAAACTTTTAACTTTATTTCAATATTTTAAAAATTTATTTTATGAAACATAATAGTATATATAGAATAAATATTTTATGCTCTTAATATTTACAGACTAAAACTTTAAACTATTACATACAAAAAATTCACATAATTCAAAAACGAAACATATTCCATTTTCTTCTAGTCAAAACAAAGTGTACACTTAAGGATGAAAATAAAAAAAATAACTTTAAATCAATTTTCAATATTTTGTTTGTTTTCCTCTTGCTGAAATGACAGCTTCCAACCGTCTAGGCATTGATTCCACCAATTTGATTGTTACATCTGATGAAATTTTTTGCCACTCTTCCATTAAAACGGCTTTCAGCGAGTCCTTGCTAGTTATCGTCCGTTTTCTTATTTCTCGGTCTAGATGTCCCCACAAATGTTCGATCGGGTTGAGGTCCGGTGATTGTGGGGGGTGATCCAGTTGTTTCGGAGTATTGTACAGCAACCATTCCTTCACTACCTTGGCTGTATGTTTAGGATCGTTGTCCTGCTGAAAGATCCACGTACGATCCACTCCTAATTTGGCAACACTGGCCGGCAAATTATCTTTTAAAATATTAAGATAATCCATTTTATTCATTGTACTCTCAATAAACGTTAAATTTCCTACTCCGCTTGCCGCCATACACCCCCACACCATCACCGAACCACCACCATGCTTTATTGTAGAAGTAATGTTTTGCTCCAGGAACTCCTGATTTCTGCTCCTCCATATTTTAGTCGATTTTTTTTTACCATAAATTTCGAACTTGCTTTCGTCACTAAATACTATGTTTTTCCAAAATGAATTATCATAATTTTTATACTTTTAAGCAAAATCCATGCGTAGCCTTTGATTTTTTTTTTAAATAAAAGGCTTTTTTCGAGGCACTCTTCCAAATAGACCATTTTGATTTAATGCACGTCTTATTGCGCTTACCAACTTACGTTGGTTTCTGATGATGCGGAAAGTTCATCAGCTATTTTCACTGCGCTTGCGGTTGGATCTTTTCGCACTCTTCTGACAACTGATCGTATTGTAGTTTCACAGAGTTTTTTTGGTCTGCCAGCACTGGGTCGATTTACTACTGTTCCAAATTTTTTTGTATTTGTCAATGATTTTTTTAACAGTATTATGACCTCTATCAATAATTGAAGCGATTTCGAGAAGGGTTTTTCCTTGTTTATGGAATTTTATGACTAATTCCCGTGTTTCAATAGAAGTTTGACTACGCATTTTAATTTCTTTTTTTTAAACTTACTTATTCACTTTACCAAATGCGAATGATGCTGTAACATAAACTAAAAGCATAATTAACTAATTTGGGAGAGATTCCGTTACATTTATTTTAAACATTTGAAATTGCTAAGCTTACTTTGCTCGTGTACACTTTGTTTTGACGCGATAAATATGGACAAAATTTTGTTTTTATAAAATATTTTGTTGTTGTAGCAAATTATTTGCAAGACTTAATACTTATACAAAGAGAGAATTAAACAAGAATTTAAAACATAAAAAGTTACGGGACTTATTACAGTGTTGAAGACTTTTATGTAGTAGAACTCATGTAAAAAAAAAAGTGTACACTTTGTTTTGACGCTGACAGTAGATTTAAAGATAGATTTAGAAAAACCTTAAAAATTTAGGTAAAGTTTTGAAGAACTTAAAAATTTAAATTTTTATGATTTTTGTGGTTTCAGGAAAACGTTTTTGACCTGATTTGATAGTTCATTAGAAACCCAAAAAGCTCAGGTATAGTAATTAATTTGAAATTATGTTCGATTTTGCTAATAACATATTTTGTTGTTTAAAAAAATATTTAAAAATATTAATTTTTATATATTAAAAATATTAAAAAATCTGAAAATCGATGCATCGATGTATGCCCTTCAATGCATCGAAAGATATCGATGTACATTTCGATGCATCGAATCACAGAAATACACCGATGTATTTTTCCCACTGACATCCCTATCGAGTAGTATAAAAAATTCAAATGTAAATACAGTAAAAATATATTGAACAACTACATTTCTAGCATCAATTTTCGAAGCACTCTTCATACTCGGATTAAGGTACACGGAGAAAATTATTTTGCTTGAATCAAGCCATTACTTTGCTTAAACGCAAATCATCAAAATTTTGCTCAATAACGGTTTGATTTTATAAAACGTTTTCTAAATTGAAATTACTTCTCATATAATTTGAAAAAAGCAAAATTAAGATAAATTTTAGCAATAATTTGCTTACTTATTATAAATTCAAATAGCAAATTTTGATTTGATTCAAGCCAAACTTTGCTAAGTTATTATAAGGTAATTGTGTTCAGGCAAAAGCAAAATTTGACTCAATGTAAGCAAAAATTTGCTCAGTTATTATAAATTGATATAGCAAATTTTGAATTGATTCAAGCAAAAAGTTGCTTGGTTATTGAAATATAAAACAAAATTCGAACTATAAATAGAAATACCGTGGCATGCAGGTTAAGTGTGTGGCTTAGCATGCTCGGAGCCCGAGTTCGATTCCCAGTCGAAATGGCTAATTTGTTTTTTTTTTTTTTTATTTTTTATAAATAGAAATAGCAAATTTTGATTTGATTCGAGCAAACACTCGCTCAGTTATTATAAATCGAAACAGCAAACTTTGATTTGTTTCAAGCAAAAATTTGCTCAGTTAATATAAATCGAAAAAGCAAATTTTGATTTAATTCAAGCGAAAATTTGCTAAGTTATTATAAATTTAAATAGCAAAATTTGCTTGATTTTTGCTGAAAATAAGCAATATTTTGAAGTGGCTGAGAATTATGCTCAAGTTTTGCTTAATCTCCATACAAATTAAGCAAACAGTTTTCTCCGTGTAGCTCCAAAACATTTGATTTGAACGCATCAACCGCTTCTTCGTCAGCTAAAAAGCGTTGACCTCGCAATTTATTTTTTTGTCTTCGGAAATAAGAAGAAATCATTAGCTTTTATCCGGGTCATCACCATCAAGTCAGGACTGTAAGTCGGATGACCCATAAGGTCGATGTTTTGCATGCTCAAAAACGTTTTTATTTGCACGATCAAATTTTCTTGAATTTGGCTCGTCTTGAAAGACTCGTTCAGTCGATTATTGTTTAGTGCAGGATTTATATGTTTAAATCCATAATTAGTAACCTGCTACGAGGTCATATACATGTTTTGAAGCAGCAATATAGTATTTTTTTATCATTTCTTTCTATCAATCGACCCCAGCCTATTTTTAAACGATTGTAAAATTATATGGAATTCAACGCGAACAAATCTTTCTGATGGCCAAAAATTTATGAAATATTGAATGTATGCTGGTCCAACAAATCCGTAAAGATACCTCTATCCCACTTTAGGTCGCATGATGATCTTGCAATATCAGTTGACCAAAAGCATCGATGTTTTATGACACTACAACCGATTTTGGACAGTATTCACGAAAAATTGTTCATCGCCTAGGGGGGGGGGGGGGGGGGGTGACGCCCCTTGACAGCAGGTATATATAAGAACATATATTTCTAATTATTTTTTGAATTCATCATCGCTGAGCATGGTCTGAATACTTGTTGCATCGCTTATGTGTTTTAAAACTCTTGAACGAAATGCATAATTGTTCTTCGGAGTTGTAATATTTACCAAACAAGATCAGATAGAAACATAAATCTATGTACTGCTAAGTCTCCAATACTTTTTGGATGTAGATTTTCATTTTGGCGTTGAAAATTCGAATCCTAGAAGTTATTAGGTGGTATGCTGCATTTTTAAATATAGTGTTTTGGTTATGATTTTTATTTGATAAATAAAATTATTTGAGTATTGGTTAAAAATCTCAATTGAGTCCTTTGAAAAACAATATTTCAAAGCAGCGTGAACAAAGCAATCTTTTGAAAGTAAGTCTCAAATGGATTCTACACGATTTCCATTAGAAAATGTCATTCACTCTCTCTGAAGAACTTTGTTGAAAACCGAAGAAGTAGCATCACAACCATCTAGACACACTTTTAATTTGGGCAAAACATAATTTTTGAATTCTTCTTTACACTCGAGTTACTCATCCATTCTTTCCAAACAATTTAATAATACATCCAGTTGAAAATTTGTTGCTTTTGTTGGAACTTTTTCAATTGAAATGTGTCCCATTTTTTAATAATTTATTTAGTTATTTAGCAGTGGAAAGCTCAACTAAAGTGAACAGGTTGGGTTTTGGTTGTTCCGAATAATTCGTTGTCGCTGGCAAAGTCGTTTGCTGCAATTAGTGTTTTGTATTGTTCTTATTCCAATAAGTGGATATGAATGTACATCAAAATAATTTGGGATGGCTCAGATGTTGGCAGATGACTCTTCAAGAAAAAAGTAAGATTTTTTCGCTCGATTTGCTTGTCGATTATTCAGGAAAAACTTCAAGAATACGGTCGCCATTAAAGGAGCCGAAGACCCCGCCGAGGCGCTCGTTCGGCTATCGAGAATCGATACTCGAACGAGTCGGTAAGTATGTAGTTGATCTCTTACTTTTTCTTATGAGCATCAATCTACTATTAATAGTTATGGTGTTTAGGGTTGCCGCCTAAACAAAAGCATTTAATTTTTATTTTAGTCTATAAATCGTTCTTAATGATATTCTTTTATTAAATAACTTAATCATTTCAATAATTTTAGTGTAACTAACAGGCATTTGCAACATTTTATATACCAGGATATCTCTATTTTCAATTGATTTTTTTTATTTTGAATGTTCATATGTGAATAACACTTTACTCTATTTTTTTAAACAAACAATTTGATTTTTTTTTATTTTTAAAAGGAATTCGGGATTCTTAAATCTATTTTGGTGTGAGTCCAAAACTTTTGATATGCCAATAAAGTTTTGCGATAAAAAAATCTGTTGTAGTATTGTTAACTAAGCATTTTCTCATAAAATTTTGAAAGTTTTTAATTATTTTTTTTATTAGTATTGAGTACGTCAGTTTCTTTTAATATTTCTATAATTTTGTCATTGTCAAAGAATTATTGGCTTATGACTCAATAAGGTTATCCCGATCGGTTATCCCGATATTTGACGCCTTCTCACGAAAATTAAGATTTACCCTTATTTTAAGAGGAGATTAAAAGAGCGACTTTTTAATTGTAGAAATGGCACTCGATTGCTCGAATATCATACTTTTTTATAGTACAACACATATTTTGATACCTCAACATACTACGTTTTCTACTACATATTAATTTTTAACCATAATTTTTTTATAAGCTTTCAAAATGTGATAGTCACATAATTTACGTTAAATGAAATGCGATAAATTATACAAACATACATTATTATTATTAATTAAGCAAACCCAACATACATTATTTAAAGAAATAATAGTAATTTTATTAAATAGATTGTTAAATTAATGTGTAGTTTAATTAAATTATTTGAATTAAAACTTCAATTTAAAATAAATAAAAAAAGTTTTAGGCCAGCGTTTTGGTGCATCCATTCCAGAGATACGACCTATTATGAAAAATTTTTCAACAGGAATTGGAAAAGTAGGCTTCTGTTTTAAAGATAGCAGAACATTTTTATATTACACTTATGAATATTGAGTTTTGATGACCAAATATTTTCAAAAAGTTTGTAAGCTTTATCTTAATAACGGAAATATCCTGTTCCGATTTCGGTTGAACAAATTATTTATAAAAGCTGGTAATGCAATTGGGGCTGCAGCGCCCAAAGCAAAACCATGAGCTTAAAGAGGAATAACATTAGAAAAAAGTACATTATCAAATTTATGCGGATTACTTACCAGCAGATCCAAATGTTTTCAGTATTATTTTATTTTTATTTTGAAAAACAAAACTATAAAAGCAAATTCAGATTGCTATTCTTTTTTTTAAATTTAAAATATTTTGTATTAACATTAGGGTTCCCAACTGTCCCGGATTTCGCGGGACGTCCCGGATTTCAGCTAATTTTTTAGCGTCCCGCGACGACCCCTTGCGGGACACCGTTGGTCCCGCATTTGAGAACTTAAAATTGTTTGTATTAAAATTTCCAATTCGATATGAAACAGTTTCCTAAACTGTTTAATTTTATTATCAAAATAAATTTATAGCTCGTTTCAAAAGAGAAGAACAGTTTTTAGTTTAATTTTTCGATGCAGAAAATTTTTTAGAGCGTAGATTCTTGCTCTTTTTATACTGTTCGCTGAACTTTATGCTGTTTTTGAATGTTTTATACTGTTTTTCTTAATATTTAAATGCGCAAACATTCAGAACACATGATCGGACAAGTACAGTGTTTCACCGACGGCCTGCAGCAACCTGCATCTTGAGAGAGAAATAAAATAAAAATTAAATAAAAAATAAATTATTTTCTCAAGAAAAAATTGTGAAGTGAAATTACGGATGACAAAATATTTTTTTACGCACATTTTTTTTTTTAATTTTGATTGGTTGATTTTGAAAAATAAAATTCAGTACTTTCGCAGCGCAGTTGCGATGATCAACAAAATTGAGGAATATACATTAATTTTTTTTCATTTATTTTTCTGCTCAGAGAATATTCAATTTTGTTTTTAATGTCGACCATTCAGAATGAAGAACACTCTCCAAATTATTTTCTTATTCTCAAACATGCGCGAAAATGTTCTTCTCTTTTGAAACAGGCAATATCATTTATTTTTCATACATTTTATTTATCAAAATGGATTTTATTGGATTTATTTTTTGGTTTTTTCATGAATTGGGCAAGAGTTGGAAAGAGATCTAAACAATATCAAGGAACCAAGCGGTAGTGTAAAGGCATCGTTGATACCCTTTATTTCTCAAAGAATAAAGGGATATATTTAATAAAATAAAAAACTCTAGTGTTGTCCCGCATTTTTCAGCCAAGTCCCGCATTTTTGATGACTCCGTCCCGAATTTGTACTTTTCAGAGTTGGCAACCCTAATTAACATATAAATATATATGTAAAAATGCATACAACATATAACTACATCATGTAGTATAAATTTTTTAAAATGTATATGTAGTTTTAAGGTATTGTAAAACAACATATGTATATAAAAATAAATAAAACTACATATTTTTAAAATAAATACATGTTGTGCAATTAATTTTACTACAGTATTTTTTGAGTGTACACGCAGAAAATTTATAAAGCCTGGTTTTCACTAGGTCAATTTCAATGACAACAATCACTGATGTCAGTAGGTATTTAAATCATATGACGTCAAATGCGTTTTCATTACAACCCAAAAACTGATATAAAATCTAATGTCAAAGACTGACGTGGAATTTATGTGTCAAATGATTGCCATACTGTTTTCACGTTCGTTGTTATTTGAAATGATTTTTGAAATTATAGAATCGCAAAGCAATGAACCAGAAGCGGACAAAGTTATAAAACGTGTAACCTTGGAACCACCGGAGGATAAGAAAATCAAAACGCTTTATGTGAGACCACATGGAGATACGCTCCATACCACTGGTGTCTCGTCGACAGTGTGCCTTTGGGTACTCATTCAGCGGCAACAGCGTTTTTGAAAACAATTCCAGCTGCGAGTTGAAAGCAACTCCACCAATAACAGGTAGAGGTGGCGTTGTTATATTTTTATCCTCCGGTGGCTTCAAGGCTGCCTACGGTTAACTTTTTATTCCTACATTTTCAACAAAAATATCAACAAAAATATCATACGCAACTGAAACAATAAAATTAAAATAATCTGTTTCAGGCAACAATTGACGCAAAATGCCAACATGCTGGCATTTCGATTTTTTGTTTGTCATTCAACGATATACTGATTGGCAATCAAAAATTATCTGTTCTCACTTGTTTGTGATTTTATATGACTATCAGTGGTCATATATGACAACAAACTAAATAACAAAACGTTTCCATTAGATTGACAACATTTGTCATTGAAAACTGACCTAGTGAAAACCAGGCTTAACGCTGTCCCAAACAATCTCTGCTGGCAATACATTATTGTTTGGCACATATTGAGAACGCATGGGACTTTGCAGAAATACACGCTTCACTCTCTATTTGCAGATATGATTTGCAAATTTATCTCTCTCTCTCTCTCTTAATGTACAATAACATAATGTTTGTGAGTGAACAATGTTTGTTTGCATGAAACAGTTACCCGAACATAACATTTTTGCACTTTAAAAAGCAATCGTTCAGGTACAAACAAGCATTGTTTGCATCAATCAGTTACCAGAACACTACAAAAAGGAGTTGTTCACGTACAAACAAACATTGTTTGAATGAAACAGATACTCGAACATTACATTTTTGCACCTTAAAAAGGAATTGTTCAGATACAAACAAACATTGTTTGCATCATCTAGTTATCCGAATATAATAGTTTTGCACATTGAAGAAGTTTACTTACGTTTCAAACAAATATTATTTGAATGAGTCTGTTTTTAAAAAAAGGATATTATTGCTTTTGTTAAATATTTTAATGGATTTTTATTAAAATATTATTACAAATACATACATATATTTTTTGGATTTTCTACAGGAGCCACTTGCTCATATAAAAAATTGACGTCTATGTGCACTAGCTCGACACCTTTCTTTCCTTGAGGTGCTGGATACTTATGAATGTAGTCATACGTGGAAATACTACTTTTTACCTCTTGTTTCCGGAATGTATGTATGTAATGGTGGCAGTCCATTTTTCAATAATTTCCGACCATTCGGTGCCATTTGCTTCTTAAATCTTAATATTTTCCAATACTTCGGCTTCTAGTGAAATTTAAACGTGTAAAGAAAGATAATTACTTTAAAAATCACTTACTGCATCACAAAGAAGTACACCAGCGATGAGAAAGACACGAGAAGCAATACAATTTTGTTTTGAAGAAAGTATTGATTCTCATGCCTTTTTCATCGTTGGTGTACTACAGAGTGTGATTCAGAATAATTTTAATAATTGGAATAATGATTTCTCTTCGGGAATCGGAAAAGGGAGTTTTCATTTTTACGATAGCAGATAAAAATATCAAATTTTTTTATACACTCATGAATATTGACGGTTGATGAAGAAAATCGCAATAAAAACTTCCAAAATGTTTTTGAACCTTATCTTAAAAATGAAAAATTATCTTTCCGATTCCCCGGGTAAAATCATTCAGAATTGGGCTGATTACTTACCATCACATGGAAAGATTTTCGTTGATGAAATATATGACCGCCTGTTAATAACACCTTCAATACTCAACGCTCTCCTTTTGCTATTAATAATTTGTCTTCACCGTAAGCGGCTTGAATAAGCATTTTCATATTTACTTTATTAAATCTTAATTTAAGCAATGAAATAATTAAAAAGGTTAAATTAATAACAAATTACTTACATTTAACAAATACACAGAATATACACAGAACTAAAGAATACAGAACTCAGCTTCTCCAACGCAATTAACAATTTGACAATGTATTTCATTCAACAACATTGCCAAATTTCAAAGGACGTTGCCAAACTTCCAAACTTTTGTTTAAAATTTCGAACATTTATTGTTTAGATGCAAACAAATTTTTTTTGAGGCTTACATTTTTCTCATTTCTCTCAATTGTTGTAAATATTTTACATTTAGATGCAAACAAATATTGTTTAGAGTCTGAAATAATAAGCATGCTGCTCTCTTTTTTCTCTTTTAATGTTAAACAAAGTATGTTCGGATTCGAACAAGATTTATTTGCAAAAATATTTCCGAACATATTTCGTTTGTATCTGAACAAATTGTTGCTAAAACCAAAGAGTGAATACAGAAAAAGTTTGTTGAAACTAAACATAACATATTTTAATGAACTTTTTCTGCAAACTCTCTCTCAATTTAGGTGTCACAAAGATATTATCTTCCAGTCTGAACAAATTTTTGATAATTTTAAATAGAACTTTATTTGGAACATCATCCACAAACATATTTTGTTTGCCTCCAAACAAGTTAAAAGCCTCGATTTTTCTCCGTGTACAATAAATAAAATGCAATGAGAAGTTGATGACTGCCATGTTGTCGTGGTTAACTGTTAAGCTGTTTGATCGCCATCCACATGAAACCAAAGGTAATAGCCTACAAATAAATAACAAAATATTTAGAGAAAGAGATTTAAAACATTTCTACATGTATAAATTCAAAGCGTACTAATAAGATTAACGAAAACCATTAATAATACCGCAAAGCATTATTTTGTAAAATTTTTAGAAAACTTGAAAATTAATTTAAAGTAAAACCAAAAAACTAAAAAGTAAACTTTTTAAAACTTAACTAACTTCATGTCAAAATTTTTGTCATTTTTTTCTTTGCTTAATTTTATGCTCTTTCAGTTTTTTATTGAGATCGCGCATTCTAAAGTTAAGTCGGCATTTAAAAAACAGTTTGATGACATTTCGAAACAGTTTTTACTGCTCTGAACATAACTTCTGCAATATTTGGAACGGTTAATTTATTTCAACACCGTTGTATAAATGAAAAATTTGCTCCAACTTTATTATTTCATTGACAAATTTAGGCTTCGACTTGCACAAACCTCCTTGCGATACCTGATCTACCCACGTAAACGAAGTTGAGGAACCATTATTTGCGAATTAATTTCTGAGGTTAAGTTTTAGAATAATTTATCCGGATATTAACTCCAGAGCATCTTCATAAACCTCAGAAATTTTGTGCTCAATAACAAGTTCGATGAAGTCTTCGTGAAGGATTTTTTGGCACAATGCTTGCGAAAGTGTCGCAAGACCACTTTTGCTTATAATGTTGCCAAAAAAGTTCTCCAAAACATCTTGATTCAGACTGTACGTTATTAAGTACTCAAATCTAAATTGCAGTTTAAGGTACTCATACAGGAGCATTAGCGACTTATTTGTTGTGATGATGCATTTTTGAAATAGCGCCAATGATGTCCTATTTGGAATTATGTTTTGGGACATTACATGGCTCATCTGATTTATTATACAATTTTGATGCGAAATAGCAAGACCAAATGGTTTCTTCGTGGGAATGTTGTTTGCTGTTGATAATTTCGAATTTAAGACGCCAAACCAGTCATTGACGAGTTGGATGAAATTCGCGCACTTGCAGGGATTAAACATTTCATGCCCAGTTGCATAAAACCGCTTTAAAGCAGTTGCAGTCGTATTTGATCAAAATTGAGCAGCAAACTTTACTTTTTGGCTACCAGCGTTGCTAACATTTAGGTGCTCTGCAGACAGTTTAAATGTAATCGACGCGTCTGATACCGAAATAAAGTTCAAGAGCTGCTTTACTGTCTGAGCGGTAATAATTTTGCCTTCAAAGACGAACCCACTGTCTATAATATGGTTCCGCACGAGCTTTAAAAGGTGTGGAACATCAGAGAATACAAACACCTTTTCCTGTGAGTTTACTGAATGTTGAAACCAGGTGCTATCTTTTTGAAGCCAATATGACATTTCACATTTTAAATAAGTGTAAACAATAAATTTGAGAATGTTGAATTAAATATTAAAACATTGTAACAGAAAGAACTTTTACGAATTTATTGAACACTTTTTTGAGTATACAGTCCTCATACAAAAAATTATAAATATTTCAGCATATTTTCAACAATCTAATTTGATTACGTATAAGAAGAGTCTTACCAATTGTGATATTTAGCTCCGTCCACAACGCCTGATTGGTTGACCCCAAGTCTGATACCATACCAACAACTGTGTTACCGACTTCGTAGAGCTTGGTATGGATATCCAATAGAATAGGTTTGGTTATTTTTTTGGCCAAAACCATAAAACACTGGTTGCTTCCACGACGCTTTGAGGCCGCGAACTATTGCGACTTGAACAAAGTTGCTCGGTTCCCGGATGCGGTCTGTAAAAGTATCGCGCTCGTAATACGCAGCGACTTTCATTTCATCAAATGAAATAATGCATATTTTATCCTCTCGCGGCATTTTGATAACATTCCTAAAAAGGTCAATTATTTGGCACAATATGGCTTTCAAGATTGATAGGACGAGAAATGGGAAACTTTTTGTCGCAAACGCCTAAATGCTCTGGGTCCAGCTGCATGCAGAGTGATTGCGAACGATATGTGGGATGTGCCCACAAATAAAAATCTTTTTTATATTTTTTTATACAAATCGCCAGTTGTGGTGTGTAAAAAAAAATAAAAATCTTTTTTATACTTTTTCTTATACAAATATATTTTTTATAACTTTTATATACAAAAATATTTTCACAACTGAAAATGAAAATTAAAATATTTGAATACAAAATTTTTGATAACTTATAAATAAAAAATTAATTTTGAAGCAAGTAGAAAGTGTGAAGTGTATTTTGAATTGATTGTGGTTTTGAGTTGTGGGGTTACACAGTTGTCATCAGTTGTGTATTCCACAAATAAAGCTATTTTTTTTATATAAATTTTATTTTATTAATATTTATTTTTATACGACAATGTTTGTCGAGTATAATTTTATAATCATATTTTTTGATAATAATTTTTTTGATAAATAAAAATTGACATCAACAAAAATATATTTTTTGAATTCAAATTTTTTAAATTAAAGTATTTTATATTGTATGTATGTGTGTTGTATATGTAGTGTGTATGAGGACACTACATTATTCCCCTCCATAGTGTTTATGTATATGTAGTGTATATGAGGACACTACAGATATATCATCCCAACACCAATTAGTGTGGATTTTTGGGTCGTGCAGTCTTTTTAGTTGACCAGATGTAAAATTTTGTTTTTAAAATTTCACGAAGAGACTCCATATCAGCCAATTGAGCTTTTAGCTTAGCATTTTCTGCTTGCAGTTCTTCGAATTTTTTTTTTTAAAACAGGTTATGAAGGATTGTTCCAGCTTCAACATATTCAGATCTACATATGACATTACTCTTCGTTAATTTTTGTCTCACCTTTTTGAGTTATGCTGTGCTGTGTTGCGTTGTATTGTGTTGTATTCCATTGTATATTGACTGGATGATTTTGTACTTTAAAATTTATGTTTGGGAATTTATTTTCATCATTTGAAGTTTTGAACTTAACTCTGGTAAGAACTAGAACGTTAAAATTAAAAAAATATTAAAAAAGAGAAAAGGATATTTGTGTCGAATTTTTAAACAAATTGGGAAATAGGATATTTCTAAGCTTTTATGCTCTTGACAAAACTGCACTTCCCTCGATAAACAAACCTCTTTTATAACTAAAATTTACGTAAAAATAATTAAAAATAAAGGATAGTTTATTTAAATAGTTAAAGATAAATTGAAATGCTAAGAAAATTTTTGTTGTTTTTTTTTATGTATTGATTCGGTTTGTATGCCGCAGTCCATTTGGAGGGGCACTTTACACCGATTACTATATTTTCCAGGCTTCTGGAACTGTAAAAAAATTGTTCAAGTATTGCAACAAAATAAATTTCTTCAGTAACTTACTTGAGCATGTTCGGTATATTATAGGTCAGCGGTGATAAAAATAAACTTTTTTACTTTATACTTTTAAAAATGAAGTTTTTTACCACCAACAACTTCGGTAAAATCGCTAGGTGTAAAATGCTTTTCGCAAAGTTTTGCAGACGATGAGAAATATAACCCATATAAATTCCCACCGTCGACGGCTTACAGGATCCACTGGTAAAATGTATTTTCGGACTTTTATGTTGTCCGCATATGCTGTCTTACATATACCGCATGTTGATGGCATTCTTATAAAAAAAGATTTATATATATTTTAACATATTATATTTACATTATATATTTTAAAAGAAAATATTGACTTACTTGATGAAGATGATTAATTGATAGTTAAAGATGAATAAGGATGAATGTTAAAGTTGAACGCTTACGGTTTCAGCGTAAATTATTTTTAGCACAAAACACAAAATTCACAAATATTTTCAAAATATTGGAAAATTTTCACGAATTAATTGCTTCAATGTTTTCAATTAAATCAAGGCACACTTTCTTTATTTTTTTTTCTATTGCAAAACATATTGGTTAAACTACTTTAAAAAAAAACCACATCAGAACACTGAATCAGTGCTGTCACTTGACAATTATAAAGAGTGGTAGATTAAGAAAATTAGTGATAGATTTTGTCCAATCTTTATAATTTTGGAGCTTACATGCCATAATCTCTTAAAAATGATGGTATAACTTTATTCTGACATTCATTAAAATTTATTGGAAAAAACAAAAACAATTGTTCTCGAATTATTTTCCAAAAATAGCATTACATCAATTTTCAATTGTGAATACCGGATCATAAAGACTATTAAACATAAATATCTCGCTATTGGATCGAACTTGAAAATATTTGTATAAATTTTAGACGTTCGTAGCCCAAGCCGGTTTTTTTCAATTTCCGTTACCACCACTGCCAATCATGATCTGCAAAATACAAACCGATTCACGAACAAGCCCAGAACTAAGTTAGGAGCTGCTCGCGAATCACAAAATGAGCAATTTCAAGCAAAGTTTTCAAAAAATGGTGTAAAGTGTCAAAGTTACATCTCAATGAATGATCGTGGGTGAAATCATTGTTTTATAATTTTGTATTAAGTAAATATTCATATTCAATTCTAAGAAAAAAAATATCCTTGAAAAATTCCTACGGGTTCAAAAGTTACAGCCGGATTAGTGAGAGCGCATTTGCATTTTTCTTTGTTTACAAACTTTGAACGCGTTTATCTCGAAACCATGTTTTTCGTACTGGTTGCGGCAGTAGCGGATTCATTTTTCGACGAATTTTTTTGTTTTGTATTTACTTAAACTTTTTCGTATGACACAGGTTTTTTAAATTTTTTTCGATTTTTTATGAATTTTTAAAGTCCATATTTTTTTCGAAAAAACACACTTTCAAATTTGTAACATCACCAAAAATTAAAAAAAATTCAAAAAAAGCTCCTGTCATACGATAACCAATTTTGTTAAGATTAAAAAAGTAATTTTTTCCCAATCGGACAAGTTTTGCGACTCTCAGCGCTGCAACCACGAGGCCCCGTTTTTATACCCTAAACCTGAAAGGTCAGGGTATATTAACTTTGTGCAAACGTTTGTAACGTATAGAACGAAGCGAGTCCGGTAGAGAAAAGTATATATATTCTTGATCAGCGTCACCACGTGAGTCGAGCTATCCATGTCCGTCCGTCCGTCCGTCTGTCCGTCTGTGTGTTGTCCGTATACACAGGATAAGAAGAAGGAGTTGAGATAATTGAATGAAACTTGGTACACATAGCCACATTAACTCAAGGATCTGCACTATTAAATATTTTTGGAATCCGCCCACGGACACGCCCACCTCCCATACAACCCAAAAATTTAAAACGCAATAAATAAGCCTCTGTTTAACCTACAGAGCTAAACTTTGGCACGTATGTTTTTTATGACAAGACAAAGATGGTTTTGAAAAATGGACGTCATCCGCATACGGACACGCCTACCTCCCATACAACCCAAAAAGTTTAAAACTCATTAAATAAGGTTATGTTTGTCATAGAGAAATTAAATTTTGGTATGTATGGATTTTCTACCAAAACTAAGGTGTGTTCAAAAATTGGGAGCAATCCGTCCATGAACACGCCCACCTTCCATAGCGAAAGCACAATTAAGGCATTAACTGTGAGCTACAGGAATAAAACTTGGTATGTGAAAATTTTTCATCATCATTTAAATGCAATTAAAATATAGGCTTCATCCGCCCACGGAGACGCCCATTTACAATAAAAATTTTTTTTTTGAAAAGTGGGTTTACGGTTTTTCATATTCGGCCTAGACCGACTTTAGACTTTCTTTACTTGTTATACTCTAAACCTGAAAGGTCAGGGAATATTAACTTTGTGCAAACGTTTGTAACGCATAGAACGAAGCGAGTCCGGTATAGAAAAGTATATATATTCTTGATCAGTGTCACCTCGTGAGTCGAGCTATTCATGTCCGTCCGTCCGTCCGTCTGTCCGTCTGTGTGTTGTCCGTATACACAGGATAAGAAGAAGAAGTTGAGATAATTGGATGAAACTTAGTACACATGGTCACATGCACCCTAGGATCTGCACTATTGAATATTTTTGGAATCCGCCCACGGACACGCCTACCTCCCATACAACGCAAAAATTTAAAACTGTATAACTCAGCTCATAATAAGCCTACAACAATAAAATTTGGTGTGTATGTGTTTTGTGTCAACACAAAGATGTCTTCGAAAAAAGGACGTCATCCGCTCACGGACAAGCCCACCTCATATACAACCCAAAAATTGAAAACGCAATAAATAAGCCTGTGTTAAACCTAAAGTGCTTAAATTTGGCACATATGTTTTTTATAACAAAACAAAGATGGTTTTGAAAACTGAAAATCATCCGCTCACGGACACGCCTACCTCCCATACAACGCGAAAATTGAAAACTGCATAACTCAGCTCATAGTTAACCTACAACAATAAAATTTGATATGTATGTGTTTTATACCAACACAAAGATGTCTTCGAAAACTGGTCGTCATCCGCTCACGGACACGCCCACCTCCCATACAACCCAAAAACTGAAAACGCAATAAAAAAGCCTATGTTTAATCTAAAGAGCTAAAATTTGGCACGTATGTTTTTTATGACAAGACAAAGATGGTTTTGAAAAATGGACGTCATCCGCCTACGGACACGCCTTTTTCCCATACAACCCAAAAAGTTTTAAACTCAATTAATAAGGTTATGTTTGTCATAGAGAAATTAAATTTGGTATGTACGTATTTTATACCAAAACTAAGATGTGTTAAAAAATTGGGTGTAATCCGTCCATGAACACGCCCACCTCCCATAGCGAAAGCACAATAAAGGCACTAATTGTGAGCTACAGGAATAAATTTTGGTATGTGTAAATTAATCAACATTTAAATGCATATAAATTATAGGCTTCATCCGCCCACGGACACTTCCATTACAATAAAAAAATTTTTGTTTTTGAAAAGTGGGTTTAGGGTATTTCATAGTCGGCCTAGACCGACTTTAGACTTTCTTTACTTGTTTTCTCTGTCGCCAGTTAGGAGCTCTATAAAACCATGTTGGAGTGAAAAATATATATTTTTCTCTATAATAATAAAAAAAAGGTGGAAAAATGTTTGTTTTTGACTGAGTTATGAATTTTTAAAAAAAGTTCTGTTTTCTCTGCCGCGAATGTTATATCCCTCCTTAATCAAACGGCCGTCGCGAGACAAAATATTCGAAAAAAATCGTAGCTGATCAAATAAAATTGCATATCAATATATTCTTTTAAACTTTTTCATAGTTTTATATTATTTTCGGTTAAATTTTTTCTTAATTTATTTTTTCTGTCTTTGTTTTAGGTTTTATTTTAATTTAAAGTAGATAAAATAGTTACAAAATTCTTAAAAAATTTAATTCTGTAATTCTAACACTTCAATTTAGTCGGCAGAAATAACTGAACTGGCGTCACATTATTTTTAAAATATTTTCTACTAGCAATACCCGGCGCGCGTTGCTTCGCCTTAGGCCACGTGCATAGTAAACGCCGATTCAGACTGCCTGCCTGTGTGCGCAGAGTGTGTGAAAAAGCGAGATAGATAGATATTTGTATCTCATTTGTTCACACAGATTTCAGCCTGCCTGTCTGTCTGAATCGGCGTTGAAAATGCACGCAGCCTTAGACAAACACATGTACTTCATCTGTGACTTCAGAACCTATTCGATCAAAAATGTAGCTTGTAGGGGAAGGTGCACCCACTTGACCAAAGCTCAGACCAGTTTTCTATTAGAAGGATATTACCAAATGGCAACTCTATTCGGAATTTCACTGATCAGCGATTTTCATTTCCAATGCTATTTGCTATTAAAAATTTGGCTTGTATGGGCGGATTCACACCCCGTTTTCCAATGCCCGTGCTATATTTCTTGTCGAAAGACATTTCCAAAAATTAAATTTATACTGAGTTTAAATATTATGAAACATTAAGTACCACAGCTATTCGATATTAAACATTTAAACTATGTTGATGGTGCCACGCCCCATTTTCCAATGCTTTCAGAATTTTTCCAGTGGATGGACACGACTAAATGTTATATTCCTTCCGAGTTTCACAAATTTGTGACTTATGTTTCTTAAATTATACTGAAAAGTTTGAATGCCTTAAAAGTGTCACGCCCCTTCTGCAACGGCTTTAAAATTTTACCAGTAAAACAGCACGTAAAAATTGAGGTCGAATACAGAATTTTGGAGCTGTGCAACAAATAATTCTAAAGCTATTCGATATCGGTGCCAAACTTCACAGGAGCGCTCTCCAGACTTTGCTAGAGTTTCCCTGAAAATTTCATAACAATTGGTTTAGCGGTTTTGAAGTCTACTTGCACAAACAATCATTTTAATATACAAAGAAGATGTTAACAGCTTGTTTAAAATATGCTTAACTTACGCATCCTTTAAACACTAAAATTTGCGTCAAACACACGTTTTCGATGCGTTTTACATGCGCTGCGTAGCTTATGCCAGGCTGTCTAATATAATGGAAAACCATTCAAAAGTTGAATTATAATATCAAGGTTCAACTAAAACTACCGGAGACCAATGCAAATGCATTATTTATAATGCTATTATAAAAAAACAGAGAAACCAACCAACTTGAGACCCTCCTCCCTTTTGAAATCGGTTAAAAATAAAAATTATGCTTTGCACACCAATCACAATAACTCTTTTAATGTGCAACATTTATTAACACGCGAAATAAAAAAATTTTAGGCTTCTGTTTGGAACAAAATCGAAAATCCAACTAAATTAAAGAAGTTATATTGGTATTCCTCTACATTTATGGCCATCATTTTGTTACAACTTCATTTCAGAGTACCAACCTATTTGATTTTAAAAAAGACGTTGGAAAATAAAAACAAAAATTATTTTCTGATGCGTCCAATATAAACCTATTGAAAAGTTTAAAGGAAATCTATTTTATAAGGTTGTATGCATGAACATAACTTCTGCGCAGATGAACACAAACAATGACATATCAATGCGACATTTCAGATCGTACTGAGATCCTCTGAGAAGCATTTGAGCATATGCAATGGAATATTTGTATACTGAACTAACTACAACAATAAAAAATTTCATCCCCCATTTCATGGTAAGATTTTAATATATTTATATTTCTCTCTGAGCAAGAAGTTGACTGCAAATAAAGTAGCTAGTATTGCCATAAAAACAAATTTTAAATCTGAACTATTGTATAAAGCTTTCAATCCGTCGAGATTGCGTTATTGTCGATGAATAACATTTGCAATAAATAACAAAATATAATTTGGTTATATATCAGGCATGAGAGGAAAAAGATTTTTTGACTGTAAATATGTATAAACAATTCAAGTCTGAAAACCATAACAAATACGATGTCAGATTGTTGGCAACACTGCTGAAGAGACCAAACTGAGAGCAACTCCCGACACAACATGGCAGCCGTGCTGTGTGCTGAGTTACTCTCACAGCCGGAGATTAAGCATTGGTTTTCTGCTGCTTGTTGTGCTGCTTGTACAGCATTAGCATGAATTAAAACACATGAATTCTTAAATAATTAAAGAAAAAGTTTTGTAAAAAACGTAGTACCCTATTTTAATTTCGCTAATCATAGCAATTGAATAGTGAAAAAATTATAAAAATCGGTTCAGCGGTTATTGAGAACACGTCGCCGCAAATCCGTGAGTCTCCTTTTATATAATAATATATATATATATATATATATCTATACTTTTATATAAAATTGAAGTGGAAATATTAAGTGCAACAATGACTCCAAAACTACTGGACCGATTTTTATGAAAAAAATTTTAAAATATCATATTTGTGCTACAGAATGCCATAGGTGGGGTTTATTTAAGAAAATTTAACAATAAATATATTTAATTAAGTTGTTAAGTTTTTTAGGAAATTACCACCTATGCTAAGCATTACTTGGTCGTTTGCTTTTCACGCGTTTGTGTTACGAGAGTTTCAACTACATGTTGCTATCAACCCTTCTCTTTAAAATTTACTGATCTCGCTCTCCACCAGTGTTGCCATCAAACAAATTTTCATATCGTAACTTTTGACTCAGTTCGTCGGATTCCCGTCGGATCCGTGAAATTTTAAAAAAGAACAACAACGTAGAAATTTTCCGAGAAGGCAATTGAACATTAAAGAAGAAATATAAAAATCAATGTGGAAGTTTTAAGATTTATTATTAAATAAATCAAATTTTGCTTCAAAAGTCAGTTCATCTAATGTTTCTAACATGATTATATATAAAAAATATTCTGATAAAATATATTGAAAAATACTTTTAAGCACACAAAATAGAAGTAAAAATAAAAAAAAAAATAATCTTCATTAAATATTTTGTCATTGGTTAAAAAGAGTTGACACAGAATTTTTAAAACAAAGTTTAAAGTTGCTATCTTGCTAACTTCTATCTTTATTTTTTCATTGTATATACTTAAAGAAAAATACACCAAATCGGACGTCGGATCTATTTTTTCTGAAATCGTAACATTTTGGAGAATTAAAGCCATATATCGGATCATCGGATTCAAGACTGAAAATCGTAACAAATACGATATATCGGACCATATGGCAACACTGCTCTCCACACTCATTCGAAGAGTAACCAAAAGCAGTTGGCGCTCTTTAACGTGATGGGAATACAAGTAAAATAAAGCTTGCTGTGTTGTTGTTGCTGTGGAATGATGAGCTGCAAGCCAATGTGTGCATATTCGTTTCGCCGCATACAATTTCTTTACACATATTTTTATTGTAGTTTTCCAAATTTTTAATTTACACTTGAGAAAGAAAGATATTTTAATATTTCAAAATGTGCATTCACAAGTGTGACAGCATATTTTGTATAGATTAAAGATAAATTAAAAGTTTGAAAAATTAAGTGTTCGTATTTCCCTTAAACTACAAATACAGCTACAAATAAATACCTCGACGTAAAACAAGTTTAACAGAAAATGCAAGAGCGATGCTCCGCGCTAGGAGAGCAAGAGCAGCGACTCAAAGAGAAAATTGTTGGTAAATTATGCATGCAATTATTTGCTTTCACGACTGCAATTGGAGTGAGGCAGTGGCGTAGCTAGGGTTGCTGGCACCCGGGACCAAAACTTAATTGTTAAGTAAGCCCTTTTAGAAGGTTATACTTAACCTTATAAAAGCAATGCTTAAAAAGTACTACGAAATTAATATAATTCTTTTAAATAATAGTTTACTGTTATGATTATTTTGTTAAAGTGCAAATGAGTAAACATAAATATTTTAATTCATTGTATTATTTATAAAAGTCGGTAACAATATACAAAATTAATCTCATCGATAGTAATATATTAGATATCATTTGAAAGATAAATTGGTAACTTATACAAAACTGAAAAATTTTCCGCAATCAAGGAATTTTTCAAAAATGTTTTCTTTACGCAAAATTTTGACTTGCAATAGTAAGTTAATCCCCAAAGATCTATTTTGAATAATTTTGCATAATTGAGGAAAAAATAGGACCGGGAAGTAAAACGTTAACAAATTTTCCCTCAGTGACCCTGAATAACTATCAATTTAAACATTTTTTCGAAATCAATCCACGTCTTCTATATAAAAGTTAAGTGAAAATTAGAACAAAATATTAAAATTAATTTATAAACTTTTTTCCTAATTTTTATAAATTTCTTTTATAGTACTCTTAATACATTTCGACATTTCAGCTTCGACTTTACTAGACAAGACTGAGGTCTGTAACATTTGACTGCCTTATTCTTAACCATAAATATCACAGTATCACAGTGATACCAAACTGATATCAGAAATTTGTTTCATAGTCATTATCTACATAATTCCCAAAGCAAACTTGCCCTGGGAGACCAAGTTCAAGAGTCATGAAAATTAGAATAATTTTTAGAATAGTTTTTTCTTAAAAACTGTATTTTTACAGTTTTTGTTGGTTGATTTGAACAGAATAATAATTATGTATTTTAGTAAAGTAAAGGAGTTAGAAAACCATCTTTGAGTTTTAAA
The DNA here is from genome assembly GCA_958299015.1 of Tetanocera ferruginea. NCBI lineage: Eukaryota > Metazoa > Arthropoda > Insecta > Diptera > Sciomyzidae > Tetanocera > Tetanocera ferruginea. The sequence continues at coordinate 130,357,288 of OY282640.1, forward strand.
TCGACATCTTCAAAATAAAATAAAACAACATCAGAACGCCAAAAAATTGTTATAAAACGCCATGTATTTAATTTAAATAAAAAATTTTATGAATTTTAATCAATTTAATTTTTTTTTAGAAATTTTTCAGCAAGTAATAAATTGAGCTTTTAAATTGTTTTATGTAACAGGATACCCAAAAACATATTACTATTAAAAATTATGTTCTAGCAGATTTAGAGCTGCAAATAAGATTTGTTTGTCGATGTATAGTCTTAGAACTTAGTATCACAAAATTATAAAGTATATTTTTATTCCTGGCATTTATGACATGAGCACCTTTTTCTAAAAAGCTCTGGAGAAATGTATTGCTGGAGAACATTCCAGCAAAATCTTCGTTTACATATAATCGAAAAAGTAATCCAGAAAATTTCATTCATTGCTTACCCTCTCGCTTACTAAACCCATTATTTTTATATAGCCAGTCATTAGAGGTAATCGAAAGCGCTGTCACTTGAAAAGATTAAGCGCTTAAAACGGTTGGTTTATAATTGATTTCGCGAAATTAATACTTGAATAACAACTTTCAAGTTGATGTGAATGCATTGCCGTGAATTTATTACGGATTAAATTTAAGTTCTTGCATTAGCATTTATGTAATGCAATTTGGAATCGATTAAAAAACAACACCTAACGAAAAATTTTGCTGGGATGTTGGATGAAATGTTTACTATACTAGCATGTTTGAGCACTTCTTAAGATGAATATTTGAAGTATAAAAGCTTTTTTAAAAAACTTTATGGAATATAAAGTGAGGAATATATATATAGGAATATACTTTAATTCATCACTTTAATGAATATAATAAATAAAAAAAACCATTAAAAATTATCTTCGACTTGCCCGAAGTCAAAATACTCAGGTTGAAGCTTATTCGGATTTATTTAAGTTATATATTTTTCCAATTTTTCATATTTCAAACTCAGAGTACGTTTTATTTATCAAGAAAACAAGACTTATGTATGATCTTTCAATTCAACACATTAATTTTTGTATAAATTATGAAGGTTTTGATATTTTGGTGACGTCACTTTCTATGGAAGTATTCACAAAATTTTGTTGAATTTCAACTGCAGGGTATATGTTTCAAATTTAAGCATTATAGTGGTGCTCCAATTTAGCGAACACCGATTTAACGAACTCCCAATACAAGGACCACTTATTTAATGTTGTTGACTCTATATTCCGAACATTTGAAATTGTAGGTATTCTATTTAACAACATTTGCTTCTCTGAGCTCGCTTCGTTTGTTTTTGAATTTGTAATAACATTAATATGTATTTACTTATCTAATTCTCAAATAGTCCCCTCGGGTTAATATACATATTGTAGGGTTTCCTTTTTAAAAAACATTATAAGAATGTATTAACATAATCTTGGATTTTTCATTTGGAGTGTGAACAGATTTTAACCAGCAGCTTTCGAAACATTTAATAATAATAATTAATTATATCTAAAACAAGTTCAAAAATTCAACTTTATTGGAGTGCATAATTAAAACAAAAAATGTAAGGATATTTGTTTCAAGTTGACAAATTTATTAGCTTAGTTATATGATAAAAAACTCGAAAATAGTATTACCGATTTAATGAACTTTTCGATTTACCGAACGACCCTGGACATTATATCTTTCATTAAACTGGAGCACCACTGTACGACAAATCTCAAATAATGAAATTTATTTCATTATGGACTTTAAAAAGATTTGCAATAAAGACACGGCTGTAATCGTGTGGACAAACTAATGAACATATAGACAGACGAACATGGCTTAATCGACTCATGGTCGTGAAAAAAATTTTGTGATAAAATTATTGTGCCCGCTACGCTTTGCGGGTGGAGTATAATAAATATTTAATACAAAACTTTGAAAAACGTAGAAGTAGATTATGGTAAACGAGTCGGTACAGCAGAAAATCAGATTTTTCTTATTCCTGGTAATGCCAATGAATAAAAAACGATGTTAATACTGAAGTATTAAATAACTAAAATGGAAATATCTTCACTTTATTATAGTTAAACTATTTAATATAATTTGCTTCCAAATACAAATAATATGCAAATATTTTAAGTTTTTTTATTATTGCAATTTTTCAAATATACAAAGGTATTATTGATAAAGAGAAAATGTCCGTGGCGAAGCCTCGGACGACTGTGGCCTGCTAGTATATATATATAAGTATATAAGTATAGATGTCTATCTAGTATATTTTCAGCAAACAAAAACAGCTGCTGCAGCATAATAACAATATCCTCTTCAAGCATACATCAATTTGAATTTGTATTTAATACCGTTTTGAATTAAAAAAAAAAAAATAAAAAACTTTCAACATCGTGTAGTGTGCTGCTGCATGGCAGGCGAAACAATTTCAATTTCAAATAAATGTCAACGTCATCTAAAAATGTTGAGCATACTCATGGCTAGCAACGAATCAACAAACCATCCGACAAACCGACAACAACAGCATATAAATGCAAAAATTTCTGCATTATCCTTAGCATAGTTTTCATACTTCAGACTGGCATGCAGTAAAATATAATTGCATGTGTTGGTTGGCGTATATTTTTAATATGGCTGCCTTCTTCCTGCCTGCCCTTCGGTGCATTCATGAATGCAAGCAGAAATTATCAAAAATTTTCTAGTGAATGACATTGATTGAGTGAGTGAGATAAAATTAAGTTAAAATATAGCAAATTTATAAAGGCTTAAAAAAAAATGTTGAAAATACTAGTTATTGTTGGTATGAAAAATTTAAAATGTTAACAATTTTCTGTAAAAATATTTCAACAATTTTTGCAAAAATCTTAAAATAAGTTGACTTGTCTTGATTTTTTTCATTTGTAAAGAGGAAAATCATGTTACGTTATTTTTTTCAAGGTAACGTTATTTTTTTCAGGGTACAGAGCTCATTTTGACTCAATATTCGAATGGTGAGGCAAGGACTTGATTGTTAAAAATAATTTGGACACATTGGAAATTTTTAAAATTATTCTGAATGTGCAACACAAAAGAACATAAATAATTAATTTGTAAATTAATTACTTTATAATTATTAAGAACTTGCTTATGTATGCGAACATTTCCGGACAGCAAAACTTATGTAATTTTATCCAAGTTTTTATTTCCCAAAAAAATTAATCCCTCATAAAAAAGGTTTTGGAATATTTTAGCTTATTTTTTTTTGCACATTCATTATTTTTGTTGAGGGATGTTTAATTAGTTTAAACATATCGGTCGTTTAAAAATTATGACTGTGAAAATCATTTGTGATGCAGAATATAAAAATAAAAAACTGCATATTAAGAGTTGGGAATACAACTACATATTGTGGCGGCCGTGGCCGTGCGAGCTAAGCGTGTGTCATTAGAGCCAACGTATCTCGACGGACCCGGGCTTGAATCACCATTTGGCACAGAAAGTTTTTCTGCCGTCATCTGAAGACATTGTAAAATCTCAGAGAGTAAAGAAGGCCATGTAAGGGCTCTCCAAAACATGAACTTAAGAAGTTCGGAATCGGCAAATAACATGTACGTTAGGGCTTATCTAATTACATTATTTTTTCGAATTCCACATTCTAAGTCAAGATCTATTTATGAAAATAAAAGGACATCTTTCTATTGTCACTGTCCAATAGTGTTCAAGTTCATTTTTATGCAGATTTATCTAGAGGACCTTCTGCAGCATTATGCTAATACGCCCTACGCCATCTGCCCGTAGAGATCACTGAATATTCTCTGCCTTCTTGTAGATTTGGAGAATGCATTGTTGCCTGTTGTTACTACCAAGTTGCGGCTCAGCAATTTGCAACCACTCACCAGTCAACTGTTGGCACATCCGGATTCTTTTTCAGCAACAGATTTTGCCATTCTTGCGGCACCACTGGCACTGAAGAACACCACTTGCGCCTTTGGTAAGGATGGCATATCCGTCCTGCCTATCATCTTCAACTGGGTAACGTCCTATAGGCCTTGGAATATCGTTGCTGCTCCCTTTACCCAGCTTAGAGTGGGGTCGTCATTGCATTTTAGGATTTTTACCCCGTTGAGCCATCCAGCACCATCGAAGGTGATCATGGGTGCATCTGGTTGCGCCTTCATCCTCGCGAACGTTGCTTCATACTGGGAGTGGCACGATCAGGTATCGTTTGGCCATCGATTTCCTTGCTTTTGCGTCAGTTCTGGGCCGCGGTTTTTTTAAAGAGACCGGTCTCTGTTTTTGCTGCTTACGTACACGACCTACGACCGTTCGTCCACCAAACTCTGGCGCTTTTAAGCTACCTGCTCTTCGACCTTGTCTGCGAAGTTGAAGGCACGAAGCATGGTATGCTCGAAAATGAGGCTTTCTGCCTCATTCACCTTTTTCTCTCCCAGGTGAGCTCCTTCTCAGCAAAAGATCCACTCGTACCTGAAAGCCGGCTGCATATATTTAGGGCCACTTTGCATTGAGCTTTGGCCATCAGTGTTCCTTCGATTATGTTTTGGGTAGATTCTCGTGGTTAGTCTTCTGCTCGCTTTAGAGTATTGTTGTTGTTTTTGCTGTTGCCAATAGCATAGTGGTGACCGTATTATGCATGTTAAGAGTGTGGCTTTGCATGCCCGGAGCCCGAGATCGAATCCCACTCGCGGCAAAGTTTTTTGCAATGAAAAAAATTTTCTGATCGGTCACCACCTCTCTGCACACTAGCAAGCCTCAGAGAGTAAATAATGCCATGTAAAGCTTCTTTAGAACATGAACTTAAGACGTTCGGAGTCGGCATAGACCAAGTAGGCCCAGTTCTCGGTCAATGGTGTACAAACATTTAAACATTAAATTTATTATTGTCTGGGGAATACGGTCCAACAGCGTTTTAAGCCTATAGCCAGGTAAAAATAAGCTTTACACTGAGAAAATTGTGGTAGGGTAGGGATAAGCTCTACACTGATAAAATTGTGGTCCTCTAACTTTAATCATGTCCGTTTTTAAAGTAATTCTTCTAAAATCCTATTTATAGCGATACTAAGACGGAGGACTCCCTTGGACGCTATAACTAGGACGGAGGACTCCCGATATAGCGTTAGGTGTATAAAATCTATACAATTTTTTTAAGTTTATACTGTTCGCTTAAGATTTTAAAAAGGATTGAATAAATTTATAATTAAAGCTTCCCTGCATCGCATAAATTGCCTTATTAATCGATTGATTGTGACCCTAAAATGGTCAATTAACTGCTCTAACCTTTTAATTACACACACTCACACACTCGCACACTCACACACTATGACTGTGCTTTTTCGTATTTAAAAAAAACACTAAGGGACAACATGAAACCTTTATACGTGTGGTATTAAATGAAAAGCAAATAAAACGTTGTTAAAAATGAGCCGCAGGGAATGACGTTGCTGTTGCCAAAATCTGTACCGACACCGACTAAATAAATGACTGATGGACTGACTGTCATCATCGTTAAAGGGACTGACAGAAACGTTATTAATTAACTAAATAACCGCTGGCAGTTAACAACACTTTTTATCATTTGCCACGAGCAACATCGAAGTAGCTGTGATTATTGCCCACACAAAAAGCAGCAGTAGCAGCAACAAGGTCTTTAATACTCTCCTTCCAGCCCTCTTGATGTGCTATCAAAAGAGGTAGCAACGGAGCAGTATTACCCTTTTCTTGTTTTTTTGTTGTCATCTCTTTGATATCATATTTTTACGGGTTTTATGATCCGCCATAAAATTTCCAGCATTAAATTCCACATAATGAGAAAAAGAAGCAGTATAGAAGCAACAGTGCTACATGGTGCAGAGAAATTAACTTTGCCTGCAAAGGAGTCGGAGTCTGTGTTTGCATCCATGTGATGAGTAGTGCGTGTTATGAGGTGGGAAGTGATGAGTTCAGATTTTCCGGTACATTGCCACCGTATGGTGCTGGTCATTAAGCATTATTTGATATTATGCGCTGGCTCTGGCGGCTGCTGCGGGTTGTAAAACAGATTTAATGTTCTGTTGTCTGACATAAGTTCGTACACCCACACACACATACACCCCCTTAATACACAGCGAATAACACAAGGATTATAATTTTAATTAGTCTTTAGTCCTTGTTCCTTTTCTGTTCGACATGGTAGCTTTGAGCTGACGACGATTGTAGTAAAAAAAAGGTAAATACCGAGCATATAAAAGTTAAAAAATAACTTCAGTTAAAAGCATACAAAACAATTTCCCTTTTTAAATATCGTCGTTTTAATGAAACACCGTTATAATTGCGTTGATGAATAAAACTATTAAAAACTTTAAAATAGTTTTGTTCTAATATTTTTATAAATTAAATTTGCTTAATACTTGAATAAATATATTATTAATTTAACATTACAAAATTAAGAGAAAGATAGATAAATTGTTCCTGTTTGTATATCATTTTTGTTTGTCATTTAGGATAAAGTAATCTTGCGAATTTTTAACTTAAAGCTCAGTACATGTTGCACATGTTGAAAAAAAAAAATAGAAATCAAGAATTTTTTAGGAGGCCAATCAGAAATCAAGTATAAAGTAAGCTTTGCTCACACATTCACAAGATAGAATTTCACCAAAACAATTAAATGTGGAACAACAGCAAAACGTATTTTTGAAATGCAGTAGATACTAAAGAGCTGCACGGATGTATTTACAAGACATTCGTTTGTTGTTCAAATGTTTATTCTATTCGACTCTCAATTTGAATCACAATGTTTTGTAAACAAAATTTATAACGAGTTAAATGAGCGCGGCGTCAATCAACTAAGGAGTAAAACGAATACAGTGATGCTATAAGAGATTTTCAAAGTGTACCTTTTTGAATGAGAAAAACGTAGTTTTTAAGCCAAAACCGTACTTTTTTGAAAATTATTACCAAAAGCTCTAAAGAAACACCATATCAGCTTAAGGTTTAAAAAATAAAGTTTTTTAAGTTAGTATAACGGTTAGCTTTTTTCGAAGATTTGTTTAAAGAGCAAACGCCCTTCTGCTGCACTTTCATGTGGATGGCATGCTGTTGCCTTAAGAAAATAATGAACTTATGGAAATATGAAATAAAAAATTACAAAACTCAAAAATGTACCTTTTGAAAAAAAGGCGTACTTTCGTATTGACGGTACTGAAAGTGTACCCCAATAGGAAAACAGAGCAAATCAATTATAACGAAATACTTAAAAAAGTTAAAAAAAAAACTTCAGTCCAACAAGCAATTGTAGCTATATTCGAAATAATCGAAAAAATATAAAGAGTATTTCGGATATTTTTGTTGTTTTCTACAAAAAGAAATATATTTGTTATAAAAAAATTTAAAGCTAACAGTTCGAACAAAATATTAAATTAATTGAATTAAGCAGAAAAGGAAAAGAATGAGTAAATTAATTGGCTGGCACATTACATTTAGTATATGTACACATTCATTGTTTAAAAAAGGGTGTACTATTTGGAAATTATTTAACAACTTAACAGGCAGTTGAATTCCCATTTAGAAACTATAGTTTTTCAAAATCTAACCGTGTATCATAAAATTGCAGTATTTTTGTATCCTCCAACAAATAAGTTAATACAGTTTTTTGAAAGTGATACCAACCTTGATTGCGAGATCATGAAAGTTATAAAAACCTTGTAAAAGTCGAGTGCTAGCGAATTATGAAAACTTATTTGGAAGACATGTAAAGAGGCATAAGCGCAACCAAAGGGGGCTTTCGGTGTTTAAACCCCCCAAAAATTATTGTAGTACGAAGCAAAATAGTATTCAATCAAAGTGAGTCACATGAAAAGCAATCACACGTTTTATTAAATGAGTAAAAATCCCAAATGTATTTTTCAAATCGATTCTGGTTGATCATAATCTGCTAAATTAGTCATATTTTATTCCTTCAGACTGCTCATTAAGCCGTATCGATTTTGTATGGAGAAAAAAAAGTGAGCCGGACACCGACTCAAAAGTAAGAAGTACTCTTAAAAACTAGAAAATATTTTTTTTTAAACACCTATAAAAAATTTATTTTTCTTGATATTCAAATGCATTTAAGATTATTGGAAAAGTACTGAGCTCTTCTTTCTTTTGGTGTATCGTATGGTGTTGTTTAATCAAAACTGAGTTCTATGAAAAATGCATTTTTTATAAGTGTTAAAAATAGAAATATTCGAAAATCATTAATTTTGTACTGGAGCGCTATCTGGCGCACATTTAACTAAAAACTGGTTAAAAGAAATCGATTTGTGTACCTAAAAACTCATATGCTAAAAAAAGTAAAATTAGATATTTATTCATTTAATATCAAAATTAAGACGTGTTAGAAAAATGGGCGTCATCCTCCCATGAACACGCCCACCCCCCATTCAGCCACAAATCGATAGCTTTATAAAGGGGCTTGTATTTACTTTGCAGGAAAATAATTTGATATGAATATATTTTAGACGTCAACAAAATAGTAAAGTTTTTTAAATCTCATGCAAAAAGGGCTGCAATTTAAAATTTTGTACCATTACGAATCGACCGTGGGGGTATTTTAACTTCGGCCAAGTCGAAGATATACCTTGCTAGTTTATTTATAGTTTTCAATTGCCAGAAAAAAAGAAAAAATACGACGTGAAATTCCGAAAGGAATGGAATGCAAAATATGATTGGTTAAACAGGATGATTCACCTAAGGGAAAAAATTTTGGGTATGTGGAGTTAAAATTGCTGGCGATTTAAGTCACATCCAACATCATGTTTTAACCGAATTTCATAAAAGAGCTGAAAAAGATGCAAGAAGTACACCAAAACTCAGCATTTTTGTGGCAGATACGTCGAAAGAGCATTGAATAATTACAAATAGAAGGTGACACTACCGACGATGAAGCGACATTAGAGCTATGTGGCAGATATTTGCACTCCACATAATTATCCAGTTCTATAACCCAAATAAATTGTCTTCGCTTATGTGTGAAAAATTTCCCTTGGTTTTTTTTTTTCACTTGTTTTGTTATTGTTATAGTCCTTTTCTGATTACCAGTTTCTTTCTGCGGTATCGTTTTGTGTCTTTTGTCAATTGCTAGCTTTTTGACCACTTTGTTAACTTTTTTATATGCATTAGTAGCATTGGTAAGTTTTATTTATTTAAATAATTTGAAAGATATTTTATTAACTTAAGAGTGATGAAGGTTTATAATTGCGTCGGGTGTTAAATTAAAAAAAAAATGGAATTTCTAGATTTCTTATGTCAAAAGAAAGCTTTTCTTCTAAGTTGATATAAGATGAAAAATTGTATATATGCGCTGAATGCTTTGCAAAGAAGTTCGTAAATATTACTGGCTGAGTTTAAAATTCATAACTCAGTCAAAAACAAACATTTTTCCAAAATTATTGTAGAAAATTAAACAAATTACAAGAAAAAAAATTAAAAAAAATATATTTTTCACTTCAACATGGTTTTATAGAGCTCCAAACTGGCGGCAAAGAAAGAAAACGGGGCCTCGTGGTTGCAGCGCTGGGAGTCGTAAAAATTGTCCAATCTGGAAAAAAATGATTTTTTTAAATCTTAGCAAAATTGGTTATCGTATGATAGGAGCTTTTTTTTAAATTCTAAAAAAATTTTATAGAATATATATTAGAGTGTATCGACTTGTATGGGAAAAATCTTACCCCCAATTCCGGTACCAAAATTAAATAGTACATGAAAAATCCAGACGATTGGTATACTTTGTTATTATTTGAATTAATTTTGGCGTCCCCAGAAATGCATTTTTGTGCATTTTTTATCAACTTTTGTACTGGAGACCAATTAAGGGTTGATTTAAAAAGAAAATCAAGTTAATCAATTCATTCCTTTCATATAAAAACACAGAACTGCAAATTTTCATCTCTGTTGGCAAATGCGCTGATGAGATATAACAGTTCTTTTCAAAGTTAATCTACTTGTTATTTAATATTTGATATGTTTTTATTTATTGTATGAAAGTATTTTTAAACTTTTGTTTTTTTTTTTGTTTGCTTTATTGAAACTATTACTATTAACCAAATAATAACAAACATTTTTTTTAATCCTGTAAAGGACTAAAAATTCCTTTTTGTTTCGAATTTCGGCCTTTTAGAACGGCCCTCCAACATAGAAAACATTATTCCTTTTCTTCGTTCTGAAGAAGCAGCAGCCACTGACGTCTCTGTGACGAGTTTAATACGCTATAACTTGCTAAAAGTTCAAAAAAAATACTTTCATACAAAAAATAAAAAACATTTCAAATATTAAATAACAAGTAGATTCACGTTGAAAAAAACTCTTTTATCTCGTCAGAGCAATTGTCAACAAGGATGAAAATTTGCAGTTCTGTGTTTTGATATGAAAGGAATTAATTGATAAACTTGATTTTCTTTTTAAATCAACCCTTAATGGGTCTCCAGTACAAAAGTTGATAAAAAATGCACAAAAATGCATTTCGGGGGACGCCAAAATTAATTCAAATAAAAACAAAGTATACCACTCGACAGGATTTTTCATGTACTATTTAATTTTGGTACCGGAATTGGGGGTCAGATTTTCGATACACTCTAATATATATCCACCAAAATTTGCCAAAATCAAACAGTAATTATGGCAATTCAATAATAATTGAGCTGAAGGAAGCTTTTGAATATCGATTTCTCACATTTTATATAATTGTGGCACTTAGTTTTGGTTAAACCGCAACATACGATATATCAATGGAAAGAAGAGCTCAATAATTTTTCAATAAATTTAAATTCATGTGAATATCATGAAAAATACATATTGGACACGTATTTAAAACAACCTCTTTTCGAAAATGACAAAATATGGATTTTTTGGGGTCTCAATAGAGTTTGTAAGCACAAAAAATTTTCAAAATTTTTTTAGTGTACCATGAAAATCTTTAGTTTTCTGCTTATCTTGAGTATGCATTTTGAAGAAAAAAGTTTATGCAAAAAAATTCGTTTTCTGTAGAAAAGAAGTTCAGAAGAACCAAAACCAATCCATGGGGATTTCTCCGATCTAAACAAAATTATACAGAAATTATTTTTAAGAGTCCCTCTAACTTTAAAGTCAGTGTCTAGTTTTCGATCCGGCTTACTACACATGTTTAATTTCTGTTATATTCTGATTTTGACCACTTGAAGGGTTGTTGGCAAATCGGTTGAGTCACTCGCCACTGAAAAATTCAAAGAAATTTCCCGTTTAATTGTTATTTTTCGTCCTTTTTAAAGTCATTTTTTAAACATCGATAACAGAAACTCTACAGAATTAAGTTCATAGTGAAGTATCTGATTCATTATAAAAATAATTCCGATTGACTTCCGAAAGTGGAGAAAAAAATTTACAATTTCTAATTTTCCATCGTTTTTTCCAAAATCCGTTTCATTAAATTTCTCTAAATTTTTAAATATTATCCGATATTACGGAATTATGGCTTATTAGGAAAAAAATATGTTGGTTTAATTTTTCTTCTGTTCGCCCATCCAGTGACATAATATAGTTATACGCCTTATTTACTTTCGGAATTGAGCATAATTAGTGCTCACTAAAGGACGAATTTTTAAGCTAGTGCCAGCCAATTGGGTATTTTTACAACGAAGAGATGTATGGATGAAAAATTCACTGCACTCAGTAAAAAGTTTCTCGGAAAAAGTAAAAAGACATAATATTTAGAGATATATGTTATAGAGTTTGCTCCAGAGAATGCTTTTCTCTAAATGTGGTACTAAAAAATCCCAAAAAATGATAAAAAGCTTCCATGAAAAAGGGAACTATATGAAAATATATCGTTTTTAGAGAATAAGACTTTTTTATTTTTGAAAAAAGATTTCATTTTATTGAAGAAAATACTTCGCACAATGAATTTTTTATGAAAATATAGTAAAAATTTTTCTCTATACATGAGAATTTTTTGTGCGAGAAAAATACTTATCATTATTAGAGACATTGAAATATTTCCATTTCCCACAAGTGAAGAAATATTTATTTGAAAATGTGAAAATTTATTCTAATTGAATTATCGAAAATAGAGAAATTTTTTATCGGAAAAAGTTAGGTATTTTTTTCTGAATGTGTGGGCAGAAAAATATTGAATTTTTTGAACGGATAGAATGTCGTGACAGTGACCGTTTTAATTAAAAAAAAAAAAAGTATGGTGATGGTCATGTCTGAAGTTTGAACAAGGAACCATTAGTGCAAATATTTAACGCACTAACCGCTACAACTCAGCCGCTGTAATTACGTAAAATTGTTTTTATATATAAGTTCTACATTTGATAAACCCCCCCCCAAAAAAAATTCCTGGTTGCGCCCCTGTAAAGAGGTAAATCAGCAATTCCATTTTAATCGAACCGGGTTACGTAATGACCATCTCCGATTTGGATAAAATTTTGCATGGAGCATCACTGATGGAAATAAAAAACTTAATTTGCAGGAAAAAAATTTTGAATGATTTTGGCCGAGTTATAGGATTCACAAGATCGACAAAAATCGTTAAAATCGTCGAAAATAGATTTCTTCAAAAATTCATAACTCAAACAGTTATTAACCGAATTCAAAGTTTAGACTTCCATTTTAAAGCTAATTAAACGGAATTTAATTAAAAATTTGATTTTAAAAGTTTTGAGGGATAAGGGGTTCGAACCCTGGGGGTAAGATAATTGATTTAGAATAAAAGGTCCGAAAGACGCCACTTTAAAACCGAAAATAATTTTTTTCTTAAAAGTGGCAAAATTACCTTTTCAACAATACTGAAATATGGGTGGGCACTCAAAAGGTTCATGAACTATGGTCATTTTATCATATAAGAAAAACAAATTTTTTTTTTATGAATTATATTTTATAATTTCTGTTTTAATTGTTTCTTTATAATATAACGATTTATAATAATTAACAACGATATATTAATAACAAAGTATGCTCTAATGTATAATATGCTCTAATGAAGTAGTTAATAATAAAACATAGAAAATTTTAATTAATGAAATACTCAGTCATAACCTCCCACGTAAGAAAAAACAAGCTATTCAAATAAAATTAGCTAGCTATACAAATTCAATTCTTCAGACTGTTTTGAAAAAGAGTATCGGCTCGCTCTAACGCGTTTGTTGTCAACAATCATCTCCTCTGAAATATATCGCGAATGGATGAATCGTAAATTGAGCGTAAATGAATGAATCGTAAGTCGGCGAGTTGTGTAGAAAATTGCGATATAAACTCGTCAGTGGATCTCTCGACGTTCTCTTAGGAATTGACCTATTTTAATAGAATAATGATACCACTTTTAAAAACGCCATAATGTAGTCAGTCATATTATTTATAATAGAATTTATACATACCGTCGATATGCATCCATTGTTTGAAATAAATGTTCTTCAATTCATTAGCTTCAAAGATTTCAGCTAGAAATGTCTCTATCCCTGCTTTACCGGGACACTCTTTGAACAGATTTAGATAGCATTTGTCGTTCGGCACGGCACACATCATCTTCAAAAATAGATCGCGGTATGACTCCGTCTCGCAGAACATTCTCTTATAGGGCTGGTAAATTAATTTTACGTTTTGATGGTACGAGCAGACACACACTGAGTTCCCATTTTGTCGAAAGCCAATATATACTCTTTTGGTCGTAATGAAGCAAATGACGAAAACCCGATCTGGCGATTGATGTTTTCCTTCTCGAATAAAGCGTATGCTTCCGATAAATTCATTAGCACGAGGCGGCGCTGTTTTGCAACTTTTTCTCCATTTCATCTATGCGTACATTCTCTCTCTTACCAGCGCACACCTGACTGATGTCAGGAAGTAATTCTTTTAGTGATTTTGTTGTAGTTGCTATAATCGCAAGTTCAAATGATCAAATTTGAATTAATTTTACAATAATGATGTATGAAGGTTCGCATGTACCTATCATAATGAAGTAAGTATAAATTAATTGGCATTAAACATTAATTGTCACAAATCCTGCAACAGTTTATCAAAAAATGCTCAAATATTTCTTAAAAGGGCTTTTCCTTAGAATTAAGGAAAGATGTCATAATGAATTAGTTTCAATGAACCCGGTTTTAGGAAAAGGGACCTTGTCTGGAAAAGAATTTTGCATTTTTAATGAGATGCAAACATAAAATGTAAAATAAAAAAAATTTTTCGTTTGACATCTTTTTCCAATTCTAAGCAGATGTCCTCTTTAGAAATATTTGAGTGTAAGAACATTATTTAGTTAACTCTAACATAATTGTTTCCAATTTATGTCCTCTTTTCTGAAATTAAATTTCTAGCAGAGGAAAATTTTCTTTCTGAAGCGGCACTGCTCACAGGCAGGCTAATTTTGAATTTTTAATTTCAGGCTTAATTTATATAACAATGGATATTGAGCTTGGTGTAACTGCCACCACTGCAGAACGCTAAATTCATTATGATAATGTATATAAGGTATAGGGTACACCTTCATACATCATGTTTTCAGAATAAATTTGATCATTTGAACTTGCGACTATGGGAACTTCGACAAAATCACAAAAAAGAATTGCATTATCAGATGTTGATGCAAATGTGGATGGTAATGTTAAAACGTCAACTTTTTCACACATGTCTTCCAAATAAGTTTCCAGTATGCGCTTGCACTCATCTTTTACAAACTGTTTATCGCTTTCTGAAAATTGTATCAACTTATTTGTTGGAGGAAACAAAAATACTGCGATTTTATAATACACAGTAAGATTTTGAAGAACAATAGTTTCTAAATTCGAATTCAACTTCATTTTTAGTTGTTGAACAATTTCCAAATCATCAGAGACGCTAGCTCACATTTTTTTAATCGATGAATGTGTAAATTTTCCAAATGTATAATAACAGAAGTTTCACCTTATTCACAGTATTCTTGATGATTCTTCAAAAAATTGCAAAAGTTGAACCAGTTCAGTTATGTAACTTAAATTTATATTATTTATATTCTTTGGAGTTCGTTTTTCTCTTGAAGAATGGTTGTAATATTGACCCAAGTTTTTTTTTTAGAATCAAATAAATAGAAAATTGTATTCCATCGAGTAGGGGAGTAGCTTTTCAAAGTTGTTGTAAGTGAGAAATTCATTCCTGAAACTTTAAAATATTTAACCAACTTAGTGCACATGTGGCAAAGTTCGTCTAATTCTGAAATTTCTTTTATAGATTTTTCTACAGTATTGTGGAGTAAGTGATTGATGCAATTTATGTGATTGTTTGATCGAAATGTTGCAACCATGTTAGCGCCTCTATCTGTAACAATTATGGCTTTATTTGAAAGCTCATTTTATATTTTTTTAAAAAAATTGTAGCAATAAAAATTTCCCTTAAATTTATTTTTTCATTCAAATTTTTCTGAATCCATTGTAAATATTTAGAATTGTACTCGTTTTATCCGATTTCCTCGTTTGAGTAAAAGGAGCATTTCGAAAGCACGATTGAGCAAAATTTGTGCTAAGCACAATATTGTAGTTTCAACATGGCAATGCAACTGCAGAAAGGAAATTTACAGAGCTTAATTTAATAAGGGAATATCGTAAAGGTTGGGGCGGGTTTCGTTTTTGGAGTGTAGTTTTGAACCGGATGGGAAAAATTATAACTTGGATAAACCAATAAAAAGGTGCGCTGAATTGGCTACAACTATTACGAATGAAGTATGTACCGTTGCCATCATGTCAAAATTTATAGCCATTTTAATGAAAAAACTTTGTTAACGAAATTAAAAACACGGTTAATTAATAAAAAGGAGAAAATAATAACATTTTATATGATTATAAGTTTGTTTTGCTAAAGTTATATTTTGTCATTATTTCCAAGAACTAAAGTACTCCTAAAACTTACCAAATACTCCCCAAAAACTGTAAATTTACTCCTATTAAAAATGGTAAAACGGCAGCACTGGTCGTATACTGTTTCGAGTGTATTCATGCAGCTACTTA
The DNA here is from genome assembly GCA_958299015.1 of Tetanocera ferruginea. NCBI lineage: Eukaryota > Metazoa > Arthropoda > Insecta > Diptera > Sciomyzidae > Tetanocera > Tetanocera ferruginea. The sequence goes on from OY282640.1 coordinate 130,373,233, forward strand.
GTAGATACGAATCGAGCAGTCAATTTTGTTTTGAAGTCAGACCGACCATCTTCTGAAGTTAATAAGATAAAATAGCTACAATAATAACAAAAAGTGATTAAAAATGAGTGTACAAAAAAACAAAAGATGCAAGAATTTTAATACGGAAGAAGTAGAATACTTGCTGGCGCTGGTTGCAGACTTTTAACAAATAATTGAATGCAAGCAGACGGATAGAACCAGCAGTGAACAAAAAAACAAGGCCTGGATGGCGTCTGAAAATATATTTAATTCTCAATAGTTAACTAGAGCTTAACCAACATTGGGAGCTTAAACTTCGATTAAAGTTCACTGAAAAACTCGATTTATGTTTTCAACTATGTTTAAACTTCAAACAGAGCTAAACTAGCACTGAAAAAATGGCAAGCATAATGCCGTTAGTACACAAAATACATTGCAAAGATATTGGTTCAACTGCAGGGGTGGGTAGAAAATAAATTTAATTTTAGTCTACTTAAATCTTCAAAGAAGAGCTACTATTCTACGAAACGAGAAGGTCAATACGAAAGTATGAACTTTCGAGAAATCTACCAAATATCAACTTCAAGCAAGCGCCAGAAAAATTAGCATTTGCACACACATAAGGACATAAACCAATAATATTTCTACACTGCATTAATATTATTGGTGAAAAAAACTCTGTTTTAGGGATGTCAGTGGGAAAAATGCATCGATGTTTTTCTGTGATTCGATGCATCGAAATGTATATCGATATCTTTCGATGCATTGGAGGACATACATCGATGCATCGATTTGTAGACTATTTTTAAGATTTTATTAAACAACAAAATATGTTATTAGCAAAATTTAACATAATTTCAAATTAATTTCTATACCTGAGCTATTTATGTTTCTAATGGACTATCGAATCACTTCAAAAACGTTTTCGTTTAACCATAAAAATCATAAAAATTTACATTTTTAAGTCCTCCAAAACTCTCCCTAAATTTTAAGGGTTTTATAAATCTATATTTTAAAAATCTATTCTCAATTTGACTAACAGAGAGAGAGTTATAATAAGAAAACCTGTGAATGCTCGCTTTATTTTTTTCCAAAAATAAAAAAAATAAATGGTGGTTCGCTGTACTAGTGATGTCAGTTACGAGATATTTAAAAAACATCGATGCATCGGCTATTCAAACATCGAGTGAAAATTGTTCGATGCATCGAAGCAAAACATCGATATTTTCGATGCATCGATGTTTTTCCGACATCCCTACTCTGTTTATCGTGTAAAACCAAAAAAATCGTGTAGAAATTTTTTTTTTGTGAGTCGTATTATTTTAAAATTGTATACTTCAAATTAAAAAAAAGAAATAAGAAGCAATCTTTGACTTTGCATTTATATTTTTTCAAAATTAAAATTAAACAAAACAAAATTAAAATGAAGAACATTGTCGTCACCCTGGACTGGAATATGGCAGAGTCCTTGGCCTGCTGGTAAGTAGTCCCTGTAAATTTGATTATCCTGCTTTATTTTATTTATCTTCCAGTGGAAGGTGTATCACTTACAAATTTTAATTTTCCTGAAGCTTGGAGGTGCAGATGGAAGAAGCGTCGGAAGAACCGGAAAATTTGTCCTGCTCAGAGAAATGTTTTGTCTTTGGTGTCACCAATGTCCTTCATATGTTGCTTTAAATATATGTTTTATAAAATTATATTAATTCCAAATTTAAACTGAAACTTACTACAAGTTTTTACCAAATGATCCATGGGGAAATATTTTTTAAGTATTTACCGACAGCCTATCGGTTTTCTATTTTGCAAAAAGCATCGCACGATGCTTATAGCTTGTTTCAAAAGAGAAGAACATTTTCGCGCATGTTTCAGAATAAGAAAATAATTTTGAGAGCGTTCTTCATTCTGATTGGTCGACATAAAAAAAAAAATTGAATATTCTCTGAGCAGAAAAATAAATGAAAAAAAAATTTATGTATATTCCTAAATTTTGTTGTTCATCGCAACTGCGCAGCGGAAGTACTGAATTTTATTTTTCAAAATCAACCAATCAAAATTGAAAAAAGGGGTGTGAAAAAATAAGTTGTTAGCCAAATTTCACTTCACAATTTTTTCTTGAGAAAATTATTTATTTTTTATGTAATTTGTATTTGATTTATTTTTAAAGATGCAGGTTGCTGCAGGCCGTCGGTGCAACACCATACTTGTGCGATTATTTGTTCTGAATGTTTGCGCATTTAAATATATAGAAAAATAGTAATAAATACTCAAAAAAAGCATAAAGTTCAGCGAACAGTACAAAAAGAGCAAGAAATTACGCTCTCAAAAATTTTCTAGCTTTAAAAATAATTTCTCACTGCGCATAAAATACTAAAACTAAAAAATGTTCTTCTCTTTTGAAACGGACTATAATATTTTTCATCATGAAGAATTACCCCAAAAAAATTAAATATGGCCCCAAAATGAAATAAGGCTGCAATTTTTTTCACTTATAAATTTTTGGGTCCTTTTTCATTTCTGTTTGCATTTCATAAATTTGCATGAAAATAACATAGAACAGTGCACTTTTTCTCTAGCATTGTACTAATGGGTGTAGCAAATAGTGACTAATAATTCACATATATTGATGTCGGGGACTATGGAAGCGAAGAAATGGAAGTGTTTTCCATAACACCTCCTAAAACAAAGCTCTGCAAGAACATTTTTTGCAATAACCTAAAGATTCCGGGTGACCGTGGCACGCAGGTTAAGTGTGGCTAAGCATGCTCGGAGCCCGGGTTCGATCCCCAGTCGCGGCGAAAAGTTTTTTCAATAAAAAAAATTTTTCTGATCGGTCACCACCTCTCTGCAGACAATGGCAAACCTCAAAGAGTAAATAATGCCATGTAAAGCTTCTTGAGAACATGAACCTTAGCCCTTCGGAGTCGGCATAAAACATGTAGGTCCAGTTCTCGGTCAATTGTGTGCAAACATTGAATAACACACACAACACAATTGATCATAAGAAGCTCGGTCAAAGTCCTTTCAAGGGCTGAAATGGACAATTTGTTTTTTTTTTTTAAAAGATTCCGAAAAATAAGAAAATCTTTTTCGTGAGCAGTAGCGCGTTAACACTTAATCTTTTAATAATGAAGCCATAAACACCAGCGAAGAAGAAAAAAACTGGAAGATTCTCAGTAAATTTTTTACTACAGGCGTAGTCGAGCACTACGATGCATTCAAATTGCTTTTGGATTTCTGTGCTCTACATTTTTTTTATATCTCGAGAATTATTGAGTACTGCTATTCGCACAATTTTTTAATTCCAACTTAAAACGGACAATATTGTCCTCTGTACTATGCCGATAGATACAATGAATTTGGAGCAGTCTTTCGAGGAGAAACTCACAGCAATACTAATCAATTTCGGCCAAGAACTTAAGAAAAACACAAGTTTATATTAAGAAATTGGTTATACGAAACAGACCGTCCTACAAATGAACTATAAAATATTTAAGCCAATGAAAGTTTGGATGTTCTAGAAGTAACCAGACCTTAACTTAATGTAATGATAAAACAGTTATTAATTTCGTTTCTTTTAACTTTTATTGTCATTTAATACCGTTATAATAAATAATGTTATATACTTGATGTAAATAATGATAGCTTGCTTTATTTAAAAGCTCAAGAGTGCAATCATGACAAAATTTGGTAAATATAAAATACGTTCTAGAATTTATATTTTCCCAACCGATATATTTTTAGATCTGAAGAAACATGACTGAATTGGGTAATTTTTCTCTGACTTTGCTCAAGATATAAAAGATACACAAAAAATTAATACTATTTCCTAGTGTTCATCTGGGATTCCCCTGCAAAGGCTTTTCTCTGCGGCATTCCAACTCATACATATCGCCATGGATGTTCAAAATGTATACAAGTTGGAAAAATTTTATAATATATATGTATAGTTTAATTTAATCAAACTAAAAGTAAGGAGACATTACAAACTCCTTTAAATTATGTGAAATTATATTTGAAGAAGACTAAAGTAATTTAACCGAGCGAAAATATTTGAATCGCCACATAACAAAATTTCAAATTAAGCAAACATAAAAACGATCACTCAAATACCGGTTGATCAAATATGAATCTGCTTGATTAAGGAAATAGAAGAAAATATATTTTACAATGAAAGGTGAACATTTAAAACAAAATAAAAAAAAATTCCCATTTTAAATGAAATTTTTAATTGGAAGGCTTCTGAATCTAGGCAGTCTTTGGTATACATTGGAATTTTTGTTAAAAGAAATTAGATTTCGGATGGTTTTTGTAATGAATTTATTTCTATTACTTCATTGTAATTGGAGATCTTTTTTTTTCCAGAAACCTATGAAGAAAATTTACTAAAGCTGTTGCTGAAAACCTGTTAGAACTTCTTGTCGACCATTTTAGTTTAATATTTGGAAACAACAGCATTTCACACAATGTGGAAAGTTAACTGCACTTAATAGTAAATAAAAATAACACTATTTTTTTCTAGTTTTGAACTACGTATCAGTTTGAAAATAATTAATGAACATTTTTAAAAAAATCAAAAAATTGTAAAATTGACTACACATGTACATTTCTTTCATAAACATGTAGTTTTATTTATTTTGATCGCACATGTAGTTACTCGACGTCTTTTAACACAATTTTGCCTCAAAATAATAAATACTACACGATGCAGTTGGTATTTTATGATATTAAAATAATTATTTTGAATTAAAACAATTTTGAAAATTTTATTTTTTATAGCAATCTGTGATTTTTCATTCATATATATTTTTTCAATAGATATATAAATAGATTTAAAAAATAAAAATAATGTTCATGATGAAATGAAATGTGTCATGAATAAAAATGAAAATATTACTGTGACCCTGGACTACACAATGCTTGTAAGTTACTAATAAAATATTAATTACTTATGTTACTTGTTTAAATTCGTTTCACCCAGCCATTAAGATTTCGATGTAGCTTTTATGCTGCACCAATGATGCTGCGAAGATTCTTTAAATTGAAAATCGAGGAGTGAAATATTGGCCAAAATGGAAACATATCTTTTATAAATTAGCAATACCATATTTATTGCGGAACGATTTATTGACTTTAACGTAGGCGGACACATGGAAAAAAACGGCTAAGTCATATGAAAACATTTGAAATGTATTGTGAAGTAAATTTCATACCTTAATTTAATAATATTTTGTATGAACCCTATCTTGACCGTTACTGTCACTTCTTATTTAAATTGTTAATGATATTTGAACTTATAATTAATGAAAAGATTTTTTTTGTATAAAAAATGATATACGAAAAAAAATGTGAATTACATGTATGAATTAAACATAGAATTTTATAAAACAAATTAAAGCTGTTTATTTTTAAGCTTTATTGGCAATCCTGCGTTAACGTACCTACATTCAGAAAAGCAAATTAAGAAATATTTGTAAATAATCATCAAATAAGCAATTATATTCATCATTCGAAAACCTTCAACAACCTGCAAGCTCTCAGACAATTATGGTACACTCCTAGTCTATGCGACTTTTTTTAACAAAAGTTCAAAGCTACTAATAGCGCTAACAAGAATGCAAAGAAGAATACTTAAAAGCAAACAAATGTTTGCGGATACCCATGGTTAAAACGAATGCAAATCAGTTCTTTTCATTATATTACATATAAAGACTGTCCCAGAAATAACTGTTCTTTTGTTTTTAAGTTATTTATAAAAAAGTGTTACATCTATAGCAACATATTTAGTACATAAATATAAAGTATAAAAATTGCAGATTAAAAAAAAATACTCAGAAAAGCGGAAGGCAATTATTTGCAAATACCTGGAAAATCTAAACACCACGTGCAAAAATATCGCTAAGGAAGTTAGCGTGTGCGTAAAAACTATCGGAAGAACCATAAAACGATACAAACAGCTTATCCCTTTATCAAAAACGCCAGCTTTAAGGAGAAAAAACCAAGCGGTGGCCCAGAACGTTAAGCGGCTGTTTACTCTGAATCAAGGCACTTCGGTTCGTGATATGGCAGCAAAAGCGAGAACATCGAAGTCAAGTAATCAACGGATTAAAAAATTGTTCAACCTAAGGAGCTATAAAGTACAAAAAGTATCTGATAGGTCAGAAGAAAAGGACGCCGAAACCAAGAGGAGGGCTCGAAAACTGTATCGCAATTACTTGCCCAAATTTGATTGCGTGTTCATGAACGATGAAACGTACTGCAAAGCGGATTTCAAGAAGTTACCTGGACACGGATATTATACTGCGATTAGAAGGGGTGGAGCATCCTCTAAATTTATCACCGAAAAACATTCCAAATTTCCAAAGAAATACATGGTGTGGCAGGCCATTTGCAAATGTGGCCTTCGAAGTAAAGAATTTGTGACAGATCGCACAATCAACACCGAAATTTACATCAGAGAGTGTCTGGAGCGGCGTTTGCTGCCTTTTATACATCATCACCAAAGTTCAGTACTATTTTGGTCTGACCTAGCAACATGTCACCACGCCCAGGGAACGATGGATTGGTACCAAGCCAATAATGTCACTGTGGTACCAAAAGAAGCCATTCCTCCGAATTGCCCGAACATCGTCCAATTGAAAGATATTGGGCCTTAATGAAAAGTAATCTTAAGAAGACCAAACAAACTGCGAAAAACAAAGAAATATTTCGACGTAAATGGCGTAGGGCATACACTTAGGTCAACGAAAGGTCGGTGAAAAACCTAATGGAGGACCTTAATGAAAAAGTACATAATTTTTTTTAAGTATTTTTTTTTTCAGTGTTAATAAAATTTGTATTCATTTTGTAATGTTCACTTAATAATAAACTGAAAGAATTTTTAAAAAACATTATTGGTTTTTTTACAATAAAAAATAAACAAAAGGACAGTTATTTCTGGGACAGTCTTTATTTAATCTTAACATACTACAAAACAAAGCATTCATCAGAAATATTTGCAGCGTTTTTAAACTATTTTTAAACATTACACATTTATATATTGTTAAAATTTATTTACATATTTAAATATTATCAAATTTTATTTTATTCTAAAGATCTTCATAATTTTGTTACTCTTCAGTGATAATTCCTTTAATAACTTTTTCACTTATAAACGTTCTTAGATATGTCGCGTTATCCAAAGAGACAACGGTTGTCAACTCATAATGATCTCGTAGTAACTAACACAGAGGAAAATGACCTTGCTTCACCAAATTCAACAGTAACTTTACCATTACCTCAACCAACCACACCTCAAGTTCTTCAACCATTTTCAGAACAGCAAAATTTTCAAGATCTAATTTCACCATCACTACAAAATATAAATTTTACACCATCACTTACACAAACAATGAATCACAACAACACTATGTCAATTCAACCACTGAAATTTGTTAGGACTAGTGTCCGACCGATTATTCGGCTTCGGCTTCGGTAATCGGCATAATCGGCCGATATTTTGATCTTCGGCTTCTGCTTCGGCCGAAATAGCCGATTATTTTTGCCGAATGTTATTGCTTTGCTAAACAATTTTTTTATAAGTTTTTTTAATTTTTTTGAATTATTCAGTAAACATTTGAAACATTTTCATTGTTCACTTTGTGTTTCTCTCCTTTTCTGTTCTCTCATGAGTTGGTGTTCATTCCTTGAAAATTTTATTCAAATGATAAATGCAGCGAGTCCGACTGTTACGTTTTTGCTTTTGTTATGGACTGAAATATAAACGCTAGAAATTTTCTGCCAGATTTCAGTTAGTATTACATTTCTGTAGCTTTTCTCGACTGGATCGAAAATATATTCAATTTTCTTCTACTTTATCCTGACGTCAATAATTCGATTACAGAAAAATCCGAATTTTGCAGAAAAACTCTTACGTTTAACTCGAATTTAAGTGGACTTTCAAAAAAGTTTATTTTAATGTTTTAAAATGCCTATAAGTTGAATAAAAAACAAGATATCATTTTGAAAAATTATATATATATTTTGTAGTAAAAAAATCACACAAAAAAAATTTGATATAATTTTTTTGATTTTTTTATCTACAAATATGGCTACTGGAATTATTTTAAAAAAGCATCAACAAACCATAACGGGCATGATTACAACTCACTGGAACATCGGAAAAAAAAACAAAGAACGGGGTTTTTATCAGCATCAAAACCGCCATGGAATGAACTAAAAGAAACAAGTTTGGTTAAGAAATAACAAAATGGCGGCGTTTTTTCAAAAATTGACAAGTTTTTTTGGACAATATTGGCCAAAAACTCAAAAACTATAGAACCGATTTTTCTGTCCGTAGTTCATGCCATGGATCGACAAGTGTAAAACAAAATATTTAAATTTCAATTTAAATAAATGATTCTTTAAACAAATTCCTGTAGCAATACATCTGATTAAAATAATAAAAAAAAATTTTTTTTGAGTAGTTTTTTTTTTAAAAAAAATATATTTTTAATATTTCAAAATGATATCTTATTTTCTATTCAACTTATACGCATTTTAAAACATTAAAATAAAAAAATGTTTGAAGGTGTTACGTCCCCTTAATGATTTCAGTAAGTTTTTTGTACTGAAATGAATATTAAAGGTGGTTAAATTTTAAGGGCCGATGCTGATTTTGAATAAAACACAAATTATTCAGAAAATTACTGTCATTTCTTTTTATTATGATAATATTGGTATGGTTCAGTTATGTATTAAACAAAATATCGGCCAAATGGCTGCCGTGACCTCGGCGGCACACCTCCATCCGATGGTCCAAATTTTCGATGACGCTGAGGCATAATTGAGGTTCTTTGCCGCTAATGTGCCGAATTATCTCATCCTTTAGCTCTTGAATTGTTGCTGGCTTATCGACGTACACCTTTTCTTTCAAATAACCTCAAAGAAAGAAGTCCAACAGTGTCAAATCACATGATCTTGGCGGTCAATTGACATCTCCACCACGTGAGATAACACGGCCATTGAATTTTTCGCGCAAAAGAGTCATTGTTTCGTTAGCGGTGTGGCAAGTGGTACCATCTTGTTGAAACCACATATTGTCCACATTTATATCTACTAATTAGGGCCTTAAAAAGTTCGTTATCATCTCACGATAGCGAACAACATTCACAGTAACTGCCTGACCGGCCTCATTTTGGAATAAATACGGCCCGATGATGCCGCCAGCTCATACACCGCACCAAACAGTCACTCTTTGTGGGTGCATTGGTTTTTCGATAATCACTCTTAGATTATCATTCGCCCAAATGCGGCAATTCTGCTTATTGACGAATCCACTGAGGTGAAACTGTGCCTCATCACTGAAGATGATTTTCTTCGAAAATGATCATCCACTGTTGCCATTTCTTGAATAACTTTAACGCGTGGCTCGATTATGTATCTTTCCATGGTTCAAATTGAGTTAGTCTGAAATGGAAAAATGCCAAATAAAATGCAGAAAAAACTTGAAGTTTAGGTGTGGTTCACATTCAACATCGGCCCTTAACAAAAGCAAAGAATAACTTTATAATTTTTTACTTGAAAACATTTGTTTCTTCTTTGGCTTCGGCTTCGGCCTTCGGCCGATTATTTCCATTTTGCCGAAGAATCGGCTTCGACTTCGGCTTCGGCAAAAATTCACGTTCGGTCGGACACTAGTTAGGACTAATCTAATAAAATTGCCATAATTCTTGAAAACATACCCTGAATCATGGTCTGCACAGTGTGAAGTACAATTTACACTTAACAACCTTTCTGACGATACTCTACAATTCCAGAATATTGTCGCAGCACTTATCCGGACATTTTCACTAAAATTTACGACATTATTCAAAGTCCACCACATCAAAACAAATACACACTTTTAAAATCAAAGCTTTTCGAAAGATGTTCTCTAAGTGAGGTGTCGCGATTAGAAGCACTGATTTCAGAAACTTAGATAGGGTTCTACTAACCTTCTGAATTTTATCGCAATTTATTGCATTTAATAGTTCAACGTCAATTATAACTTCTGATTTACAGTTAATGCTTTTTCAAATCAATCAAATAGAGAAGAAAAGGTTCAAAACCTAGTCCAACTTACCTCATCTTTATGTCGAATTTTTAAAAATTTTTCAATTGAAAACTTAAATAAAAACAATAGATATAAGTCAGAAGAGTGATCTAGATCTAGTAATTTCGATAAGAAAATACGTTTTCGAACTTATATCTCCCATTATAACAACGGCAGATGATGGAATATTTGCTCAAACGACAAGTTTCTACTACAGCTTTCTTATTTCTTTTAATAGTTTTGAGCAGAGTGCGTAAAGCACTTAAAATTCGCTCTCGCTCTTTTGAGTCATCATTTATAAAAACAAAAGCAATGAATAATCTCCTCACAGCAACTCGTTAACAGGGTTGCCAGATACTCTTCGCTTAAAACGTCAATAAGCTTTTCAAAAATCGTCATTTATTTGTAAAAATCGTCTTTTACCCTTCCCAAAAATCGTAATTTAAGACCTAAAGTCGTCATATAGTACAGAAGATTTAAATTTTTACTAAAGTAATAAAAATCTTTTTATTTTTAAAAAATCAGTATAATACATAATCATAATAATCAGTATAATTAGGAGATCAAATTCATTTACATATATTGGCTTATATAAGATATATTTTTTGTACAGAGATATTGAATAAAACTACTTACTGATACGTTGTTGAGTTGAAATTGCTAAGTAATTCAGATTATGGCTCAGATTTTATAACAAGGAAAATTATTTAATTTCAGATTATCTTGTGCCGAAAATATGTACCTTTCAGAGAATCGGTTTCTAGACGATTTCTAAATTTATTTTTATTATTAGGGGAGAGTGGGGTGTTGTGAGACATGGGGTGTTGTGAGACACGTCAATATCTGATATAGTGGTAATGTTATGAATGCTCACAACAACTCTGTAAGATATTTTCTCAATGGGATCTCACTTATTATTTGCACTCATCGCATTGACACGTGTTCCTAGTGTCTGTAACAATTATGAGTTTTGATCGCGCTCTTAAAAGTTTTTTGTTCACTCAGAAAAAAGTGTCTCGGAATATGATAAAAAAGGCATCATATTTAGAGAAAAATGGTATAGACTTTGCTCCAGAGAATGCTTTTCTCTAATTGCGATACTAAAAATTCTCTAAAAATGATAAAAAGTTACCATGAAATAGAAAAATATATCATTTTTAGAGAAAAATACTTTTTTTTTTGAGAAAATATTTGTTTTTATTGAAGAAAATACTTCTCATAGTGAATTTTTTATCAAAATATAAGAAAAGTTTTTCATTTTCAATAAAATTTCTCTATAAATGAGTAATTTTTTGTGCGAGAAAAATACTTATCATTATTAGAGACATTGAAATATTTCCATTTCATAGAAGTAAAGAAATATTTCTTTGAAAATGTGAAAATTTATTCTAATTGAAGAAAATTTTATTAGAAAAAGAAAAAATTGCTATTATCAAAAATAGAGAAATTTTTTACCGGAGCAAGGTATGTGTTTTTTTCTCAGTGTAAAGTTTGCCTTGTGGAATTTCCAGAAACATTGCCAATTAAACGTGAAGGTAAATATTTATTAAAATGATATCTCTTCCATTGCCTTTAAGCCCACCGAAGTGATTTTGCAAAAAAAAAATAGCGGGTGATGATGGCGCAGTGGCCATATGAAAATGTCGAATATGGGGTGTCGTGAGATAGTAAATATGGGGTGTTGTGAGACAGTTCATTTTTGTTTTTATTTCATTATTTTTATAGCCATCATGCCACTAAATGCATATAAAGTATCGCCAAAGCCAAAAGGAAATGTCGCATCCATCCACCTAGTGGCAGCCATCAAAGAAATTGCCATAAAAGATAATTGTTTTCGAGTTGTCTGCAAATCATATAATTTTGATAAATCTAGAATGTATGGAACCCGTTATATGGAAAAGTTGAAGACACAATTTTTTCCGCATCGGCTTCAAATGATAAATTAGTCGATTTTGTTGCATATCAAAGTGTCAAAACTGGCAGGAAACCAGTTTTGCCAATATTTTACAAATTAAATTGGTTTTTCAAGGCGTCTGAGCTGAGCAGTGCACTAGAGAAGGTTAGTCCTCTGAAGTTTGATCCCCTATTCCAAAAATCAAAACGCGGCCAGAAGCCTATTTTTGCAACCGTATTTACAACTTCCAAGAATGTGGCATTATTGATGAAAAAATCCGACCAAAAGAATGAAAAAACAACTTAAACAAAAAAAATTCATTAGATGATGAAGATTTATATACTTTTGCATCTTTTGTAGGGCAAACGTGCCAAAGAGTCTTTTTTTTTTTTTTTTGGATTCGCCAAGGGAGTGTGAAATCTCATGAATACGTATAGCCCGTACTATACGCACGACTTACATTCTAAAATCAGTCCGGACGAAAACAATTTCATTAGTTGCAATAACTGTGATCGAACTGTTCATCTGCAGTGTGCCAAAATGAAAACCGGATATTTTAACTGTTAGCCGAATCAGATTAACGCAAACAATTTCTCTTATCTGTGTTTTAATTTTTTCCTAATTTTTTTCCTATTTCAATAAGGACTTTAAGCAAAAATTTTTGTTATATTTATAGTAGTGTCTCACAACACCCCATAATTTTTTAAAATCAAAAATTCCAATCTTTTTTTCAGGCTTCAAGAAAATTATTAAATGTTTTGAATTTCAAAAAAATCGCAGGTTGTTAGGTAATTGAATAAGCTATCCAAAAAATGTTTCCAGAAAAAAAAATATTAACTTTTAAAGAAGTTATCGTCCAAAAACTTAACCTGTCTCACAACACCCCACTCTCCCCTATTAATTTATATTATATTTAAGATTAATTTTTTTAAAATATTCTTTCTACGTTTGCCGTAGATTCAGGAATGAACATAAGTTCGCTTATAAACTTTGTCAATTTTGCAAAAGCTGTGGAAGAATCGCCCCGTTCAGGTGCGTAGCGAGACCATGTTGGTTGGGGGGGAATTATGGTATTTTGTCCAACTGAATACCCTTAAGTCCCGACTTTTTTAATACAACATTGATAAATTAACCAAAATTACTCATTCGTTCGATCAATTTTACATAGAAGAATATGTGAACATTGTACTTTATCGTACGCTTTTTTAGTATTAATAACCTCCTTCTCCCAACCTTCTAAGAGAGAAATGAACTTTTTAAGAAAAAACTCACTCTCTGATCAAAATGAAATTTGGTTAGGATAGAGCTTTTAAGTTCAATAGTAAGAATTTTCTTAAAAAAATTTAATTATGTATATGCATTCATCAGTTGTCAAAATTTGTAAAAATTCTACTCGCCATGTTGGTCGAATTTTAACTGTTTTCCAATTTTTCTAATTATTTCTAAAAGTTTGTTAAATTTTTCTTCAAATGTGATAAAAATTACTGTGAAGCTCTAACCAAATTTATTTATTAATTTATATTATTTTATTTAAAATTAAATTTTTTAAAAATTCTTTCTACGTTGGCCCAATAATTATTTTAATTAAGATTACTTTTTTAAAAAATTCTTTCTAAGTTTATATAAACTTTTAGATTTTTACTGTCCTTTGTTCTTTATTGTTTAAAATGTTATCAACATCTGAACGTTTTATTTCTCCAAACTCTGCAATATTTTGATAATCTTGTTAATAAATTCTGATATTCATTAGCAATTGCAATAAAGATTACATTGTATTGGTTTTCATTATTAGTGTAATATTAAAGTTTTTCAAAACTAAATTATTGAAATCGAAGCGGTTTATTATTTGGTAACATAACTCAATGTAAAAGAAAATACAATGATTTGTCAACTCATCTAATTTATCAGTAGGTATATCACATTTCTTAATTTTTGCTATAATATAAAATTTTTAATAAATTTCATCCTCTTTTTGAAATTATAATGGTTTTTGTTAAATTCCACCTTCCATATCGATAGAATTGATGGTTTTAAACAAATTATCTACAGTGTTGATAGAAAAAAATATTGAACAATTTTTTTTAGATTTAAATTTTAAGTGTTGCTTACTCCAAAAAAAAACATATTCATATGTAAATAGTCATTTGAGTTCTTAAATCGTCATTTGTGATCTCAAATAATCCAATCGTCATTTTGGTCTTAAATCGTCAAAATGATGATGCCATCGTCCATCTGGCAACGCTGACTGTGAACAGCAACGAAAGAGAAATGCAAATAAACGACTCGCTCGCTCGCTAATTCAGAGATTAACAAATGGTCGCTCGTTTGTTTTTCATTTCCAATGAAAGAAAAAAAATTAAATGCACTGAGTTGAGTAGTATTGAGGTGAGTGAGGGTTATTTTACTCCTCAATGAAAAGTATTTACGAACTCTGGTTTTGAGTTATTAATATCATGAATTTCCTTTCAAAGAGATGGTAACAGAATTCACTAGTTGCAGAATACCAAAAAGGAGTAAAAGTAACCAAAAGGTGAATTTTTTCGGTAATAAGATTATTGTTACCCCGATAGAATTGATCTGATATTTGCTACATTTGCTAGGTGTGATGAAAACTCCTATTAAATTTTCAGCAACATAACTTTTATAGTTTGTTAAGTTTTGTCATGAGAAGCTCTTTCATTCATTACGCGACCTCATTATTAATATGTGCTTGTTAATTGGTTTCTCTACAGCAATTTACATTATTTCTTCGCAACCTTACTCTATCACACATTTTATTTGTTTCCATTAAAGTTTATTTATTTACCCGTTTTTGTTCATTCCGGTTCCAGTTACGCATTCCGACTAACTTACTTATATTTATTGTCTTACCCGCTCCCACTCTATAGGTCCGTCTTTGTATAAAATTGAAACAATTTTCTGCCAGCTTTGCCGGATGCAATAAAATTATAAAGTTTTTTCTTGCCTTGTCGAGTTTCCGCGATTTTTTTATACGTTTTACATTCTTTAAGGGCGTTGCATTTGCGTTGAGTGCTCACTGTGAGTGTGCTGTGATATTTCACACTATTGCCACTTATCACACTGAAACATACTCACATCTGTTTGTGGATACATATAAGTTAAATTCTCACATACATATATTATAAAAAAACATACAAAGCACACGCCAATATATGACCTGCAGCAAAATACATGCTGGGCCTTACTTCCGCCGTTGTTTAAAATCGCTTCCGGTGTTGCCATGCATTGTGATGTTTGCAATGTAAATGTATGTTTTTTCTTTTTTAAATTTTGCTCGAGTTTCAACCTTTTGAATACTTTTTATAACTTTTTCACACTACTTTGTTGTTTTGATGAAAAACTGAACATTTTTCACTGTACGTTGCTGTTAATAAGTATTTTAATTAATTTAAAAATGTTTTTCAGAATATTAACAGTAGCAGTTTTTTTAACAACATTGTCAGCTAGCCAGTTAGCTGTAACGAAATGTTGGTTCATAATTAAATTTTCCTGTGGCGTTATTTCTTTTGCTTTTGATAACTTTTCGCGCTGTGTGGCAAAATACTGTTGATAAATTTCGACAGTTGGCTGATATTTTTACAAAAATTCAATGTGGTCGTTTCATATACAATTACCTTAGTTCACATCCTTACTATATAAATTTTGCCATACCGTGAGCTGTAACTAACTTTTGGTTCAATATTTTGTTATGCTTGTTTTGAAAAATTTTTAACATAAATATGACTCTCTGTAATATATATGCCTTACCTTCAAAGGTTCGAGAAATAATAAGAAGTAAGCCCTTTTTTAAATAAACATTAGGGGTATTCACACTGACTTGGGTAGTTGGGTAGTTGGGTAGATTGGCAAATGCCATACATTTTGTTTTTGTAAAAGTGCCATTCTACCCAAGGGCCCATCGACCAATCTATTCTTTTCAGTACTTTTTTCATGGGTTACCTACTTTTCCAAAAGTAGGCAATAATTGAATTGATAAAAAACTAAAACAAAGCAAACAAATTATAAGTGAATAAAATAGACTTTTGGGGAAGATTCCACCAACAGATGAAAGTAATTGAGAATCGGTACCAAGGATTTTGGGACAAAGGAATGATGAGCGACGAATAATGTAAATTATTAAAAGAACAATAAAAATTAAGAATATATGATTTTATAACAACAACCTTTAATTCTCATTTTTCTTTTATGGCAATAAAATAAGTTTAAATGCATAAATTGATAATCACACCATTTGGGTTCTTTCGTTCCATTGAACACATCTTTTTCATTTCTCAATAGATTTTCTTCAACAATAGCTTATTTTTTTTGGAAAAATAAAGGTTTTTAGTTAAAAAATATCAAAAGCAACAAAATATTTTGATTTCTTAACGAAATTTGCAACTATTTTGTCTTTTTTTGGAAATTTTTGTGAAAAATAAAAAAAATCCCCGAAATTTGAATTTATTCCGCCAAAACTAAAAGCTCTACCAAAAAATGATGTGTGCATTGTTTGTAAGAAATTTTATTAGCTTTTATTTGATACATCATTTGTTTGATTACTGTTGTTGGTTCTGGAGATATATGCAATTAAGTGGAACCAACTTTTTTTTTTCGTTGAAAACCCTACAGTGGGCAATATCTCGAAAACGGAGTGACAGAAAAAAAAAAATTTTTTTTTCGGAATCAGCGACCGGTTTTACATGAGAAAAGAATAGTGGCATTCAAAGTACAAACAACTTTTCGTTATTTGTAAACCAGTTTTATTAAATGCCGCAAAGTTCACGTTTAAAATTACTCCTATATAAAATAATTTTTTTACGCCCGTACAATGGCCTAAATTTTGCGCTCATAAAATGACATGAATAATATGGTGGCAACTTTGTTCTAGCTGTCACTCATCTCTCATCAGCTGTTATTCTACAAAATACTCAATTGCAGTTAAGGGTGCTGACGCAAGTCAGTGTGAATACCCCTATTATGTTTACATTCTAGACAATTAGCCCCTAAACTTATAATAGTGTTTTTGGTTTTTTGAAGGTCTGTTCCTATATCTGACAAAAATTAAAATATGTGGTGAAACCCACACAGACTTGCCATAATCTCGAAAGGCTTTTGTGTAGAGAAATATATTTACGAAAAGTAAATAAAAATTATAGAAATTCATTAAATAAATTAAGTCCGCGTATAAGTCTGTGTAGGGTAATGTCGTCGCTACCCAGTAGACAATGACATCGCTGCTAGCAGGCCTTCCTCTGGATTTTGTAGTACTGCGCACTCATATACAATTACACTTTCTTTTTTATATGAAGTGGGAAAATTTCGCAGGCCTTCCGCTCCGATAGCTCAAAAGAGTCCTGATAGAAGCACTCCTTTAGAATGGCTTAAAGTAGGGGTAAACAAAAAGTGTTGAAAAATTTTTTTTTTCTTTTACACCTTTTTCTATTTATTTGTTTATGATTTCTATGATTTTATCTTCTCTCCTATGTTTTTTTAAGTTAGATTAATTTCAATCTATAATGTTTGATATAGCAGTAAGAAGGGCCATTATTACGTCATATTTTTAAACTTATATATATTCTAACTTTTAACAAAAAAGTTGCCCTGAAGTATATGAAAAGTCAGTCTTTGTAGGGAAAACAAATTTGTTGTGCTGCCTTTTGTGCAGAAAAGGCAGGCCTTCAAGAAGTGCTCATAAGAGCAGCGAGGAACGGATGTGTTTAGTCTTCAAAAGTAGCAGTCAATGCATGCCTTCGTATGAAGAGCGCTGGTTTAATTGCCTATTGGGTATGAAAAGAAAGTTGATGCTGTATGAGCTCTAAGTAAGTAAAGTAAAGTATTCAGTAAGTAAAACAAATATAAATGGCAAATTCTTTCTGTGTGACGAAAAATATTTTATTTCTTATTTTGCTCGACATGTATCGACTATAAATCGTTCTTTTATATACCATACAATGAAGAAATATATATATATATCAAAGCAGTCTGTTTTTGTTGCACTTCACTGCAAGCGTTAATTTTGCATGTGTCCTCAGAAAAAATTCAAATTGGAGCATAAAGTTTTGAGCATGTAACGTTAAAGATTACACATTTTTGTTTCTAGAAGCACAGGACAATTTTTTTATTATTTTAATTTAAGTCGTTTATTTGATAACTCTTCTTCGATATAGTTCTTTCATTAGATTTTTTATTTCCCGTTTCGGTATTTTTTTTCTTAAATGCAGACCTAACTTGAAACCACTTCCAAAAAGTGTAACGTTTAAGACAACAAAAGACAGGTTTTAACTTCAAAACAATACAAGCAAGAAGAAACGGTTGTTCACATAAAATGCAAGTCTGGAGGTCAACTTTCGTGTGCACATACAATATTTCAAATTGTTTGCTTGGAAAATTTTACGTATTTTTCGAGAGAAAAATATTGACCATATATTTTGATTTTAAACAATTTCAGTCAGTTCTATCTCATACCATAAACGTTCATAAGTACGGCGCGCAATAATGGCGCACAAACTCACCAACTGATTCATGGACAGGATGTTTCCTTCAAATTTCAAATAGACGAATAACTTATATGCGACTTCCTGCATTCATTTGTAACTTCAAAGCGCTTATTTCTCAATAAAACGTAACCCAAAAACACCTCAATGAAGCATTGGTTTCAGTGCACGCCGCACGCGTGACACATGCAAACGTGATTTTCACATACAAACTTACATATATCTATATCAAATCGATAGGTTGGTCACTGTTGTACCAACAAACGAAGAACATATACAGCTTGTTGCATATGGAGCAAACATTAACACGTCATGGTGCACCATGCTGTCTCGACACTCATGTTGCACTGCAATAAAGATTGATAATGTCGAAGGATTAGCGTATAATTTATATACCAAGCTGTCTTATAGAAGGAAATAACAAGACAGGAACTGACACAGAAAGCAGTAACAAACAAACATCATGGCAACTTGCTAGGTGTTGTAAAGCACTCATTGTATTCAGACCTCTGCAGGCAGGAAAACATCAACGGTATCAACATCATCAAGATGATCAACGTTGTCAGATGATTAGCAGAATTGCGTTGTTAGGCAAATAGCATGTTATTTTGTGGTTTTAATTTTGCGTTAAGTTTCTTGTGCATTTTTGAAGCCAATATCATCGACTGGTTTTGACTACTAGTCGTATGAGTGAAAAATTCTCCACTTTATGATAATATATAAAAATGGGTTAAAGTGTGAAAGGACCACACCTACCTTCAAAAGCAAAACAATTTCAAAATTCACTTGATATTTTTTGAAAATGGATAAAATAGGATGAAAACTACGCGCACCTTTCATATAAAGTGACGTTATCAACAAATTCTCAACTTAAAATATATCTTAATATAGCTCCTTGTTGTTTTGTATATCGCCTTTCTTCAATTTGAGCATTCATCTCACATATAAAGTGAATTCATCAAATTTGTTGCCCACTTAGGTTATTACTTTCTACACACTTTCCTTTGAAATTAATGCTACTGAATGTATCTGAAAATGTACACGCAAAGAAATTTTTCATTTACCGCAACTGAAAAATTCACCAACTATACTTCGTTTGTAAACTGTATTTGCCGCAAATGAATATTCAGTTGTCATCAACTTAAAACTATATCTTACTTGAAAGCAAATAAAAATTTTTCTAAATTGTATGCAAACTTATTTTGACGGTTATTTTTAACCAAGCAATCAATTAGAACAGAATTAGAATTTCAATAATTAAAATAAAATTTTTGAAAAATTTTGTTCGTGGTTTTAACCCACGTCTTTCGCATGACAGTTTGGCACGCTTCCATTGAGCTATTGTGAGATATTTTGTATAATGAATTGCTTTTGATTACAAATTTGTATATCATAAGAAATTTATCTGTTTTCAACAAATGAAGTTTTCAGTTGAACAAAACAAATATTTCGGTTGGTGCAATTTAAAAATAGCTTGCGCTAATGGCAAACGAAATTAATTTCTTGCAACTAAATAATGCGTTTCCCGCACCTGAGTGATTATTATGACAACTGTTCAAACGTTTGCAAAAAATAACTTTAAGCACGACAAACGAAGTTCGTTTGCAGCAAACTGGCAATGAACGTTTTTTTTCTTTGTGTGTATGATATTTCAAATTCGGGCAAAAAAAAAAACAAAAGGTTCACATACCACTTTAAAGAACACATTTTCAGCATCATCTAATATATGTACAACTTTTCTCCACTTTTTTTCCACGCAACAAAAATACAATTTAACATTTTTTCTTTTTTTTAAATTGGTCCGGTTCCGTTGATTATATGGGAAATTTGCGGGGTCAGAGCTACAAGCCCAACAAAAAATGGACAGCGCTGCGTCTTAAAAGAAAATCTACATTGCCCGCAACTGACACCGAATGCAACTGTACTCTCCGAAATTCCTTGTCTCCTCTAAACTCTAAGCTTGAGGGATCTATACAAAAGATAGGATTCCTTAAAGCTGGAATGTGCCCTATCTGCATCATAGGATTTGGCTTCTATTACATTATAATCGCCCAATGAAAACTGAACCAGCCTCGGATGTGACCAGCCCTCTACTACGTTTACAACGTCAACAAACGTAGAATGGACAATGATTTCCTTTTTAGGGAAGGTAACTCTGTCGAATTGCAGGAAATCCTCTTAAAAATAAAGGCCGACAACACTGCCATGCAGGAAATGCGATGGAAAGGGCAAGTTTGCTCTCTTATGGCGTTTTCGTTTCTACCAAAAAATGTTGCCTTGTCGCAGTGCAAAATGTTTTCAATGTTGCCCGCAACCCTGTAAAAGTGCATTTTTTGCCTACTCGAAAAATGTCAACTTAAATAAACGAATATAACCATCCTTGTCTAACGCACGCATGTCATAATATTATCGTTTTAAAAACAGCTGATATGCAGGGCAATCATCTACCCTGAGAAAGTTTGCAGGGCAGAAAATGTGCCTTTTTTGCTCTCTGTGAGTGTGACATTTTAAGAAACGAACACAGAATTTACTCACCCGTTTGCACTTATTTTAGTTTCGAACACGAAAAAAGGCAAGGGCAATGAAAAGGCAACATTTTTTGGTAGAAACGAAAACGCCATTAGAGTAGACTTGCCCTTTCTATAGTAGCTATAGTAGTTACTATAGCTGTAATGCGGAGAAGGGGAAAAATTTTAATGAGGATTCGAAATAAGCTAGAAACTACACCACTTCGTTTCCCGGCTCACACCTGTGAACGAAACTCTGGTCACAATCCGCATTAAGGCAAAATACTTCAGCAGAAACCTAATTTGGCTCACGCTTCTACAGAGGAAGTGTTGCACTCAGAAAAAAGTGTCTCGGAATATGATAAAAAAGGCATCATATTTAGAGAAAAATGGTATAGACTTTGCTCCAGAGAATGCTATTCTCTAATTGCGATACTTAAAATTCTCTAAAACTGATAACAAGGTTTCATGAAATAGAAAAATATATCGTTTTTAGAGAAAAATACTTTTTTTTTTGAGAAAATATTTGTTTTTATTAAAGAAAATACTTCTCATAGTGAATTTTTTATCAAAATATAAGAAAAGTTTTTCATTTTCAATAAAATTTCTGTATAAATGAGAAATTTTTTGTGCGAGAAAAATACTTATCATTATTAGAGACATTGAAATATTTCCATTTCCTAGAAGTAAAGAAATATTTCTTCGAAAATGTGAAAATTTATTCTAATTGAAGAAAATTTTATTTGAAAAAGAGAAAATTGCTATTATCAAAAATAGAGAAATTTTTTACCGGAGCAAGGTATGTGTTTTTTCTCAGTGTAGGCTGTCAAGGACGACTTTTACGCAAGTCTAGGGGAAGTTATGATCACTGCTCGGACCACGACGTGAAAATGGTCCTCAGCGATTTCAATATAAAGCTTGGAAAAAACGGCATCTTTGTCAATCAATTCACGGTCTCCGAGAGACCACTTCAAACAGCATGGACATTAGTAACACCAGATTAAAATACCTCTATATCCACAAGATTATGGAGATTATGGATGACTGTGTCCTGATTAAAAAAGTACGCACTGGTATGCAACGAAATCTAGATGTCGATGAGCTGCAATCACAACGGAATACCGAGGCCTTCTTCGCTCAACACTCAGTTAAGCTCAACCAACCTAACTCTTCCTCAATTAAGCTAGCGGACTTTGGACGCACACATATCCCACTACATGCTGATGAGGACGTCATTGGCTTTTGACGCCCGCAATCTCGTAACCAATGGTTCGACCAGGAGTGTCGCGATGCGACAGCAGCAAAATACGTCGCATATAAAAAGACGCTGCAGTCAGCTGCAACACGAGTCATGCGTGAAAACTATTGTGAAAAGAGGAAGGAAGAAAGGCGCCTTTTCAGACGCAAAAAAAAGGAGCATTAAAAAGGCAAGAAGGATGCTCGAAAATTGTACCTACTGGTTGGTTTCAAGCTCGAAGCATACACTTGTAAAAATTTAAATAGGGGTTTGGTTACGCGATGATGATGGTATCGTAATGCATTCTACAAGAGAGGACTTGTACCACCTGCCATGACTAGGTTATGCAGCAACTCAAAAACAACAAAGCAACAGGTGCTGAGGGCGTGGTTGCTGAATTGTTGAAAACTGACGATGGCGAATTGATAAGGTACATCCATCAAATCATTATCAAAACATGGCTAACTTAAAGTATGCTGACGATTGGAATCTCAGTATACTTTGCCCTATACTTAATAAAGGGGACTCGAAAATCTGCACCATCTACCGAGATATCAGTCTTATTTCCATCGCATATAAGGTTCTCTTTAGCGTACGGTGTGAACAATTGGAGCCACATACAAAAATATATATTGGACCTTATCCGTACGGCTTTCATCCTTGAAAGTCCATCAAAGATCAGATTTTTACACTACGCCAAATCCTGGATAAAAATCACGAAATTGAAATCAAGACCAACCGATTCACGATTGCCTACAGGCAACAATGTCTGGGTTCGGTATAGCTTTAAAATTGATAGGATTCTACAGGAACAGTTGAGCAATACATGTAACCTTCAATACTGAACGAAATTTCAGACAAGGCGACTTGCTTTCATGCGATTTCTTCAATTTCATCATGAAGGGCGATGATACAAAAGATAGGGATATCGCAGTGCTACCAAATTCTACAAAGGTGTGCAGTTTCTTGCGTATGCTGATGATGAACAAAGAGAGATGCCGCTATCGAAAAGGAATCAGCCAAAGTGGGTTTGATGATGAACGAGGGCAAATAGGGAAGCGCGGCGTCT
The DNA here is from genome assembly GCA_958299015.1 of Tetanocera ferruginea. NCBI lineage: Eukaryota > Metazoa > Arthropoda > Insecta > Diptera > Sciomyzidae > Tetanocera > Tetanocera ferruginea. Next base: position 130,396,503 of record OY282640.1, read on the forward strand.
ACAGAAACAACAATGTTAGCCTGGAGATTAAACGAAGAATAACAATAGCTAATTGGTGCTACTACGGACTAAGTAAGCAAATAGGTTCCATAGCCCTTTCTCGATCGACAAAACTAACACTCTACAAAACGCTCATCATACCTTTGTTTCTCTATGGCGCTGAAGCATTGGTGGTATCGCAAAAAGATGCAGCCGCTCTTGGGGTTTTCGAGAGGAAAATTCTTCGCAAAATCTTTGATACTGTTCGAGTTGGCGACGACTTTCGAATTCGAATGAACCACGAATAAAAATGTTCCTATAGCTTTTTTTAGAACCCATTTTGTTTAATTTAAAAAATATTTTTTCGTTTTAGTGTAATTTCATCCTATAGCATCATTATTAATCAAACGTTCGACGTTTATCGGTAAAGCTGTGCCATTTTTATTAACGAAATCCGCCGAACATGCGACCAAAATCTTTTTTCCATCAATCACTTTAATAATAAGCTAATTTAAGCTTTTGATGCCGCAGGGCGTTTCATGCGGACATCATTATCGGCATAATTAACTTGTCCATCTTATGCTTGAATGTGTTTGGCCCGCAGTTTGCAGCTTGTACAATCATTAATTTGCTTATCTTGGTATATCAAAATTTGAAATCACGTTAAGCACTTAACGGCAACAACATTATTATAAGGCATAATTTAAGCAGGATAATATAACGTGTTGTTAGTTATGCCACGTGGCATTTCATAAAATTTAAGCAACATATAAATTAAATTAAGATTTGGCAGCTTAAAGAAGAATTTATTTATAATTTCAAAATACTTCAATTTCAGAAATCAGCGTCTAATAAGCTTGTATTTTCTTTAACAAGCACTCATCTATAGCTACATAGCTCTCAGTTTCGTCGTTGCTGCTGCTCTTCATCAATTTACGACTTGGTGCCGCAGTTGCCACGACCATGAAATCAAATCAAAAGATAACAAAAAGCAAACGCTGCCAAATACCTTCACGCCCAACAATTGAACTCCGACTATGGAATTTCAATAAAAAAAAAACTGCCAACAACTTTAAATTTGGTTGCCTCTACTGCCAAGACAACGAAGATTCCACCATTTTACCCCTTTTGGTGCTTATTGTAGACACACGGCAACTTCTGCAATTTCAACAATTGAATGTCAGGCATGTGCCTGTACTTGTTGGCTGTCAGTGTATTATCTATTTTGATACTGGTGTTCGTCATTGTATGAGTTTGAAATGTCGTGGCAACAATGTTGGTCCTTGTTGCTTGCCAGCCATCTTTTGGAAATTGTCATTTGACAGTTGGCAATACCAAGCAACTAACTAACTGTCTATTTGACGTGTTGCGGGTGAGTATGTATGTATGTGTACATCAATTGAGTACAGCTTAAGTAAAATCGAAAAGGATGCACATGAACATGGGCATACAAGCCGAGGTACACAAGCCGTCATTAATGTCATTCCCATTTGACAGCGAGTTTTCTATTAAGGGATAAAGAAAAAAGTTAGTCATGTTTGAAAAAGATTTTTTTGTCAAAGATCAAATTTAACATAAGCCCCAAAAAAGTTGGAATAATATAAAATTGTTGATGTTTTTAAAGTGAACATAATATTAAAGTGTTTTTTTTTACGGAAAAAAGTAAATATTTAGTAGAGAAGAGTAAAAGGTTTACGTATATTTATACCCCCACGCGTACTGCGTAAGGGGTATATTAATTTTGTCACGACGTGTGTAACGCCCAAAAGGAGGCGTGGTAGGTATAGAAAAGTATATATATTCTTGATCAGCATCACCACCTGATCTGATTTAGCCATGTCCGTCTGTCTGTCCGTCTGTCCGTCTATCGACACGATTACAGCCGTAATTTTCAAGCTATCGTAATGAAATTCGATATTTAAGCTTTTTTTAAAAAAACTAAGATCAAGTTCGAGAATGGGCTAAATCGGATGAAAACCACGCCTACCTCCCATACAACCCTAAAATTGAAAACTCTATTAAGAAGCTAATATTAAAGCTACAATACTTAAATTCGGTATTTGTGTATTCTATGTTAAAACTGAGGCGTGTTAAAAAAATGGGCGAAATTCACCCACTAACACGCCCACCTTCCATACAACCCCAAAATTGAAAAATCTATAAAGAGGCTAATATTAAAGTTACAAGACGAAAACTCGGTATTTGTGTATTCTATGTTAAAACTGAAGTATGTTAGAAAAATGGGCGTCATCCGCCGACTTACACGCCTACCTCCCATACAACCCCAAAATTCAAAACCCTATAAAGGAGCTATTATTAAAGGTACAAAACGGAAACTCGGTGTTCGTGTATTCTATGTCAAAACTGAGGTGTGTTAGAAAAATTGGCGTCATACACAAACTAACACGCCCACCTCCAATAGAACCCCACAATTGAAAACTTTATAAAAAGGCTTATATTTAAGCTACAGGAAAACAATTTGATATGTATGTATTTTAGACACATAAAAATAATAAAATCCCTCAAAATCTCATACAAAAAGCTCTCCAATTCAAAATTCTTTTACCCTTAAGAATCGGCCGTGGGGGTATTTTAACTTCGGCCAAGTCGAAGATATACCTTACTAGTTTTTAATTCATATTTTGTACGCCGACATCGACATTGCCGAGAGGATGTAACTTGTGTTACTTCAAGGACTAGGCCAGAAAGAGGGAATCGGTGCGAGTCAGACGGTTCGAAACCCCGCAGCGGTAAATGCAGAAGAGATCGTCGAAATATTTGTCAGAAGGTCGAGCATTGCAGAACCTGACGAAACGCAGTGCTGCGAAAGTTCATGCCAGAACAGGAAAAGTAAAACTTGAATGAGTGATCTCAAGAATTATTTTATTTTTGGAAAAAAACAACTTAAAATTGGCAAAATATTTTTATACCCAAAACCTGAAAGGTCAGGGTATATTAACTTTGTGCAAACGTTTGTAACGCATAAAACGAAGGGAGTCCGGTATAGCAAAGTATATATATTCTTGATCAGCGTCACCTCGTGAGTCGAGCTATTCATGTCCGTCCGTCCGTCCGTCCGTGTGTCCGTCTATGTTGTCCGTATACACAGGATAAGAAGAAGAAGTAGAGATAATTGAATGTAACTTGGTACACATAGTCACATGCACCCAAGGATCTGCACTATTGAATATTTTTGGAATCCGCCCACGGACACGCCTACCTCCCATACAACAATAAAATTTGGTGTGTATGTGTTTTATACCAACACAAAGATGTCTTCGAAAAATAGACGTCATCCGCTCACGGACACACCCACCTCCCATACAACCCAAAAATTGAAAACGCAATAAATAAACCTGTGTTTAACCTAAAGAGCTTAAACTTAGCACATATGTTTTTCATAACAAAAAAAAGATGGTATTGAAAAATGGACATCATCCGCCCACGGACACGCCTACCTCCCATACAACGCGATAACTGAAAACTGTATAACTTAGCTCATAATTAGCCTACAACAATTTAATTTGCTATGTCTGTGTTTTATATCAATTTAAAAGATGTTTTCGAAAAATGGACGTCATGCGCTCAAGGACACGCCAACCTCCCATACAACCCAAAAAATGAAAACGCAATAAATAAGCCTCTGTTTAACCTACAGAGCTAAAATTTGGCACGTATGTTTTTTATGACAAGACAAAGATGGTTTTGAAAAATGGACGTCATCCGCCTACGGACACGCCTACCTCCCATACAACCCAAAAAGTTTAAAACTCAATAAATAAGGTTATTTTTGTCATAGAGAAATTAAATTTGGTATGTTTTTATTTTATACCAAAACTAAGGTGTTTTCAAAAATTGGGAGTAATCCGTCCATGAACACGCCCACCTCCCATAGCGAAAGCACAATAAAGGCATTAACTGTGAGCTACAGGAATGAAACAGGAATGGTATGAGTAAATTTTTCATCAACATTTAAATGCATAAAAAAAATAAAGGCTTCATCCGCCCGCGGACACGCCCAGTTACAATAAAATTTTTTTTTGCTTTTGAAAAGTGGGTTTAGGGTATTTCATAGTCGTCCTAGACCGACTTTAGACTTTCTTTACTTGTTTATATTGATTTTGACTATTTTCTGTGACTTAAAATTACTCGCAATCATAGGTGTTCGCAGAATAGAAGAATAATGTGAAGACGGTGCTTTCTTTTAACAAACTGGAGGAGGCCCATATGAAGAAAAGTTCCTGACTGTCGCAGAAAAGAAACTGCTTGAGGCTTATGTCAAAATAACGGTAGATGAGCTGGAAATTACGGACCAATCTGACAAGTCAGCCGATTTTTTAAGAAAGCTTTTTGCCAGTGAGGACCACCACAGCGATAACTTAGATTTTCGTGATGCCTCGAAAAAAGAATCCAAAGAATAGCAAGAAGAAGAGCTCGAAGTGACAAATAATTGCTTTTGTTGCTGTCTTATTTGCATGTCATGGCTTTTATCCTCTGACTCCGGAACGGATTCATCTTTTTTGTACTTTTAAATAATGTTTTTGGTAATTTATTATCGAGGTTTTATTTAATAAACATACATACAATTGCTTGAAATAAATTTTTATAATTGATTCTGAAGTTTCTTTGTCTTTGTACTATGTTGACATCTATTCCAATGCAATAAAAAATCGATAACTTTCTCTTCAAATTTCGTTTCGTTAAGAATCGAGTCCCACGATCCAGCAACTCGTTTTGTCACGTAATTTAATTTGATACGATTGCTAAGTCCCCTTTTACTCTAGTCAAGAAATGGAAGCAATTTTTCGAGTTCGAAAAACTTGCCAGTACACTTGACTGTGTACCGTCAACTTTTCCTCTTTCGTCGCTTCCTATTTGCGGCGAATTGGCCTACAAGCTCAGAAAATTGACTTCAATTCTTGACTAATGTAAAAGGGGTATAACTCTATCACGACTGTCACGTTTCGGCCCAGATCTTGAATATGCAATTATTTTTCGAAACACCTCTATTTTGATCGTCACACACGCAAAATTTACTACAAAATTTGTTTCATTTCATAGCATAAAGACAATTGGAGACGCAGTCTTCAAGCTTCAAGACTGCAACTTGTCGTCGGCAGCCCGACTTCAAATTCTTAATTTTTTAAAGCGACAACAACGAGCAGCTTGTCTACATCCATTTTAAGGGGGGACATGACATTGGCCGTTTTTTTAATTTTGTATTTTAGTAAATATTCTTAAGATTCTAAGAAAAAAATTTCACTGAAAAATTCTGACGGGTTCAAAAGTTACAGCCGGATTAGTGAGAGCGCATTTTTATTTTTCCTTGCTTATTCTTTGTTCACAAACTATGAACGCGTTTATCTCGAAACCATGTTTTGGTACTGGTTGCGGCACTAGCGGGTTCATTTTTTGACGAATTTTTTTTTTTGTTTTTTTTAAATTTTTTTTAATTTTTTCGACTTTTTATGAATTTTTAAAGTCAATATTTCAATAAAACACACTTTTAAATTTGGAACATCACCAAAATTTTTGAAAAAATGTTAAAAAAGCTCAAGTCATACGATAACCAGTTTTGTTAAGATTTAAAAAGTCATTTTTCTTCCAGATAGGACAATTTTTGCGACTCCTAGTGCTGCAACCACGAGGTCCCGTTTTTTTCTCTGCCGCCACTTTGGAGCTCTATAAAACCATGTTGGAGTGAAAAATATATTTTTTTTAATTTATTTTTTCTTTTAATTTGTTCAATTTTCTACAATAATAAAAAATTTTGGAAAAATGTTTGTTTTTGACTGAGTTATGAATTTTTAAAAAAAGGTATGTTTCTTCTGCCGCTACTGTTATGTCCCACCTTAAATTCGTTTATGTAAAAAATAATTTTATTTTGTTTTGAAATCATGTTGACAAATTTATACGGCCTACTATAAACAGAATTCAAATATTGCCGCCAGAAAAATAGAAAGAGATCTATGTTGGCAGCAATTGCTGCTAAAGCCCTGCTGTCGTGCTGCCATGTTGCCATGAAATTGTTCAACTACATAAGAAAACATGCGTTCTATACAATGACATTTGCTGCCTGTCGACTGCGTCCAAAAACCATATATTAATAATATATGGTTTTTGACAAAGGTTTCATTTCCACTTGGTCCGGACCCATCTCGGCGCCTTGACAGAATTTGGTTCTAGACGAACTTGGTTTGCTGAAATGTCTTCATAATATATGGTTTTTGCAGTGAGTGAGTGACCAAATGTTTGAATAACTGAGAGGCTAGAAAATTTATAATGGCAGCCTATTATGCGCGTGTCAGGGCCAGTGCTGCCAATGAAAACATTTTATTTAAGTAGATTTAATAAATTTTTAATGTTTTAGACGTTTCATTTAGGAAATATTAGTAGAAGTAATGAATAAATTACGTATGACTAGATAGAGATATGTCCTGTACCATTTTTAGTTCCAGTCAATTTTATATGTTTTGAGCTCAATCTCAAAATCTCAATCAATTTTAATGTTTAGTGGTTTCCATTTTTATCTAGAGACCTACGCCCAACAAAACGTACACTTTGTTTAAAAACATTGCCTACAATTAAACTTTTTGGAACACTTTTTATACAAATCGGTTGCTTTAAAAATGTCCTGTGTTATGGTACAGAATAACAAATAAAAATTTACTGTCAACTATGTTTTTTGAGTACACCAAAGAAATCATTTAAATACTAATTTTTCTCCCACACTGCTTTATGCTTCATTTATATAAGTTAACCCAATGTCCTTAATGATATCTTAGTTTTCTAGATAAATAAAATTTTAATTTTTAAAAATAGATTCTAAAGATTATTTGCCAGTTTACAGCAAAATGCCGGACATTCTTATGTTAACATACTCGTTAAAGAATAGAAAACTTACAAAATTTAACCATTTATGGCATTTTTTAGTCAGCGTTTTGTGAGGTGGTAGCCCTGGCCGGGACAAAAGTAGTGGCCATCGTTTGTAGTTAGACTTGAAATCCTAGTCATTTTCTTATGATGTGTTAAAATGATCCACAAGCAATTCGAACAGATAAACGACAGTCACTGCATGTCAGTGCATTTTCTTGGTGACTGTGGCAAACGCTCATGTTGCTCACAATTGGAGCAACGTTAACACGTGGCTAGCATAATAAATTCGAGCATGCGACGATTGGGCGCTCCAGGAATTCAAATCGATGAATTTGCTGTTGCACAAACTGATATGGAACGATCTAAGGTACGTGCCATAATCACAAAGTTGATCCAAAGTAAGTAACATTTGTACGTAAACGTATGTATGCATGTTTTGTAAATGTAAACTATAGCAATGTTTTGGAGTACATTTAATGCGCTTTGCTGTCACATGTTTGCAACTTACTTAACTTGCAATTTGTGCATCGAGTGCACCCGGGGGTGGGCGGTCCGCCCGGGTGCACGCCAAAATGAGGTGCAAAATTTGGCAAAAGAACTTTTTACCACATCATTTTTGATTTTTTTAATTAGAAGAACACACCTCAATGACTTTGGTTTTATATTCGAAGATCAAAAGGGTGCAAAAGTGAATGAAAATATTTTTTACCATCACCAGGACTTCGTTTTAATTGAAACAAACTTGAACTTTATATTAAATTTTGTTCAATATTAACGCTCACATTAAAACCCAAGTCAATTCCATATGTAATTTTTCATTGGTTAGCGGTGCAATTTCCAAACAAATTATATTAAAATTTTCATGATATAAAGATGGAGTACAAAAGGAAAAATGTAAAAATATTTTTTTTATATTCCATTAAGTTTTATAAAAAAGCACTTTTTTACTTCACGGTTAAGAAGTGTTCAAACTTGCTAGCATAGTAGATATTTCTAAAACCATTAAGTTTCGAAAACCTGCATGATTTTCAGAGTATGATGAATGGAGGCGTCAATTGTTTTGTAAGCAATACATTTCTCCAGAACTTTTCAGAAAAACATGTTCATGTCATAAATGTCAAAAATAAAAATATACTTTATGATTTTGTGATTACTACACTGAGAAAAAAAACATACTTTAAAATTAAACAAAAAATTTTAAAATAGAAATTAAAAGCATTTGCGTTTCTACAAAACAAAATTTAAAACAAACGTGTTTAAATTTCAACTATCAACTCCTTCCTTTTTTATAATTTTTCTTATGTCTTTGAAAAAACAAAAAAATAACTATCTGAAAAATATGACAGTTTTTGAAATTTTGGTTTTGCAAGTAACGAAAATAAACGATAAAATAATCACTAATTAATTTTTTTCAATATTTAGAAGTCAAACTTCATCGAGTGGAGTTAAAATTCGGTATTCGGAGGGTCCCAGGGGTCGCTGAATACGAATCTCGTGTCGAAAACGCAGAAAAAATGAAAAACTGGCATCGAAGATATCAAGCTTAAAACATTTGTTTTAAATATTAAAATTTTTGTTTTAAATTTGTTTTTACATTTAAAAACAATGTTTTAAAAACAAAAACTTTTGTTTTAAATTAAACTTTACAAACATTTGTGTTTAACTTTAATGAAATTGTTTCAAGCTCTATATCAAACACAAATTCGTTTGATATTAGCACAATTTCATTTAGTTTTAACACATATTTCCCTCAGTGTAAGTTCTGAGATTACTATATAACATGAAACAAACCACATTTACAGCTTTTAGCCTGCTAGAACATAAAACTACTAGTTTAAAAATCATTACTAAACTTTTTACTTGCTTAAAAAATTTCTAAAAAATTAAATTGATTTAAATTCATTACATTTTTAATTTAAATTAAATAAATGGCTTTTTATGAAAATGTATCGCGTTCTGATTTTTTTTTTATTTTATTTTGAAGATGTCTATTAAAAACTCTAAGATGGTTTTCTGACTCCTTTATTTTACTAAAATAATTATAATTATGTTCAAATCAACCAAAAAAAATTATAAACAAGTAAAGAAAGTCTAAAGTCGGTCTAGGCCGACTATGAAATACCCTAAACCCACTTTTCAAAAACAAAAAATTTTTTTTGTAAATGGGCGTGTCTGTGGGTGGATGAATCCCATATTTTATATGCATTTAAATGTTTATGAAAAATTTACACATACCAAGTTTTATTCCTGTAGCTCACAGTTAATGCCTTTATTGTGCTTTCGCTATGGGAGGTGGGCGTGTTCATGGACGGATTACTCGAAATTTTTGAACGCACCTTAGTTTTGGTATGAAATACACACATACCAAATTTAATTTCTCTATGACAAACATAACCTTATTTATTGAGTTTTAAACTTTTTGGGTTGTATGGGAGGTAGGCGTGTCCGTAGGCGGATGACGTCCATTTTTCAAAACCATCTTTATCTTGTCATAAAAAACATATGTGTCAAATTTTAGCTCTGTAGGTTAAACAGAGGCTTATTTATTGCGTTTTCAATTTTTGGGTTGTATGGGAGGTGGGCGTGTCCGTGCACGGATGACGTCCATTTTTCGAAGACATCTTTGTGTTTGTATAAAACACATACATATCAAATTTTATTGTTGTAGGCTAAATATGAGCTGAGTTATGCAGTTTTCTATTTTCGGGTTGTATGGGAGGTAGGCGTGTCCGTGGGCGGATGATGTCCATTTTTCAAAACCATCTTTGTTTTGTTAAAAAAAATATATGTGTCAAATTTTAGCTCTGTAGGTTAAACAGAGGCTTATTTATTGCGTTTTCAATTTTTGGGTTGTACGGGAGGTGGGCGTGTCCGTGAACGGATGACGTCCATTTTTCGAAGACATCTTTTTGTTTTTATAAAACACATACATATCAAATTTTATTGTTGTAGGCTAAATATGAGCTGAGTTATGCAGTTTTCAATTTTCGGGTTGTATGGGAGGTAGGCGTGTCCGTGGGCAGATGATGTCCATTTTTCAAAAACATCTTTGTGCTGATACAAAACACATACATACCAAATTTTATTGTTGTAGGTTAATTATGAGCTGAGTTATGCAGTTTTCAATTTTTGCGTTGTATGGGAGGTAGGCGTGTCTGTGGGCGGATTCCAAAAATATTCAATAGTGCAGATCCTTGGGTTCATGTGACTATGTGTACCAAGTTTCATGTAATTATCTCAACTCCTTCTTCTTATCCTGTGTATACGGACAACACACAGACGGACAGACGGACGGACGGACGGACGGATGGACGGACGGACGGACGGATGGACGGACGGACGGACGGACGGATGGACGGACGGACATGGATAGCTCGACTCACGTGGTGACGCTGATCAAGAATATATATACTTTTCTATACCGGACTCGCTTCGTTCTATGCGTTACAAACGCGTTACAAATTTCTGATATCAATTTGGTATCAATGTAATATTGTGATACTGAAATATTTACGGTGATATTTATAAATCAGTGATATATTACAGACCCCAATCTAGTCTATAAAAGTCCCAGCGGAGATTAATCTAGAGTCTAGATTCTAGACACTATAAAGAAATTGATGAAAATTATGAAAAATGTTATAAATGAATTTTAATTATGTAGAATATGGGGGTTGATTTCGAAAAAATATTTATATTAATAGTTATTCAGGGTCCCTAAGGAAAATTTGTCAACGTTTTGCTTCCAGGTAATATTTTTTCTTCAATTATGCAAAATTTTTCGTAAATTTTTCAAAGTTTTCTATATTAAACTAACTTAAGCTTTTATAACTTCATAATGTCTATTCTTCAATTATTAAAAACTGATATTGTGTGGTTTATTGATAGTACATTTTTCTCTCACAACTTATAAGCTCGGTAGTCAAAAATATTGGAACAATTCAGAGAAAATTCTTTAAGTTTCTTAAAATTTTAGATTCTTACTTCTTTTATCAAATATTCATGGTTGGCATAGTTTTCTTTATTTTTTTAATCTCTTCTAAAATATGTCATTTTTGTAGAGGTTGATTCGAAAATGTGTAGTAAGATTCATCGACTTATTTTATAAAAAAAATCTTCTAAAGGGGTGCATAATTTAGTTTCCGCCCCGGGTGCCACCAACCCTAGCTACGCCACTGATATTTCTATTAAGATTTAGTATTCTCCACATATTATCATTTATTTAACAAAAACTTTGAACTAAAACAAGCTAGTAGCTCAAAATAACTTTAAATATTTGCCACTTACGTCATATTACAGCGGTTAAAAAAATTGCAGTGTATATAAAAAGTTCAACAAAAATAGAACAATAACAAAAAATTTGGTAATTAACTTCGCAGTTCAGATAAATTGTAATTATTTCTTGTTATTAATACTTAGTTGTATGACCTTTGTAGGCAAATACTGCTCTACAACGACGAAGCATTGAGTTCACAAGCTCCTGACATGTCTTGATAGGTATGGAGTACTAATTCGCTCAACCTCTTCCCAAAGCTGATATTTGTTTGAAGGTTCAGAGTCAGAAATTACCTTTTTAACATCAAACGGTGTGGAGAATTAATGCCATGTGCATTATTGCCATAAGCAAGTGTGCATTAATGCCATAGTGTAAAATTAAAAAATTCTTGGAATGTGACTTATTGCCATTAAAATGTGCATTATTGCCATAAATTTTTTTATGGCAGTAATGCACAAGACACAAGGAATTAACGCCATGTGAATTAATGCCATAAACTTCTTTATGGCAATAATTCACATTAGGTAGAGAATTAACGCCATGTGAATTATTGTCATAAAGATGTTATGGCATTAATTCACTTTATAAAGTGCATTAATGCCATAAATTGGCAAAAATAATTCTTATGGCATTAATGCACATAGCTGTGTGTATTACTACCATTACACTTAGAAAAAATAATATCATGCAGTATCAGGGCTGTGCATTTACGTCACGCGACTTATTTTGACATGTGGCAATAATTCACATTAGGTAGAGAATTAACGCCATGTGCACTATTGCCATAAAATTCTTTATGGCAGTAATTCACATTAGGTAGAGAATTAACGCCATGTGCACTATTGCCATAAAATTCTTTATGGCAGTAATTCACATTAGGTAGAGAATTAACGCCATGTGAATTATTGCCATAAAATTCTTAATGGCAGTAATTCACATAAAATAGAGAATTAACGCCATGTGAATTATTGCCATAAAATTCTTTATGGCAGTAATTCACATTAGGTAGAGAATTAACGCCATGTGCATTTTTGCCATAAGATTCTTTATGGCAATAATTCACATTAGGTAGAGAATTAACGCCATGTTAATTACTGCCATAAATTTCTTTATGGCAGTAATTCACATTAGATAAAGAATTAACGCCATGTGAATTATAGCCATAAAATTCTTTATGGCAATAATTCACACGACAGAAGGAACTAACGCCATGTGAATTATTGCCATAAAATTCTTTGTGGCAATAATTCACACGACAGAAGGAATTTACGCCATGTGAATTATTGCCATATAATTCTTTATGGCAATAATTCACACATAAAGTGCATTACTGCCATAAATTGGCAGAAAATATTCTTATGGCATTAATGCACATAACTGTGTGTATTACTGCCATAACACTTGGCAAAAATAATATCATGCAGTATCAGGGCTGTTCAAATGCCTCACGGAATTTATTATGCATTTAGCAACAATGCACATTAGGTAGAGAATTAACGGGCAAGTGCAAGTGGAGTAATCGATGTACATACATCTAGAAAAAAAAACAAAAAGCCAACAAATATGAGTACCTCCTCCTTTTTGAAGCCGGTTGAAAATATTGCTGAACGTACTCTTTTTCCGTCAAATATATTACTGGACCAGAGAACTGCAATGAGTATCCGACAGAAATCGGATACTCGAATTCTCTCCCCTATACAGACTCAATAAAATATGTAAAATACTTAGAGTCACTCGCTCATTAGTATATTTTCGGGTATAAGTTCGTACTTATATCCGAGAGCGGCGTGATATGAACCATTTCGATTTGTCTTCAATGAGCGCGTTGAGTAAGCGTATAGCAAGGAAGCTCGACCCGAATGTATTTTGAGTGTATCCCGAGTAATGCTTTTATTCTGTCTCTATTTTGTTTGGATTTATTTTTTTCGTATGTTTTTCGTTATCGCTCTGCAGTCAATATCAGCTGATATTGATATTTTTTGATATTGATATTTTATAATAATTTTATATTAGCGGTATTCACGATCTGGAGTTTATGGTCTTCTGTATTTTTGATAAGTTTGATATATGTAGTAAAATTGTCAATTGTACACACACAAAACATATAGATTTTCCAATTGATTTATATACTAAATTTACAATGGTGGAAGCCTTTTGTAAGCTTTGCATAGTATTTGTGTATTTGACAAACAGCTAACTTGACGGCCTTTGGCAGCACTGCATTGCAAAAGTGCTCACAATCTGTAGGAAATTCTTTTTAATTTACAAAAAATACTACAAAAACTCCAGATCGTGAATACCGCTATTGTGTTTTTATAGCAATTTCGTTGTTAGTATTTTTCTGTTACACTCTAGGAAGAAAAGAAAGCTAGTAAGGTATATCTTCGACTTGGCCGAAGTTAAAACACCCCCACGGCCGATTCATAATGGTGCAACATTTTAATTTGTAAATCTTTTTGTATGAGATTTCTAAAAATTACACTTTTTTGACGACGTCTAAAATATATTCATATCAAATTGTTTTCCTGCAAAGTAAGGACAAGCCTCTTTATAAAGTTTTCAATTAGGGGTTGTATGGGAGGTGGGCGTGTTCTTGAGTGGTTGACGCCAATTTTTCTAAAACGCCTCAGTTTTGATATAATATACACAAATACCCACTTTCAGTTCAGTAGCTTATATATTAGCCTATTTATATAGTTTTAACTATTATGGGCTGTATGGGAGGTGGGTGTGTTCGTAGGCGGGTGACACCCACTTTTCTTCTACAATTTAGTTTTGATAAAAAATCTAAACGTATCAAATTTTTTTTCCTTTAGCTTAAAGAGAAGAATTTTTATAGAATTTTAAATTTTGGGGTTATATGGGAGGTGGGCGTGTTCGCGGGTGGATGACGCTAATTTTTCTAACACGTCTTAATTTTGATATTAAATGAATAAATATCTAAGTTTACTTTTTTAGATTGTAGAAGCGTTTTCACAATTTGACAAGTCAATGTACATTCTGTCAATAAAGTTTGACAGCTAGAACACTGCGGAAGATTTTCAGAACGATTGCAAAATAAAAACTTGTTTATGCGTACTTTCAAAGCGACTCTCGAAAGTTTAAGAACCGATTTAAAATGAGGTCTTATTGAATCGCTTTGAAACTTTCAAGACGGTTTTAAGTTCTGTTTATGCAATAGTTTGAGTCGAAGCGACTTCGATCATATCGACTTGAAGCGTCGGATAAACGTGGTATTAGTGATTTTGTGTTTGACTTCTGGTTGGCATCAATGACCGTGTAGACACGTGTTTGTTGCAACTTTCTGTGTAGTCTATTATGCAAGCTTCAAATCTGTGATCTCGTGTGTCACACGGCAACCATTTCCACACAGGTTCGATAGGTAAGAAGCTAGTTCGCCAGTTTGGCACACTAGTTGGCTTGTTGACAAACATTTTTGATTTTCTCTATCCAACAAAGCAAAAAAATAAATTCTCTATAGTCTAAACGTAACCAGGGTTGTATTGAAACATTAGGTTAGTACTATGTGGAGTACATTTTGATGATTTTAGGACGATGTTAGAAATATTTGGTACTTTTTCTATTCTCTTTGGTAGTTCTCTATGTAAGTTGCATACAGTATATGTGGTAAATTCGGTTGGATACAGTAAAGGAGTTATTTCGAGAAAATTATGCTGGTGTCGATTACTTGGGAAGCATTTTTGCTTAATTTTTCGCAAAAATAATTTTATTTTGAAGCAATAAATACTTTTTTAACGGTCGGTTTGTTCGCTGAGTTATCAATATAAAACTTATTCTGTAACTGTTTATGTGACTGAATCGGTTTGTTCGCCATCTATAACTCGTTATATATCAAATTGTATCGAACTTTTAACCTCGTCATAAATAAAACTTAATTTGTGCTTAAAACCCAAAAAATGTGTTTTTAATTTGTAACAAGTTCTATAGCCTGGTTATGAATCAAAAGTCAGTTCTATCAAAACGCTAGAAAATGTATACATATTTGATGCTTTGACTTTTTCAACACATTATAAAAGTATTTCACCAGTTTATAACGCGTTACAAATCGACAGAAAAAATTGAATGAACTAATTGAAAAAACTTATAACGTGTTATAAAGAAGTTTTATTTTATAGCTGGTTTTAGACATAACGCGTTATAAGCAAATTTATAACTCTGCGAACAAACCGGCCGTAAGAGTACATTTTTATTTTTCTCAAATGTAATCCTGTGTGTGCCAAACTGATTCCGCTATTTGAACGCTCGCTGTCTCGAACACATACAAGCCGTCATATTGCTTGCCACACGACTTCACAGATGTGAAGCCACATTAGGCTCTTTACGAGCTGATTCGTCGAGCAGCTGCCATTTTCGAGCCTGTTCGCTTGTTAAGAAGCTAGTTCGTCAGTTCGTCGAACCTATTGTATTGTTGGAAAAAATTTTTTGATTTTCTCCGTGGACCCAGAGCTGTTCGTAGGACATTTTCTATAATTTGAACGTAAGCATCATACCTAGTGATATTTTGTTGTAACAACACTACAACAAAAAAAAAAACTATAAAAAGCAAATGAACTAATAGCAATAACAAAATAATGGTGAAAAACACAAAATGAAATTGCATGTTCTACGAACATGCAAGGTTCAATTTGAACGTTAGCTCTGTCGAACTGGTTCGCCCCGCCATGTTGTTCGACAAACCACTTCGCCAATGTGAAGCCTTTTTAAAGCCACGTCAAATTGTTGGTCAAACAGTTTTAGCTATGTCATGATACAATAATGAAGGTTGTAGGTCAGTTCGCGTTTTTTTCTAGTAAAATAATGAAAAACGTCAAAAGTAATTAAACTGAGAGAGAATTAACTCTAACACTAAAGAGTAATGGCTAAATCACAATACAGCGTTAGGTCGGTCGTGCGTTGACAGCTCGAGTAGAGATCAACGTGTTCTTATGGTGCAAATCTAAATGCGACCTCAAGCGTTGGCCGTACTTTATATCGTAAAACAAGAAGAAGAGATTAAATACGACCAAAGTACGATCTAACGAGATAAGTAGAAAAATGTTCTACTCGGTCGTGCGTTTGACATTTCTTCATAGAGCAGAGTTGCATTTTCATTGAAAGCGCTTAAAATGTGGGTGTTTTATGGTTTCACTGGCAAAGATAGATTTTCGTGGGATTTCTTTTATTATCGCTGGAATTTATGTTTTATATAATGTTTTTTAATAACTCATGCTATTAAAGTAATCAAATTAAGATTTTGATAAAGTTAATCTATTTGTATTATTCGATATCTTAGAAATTTATATAGAAATTGCGAGATTTAGAATTGGAGGAAAAACAACTTTTGTGGGCATTTTTGTATAGCTGCTTTTATTGGCATCGCCAAAATTACAGACGCACAATCTGTCAGCGCAACATTGAGTTTTGTAAAGTAATAGGTCGTGCGTTCTGTCAGTTCATCTCGTAAAGTTTATGCAACGTCGATATAAAGTACGATCGGCGCACGACCGACCTAACGCAGTATTGCGATTTCAGCATAAAGGAACGATTTTCTGGTACAAAATTGAAAATGTCAAATCTGTCTAGTTCACAACTACTGTGCTTTGCCTTACACCTACCGTTTGAGAGTTTTCATCTTTTAACCTCACAAAATTCTACTAGTAAAAACTTTAAAAAGCTTGAACGCAGAGAAATCGGATTTCCCCTCTTATACACAATCCTCTCAGTAAAAGAATGCTTTTCAGGCACTTTCAAGAAAAGGTTTTTGAAATATTTCGTTTGCATTTGACTTCGCGAGCAGACCTAGTGTGAATAAAACTGAATCAGCTGTTTGAGTTTCGGTTTACATTAGCCTCACTCAACCTCATTTTGATGTGAGGGCGCTTTCAAATGTTCACACACATAACTTGCCTCACTTTGAGGCTGATAAACTCGAACCAAAAATTCTTGACTTTCAGAGTAATAACAACGCTAAAATTTGCGTTTTATTCCAACTAGGCATATTTATTTATTATTTAAATTGATATCACATATAAACCAAACTCAACAACTTTTCAACTCAATAAATACCTATTGAGCAACTCTTCCTAATGTGCATTGTTGCCAAATGCATAATAAATCCCGTGAGGCATTTGTACAGCCCTGATACTGCATGATATTATTTTTGCCAAGCGTTATGGCAGTAATACACACAGTTATGTGCATTAATGCCATAAGAATATTTTCTGCCAATTTATGTGTGAATTATTGCCATAAAGAATTATATGGCAATAATTCACATGGCGTAAATTCCTTCTGTCGTGTGAATTATTGCCATAAAGAACTATATGGCAATAATTCACATGGCGTTAATTCCTTCTGTCGTGTGAATTATTGCCATAAAGAATTTTATGGCTATAATTCACATGGCGTTAATTCTTTACCTAATGTGAATTACTGCCATAAAGAAATTTATGGCAATAATTCACATGGCGTTAATTCTCTACCTAATGTGAATTATTGCCATAAAGAATTTTATGGCAATAGTGCACATGGCGTTAATTCTCTACCTAATGTGAATTACTGCCATAAAGAATTTTATGGCAATAGTGCACATGGCGTTAATTCTCTACCTAATGTGAATTACTGCCATAAAGAATTTTATGGCAATAATGCACATGGCGTTAATTCTCTGCCTAATATGAATTACTGCCATAAAGAACTTTATGGCAATAATTAACATGGCGTTAATTCTCTAACTAATGTGAATTACTGCCATAAAGAACTTTATGGCAATAATTCACATGGCGTTAATTCTCTAACTAATGTGAATTACTGCCATAAAGAAGTTTATGGCAATAATGCACATGGCGTTAATTCTCTACCTAATGTGCATTATTGCCACATGTCAAAATAAGTTGCGTGACATAAATGCACAGCCCTGATACTGCATGATATTATTTTTTCTAAGTGTAATGGCAGTAATACACACAGCTATGTGCATTAATGCCATAAGAATTATTTCTGTCAATTTATGGCATTAATGCACTTTATAAAGTGAATTAATGCCATAACATCTTTATGACAATAATTCACATGGCGTTAATTCTCTACCTAATGTGAATTATTGCCATAAAGAAGTTTATGACAATAATTCACATGGCGTTAATTCTCTACCTAATGTGAATTATTGCCATAAAGAATTTTATGGCACTAATTCACATGGCGTTAATTCCCAACCTAATGTGCATTATTGCCAATTATGGCAATAATGCACATGGCCTTAATGCACAGCGCCCATCAAACCACAAATTTTCAATCGGACTCAAATCCGGCGACAGAGCAGGCCACATCAATGTGACACATGTTTCGTGTCGTTATCTTATTTATAAACCCATATTAGCGGGTCTACTAATAAATTGGACCAACACCATCAAAAGAAAAGCATGCCCAATCCATAATTTTGAAACCACTTAATGCTTAACCCATTTTAGTCCGCTGGTAGATTTCCCGACTTTAAAACTAATTTCTGAAAAAAATATTTTCAAATTCTTCCTGCAAATTTGGTAAAATGGAAATTCAGAAAATAAATATAAATTTTCAAATTTTCCATTTTACATGAACAGGTAATATTTTTTAATATTTTTTCCATAAATTAATTTTATCGCTGGTGGTCGAAAAATCGACCAGCTAACTTAATTGAGTTAATTGTTTTTGTGGTATACTTCGGGTTGAACTGACTTTTTTTGGGACGTTGAACATATTGAAGAGACCCTTTATCACCGTACATTACAATTTTGAACTCGTCCGACCATCAAATGTTCCTTCATTTTTCATTTGGCTACAAAGAATGATCTCTGGCGAACTGAATCCTTTTTCGAACATGCTTCTTGGTTGAAAGTGTCACTTTACGAGGTACCATGTGAACTCAAATATTGTTCCTTAAGAAGTCTACGTAAGGTACGAATACTTGCGCTACATTAAGCTCTTCTTATATTTGTACTGCAGAGGCAAATGGATTGGCCTTATAGTATCTTAATATCGTTTAATCAATTTCACCGTCGTAACTTAATAATCAAGACACCGACTCAAACGTTAGAGGGACTCCTAAATATATTTCTGCATAATTTAAGCCCCATTTTTGACCAAAAAATCAAGTTTTTTCGCTATAAATTTTTTTCTTCAGAATGCATACCCAAGTTAAGCAAAAAAGTTAACATTGTATTAGTAAGGGAGAGTGGGGTGTTGTGAGACAGGTTTAGTTTTTGGACGATAACTTCCTTAAAAGTTCATATTTTTTTTTCTGGAAACATTTTTTGGATAGCTTATTCAATTACCTAACAACCTGCGATGACATTTTTTTGAAATTCAAAACATTTAAGAATTTTCTTGAAGCCTGAAAAAAAGATTGGAATTTTTGATTTTAAAAAATTATGGGGTGTTGTGAGACACTACTATAAATATAACAAAATGGAATTTTTTGCTTAAAGTCCTTATTGAAATAGGAAAAAAAATTAGGAAAAAATTAAAATACAGATAAGAGAAATTGTTCGCGTTAATCTGATTCGGCTAACTGTTAAAATATCCGGTTTTCATTTTGGCACACTGCAGATGAACAGTTCGATCACAGTTATTGCAACTAATGAAATTATTTTCGTCCGGACTGATTTTAGAATGTAAGTCGTGAATGCGTATAGTACGGGCTATACGTATTCATGAGATTTCACACTCCCTTGGCGAATCCAAAAAAAAAAAAAGACTCTTTGGCACGTTTGCCCTACAAAAGATGCAAAAGTATATAAATCTTCATCATCTAATGACAAAACTTTTTCCGGTACGTATTTCGTATGATGACTACGCTTTGCTGAATCCTTCAGCGATTTTTTTTTGTTTAAGTTGTTTTTTCATTCTTTTGGTCGGATTTTTTCCTCAATAATGCCACATTCTTGGAAGTTGTAAATACGGTTGCAAAAATAGGCTTCTGGCCGCGTTTTGATTTTTGGAATAGGGGATCAAACTTCAGAGGACTAATCTTCTCTAGTGCACTGCTCAGCTCAGACGCCTTGAAAAACCAATTTAATTTGTAAAATATTGGAAAAACTGGTTTCCTGTCAGTTTTGACACTTTGATATGCAACAAAATCGACTAATTTATCATTTGAAGCCGATGCGGAAAAAATTGTGTCTTCAACTTTTCCATATAACGGGTTCCATACATTCTAGATTTATCAAAATTATATGATTTGCAGACAACTCGAAAACAATTATTTTTTTTGGCATTTTCTTTGATCCACTAGGTGGATGGATGTGACATTTCCTTTTGGCTTTGGCGATACTTTATATGCATTTAGTGGCATGATGGCTATAAAAATAATGAAATAAAAACAAAAATGAACTGTCTCACAACACCCCATATTTACTGTCTCACGACACCCCATATTCGACATTTGCAAATGGCCACTGCGCCATCATCACGCGCAATTTTTTTTGCAAAATCACTTCGGTGGGCTTGAAGGCAATGGAAGAGATATCATTTTAATAAATATTTACCTTCACGTTTAATTGGCAATGTTTCTTTAAATTCCACTAGGCAAACTGTACAAAAAACTTTTAAGAGCGCGATCAAAACTTATAATTGTTACAGACACTAGGAACACGTGTCAATTGCAAGAGTGCACATAATAAGTGAGATCCCATTGAGAAAATATCTTACAGTTGTTGTGAGCATTCATAACATTACCACTATGTCAGATATTGACGTGTCTCACAACACCCCATGTCTCACAACACCCCACTCTCCCCTACATAAATATTGGGTAAAACAATTTTGCAATTTGTTGTCTTTACGAACTCTTTTGAGACCCCTAAATATCGATATTTCGCCATTTTCGAAAGATGTTTTTTCTAAACACCTATAAAATAAGTATTTTTCATGATATTTACATGCATTTAAGCTTATTATCACAACCTTCAATTTTTTGCTTATCTTAGATATGCATTCTAAAGAAAAAGAGGAAGTTATAGGCAAAAAACTTGATCTTTTGACCTAAAAAGGGATTCATTAGAACCAAAACCGCTCCATGGGATTCCTCCGATCCAAAAAAAAAATATATAGAAATAGTTTTTAAGAGTCCCTCTAACTTTTGAGTCGGTGTCCGGCGATATCGAAGTTTCGATCCGGCTTATCGTATATAAATTGTATGAATTATCATACCAGGATATTCTGACAATATCCTGTGGGCAAAAAATACTGGAAAATTTGAATTTGAACGTTTCAGGGATTCCAATAGGGACAATTGTTTGCATTTTTAAGTGTGCACTACTGTTACTGACATCTACGCCAAATTACACGTCAAAATATTAATTAGCGTTTGAGATACGCGTCCTTTTATAAATAGTAAAAAGTGAATTTTTTTGAAGTCTGAAACTATTTAACAACGCAGTTCCATTAAATATTGTGTGCAGAATGAAATTTCTGACGCCGAAAAGTTGAAAACGTTGCAGAAGGCCTTCGGTGAGCAAGATCTTTACACGGTTAAAAATTTTGGACTAGTTTTTAATTCAAACTTTGGTTTAAAGGAATTTTTAATCCTAAAAGTACTATTTTTTATTCCATATTTTAGTTTAATTTTTTTTAATCCGAAAAAGTTTAAGTTTAAGACTTATTTTGGACTACAAATTTGGATTAAGGTAGTGTTTTCAGGAAAAAGTATTTATATTATTTAATAGCTGAATTACAATGCAGCAGTGGCAGTGGCAGCAGCTGTGTTAGTGGCAACGGCAGCGATCAGCTCTTTCGTATTTTACTGACTGCAAATTACAATCTAGAAGTGGCAGCGTCAGCATCAAAAGCAGTGAATTTGGAATTTTTCTTAGTAGTTTAATTATTTGCAGGTTGGCAGTACTGATAACTGCCACTGCTGCTATGTAAGTTTCACCATTGAACAACAGTATTCCTGAAATTACAGCTGATCAATGCCACTGCCACTACGAAATTTAAGCTAAATATAATTCTAAATGTTTATTTTTAATTAAATGAAAAAAATTGTTTATTAAAATCTGAACCAAAATATTATATACATTATAACAGTAAACAGTGCTTAAAACTTTGTGGATTAAATAGTAATCCTATTTGGATTACAATATTTTAAACTTTGTTGGACTAAAATCTAATCCTTTTTGGATTATAGTATTTTAAGCTTTCTGTGGATTAACAGTTATTCCTTTTTGGATTAAGAAATTTTAAACTTTTTGCGGATTAAAAATAAATCCTTTTTGGATTAAAAAATGTAAAACCTTTCATTGGATTAAAAAATAATCTTGTTTTGGTCGTGTCCTATATGTAAACCAAAAAAGTTTAAAATTTAGTCCAAAATTTTTAACCGTGTAGAAAACTAGAGTTTATGAGAGGCACAAAATGTTCAAAAAGGATCGACAAAGCGTTGAAGACGAGACACGGTCAGGATGAACATCAACATTAACTGATTTGTGCTCTAAAATCGACGATTGATAGTGCGAGACCTTACTGAGCTTGTTGAAATATCGGGAGGATCAGTGAAAATTTTGAGTGAAGATTTGGGCCTCAGAAATGTGAAATCCCGATTGGTGCCAAAAATCTCAATTTCATGGAAAAGCACAAGTGTATTGCATACGAGGGGACTACATTGAAATGAATAGAATGAATAAATTTGAATAATTAACAAAGAATTTTTGATTTAAAAAGAAATTCCTGATATTTTTTGCCCACAGTAGTATGCCGCCAAACGTAAACGTTCGATAATAATCTATATAATAATCTGACCAAAATGTCATCTGCTTTACTTAGCTAAGAAACAGAAATAATCTTCTTGGCGTAGCTGCAAACAGAGGATATGTTATCCAGTTCTTAAAGACTTAAACACTAAAAGATGCTAAGAGGGGTACTATTTATATTTTGGGAATAGCAAATAATAACAAACATTTTTAAATGAAAATGGTTTTATTGTTTTTTGAAATATTCCTCCTGATGATCAATACACTTTTGCATGCGTTCAAACCATTTGTCATAGGATATTCCCATTTTTTTTACAGATAAGTGTTCATGCAAAATCGAATTTATTAAAATGGAACTATTGTGCAAGGATGCCTCTATATCACGATATGTGACATGACGATCTTGCATTATTAGTTCACGTACTGCAACGATGTTTTGTGGCACAACAACCGATTTTGGACGACCTTCACGGAATTCGTTGGTGACCGAACTACGACCGCAATTGAATTCACTCTACTAGCGATATACTGTGGTTTTTGATGATGCTTTATCGTCAAACAAAGAACTGAGTTCATCGCTACATTCTTGTTGAGATTATCCACGTCGAAAAAATAATCCAACAAAAACCTTATCTTGAAATTTCCATTTTTTAAACAAAACTATTTTCTTAACTCACTGTAAACAAAACAAATAGCACTTGTACATCAAAACGTTGTAAGTACATTTATGCTAACAAATGTCAAACTTTATTATGCTGATGCCAGATTTTAGCTATTGACATTGGTGTTGCCCGAAATATAAATAGTACCCCTCGTATTATGTCATACGTATTTATTTACAGCAGTTCAATTGCTGAAGTCTTTATCAGAAAAATTGAATATTTTCAAGGTGAAGATTAGCAAGATATCCAAATGTGGCTAATACGCAACCTAAATGTCTATTCCTTACTTGGATCAGAGCTGGACATTCAGTGAGAATATTTATGGAGGTTTCTTCATCCTCAAGGAAAAGTCTACACAGTGAATCAGTTGAGGGATTAATTTTTGGAGCTGTTATTTTAGTTTACAATGTCCAGTTATAATTCCGGTCAAAGACCTTAAATCGTTTTTCCCTATGTTAATAAGCAGCTCTGACAATAGCTTGGATTTGATATGAGGTGATTTCAGAGCTTTAAGTGCAGCTTGCCTATCAGAGAAGACGAAAATCGTTTTGCTTCTAACATTGTTCCGACTGTTCTGATGACAAAAATTTCCGCTGTGGTATACGGAATTGTATATGGAATTGTGGTTTAATGACCAATGCTGTAAAAGTGGCTCTCATCTAGGGCTGACAGGTCCCGAAATATAAATAGTACCCCTCGTAACATATTCATTGGAACCAACCCTGCAAGCATTTGGAAGTTGATTGGAAGATAAGTTGATGTGGCGTTGCCCTAGCTTTTCGTTCTAGGGTTCTTCGGAAGATGAATCGCTTTTCAATCGCTGAAGCGATGTATGCACGATTCTCGTAAAATTTTAAAATCTTCATTTGCTCATTCCGACGATCGTTGGAAAATGGATCACTTTTCGATTGCCCAAGGGATGAATAGATGA
Source organism: Tetanocera ferruginea (assembly GCA_958299015.1). Classification (NCBI taxonomy): domain Eukaryota; kingdom Metazoa; phylum Arthropoda; class Insecta; order Diptera; family Sciomyzidae; genus Tetanocera; species Tetanocera ferruginea. Next base: position 130,420,953 of record OY282640.1, read on the forward strand.
TTCAAAAAATTTTCAAAATCTTTCTTCGCTCATTCTATCGATCGTTGGAAGATGGTTTAGATGGATGGAAGACTCTTCTTGGCGATTCCTTGGCGAATCTTCCTCGTGAATCGATTTTATGACTTTAGCTGCTTTCATTAGGCGATACCCGGATGGCTCTCAGAAGAGCTCGCCGGCGATTGTCTAATCTTCTTACCGATTCGCTAGAGATCCTCAAGTGATAGAAAATGTTTGCAGGGAATGCAGTTCTGTTTATGAAAAGCAACTTCATAACCTCATAAAAATCAAAAGCTCTTTTGATCTATTTTGAATTTTTAGAGAAACTTAAAGAAAGATTTGATTTTAACCGCGAGGATATACAGCTGCTGCAAATCATTACACCTACAAAAATCCTATCAGCAGAAGAGTTACAGATACTTTCTTTCGTCCTTGAATTTGAACACCTTATCGATTCCGATCGAGAACATATATTACAATGCAATAGAATTTGTTAAGACTTAACACATTGAATCTATCTGCGGATATGGACCTGGAAACATTTTGGTCAAGGGTCAGTTCTTTTAAAAATAGTCTTATCCAAAATAGTTTTACCGAGGTTTGTAATTTAATTTTCAATATTATTTTCCACATAGTTTGCCGCGGCTGAATGGAAATTCTCTTCACTTTTCTTACACAATTGGGACTATTAATAAAGAATTGAAAAACAATAAAATAACACAATGAAACAATTTTAGTGGAAATTAAATGATTTTGTTGAATAATATCGGATCGGAAACGGTTGTGTGATAGTTTGATTGGTTTTTAATAGTCCAATATTGATCTCTAAATTATTTATGCCGTAATTTTTCGTTCTAACAAAAAAGTGTGCCGTATACTAATTTATATATCTGTGTCGACAAGGAATAATCACTAAAGTCGGGAAAAGTTAGGACAAAGTTAGATTATTAATTTCATTGCTTTCCTCCCAACAATATACACTAGTACGCAAATGTGTATTTTTGTACCTTGAAAATTAAGTGTTTGAAGCCATCATCTCTAAACAGCTAAAGTTAGGGTTTCCTGGTTTTAGGTAGCCATTTTAATCTCTAAAATGCTCTCTTGAAAACCTGAAAAGTTACTTGCTGTTATTCCTTGTCGACACACATATTAAAAATAGATAGAATTTATATATGTATATAATGCAAAATCTCTGTGCCAAGCTATAACTGAAAAAGTGAAGCTAAAAGTGAAGTCAGTTATAGCTTGGCACAGAGATTCATTTAAAACAGAACTTGAAGTTTAAATTCCAACAAACATTTTTGGTAGGTTTTAATTGTTTTTGGTAGGCAACTTTGTTAGGGAACAATTTTTTCTAGTGACAACCCTGGGCTTATGTTTACATAACTTTCCGTACCCTCTTTTTTCCTATTGGCTTTGTTGATAAGATGGTTTTATTTACTATGACTGTACGTTTTATACCCACGTGAACCGTTTTCGGGTAGACGACTCAGCGCCACAGTGTTAGTTTTGTCGATCGGGGTAAGGCTCTACAACCTTATCGCCTACTGAGTCCGTAGAAGCACCCATAAACAAATTTTTCTCTTCGCTTAATTTCCAGGTTGACATTGCTTTTGCTGCTTGCGGCAGTACCAAGGTAAGACGCGGCTAAGTGGTTCAGAACAAATCGCGACTGATCAGCTAGGGTGTGGAAGGGCGTAGTGTTTGACAGCACTACGTCTTGAACGAAAAATCTATATAACCTGTAACTAGCACCGTCAATGTGAGACGGAGCCACCTTAAAAGTTCCTTGCCCGAAACTCCGTCTATTATAGACTCTAAGGGTTTATCCAAGACTTTAAAAATGGAATGTGCGTAGTTTACACACTGTTTACAGATGTGTACCTGAGAAGGTCCCTCTATGCAACTGGCGGAAACCCTCGTGAAAATAAAGGCTGACCTCAACGAAATCTAGGAGCTGTGTTGGAAATATGTGAATTTAGTACGGTAATTTGACAATAAGGTTATTTAGTACACCAATACCTCGCTTTGCGTCGTTTCATTTTACGTTTTTTCAAAGTTGCGTCGCTGCTGAATTAGTACTAATTTTCCCTGTGCGTCATAAGATGTGCGTTCAAAGTTGCGTTGTTTTGGGCTCGAGTCTTTAATTTTTTTTTTATAAAAGATGGCACGACTTTTGTTTCTAATTGAGCCATGAGCATTGAGCTTTCTAACTGAAAATGAACGCAATTTAATATAGTTTTATTTTCACATTGTTTTGCTAATTTTAGATGAAGCAATTTTTCAATTAGTGTGTTGTGCTTTTTTTTATAAATTACAAATTTTTATAAATTTTTACGGGTTGCTTCTGGTTACAAAAAAGGTAGATATTTTATCAATTTATTTATCGGCAGAGTTATATTATTTTTTTATATGCACAATGTAATTTTTATAGCCAAATAAGTGGAAAGGGCGCTGCTGGTAGAACTACAAAAAATAATAAAAAAAACAATCAGCTTGGAGACAAAATTATATAATCTGCTATGATTTGATATGGGAGAGAAGGCTGTGGAGATAGCAAAGGCTGTTGGTCTGGCTGCAACAACTGTCAGAACTATTAGAAGCTAGTCAGGGCTGGTTTAAGAGATTCGAGGTTCGAGGAAATCTGCACAGCATTGCTCTTAGACGGAGTCAAAATCATTAATTCATGAAGGTGGCTATGATCCGAGACAAGTCTTTAATGTTGACGAGACTGGGTCATTTTGGAAACGTCTACCTAACAAAACTTTTATATCTCAAATCGAAAAATCTGCGCCAGGATTTAAAGCAAAGATAGACTGACTCTTTCTTCTTGGTAGTAATGCAAATGGTGATTTCACATTTAAAACCATTTCTCATTTATCAATCAGAAAATCCAAGAGCTATGAAAGGTTGTTCAAAGAATCTGCTTCCTATCCACTGGCGAGCAAATAAAAAATCATGGGATGACAGCATTATTATTTCAAAACTGGGTTTCAACTTGTGCTTTTCCAGAAATTAAAGCCTATTATATAATTTCTTATCCAGAAATTATTTCCGATTCGTGGGAGGAGGTTAAACCATCTTGCATGAATGGCGTTTGGCGCAAAATATGACCTGAATGTGTTCACAGCATATGCTCTGCAGAAGTTGATGGTACACTAGCTGTTCGTAATGATATTTCTAATATAGCTAGAGAGTCTAATTTTGAAGGTATAAAGGAGACTGACATAAATGAATTGCTAACCTCGCACAACTAAGAATTATCTAATGAAGAACTATTGCAACTGGAATTGCAATTTGCTAATGAAAAAGAAGACAGTGACCGTTCAATAGATCGCCGAAGAATAAAATTTGACCTCCAAAGAAATTTCCAAAGCGATGTGTTTGATTGACGAAGCTATGGAGATTTTTTTTAAAAACGATTCTGATAGGGGAAGGAGTTTTTAAGTGTCCAAGGCGGTAACTACGAATATCAATTGCTAAAAGGAAATTTATTTTACGTTGCAACAAAAAGCTGTTCAGCAAACATTGGACCAATTTTTTGTGAAAGAAAGCCGACTTACGAAAACAGCCACTATGGACTCTAGACCGTATCACCTTGTATGGGAGAAAAATAAACCTATTTTGACCCCGCCTCAAACGGTAGATATTTGAAAGACATTTTCGAAAAAAATATTTTTTTTTTTTTAAAGTGGTCCCTACCCAGCAAAAATATTACAGAAAATCACAATGCCTTCCAGCGCCATTCGATTATATAACACATTACCAAGAGATCAATGCCAACAGATCCGTTTTGGATTACGTTTTAGATTACATGTAATGCAGAGGGTAATGCAGTTATAGTATCTTCCTTTCATTTTCATATTCTTATGAAAAGGCGATAGATGCTGTACCATTCCTGTTTTGCGTTTCTTTTCGTTTGTTGGTGGTCCCGTTATTTGTAATTGAACTCTGTTTTCAGTTTATTTTCATTAGTGCATTTTGTAAGCTTGTACAGTGCTATTCGTTGTGTTAGTTGTTCCTGTTATTTTTATTGCTAAAAGTAAGTATATTTTATAGTATAATATAATTATATATATATAATATATATAATAAAATATAAATAATAATTATAGTATATATATATTTTATAATTTATAATTTATAATTTATAATTTATAATTTATAATTTATAATTTATAATTTATAATTTATAATTTATAATTTATAATTTATAATTTATAATTTATAATTTATAATTTATAATTTATAATTTATAATTTATAATTTATAATTTATAATTTATAATTTATAATTTATAATTTATAATTTATAATTTATAATTTATAATTTATAATTTATAATTTATAATTTATAATTTATAATTTATAATTTATAATTTATAATTTATAATTTATAATTTATAATTTATAATTTATAATTTATAATTTATAATTTATAATTTATAATTTATAATTTATAATTTATAATTTATAATTTATAATTTATAATTTATAATTTATAATTTATAATTTATAATTTATAATTTATAATTTATAATTTATAATTTATAATTTATAATTTATAATTTATAATTTATAATTTATAATTTATAATTTATAATTTATAATTTATAATTTATAATTTATAATTTATAATTTATAATTTATAATTTATAATTTATAATTTATAATTTATAATTTATAATTTATAATTTATAATTTATAATTTATAATTTATAATTTATAATTTATAATTTATAATTTATAATTTATAATTTATAATTTATAATTTATAATTTATAATTTATAATTTATAATTTATAATTTATAATTTATAATTTATAATTTATAATTTATAATTTATAATTTATAATTTATAATTTATAATTTATAATTTATAATTTATAATTTATAATTTATAATTTATAATTTATAATTTATAATTTATAATTTATAATTTATAATTTATAATTTATAATTTATAATTTATAATTTATAATTTATAATTTATAATTTATAATTTATAATTTATAATTTATAATTTATAATTTATAATTTATAATTTATAATTTATAATTTATAATTTATAATTTATAATTTATAATTTATAATTTATAATTTATAATTTATAATTTATAATTTATAATTTATAATTTATAATTTATAATTTATAATTTATAATTTATAATTTATAATTTATAATTTATAATTTATAATTTATAATTTATAATTTATAATTTATAATTTATAATTTATAATTTATAATTTATAATTTATAATTTATAATTTATAATTTATAATTTATAATTTATAATTTATAATTTATAATTTATAATTTATAATTTATAATTTATAATTTATAATTTATAATTTATAATTTATAATTTATAATTTATAATTTATAATTTATAATTTATAATTTATAATTTATAATTTATAATTTATAATTTATAATTTATAATTTATAATTTATAATTTATAATTTATAATTTATAATTTATAATTTATAATTTATAATTTATAATTTATAATTTATAATTTATAATTTATAATTTATAAATTTATTAATTATATTTATTAATTATATTTATAAATTATATTTATAAATTTATAAATTATAAATTATAAATTATAAATTATAAATTATAAATTATAAATTATAAATTATAAATTATAAATTATAAATTATAAATTATAAATTATAAATTATAAATTATAAATTATAAATTATAAATTATAAATTATAAATTATAAATTATAAATTATAAATTATAAATTATAAATTATAAATTATAAATTATAAATTATAAATTATAAATTATAAAATATATATATACTATAATTATTATAAATTATATACATTATATATTACATATATTATAAATTATGTTTATCTAATGCAGTTGTTTAATTTTTATATAGGCTGTTTCAGTGGTCAGATGCGGGAAGTAACAAACATTTTATCAGAGCAAAACGTTGCCCTAAGCCAAATCTCCAATAAAATGTTTTCAAAACCGAAATATTATTCTCGGTTCCCAATTGAAACCCAAACGGACTTGGATGCTTTAGAGGAGATGATAAATGATGAAAATAAGAGTGAAATGGTAAGATATGTACTGAATATTTTGTTTTCTGAATTGTTTTCCAAATCATGCACTTTGTTTAAAAACTACATTTTAACCAATATTAAACTTTGTTAAAAAATCACATTTTATTTTAATTTTCATTTAGATTGCAACAATTGAAGGGCTTACTAAAAGCGGTGGTCTAGTAAAAAATGTTAACAGCATTTTTTCAACTGATCTAATTCTTCAATATAATGTAGACGGAAAACAAAATAAGAAGAGGTTACAAAATTATCGAAAATTAATGGCTGTCTTATGTGGTAATATAAAGATTATAAAAATTTTATTTTTAACTTTCTGTCATTTTTGTATATTTTCAGAAGCAACACTGAAGGAAGGTTCAAGTGAAAAAATTTTCCTAGATGGCTTACGTAAAGGCATAAAAAATGTCAAAAACCGTCATTTTAAAAATATATGTATAAACAAAAAACAAAATGCTGAAAATTGTTGATTTTTTCATTATACCTATCTTCCTATATTTTTCTTTTTTTATGTTATTTTGTCTTATATAAATGAATCCTTTAATTATTTGTTTTGCTTTTTGAATGATGCATTTTTGTTTTTTAATAAAATAAGTTTTTAAGTTATTTTATCCAATAATAAACTGAACCTCGAAAATAATACGCATTACGTTTTATTCACTTATTTTAGAAGAGATTATTAGGAACCAATTATATAATTGAAATTATAAGGGTATATGTCTGCAATTACGAGCTATTGCTTTTTATATGAACTCTCACTGTCCATTGAAGAATGCACTACTTAGAAGTAATTATAATACACATTACTAGAAGCCATTATAAAGTATATTATGGAAAGTTATTATAAAGTTCATAATAATAAGTTCTTATAAAACCCATTATTGGAAGCAATTGAATAATGCATTCAATATCCAGAAATCGTATTCGATTACCGCCAATGACATGCCCATGTTAATGTAATGCGTTCTGTAATCTAGAAGGTAATTGATGGTTCAAGCTTTCTGGATTATTTTCTCGATTACATGTAAGCGAAGTTTTTGCTGGGTATGGTGCTATTTTGGTTTTTTCGTTATATATTCGGTGTTTCTTGTTCGATCCGGAAGATTTTATATCTGTGTATTTGTTGGTGTTATCCAAATATTTTCTGATGTTTTTTTTACCTCAAATGTTTTTTTTTTGACAGATTACACAATCGATCTTCGTTCCTACCATATTACCCTGCTCCAAAAAGTCCAACAAATTAAAGCTTTGAAAAAACCATTATAACCATGGGAAGAAGTGAAATCGAAAAAATGGATTTTAGAAGCACTTCCGACCTATTTTGCAAAGAATAGATCATAATAATTTTTTTTTAATTTTCGAAATCGGAAATTCGGATTTAAGATTTATGATTTCGGATTTAAGGTGGCTGTAGCGAAAAGTCAATCGGTATTTTTCAGTGATCAATAAAATCGAGCTTTAGTTCGGATGAAACGTGCAAAAACACTTAATTTTAACAAAATACATTTCCGTAAGCGCGACTTGGACAGAACAAAATTACCAACAAAACGAAATGTGGTGGAATACGCGTTGTTTCTTCAGCATAATTAAAAAGTCAAAAACATTGCATTCACAGAAAATATATACGAAGAAGTTTCAAGATTGTGGCATGGCGCAAAAATACCAATAGTGTCGAGAACCCACAATCGAAGCCAAATTCGGCAATTTCGTGGTCCGAACCACCAACCCCACATCAACTATAGCAGCACAACTTACACTGAAATGATCGACTGGTCAAGAGTTCAGATCACTGAGCAACCATGCCTCCAGTTTTACAAGCAAGACCAACTGTCTGATCTACAGTATTCAGACGAAATCATTAAAATTCCACAGTGAGAACCACAGAAAACATTATTTTACTAATTGAATGATGTAACGTTGACGTCATAATTTAATCCTTTTGTATCACGTTTTATTTTCGACAGATTATCTTTGCGCAAAACACGGAGCGTTTCGTTCAAATAGTACATAAGTCGGCCACAGCAGTCACTGACTTTTGAGGCACATTTTCGCGAAACTTGACAGTTGCGAGCGTTACAGCCACCTTGAATCCCGAAAAGATTTCGAAAACTCAAAACAAATTGTATTATGATCCAAAGTGTTATTCTTTGCAAAATAGGTCGGAAGTGCTTCTAAAATCCATTTTTTCGATTTCACTTCTTCCCATGGTTATAATGATTTTTTGAAAGCTTTTATTTGTTGGACTTTTTTGTGCAGGATAATATGGTAGGAACGAAGATAGATTATGTAATCAGTCGAAAAAAAAACATTTGAGGTAAAAAAAACATCAGAAAATATTTGGATAACACCAACAAACACACAGATATAAAATCTTTCGGATCGAACAAGAAACACCGAAGATATAACGAAAAAACCAAAATAGCACCATAGGGACCACTTTAAAAAACAAAAATATATTTTTTTCGAAAATGTATTTTAAATATCTAACGATTGAGGCGGGGTCAAAAATAGGTTAGTTTTGGTGATACGCTCTAATGGACTCATCAGACAGTGATTAATTTTTATTTTGTTTTTTATATATTAATTGAATATTTCATTTTGTTTTAATTGAATTGGTTTTTGTTTTTTTTTTTTGTTTTTTGTATGTATGTAATAAAATTGTATGTTGTTTTTTTTTTAAATGTTTACTTTGTTCAATTTTATTTTAAAGTAGTATGTTGGTGACCCTGGAATCTATCTTCGATCTTTACATGGTTTGCTATATAAAATTATAATTCACTTTGCGTCGTTTCAATTTGCGTCGTGTTTTTTTGGAACGTAATAACGACGCAAAGTGAGGTACAAGTACAAGTATAGGTGTACTTTAAAAAGTGCTTGACAAATACTTGAACGTACAGTACTTTACCTAGCAAATTTCAAGTATAAGTAGGGAAATACAACTTATTTTGTCTAGGAGCTTGTACCTATACTTGTGCAAACAGGTCTGATTTTTATACCCTAAACCTGAAAGATCAGGGTATTTTAACTTTGTGTAAACGTTTGTAAAGCATAGAACGAAGCGAGTCCGGTATAGAAAAGCATATATATTCTTGATTAGAGTCACCTCGTGAGTCCAGCTATTCATGTCCGTCCGTCCTTCCGCCCGTCCGTCTGTGTGTTGTCCGTAAATACAGGATAAGAAGAAGGAGTTGAGATAATTGGATGAAACTTGGTACATTTGATCATATGAACCCAAGAATCTTCACTTTTGAATATTTTTTGGAATCCGCCCACAGACATGCCTGCCTCCCATATAACGCAAAATTGAAAAGTGCATAACTCAGCTCACAATAGTTCTACAACAATAAAATTTGGTATGTATGTGTTTCGTATCAACACAAATATGTCTTCAATGGGTGTCATCCGCTCACGGAACCGCCCACCTCCCATACAACCCAAAAATTGAAAACGCAATAAATAAGCCTCTGTTTAACCTACAGATATGAAATTTGGCACATATGTTTTTTATGACAAAACAAAGATGGTTTTGAATAATAGACGTCATCCGCCCACGGACACGCCTACCGCCCATACAACCAAAAAAGTTTAAAACTCAATAAATAAGGTTATTTTTGTCATAGAGCGGTCAAATATAAGTACAAAATAATTTAATTAAAAACGCATATTGTTCACAAAAGTCATTATTGCATAGAAAAATAATTTTTTTAAAAATGTTTGTTAAAATAGAACATAATCTTTGAAAGCCAAATAACATGAGAGTAAACAGAATAAAATATCAAGAGCGAAAAATATTAATTTCCACTAAAAATGTACAGTTGGAAAAAATAAAGCATAAAATGTGTGAAGGCGAGACACAAAGCAAACACATTTCTGCCAGAGGCACTTTTGAGTACGCCAAACTAATATTAAAGCAAACATTTGCATGGTATAGCTATGCTGCCAGCTCACGTGACTGAATTGGCAGTGGCAGATCAAATAACCACTTATACTTACAAACAAACAAGCATTTCCATGCATCAAGCACCAAAAATTTTAAAAATGCCAAATAATTGCGCTTCAAATACAAAATGGCATTGCAACACCAGAAATAAATGCTCAAGCATATTAAGTGAGTGAATTTAAGATAAAAAGTGTTGAAATACAATGTGGTAGAAATTTAATACAGAACAATTGAGTTCGAATTTCGGTGGGAGTGTCTGAGGAATTAGCTTGTTATTTAATATTTTTTAAAAAAATATTTTTGGTCAGCATAAGAGACAAATTTGTATAAAACAATAGCCTTATAATATTTGCAATCGAATTGATTAATTCGATTTCTGCTTAATTTTATCTCCCATTGTATTCTTGATAGTTTTAGTGCTACCTGAGATATAATTTATTCTGTCTTTCCCTTATTTATATGTAAACAACAAATAAATGTTGGTATTTTTTTGTTATGCATTGAGTAAATGCAGCTACTTCCGGCTATGCACCGAACATGCCAAAGTTTGCACCCATTCTCCATGGGTGCAAACATCCATTCATTCATTTCTCTGGTTTCGTTCTGCTTTACAAGGCGTTGCAATGCTTTGGTAAGCCACACAAAACACAATCCGAGAAGAAGTTAAATGAAAAGACGTTTTCTCTACTGACATCCTGGCTTTGTTTTGTTGGTTGCATGTTGGTAGTGTGTTTGTGTGCTTCAGTTTGTATGCGTGCCTGTCTTGTGCTTGTTAGTGTTTGTGTTGTTGTGGGTGCTAGAATGGTGTTCCGGAAATTATTATTAAAAAATTTGTGGTTTTCAGCACTTTTTTTACACACATAGTTATTTTTTTTAAATTTTTTATTTGCAACATTGTGGAAAATAACGACAGGATAATCTTAAAAATAACAACTTTAGTACTTTTAGTTGGAAAATGCATATTTTCACTAAATAATGATTGAAATATTTCGTGGTTAAAAAATTTAAGTTTTTTCCTGGAGAAGTAAATTTTGTATGTGTTCTGTGGTTTTTTTAACTACAATCTTTGAACTTTATAAATGACTGATTTACTTTGGGCACCACTAGCAATTGAGATACTTTGAACACTGCTTTAGCTGACACACAATGAAAAATAAATTTTTTTATAATAAAATTAAAATTTAAATAAATTAAAATTTTTAAAACAAAAACCGATAGAAACCACAATGTGATGAATATTCGAAAATCTGATAAGGAAACAAAAATAATTGCTTCAAACTCAAAATCGCAAAAACAAATTCATGTTATTTTAAGACAAATTATCAACTTTACATTTCAATTGGAAACCGCACAATGTGGTAGATTTTCACAAAAATCAAATTTTAAAATTTTCAACATTACACAGAAAATCTTTATTCAAGAAAATTGTGTAAATTAAAAAATTTGCTTTTAAACAAACTAACATGTCTACCGATAAGAAAGTGAACAAAGAAAAAAATAACAAAATACCAAAAATTGACAACAATATGCAATCTAAGTAAAATTCGGTAAATACAATGAAATTACAACAACAAATTCACAGGCGTATCAACACGCATACATAAAGACATACACAAGAACAGGGCCGAATTCACAGAACGTAGCCTAAGGGCCCCATAATGGGTTAGATTCACAGATTCTGTTTTTTAATTGTATGCACCTAAACCTTTAACTGCATGCATTATACTACACTACTTTATACACTACTTTCACTCCTGCTTTAAGAAACCACTCCTACGATTGACGATATATGTATGTGCGTAGTGGACGCACATATGGGCATCTCCCACTGGCACGAACGCGACATTCGCACGGTTTTAATTACTCGAAAAACAAGAAAGAAACAAAATGAGCCGATATGTATTTAAGTGTTCTAACGCGACGAAAGAGTGCTACATTTTATAAAAATATTGGCGAGATTTAGTACAAATTAGTACAAAGTAATAAGCAATCATTCAATGGAACGGACGCGACAAAAAACAGAAGTTTTTTTAAGCTCGTATAGAAATATGCAAAATTTAGCTAATTTTGAGAACTCTTTTTATTTATAATATACATGTTAATGGAGGTCAAAGTATAACTATTATTCGTAGACTTATGAAATAAAAGAATTATCTCTTATCTTTTTTTAAATAGATATAGCACGAAAACGGACGCGACATCATGGACGCGACAAATTTTTCCACAGTAGTAAAATACAGTAAAGATTTTCATTATAAATTTTAATAAAAATACATCCTAATAAGTTCAATTCAAGTAACATAGCAGAGATACTAATCAAAATAAAAAAAAAAAAAAGTTAAAAGCTGTTAGAGTGCTTTATTTTAATGTTTTTCTTCACTTTTGGTGGACCTTTTTTGGGAGATGCCCATATGCCACTCTATGCGTACGGCTGTCGAAAAGGTGAAATAACTGTCCTTTTGTTTTATTTTTATTGTCAAAAAACCAATGATGTTTTTTCAAAAATTCTTTCAGTTTATTATTAAGTGTACATTACAACATAAATGAAAATTTTATTTACACTGAAAAAATACACTTTAATTACACAAAATTATGCACTTTTTGATTAAGGTCCTCCATTAGTTTTTAACGACCTTTCGTTGACCTTAGTGTATGTCCTACACCATTTACGTCGAAATATTTCGATGTTTTTCGCATTTTGTTTGGTCTTCTTAAGATTTCTTTTCATTAAAGCCCAATATCTTTCGATTGGACGCAGTTCGGGGCAATTCGGAGGAATGGCTTCTTTTGGTACCACAGTGACATTATTGGCTCGGTACCATTACATCGTTCTCTAGGCGTGATGACATGTTGCTAGGTCAGGCCAAAATAGTACTGAACCTTGATGCTGACGTATAAAAGGCAGCAAACGCCGCTCCAGACACTCTCTGATGTAAATTTCGGTGTTGATTGTGCGATCTGTCATAAATTCTTTACTTCGAAGGCCACATTTGCAAATGGCCTTCCACACCATGTATTTCTTTGGAAATTTGGAATGTTTTTCGGTGGTAAATTTAGAGGATGCTCCACTCCTTCTAACCGCAGTATAATATCCGTGTCCAGGTAACTTCTTGAAATCCGCTTTGCGTGTACGTTTGATCGTCCATGATCACGCAATCAAATTTGGACAGGTAGTCAGTTACTTTTTTGTACTTTATAGCTCCGTACTTTATAAATTTTTTAATCCGTTGAACACTTGACTTCGGTGTTCCCGCTTTTGCTGCCATATCACGAACTGAATTGCCTGGTGTTTTGATAAAGGGGTAAGCTGGTTCCGCTGGCCGACCATAATGAGGTCTTAACAGCATTGCTTTGTAAACAACAAAGCAAAGGAGCTGCGAGCTCTATTTAAATGCATTCACTAAACTTCTATGAACAATATGGTCGGAAGAATGCATACCAGACCATTAGAAACTCAGTGTGCTCTGCAAAATTTACAAAAAAGGCGATCCCACCATTTGCACCAATTGCCATGGGATAACCCTTCTTAATATTGCATATAAGTTCCTGCGAGCGTATTATGTGAAAAACTGAGTCGCATCGTAATCCAACTGATTGCGTCTTAACAGTGTTGCTTCATTCCTTAAGAAGGTAAAGTGGAAGGTAAAGATGTTGGTACCATCCTTTCTTCTTTCATATCCAGACGGCATTCTTTTAACATATGCATGCCATTCACTTGTAGAGATGAAAATTGTGATCTGGTTACAGATACACAATGAGCAACACTAGCAGCTCAGTGAAAATCGGATAGGAACTCTCCAACTCATTCGATACCAAAAGAGGTTTCAGACAACATTTAAATTTTTGAGTTTAAGCTTTCAATTTAATAATGGAGAAGATAATCCGAGCTGTTTATCTGAGATCTAGTACCACGATATTCTATGAGAGCATTATGCTACTGGCGTATGCTGATATTGAATACTCGCGAAGTTAGTACAGCATTCTCCAGGCTAGAAAAGAAGTTCAGTCAAATGGGTGCAATAACAGCAGAGAAGGCGAAATAACTTGTGTCAACAAACAAACAGTCCCAGCGTCTTGGAGACCACTCCGACAACGATATCTGCATTGAGATCAGACGAAGGATGACTCTTTTCAATAGCTGTTACTTTGGGCTCTGTAGGCATTTTTTCCCATTATTTGGGAAAAAATGACGATTTTTTGAGAAAATTTACCTTTTTCTAAAAAAAAATTACAAAATTGTACTTGATTAACAATCGTTATAACTCACTTCACTACTTCCACCCTAAAAAATTTCTTTGCTAACCTTGAACAATTTGTTTCTTCCTATTGCCAACAACTTTTCCAATTCACGATGTGTAAGGGACTTATTTTATTCACTTTTCCATTAACTTTTTTTGTAGGAAATTGGTCACTTTCTATAACCGATATTCTTTTAAGCAATATTCAATCCAATTTCAAAAAATTTGATTAATTCTTCTGTCTTGGCGTGTTTCAACAATTTCCTTAGTTTTTAAGTTAAAATTTGCAGCAAATCAAAAATTAAAACAATCCTACATTTGTTTTTTTTTTTTGGCACAAAAAGAGACTCCCAATAATAAAGGACTGAAAACTTAAAAAATTTGGAAATCTAGAAAATAATTATATTGCAAAAATTTACCATTTTTAGTCAAAAATTACCATTTTTACCTCTGCCCAAAAAATGAGTCAAAAATTACCTCATTTAGGGAAATTTAACTCAATCTGGCAACAGTGAATTGAGAAGCAGCGCTCTCTCTCGACGAACAAAATTGGCGCTCTATAAGCTTTGGTGAGAGGATTTTGAAAGCGTTAGAGACGAAAATCCTTAATAAGATCTTTTGCCCTTTTTGCGTCAATGGCAGAAAACTTGAAAAAGTATTCGCGAAAACGGTGAGTTTTGTGAATACTAGAAATCACATTAAATTTTTAAAATTACGCCCTTTTTATAACCCAGCCCTGTACACCTGCCTGTGGAACTTGCTGCTTTAATGCAATTATCTTCATATATATAATGTGCAAATTTCCACACATACCAATAACAATTAATACAAATGAACAAACCACACAATAGCTACAAATATTAAAACCTGCAATTCAAGATACAAAACTGACAATTCACCCAACCAAAGTAAATTAAGAACTGGGCATTTATATTTACTAGTATCGCCTGTGGTCGAAATTCGACCAATTTTTTTTCTGCATATAATGATATATGCAGAAAAATACAACAAAGCTCTGTTATTCTTTACAACAGCAATACACAACCTGTGTTGGCTACAACAGCGATGTTTAACAGAGCTATGTCTGCATTTATTTTTATGTTTTTTCTGACAAAAACCCATTGGGAAAAAGGTGTTTTTAGGTTCCTTCAATTAACCTATCGTAATGACATCAAATTCGAATAAAAATATTCTGCACTTCTAATCAAAAATACCTTTCCATCGATATAAGTATTATGTAAATATATTGACATTATCCCAGTGAAAAGTGTACCCAAAACTTTTTGTTTGCGTTTTAATATATAGAAGATATGCAGACAAAGCGATATATTAAAATAAGTTCGAGGCAATAACTTTCAATTGATTGGAGATATAAAGTTATTTCTTTCAAAGAAATTTTAAATTTTATTATTTTTTAAAAATTAGCAAAAACAACGTCTTAAAAAAATGTAATTTTATCAAAGAGATCATATGGGGTAGCCTTGATTTTTTTGTTTGCACGGATAGTTAATAATTAAGTGGCAAAACAAAATAAATTCACCTAAAATGCGCTAAAGGTTTTGAAAGAAAATCAAAAATAAAAATTTGAGCTTTTATTTTTTACAACAGAAATCAGTTTTACCCTATATTTTACGAAAAGATCAAAGCGGACGACAAAGTTTGCCGAGATTGTTGAAATAAGTTCGAGGCTATTACTTTTAATTGTTGGAGACATAAATCTATTGCTTTAAAGAAATTATTTTAAAATTTAATTATTTTTTAAGAAAAAGAAAAGATTTAATAAAAATTTAATATGTATTTCCAAAACAATTATAAGGGGAGCCTAGATTTTTTTATCTCACGGACAGTTTGTTAATTTAGTGTCAATACAAAATAAATGCACCTTAAATCTAAAAAAAAAATGCAGATTTCAGTTCATTTAAGTTAAACTATAATTGTGTATGGCCGCAGCAGTCGCACAAAATTCATACGAATTCATGCTAGCAGTGCTGACATTGCCTAATGGGCAGTAAAACTTATCACATTTATGCAAAAAAAAAAACACAGTTCATGTCTCAAATTTCGATCTTCGAAATTCTGAACTTCAGCTCGCCCTGAGAGAAAGAAAAACTGGTAAAAATTAGGCGCGCTTTTTCAGCAGTTTTTTTTTTACTCTGATGTGGCAGAATTTCATTCTGTTCAAGAAGAGTAAAAATGAGAAAAAGCATTATCAACAACAATACGACACAGCTCTGTTAATCTCTGTCCATCTCACTGTTACGCTCGCAATTACTATTTTTTTTCTGTTGGCTACAACAGCGATGTTTAACAGAGCTATGTCGGCATTTATTTTGATGTTTTTTCTGAAATACCCATTGGGAAAAAGGTGTTTTTAGGTTTTCTTCGATTTACCTACCGTAATGATATCCAATTCGAATAAAAATAATATTCTGCACTTCTATTCAAAAATACCTTTCCATCGATATTGTAAATATGTATTATGTAAATATATATTGATATTAGCACAGTTCAAAGTGTACCCAAAACTTTTTGTTTGCGTATTAATATATAAGAATGATGCATTTTTGTCCAAATCCTCCTAGGAATTCATTGAAATTCCAATACAATCGCATTGAAACCGATCGAATCAACAATTTTTCTCCATAAAATCATCTATTTCCATCCATATGCTTCATTGAATTCATAAAAGTTCCAATGACTTATCCGTAACCTCCTCTGATAATTTCATTGCATCCGATTGGTCATAGAGTCATAATTTTTGTTCAAACGCTCGAAAGAATCCATAACTGTTCCAATGAAACACCTGTGACCTGAGATATTCCAAGAAAGAAAGAGTTGCATCCCCCCTTCATTTGTTATGTTGCTCGAATTTTTATACTCGCACTCATACGCACACAGCATTACTCACATTACGTGAGGATTTCTACCAAATCACTCTACTCTCAAACGAATATAGAAATAATGAAAAAATGTGGAATTTGTTATCAATAAAACAATTGAATCCAAGTTGAAAATGCTTAAAAGTTTTTGTAGGTGTCACCATTTGCAACATAGAACAAACTTAAGCAGGGGAACTCCTCTCGTTGCGTCAGCGCTACGATAAATAAATCGTTCACTACGATTTCATAGGTTTAATTCATTAAAAAAAATATCATTAAAAAAGTCATTCTCACATTTTTAACACACAGGAATGTGCACAGGTAGCACTAAATATATAATAAGTTTGAAAAAATTAAAAAGAAAAATATTTTAAAAAATTCTGGTTTTTGCAAAAACTGTTTGACTAATGGCGTTTTCGTTTCTACCAAAAAATGTTGCCTTTTCATTGCCCTTGCCTTTTTTCGTGTTCGATTCTAAAATAAGTGCAAACGGGTGAGTAAATTCTGTGTTCGTTTCTTAAAATGTCACACTCACAGAGGGCAAAAAAGGCGCATTTTCTGCCTTGCAAACTTTCTCAGGGTAGATGATTGCCCTGCATATCAGCTGTTTTTAAAACGATAATATTATGACATGCGTGCGTTAGACAAGGATGGTTATATTCGTTTATTTAAGTTGACATTTTTCGAGTAGGCAAAAACATGCACTTTTACAGGGTTGCGGGCAACATTGAAAACATTTTGCACTGCGACAGGGCAACATTTTTTGGTAGAAACGAAAACGCCATAATAATTTAAATATAATGAGCACATAGCCTGAAAGCTTGTGAGCGCCTTTAATACGTGCATGGAAATTTTTTTAAATGATTTAATTTTTTACTGCATTTTGTGAAGTAAAACTTCGTGTTGCGTTAAAGCAACGCCGGGAAGAAATAGCTTAAAGAAGTTTCCGATCACTGAGAAAACAAATTTTCAAAAGCAACTGAAGCCTGGTAGTTTTTAAAATTTTTAATTTAAATTTTTATATTTTTAAAACACTTTAAAATCGATTAGAAAAATGAATGGTGACCGTGGTGACCGTGGCGTGCAGGTTAAGTGTGTGGCTTAGCACGCTCGGAGCCCGAGTTCGATCCCCAGTCACGGCGAAAAGTTTTATCAATAAAAAAAATTTTCAGATCGGTCACCACCTCTTTGCAGACAATGGCAAACCTCAGAGAGTAAATAATGCCATGTGAGAACATGAACTTTAGCCGATGCAACAACGAAAATTTTAGAATGAAAAGTAAAATGAATATTTTCAAAAACGTTTACACCACAGAAAAATGAAAACGCACATTTTCAAATTCAAAAGTAATATTTAAATTTTTTTCAAAAACGAAAGGGTGATGCTTCAACTTTAAGAAAAAACAAACAACAAATTTATGTTTGTCAATTATAAATTTTATATAAATCAATTTTTCAATAATAGATTCATACCCACTCATAGCCCACTCAATCAAATTCATTTGATGTGATCCTTGCGCTCAAATGATCACTTCCAAAAAGAATTATAAATGTTAAAATATTCATTACCAAAAATTAAATGAACGTTTTAAAAGCTCATTTCAAAATTTTTATTTTAAAAAACCAAACGAACGTTTTAGAAATCAATTTTAAAATGTTAATTTTAAAATATTTATACGTTAAAATATTAATTTTTCTTATCAATTTTAAAGCGTTTTACGGAGTTTTACTTTCCAGACGCACATAAAAATTAACCTTTGTTTGTGAAGTTTTTTCTCAAAAAATTATCCAATGAGTTAAAATAAAATTTTTATACTTTATTAATGGCGGGGTAAAGTATTTTTACTTTTTTTTTAACCATTTTTTATGTAATGCACAACATCTCAAGAATGTTGTGTCCAAATTTGAAGTCAATCCGAGTAAATCTTTCGGAGATATGTATTTTAAGTAAGTTTACCTCGAACGTCGATAAACGTAGCTTATAAACTTTAAACGCGTTTTTCTCAAAACTACATTTATTTTCATTTCAAAAACGGACATTTTAAAATTAGCTTCTAAAACTTTCGTTTGATTATCTATAATAAATATTTTAACATGAGTTTTTAAAAGGTTCGTTTGATAGTTTAAAATGGAAATTTTGAGAATTGCATATAATTCTTCTAAAATTTTAATTTTAAAATAGCAAAGGTACGTTTTAAAAGCTAATGTTAAAATGTTTATTATAGAAAATCAAACGAACGTTTTAGAAGCTCATTTTAAAATATCCGTTTTTGAAATGAAAATAAACGTTAGAGGAGCAAAATCTGGGTTAAACGTTTTCAAAAGTAGCTCGCTACCTGCTTTTCGTGCTATGAAACGTTTTCACAGTTTTCTCTGTGCACTGCCATTTAAAAACTACTTGACCGATTCATTTAAAACTTGGTTCACATTTTCTACACATAAAATGCCTCCCCCCACAACGCTTAATTTGATTTTTTTTACATAAAGGGGTTTTCCCACCCACAAAATTGCGGAATTTTTCGTGGAAAATAGCAGTTTACACTTCAGATGGCTACCAAAAATTTTTACATGAAAAAACAAATAATCAAAGAACGTTGGGGGGAGGATTTGATGATACTTTGACTAAATTTTAATGGTTTTTGATTTCCGGGAAAAGCTCTGTCACGGCTTGTTTTTCAATATTTCAATATTCCGGGAAAAAAATTACAGAATATTGGTAAAAGTACACTTAATAATTTACGAAAGGTTTTAATAAGTTTGCTCATACTCAAAAAAAAATTCAGTGTTTTTTTTCTATGCTGAAACCCTTACACCCTCCTTAAACATGCTTATGATATGTCTACACAGGGAGCTAAGTTTGACTTACCAGTGCAAGGCTTAACTCAGTTTGCACTTGTAACTTGAACATGCCTTGTTTTGTTTTTGATGAGCAAATCGGCGTACACCATAGCTGTCTCGGAATTATAAAATTCCACGATTATAAAATTATTTTTTACATTTTTTAACATTTTACACCAAGTGGTGACCGGAGGCTTCTTTGGTGTGCACCGATTTGCTCCTCTTCTCAATACACATTTTCGTTAAAATTCTTTTTAGTTAAGCTTGCTTTTTTCTTTATTGTTGGGCTAGTATAACTTGCGTCCTATAAAGTTTTATTAAAAAAGTTATTTTCCAGCGAAAACTTAAAATTTTCCAAAAGTGCGTTGTGCCAGCGACACTAATCCAATCAGCAATCACTAATCGAATGAACACCTGCTCAACAGTTTTTTGGTTAACGCTAAAGCAGAATGTTCATTCTATTCAGGCTAGTATAACTTGCGTCCTATAAAGTTTTATTAAAAAAGTTATTTTCCAGCGAAAACTTAAAATTTTCCAAAAGTGCGTTGTGCCAGCGACACTTATCCAATCAGCAATCACTAATCGAATGAACACCTGCTCAACAGTTTTTTGGTTAACGCTAAAGCAGAATGTTCATTCTATTCAGGCTATCAGTGTGTTCAAGGAGAGTGAAATTGAGAAAAAGCCTTTACAACAACGATACGACATAGCTCTGTTAATCTCTGTCCATCTCACTGTTACGCTCGCATTTACTCTTCTTTCTGTAGGCTACAACAGCGATGCTTAACAGAGCTATGACGCATATTTTGATGTTTTTTCTGATAAAACCCATTGGGAAAAAGGTGTTTTTACGTTTCCTTCAATAAACCTATCTTAATGACATCCTATCCAAATAAAAATATTATTCTGCACTTCTGCTCAAAAATACCTTTCCATCGATATAAGTATTATGTAAATATATTGACATTAACACAGTTAAAAGTGTACCCAAAACTTTTTGTTTGCGTATTAATATATAGATATAGCCCATACACAACACTCACACCAACACTAACACACATATACAAGCGTGACACCCACAAAAAAACTTTTGAAAAATCGTTCACTCAATTTCAACATAACCTCAAATTACATTAAAAATTCTTATAGTAACAAAATGAATTTTGAATAAAATTCCGAAAGTAGAAAAAAAGTAAATGAAATGATGTTATGTAAAAGCTATTAAAGGCAGTGCCTTGGAAAGAAGGCGAGTAGCATCCTAGATTTACTCTTTAAACAGGTAAAAGAATCATCTAAGATGCTGCTTAAATTATTTAATTGTTGATTGCGATTGTGATTGTGGCGTGAATGGGTTACAAAAGTAAGATTGCTACTCTTGCTTGCAATGCTGCCATGTTTTAAATCAATTTAAAGCATTTGTTTTTTTGATAAATTTTTTCTTATATTATTTTCTTAACCCTACATCCGTCCATGGTTAAACAATACGTTAACCGTCTGTGGGTACATTTGTACACCAGTGCAATTATATGAAAAAAATTCTGAATTCAAATCCAAATTAAATACACTGAATCGAAAAAGTTATCACTATAAATCATTCTATAAATACCTTTAAAGTAAAGCGTAAGAGCCGATCTGGTCGTGCCAAAACATGAACGCTACACCAGGAGTAGATTGTAGTGCCTGCAGTTGCTCAAAACCCTAAAATTTAGCCGTTAAATTGTGCCACGAAATACAGCAACCGTTTGAAAAACTTTGAAGGAAAAAAAGAGGTTTTTGTCCCCAAAGCCCTACGTAAATGAGCCGGGTTCATTTTGGGATTGTATTATATTTAGTGATGGATCCAAATACAATTCGTTTGCATCATATAGCGCTCAAAACCGTTTAAGAAAACTGAACAAAGAGCTGTAGGAAAATAGCATAATGAAAACATTGAAATACAGTGGCGGCAATCGTATGATTAAGGGATGTGTGGCGGTGTCTGGAGTTGGGAATCTCATTTTTAGTGATGAGAAAATGGATAAACACCATTGCTTAAATATTTTAATTGAGCATTTGACACCCAGTGTTGAAAAATTGGGGCTAAGTGGGATACAATATTAATTTCAACAAGATAACGACCAAAAAAATTGGTCTTATCTTTTGCTGGAATGGCTTATCTAGTTCTGAAATCAGCTAAAAACACCTTTGCAACCACCCGATATGAACCCCATTCAGCATATTTGGTACTTATTAGGGAAAAAAACCAAATCTCATATAAAAAACTTCTAAAAATACTCATCTCAACTCATATTACATACTTCTAAATGGTCAATAATATCACCAGAGAAGATATTAAATATTGTAAGAATGCGAAGACGTTAAGAGGCCAATATTTAGGCCAAAGGAGGTCTAGCCAAATATTCGAGAACTTGAAATTTACTCACTCTGATAACCACATAATCACTTGTGCCTAAACTTTTTAATGTAAAATCATGTTTTTTTTTAGTTTCTTAACATTTAATATGAATTCAAATTGAAATTAAATTTTTTTTTGGTGTAAATAAAAGGTGTTTTTCTAAGAGCTTACTGATTTGAAATTTAAATAAAACACATGCCAAATTATGAAATTTTATTTGGTAGATAATTTCTTGGCATTAAATATTTAAATATAATTTCGGGCATATGGCCACCACGACTATTTTGCACAAAGGTCATTCTGGAGGTCCAATTTTCGACCACCTTTTCAAGCATTTGAGGGCATATTTCAGCAATGACACGTTGAATATTGGTTTTTAAAGCGTCAATCGTTACTGGTTTATCCACATAAACCAATGACTTCACGTATCCCCACAAAAAATAATCAAGTGGCGTCAAATCACACGAACGCCGAGGACAATTCACCGGTCCATTTCTGGAAATAATGTTGTCGTTGAAATGTTCTTTCAATAAGTCGATTGTTTCGCCCGCAATATGATAAGTGGTACCATCTTGTTCAAACCACATTTCGTCCACATCCATATCTTGAAGATTTGGCAACAAAAATTCATTGATTATGGTTCTGTATCGATTTCCATTCACGGTAACGCGTCGAATCGATAAATTATCGTTTCTTCGACACTGGCCTCAAAGACAGCAATATTTTGTTCTTTACGCACTCTTCTCATTCTTCTCGGTGGCTTGGCATCCAAAAGAGTGAATGTAGACCGAAATTTGGTAATAACGTTCTTTATGGTGGTCTCAGACGGGCGATTATGTGCACCATAAAATTCACAAAGTGCTCTATAAACATTTTAAATTGAACACTGTTTTTAAAAAAATAAATTTCCACGATATGGAAGCGTTGTTCTGGAGTTAACCTATTCATGATGATTTGCCAAACAATACTGAGTAGAGATGTTACTTTAAATTGTCAAAACAATTGTCAAACAATAGAGTAATTCATATTGAAAAAAAACCTCCTAAAAATACACCCTTTACAAAATAAAATGTTTATTTTTTAAATGTTTATACTTTTCTTTTCTGCAAGTGTACTGGAAAAAGTTGTACTAACAAATTTAAACTCATAACTGCTTTGTGCCTTAACTTTTTTGATTCACTGTAAATGAATGCCTTTATTGATAAAAAAAAAATATCAAATAAAACAAAAAAGGAGAAAACAATTAAATTTCTGTCAGTGACAAGGGCGGACGAGAGCGTACTCTTTTTGCCACTGTTCCGCTTCTAGTTGTGTTAAAAGTGAGTTGGGGTACAATTGTACCCCTAAGACGGATTTAGGGTTAAACAAAACGACGCGTTGTGAAAAAGTAGTTTGATAAAATCGGTCATAACTTTCAGACGGTAGTACCAATAGATTAGATTGTTCATAAAAAAATAAATAAAAATCATATATATTTTTGTGTCAAATCAAACTTTAGTTTGTTTACCCCAATTTTTGTCTTTTCCATGAAATTCGATAAGAATGGTTTCAAATTTTCTTAAAAATTCAAACGGCATTACAATCCTCGTAAAAAATACATAACAAAACACTTTTTTTATGTATCCGTACTTGCCAAAATTATGCAATTTTCAGTAATTTTTAGTATTTAGAATATTACGATAGCTTGGAGACCGATAGCTGGAAAATTGACAGTTCTTAATTATCTTTCTAGTATATTATTTTTGCATCACATACTATTAATTTTTGCTGTAATGTAAAAAAAAACTTAATTTGAAGCAACCTAGTGTAAATATACAAAATTGTTGGTTTCATGTAATATTATATACATATGTATGTGTATGTATATTTGATCGTTTGCTCGCGTTCGTGTGTAACGTTAAAGGAAAAAATTTTCCAATCATATTATTTACCAAAACCTCATTTCAAATTTTAATGTTGATATGCTAAAAGAATTGAATAAATAAAATACAATTTATCTGAATCAAAGCCAACATTTGACATCAATGAAGAAGCTTTTTATTATCACTTGACACTAGATCGTGTGGGTTTTAGTCGGCTGCCTGTACCATGGAGTGTTCCAAAAATAGACAAGTCAACGAGCAGCCACAACAACTGGAACAAAAACAACAATCATAAAAACAGTATAACTGAATAAAATGGAAAAAACAAGAGGATACGGTAGAAACCAACCAAAAACTATATGCGACAGATGAAGTTATCTGTCTGGAAATAAACTCAAGTTGGCAATATACCAAAAAAAACATCAATGGTTCAAACTAAGACACCGAAGATGAACGCAGCCAAGCATTAAGCCGGACAAAACGAGCGATGCAGACAGACAAGTACCGGACAAAATGCAAACATTAAGATAGACAGACAGGAAGACAGACGTGCTATCGCATATGTGATCGGTTGTTGTCAATGCTGAAAAAATTAGTGAGGAAAGCACATCATATCCAAAAAAAAAACAAATCGAACAAATTGCAATTGTTAATACTGTGCATAGCATTTTTGTAGAGTATGCAAGAGTTGTCAACAGTGGCTCAACAAGGGTAAAATTCTAAAGTTGATTTCCTTTGGTACAATACAATTTGTTCTTTAAATACTTCAGAAAACTACCCCAATGAGCACTCGAAGTTTCGTCTAAAGCTAAAAAATACTTTAAATATATTCTCACTTTCTTTGCTTTCAACAGTTTACAGCTTAAGTCATGACATTGTAAGCAATGGTCAGTAAATTTTTACGGATTTAGATATTTGGTAGCTTGCCAAGAATTGGATTAGACTCATAGAATGAAGAATGAATGTTGGCTTGTGTATTAATGTTCTGCAACAAGTGTTGGGAAAAAACCGCATGCTTTAAATATTTTTTTTTTTATCTCAAAAATTATTGTTGTTCATTCAATAATTTTATAGGAGCACTAAAGCAAAGCTTCAAATTTGAAGAATTTCTTCAAATAATTAATTGTTTTATTATGTGAAAAGAGAATATGGAATGCATACATATAGTTTTGCCCCCGAGGCACACATTTGCATAAGACCGAAATGCTAAGCATAAGTCGAGATCAAATAGAGCACAGAAGCCAAAGTTGAAATCAAATACAAGTATGTACATATCCAAGCCATACTCTACATATATACATAACCATCAAAACTATATACATACATACTCTGCAAATTTGAACATAGTATTGCATGCTTTGTTGGTGTTAAATAATTTAGTTAGAAGTACTTTGATGTTAAACATATTTGCATGCTTGTCAAAGGATATTCAGCAAAAGGAATGCATCTTTCTAAGAAACATAAAGTATTTAAGATACACTCGTTGGAACAATTTTCAAATCTAAAAAAGGAATTTAAAAATGTCTCAACATTGGAATGAATTTGTACTACCAAAATATGTCAACACGTTTGGAGAGGTGGAAGCAGGGTTTTCAGAAAAAAAAATCTAAGATAATTTTGATTCTACATATTTTAATGTAAAAAAAGTTGAGCAGATCTGCCTTAGTTCGAAAAAGAAAGAAGATAAGGGTTGTTAAGATAACTGGAAAATAAATTTTTAACAAATTATGGGGTACTGCTGTACCGTTTAATACAATAAAATGCAAAGGAAATAATTTTTAATTTTGTAAAAATTAACCAAGAAAAGATGATCTCAATGTGCACTGCGTATCCGTTACCAAATCTCCATTTTCATCTCTATAAGTGATTGAAACCTTGTGTTAGACGACTTATTTGCTGTTAAAAATTCCTGGATACTTCTTAGCTTGGTACATTTCTATTTCCTAAAGCTCATGTTTGTTCGCTCCTTTTTTTTGCTTCTGATAAGGCGACTGTCTGCCTTTTTCTTTTCGCGGTATTTTGCACTCATAGCTTCCGTTGCAACTGACACCATTGTCTTTTATATCGCGACACTCCTGGTCGTACCATTGACTTCCTCAGCGGTAGTACGCATGGAGTGTGATTTAAGCAACCAAAGTCGTCCAGAGTCCTCGAGTCCAGAGTAAGGTTGCGGTTATAGTGAACGCCGAGTCAGACAGGCAGGTAGGCAGGCAATGTGAACAAGCGAGATAGGTAGCTATCTGCATCTCGTTTTTTCACACAGATTTCAGCCTGCCTGCCTGCCTGAATCGCGTTCACTATAATCGCAGCCTAAGATTGGTTGAGCTTAACCGAGAGTTGAGCGGAGTAGGCTTCGGCGGTCGATTGTGATTGCAGCTTAGCAACATCTTGATTTCGTTTGCGTATATTTTTCGAATTGCACAATCGCATGCGGGTCTTAGATGCAACAAGATAGTGGTCTTTCGTGCCTTTCGAATATCATAACAAGATCAATTTAATTTCACGATTTTTGATCCGGGGACAGCAAAGTGGCCTTGTGAATATCGAGATGTTTCAATCTGGTGTTACATCCCTACGGAGAAAAGAACCGGTTCAGTACCTATCACGTAATTGGTTCAAAAGTGATAGTGACCGCTTCTAATTCTGCCACCAACATATGAAACCAACCGGCGCCTCTTTTAGATGACGTTGTCATTGACAGGGGTAAATTGACGACGGCTAGATACCTTTGGACCAATCTTAGAACCGATTCATAGATACCTTTGGACCTAATCGTTGGACCTAATAAAACACGGTACACTTATACGCACGTTGATAATAAAATTGAATCAATGTTTTGGAATCTCATGTTTTGCCGAGCTCGCTAGCTTTCACGTTTAGTTCTCGACTGACCTGGGTTCAATCCCCGGCAAAACCAAAAAATATTTATTTTTATTTATATTTTTTTTTTAAATAAAAATTAAATTTACAATTTTTTTCAAGATGTTAAGCAAACTTATTTTGAAGTTCATTTTTGATAAAGCAGTTAAATGAAACAGAATTAGAATTTATATTATTTAATAAAATTGTTGATACTTACACAGCCAGGGTACGAACCACGGGCACCGCGTGACGGTCTAGCGTACTTCCACTGAGCTATTGGTAACGAAAAAAAATAGTTTAAAAACTATTGATCCCGTTCTGAGTAATACGAACCTGTCCTGTGATAGGTTAAATAAGAACTATCACAGGACCGGTCACTTTAGGGCAATTGACCCCGCTTTTGCCGTAGGGATATTACCATGTCCTGCACCGTGACGAAGTCGATCAGTCTTAGGCCATTGTTCGAAGTGGTCTCGTGTAGGCAAAACTGCCCAAAACTTTAGCCAAAGCAGTCTTCTCTACCGACCCTTGCGTAGAAATCAGCGAGGACTATTTTAATGTTGTTGGACGGGAAGAGATCATACACGTCCTCTAGGCTCGCGTACAAAGAGTCCTTGACAACATCGATCTTTTTCTCCATTAGGGCGTGTTAGGCTTTAGTGAGAAATTTTTGACTTGATGCAGATTGTGCCAGCCTTTGGTTCACATTTGTGAACCGTGAAACAATGTGGCTTATTTTCCGGCTTACGTCGTATCCACCTCTAAACTCGTGCTTCTCCGAACGGCAGCTGTATTAGATATCGTAGGCCACTCTCTTAGAGCAGCCTCGCCGTTTCCATCGCATCTTCTGGATGGCGGTAATGTCAGTCTTGATTTTTGAGGGCTTGTACCAACTGGACCGTGGCACCTTCTTTATAAAAGCTTGGTGCATATCCATTCCATAACATTTCAGGTGCAAATACATAAAAAATTTTCATTTGCTGGTTTTCCTGGGCATTCCAATTTTAATGTCTAGAAAAACCTATAAGTTTAAAGTTTTAAGTTTTCAGTTTTAAGTTTTAAGTTTTAAGTTTTAAGTTTTAAGTTTTAAGTTTTAAGTTTTAAGTTTTAAGTTTTAAGTTTTAAGTTTTAAGTTTTAAGTTTTAAGTTTTAAGTTTTAAGTTTTAAGTTTTAAGTTTTAAGTTTTAAGTTTTAAGTTTTAAGTTTTAAGTTTTAAGTTTTAAGTTTTAAGTTTTAAGTTTTAAGTTTTAAGTTTTAAGTTTTAAGTTTTAAGTTTTAAGTTTTAAGTTTTAAGTTTTAAGTTTTAAGTTTTAAGTTTTAAGTTTTAAGTTTTAAGTTTTAAGTTTTAAGTTTTAAGTTTTAAGTTTTAAGTTTTAAGTTTTAAGTTTTAAGTTTTAAGTTTTAAGTTTTAAGTTTTAAGTTTTAAGTTTTAAGTTTTAAGTTTTAAGTTTTAAGTTTTAAGTTTTAAGTTTTAAGTTTTAAGTTTTAAGTTTTAAGTTTTAAGTTTTAAGTTTTAAGTTTTAAGTTTTAAGTTTTAAGTTTTAAGTTTTAAGTTTTAAGTTTTAAGTTTTAAGTTTTAAGTTTTAAGTTTTAAGTTTTAAGTTTTAAGTTTTAAGTTTTAAGTTTTAAGTTTTAAGTTTTAAGTTTTAAGTTTTAAGTTTTAAGTTTTAAGTTTTAAGTTTTAAGTTTTAAGTTTTAAGTTTTAAGTTTTAAGTTTTAAGTTTTAAGTTTTAAGTTTTAAGTTTTAAGTTTTAAGTTTTAAGTTTTAAGTTTTAAGTTTTAAGTTTTAAGTTTTAAGTTTTAAGTTTTAAGTTTTAAGTTTTAAGTTTTAAGTTTTAAGTTTTAAGTTTTAAGTTTTAAGTTTTAAGTATTAAGTTTTAAGTTTTAAGTTTTAAGTTTTAAGTTTTAAGTTTTAAGTTTTAAGTTGTTAGTTGTATGTTGTAAGTTGTAAGTTTCAAGTTTTAAGTTTAATTTTTCAGTTTTAAGTTTAAATTTGAGGTTAAGCTTACGATTAAGTTTAAAAGCAGCTGTTTTTTACTTTTAAAAAGCATTATTTAAAAAAATAGAAACTCGAAAGATTTTCAGAGGCATCCTGTTATATTGTAAATGTTAACTACAACTTATTTCTTATTTCATTTTTAGCTCAACTTGACGTAGATCAAGATATTTTTTGGTCAATTATTAAAGCTAAATTGATAGCCACTTGAAAACCATGTAAGTACCTTCCTACAAATACGCGTGCATAACAAACGATGTTATCCAGTCGCTGCCTGTCAGTCCATATTTGTGCGTGTGTGACTGCTTTAAGCAGTGTTTGCTAAGTGAATAATACATGAGTTGCTATAGTTTTAACCTAAATGCAACAACAACAACAACATAAGACGATTGACTTGGTTATTCCTGCGCTAAGCTTGGCTTAGACGTAAACGTAGTACATGCCAAACAGTCAACAACCACGCAGCACACACTAACGATGTTCACGTGCAAGCGCTGGAGTGAAAATGTCAAGAAGCAAACGCATTACAATAATAGCCTAGACACATTGACTGCGGCTGCAACACAACAACACGAGGTGAAAACGAAAATGTTGGCATGTTGTCTACGACTTGATTATTTTGGATGCAGCGCGATAAGCCGTATTTTCATATATTTTTATTATTAAACATCGAATTATCATTTAAAAACAAACATTTAACACAAACACAATGAGAATTAACAATAAAAAACACAAAAGAAGCACGAAATTAAACGAAAACATTAACAAATGCCGATGTTCTTACTCTTGTCGCACGTCAAAATAGAAAAAGTTCTAAATCGACGACAGCAACATTGCTGCAATGACGCATTGTCGTTGCAACATTTTCACCACATTCACCTCCATAAGAAAAGCATGTAAAAAAAATTTGACGTTTGACGCAATGCTGCAGCCGCAGTCAATGTGTCTAGGCTATAAGACATGCAAGTTATAGAGAAGCAGCATAGAGAGGCAGGAAGAGAGGAAGAGACAAAAGTCAAAAGTGCGCCAAACTGGTAAAAAAGTAAAAAAATAAAACAAACACACGATTTAACGTAAATATAGTTAAGAAAAAGAATTGGTTATAATATTATTTGCACTTTGGGTTTTCCCTATTTTGGTGGGAAAGTCAAATGCAAGCAACAATGAAGTTGTTGGCAATGCTTTGGAATAAAACTGTTTGTACATCGCATACCAAAGGTCCTAAAATAGTCCAGCCAACACTGTTGTGTGGATAAACACAGGCAACCAAACAACGGTTTTAAGCATGTTAGTGTTTATATGTAGTAGATTGGTTCTTTTTTTTTCTTTTTGTGGCAACTCTGTCAAGGATAACAAATGTAAACAGTTGGAATATAAATGTCATGCTTGTTGCAGTTGTTGTTTTTTTTTGGACTGCTCAAGGATTGACAAACAGCTGCATACATAGCCAGACGTAGAGTTGTACACATGCATGTTTGTAATGCAATCGACAGCTATGGACCATGTCCAACCTCGGAAGCCGTGCAACAAACTTTATTGTACGGCTCCACCCTGAGCAGCACTGACACCAAATTTATTTATGAGCCCAGTATACAGGTATTGAAGCATAACAGTTTAACGGCAGCATCGGTTCTTCAGTTACGAATCAGTTCTTTCTGGTGTGCTCGAAATTGAAGGAATTTAGTCCTCAACATTATCTTATGCACTCACTTAGTTAAGTGCTCCAATTTAAAAAAAAAAAACTGTCTGGTCGTACTCCAGACCAAACAGTTGAGTGTTGCTTGGGTCCGCTGCTGTTAGCAATCATTCAATTTGGAGTTGAATAATAAATGGCGTATTATTTTAAGTGGGTTAATAAAACGCTGGCCTACAAGCATGCAATCCTTTCAACTTTAGCTACTTTTTAACATTATGGGAAACTTTTAAAAGCTTGGTGGCTAGTTGCAGTGGGTGGTTTGCATTTAAGTCACGTTTTTTGACCTGAAATAGGCACAAAAAAATACAGAAACTGAGTGATTACTAAGTTGAAAGCACTTGTGCCATAATTGCATCAAGTGTTAAATGTAAATTAGCTATTGATTTGGTTATAAATACAGTTCAGTGTATATTATCTTGGATTTAAGGCATTACGTTACTTTGGCAAAAAATGTATAAAAATTAGTTTTTATTACTTTTATAACTTTCTGTGTGAATGCCCAAATATACAGAATCTTGGACTCCGATGTATAGGAAACAGATTTCTCAAAGACTTAGATCAGCAAGTTCACAGCACTGTTAGACAAATGGAAGTTCACTGAGAGCTCAAAAAGGTTTCGCTGAACGAAAATAAAAAGCAATAAGATTTATTGGACACCACAACCTAAATGTGTTAAAAATAATAAACACTGTTAGAAAACATTGTGCCACTACTTCTCAGTTCAGCAGCTCGGAAAATAATGATGATGAACCATCATTACATTGACCAAGTCACACGACAAAGAATCATCTTGTATGAAACCTTCTTTGGTATCGCATATCGGGAAAGGTCCTTACCAATTTTCACTGCGCTGTTGGTGTTGCTCATTGTCATCCTCCACAGATGAAAAGACTTTGCAAGAATACCAAATTAACCCTTTATCTGGTCATGTGACAGTAATGTTACATACACTTATAATGCCTAAAGTTTTACTCACAAGGAAAGGTCCCCAGATGACAGTCTCCGATTTGAATGATTTTCGGATATGTGATAGAAGACAAAAATCTAAGGTCGGCGTATTTTTTTATATGTGCTCAATCGATGGTTTAGGGTTTCAAACTCGCTTTTAAAAATCAGCGAAAATTTCCTTTTTTTGCTATAATTTCGCTATTTTTCATGAAAACATTTACAAATTTGGTACTAAACGAAAGCTCTTACAAAACCACACACGATGGCATCAATTTTTTGTAAGAAAAATCCTGGCATCCATTTTACATACATTTATTTTTGTTGTAATTTTGTTGTTGTCATTTTTAGTAATGTTTTGTCGATATCAAAGAAGTATGTTGTCACAATTATTTCATATTAATTTATGTTGAATTAAAGGCAATTTGTAAACTTACCTTTTTTTTGTTTTTTTTTTTAAATTTGTTACTGTTTATAATAAAATTTTTGTTTCATTGAAATGCATTTATTTTCCTTAAAGAAAAAATTTGATTTCATTTAAAGGACATAAAGTGGGTATCAAAAATTTTATTTTCTTATGGTCTATTCTCATGTTTAAATATTTTATAGGAAAAGTTGACATTTCATAGGACTTCCATACAAATGTGTAAGTCTTATCGCAACAGTAAACAATAGTTTTAATCATTCAAAGTACCAAATATGGACATTTTTACGATATGCAAAAGAAATGGAATGCATTTTCTCATATTTCTTAAAAAAAAAAATTTTTTTCCTTTAGCAGGAAAAATCATAAAAATCTTCTTCTAATTTCAAAACCCCAACTTTGTGAATGAATAACTCATCATATATGAAAATAATTTTTTTTATTTAAATTTTATAATAAAAAACATTAATTTTAAAATAAGTCCACGTCCTTCAAAGGGCATTTTGACTTAAATTCGTTTTGATATGGTTTTTTAATAAAAATTATATATTTAATATATCTTTAAAAAAAATGTTCATCGATAGAGCACGTATAACAAAATACGTCGACCTTAGATTTTTGTCTTCTATCACATATCCGAAAATCATTCAAATCGGAGACTGTCACCTGGGGACCTTTCCTTGTAAGTTTAAGTTTGGACATATATACGGTTTGGATATCGTAAACAACGTGATTTTTTTTATAAATACAGTTGGTTAGTATGTAACTAAATTTTCGTTTGTGTCATTTCTGAAACAAAGCACATTTTTTTAAATAAAGAACTTTAAATAAACGTTGTGGCTTAAAATATTGTATTGCCCCATAAAGGGTTAAGATATGATGTAAGGCTGACTCCTTATTGGACTGTTGAAGGCTGTAGAATCTTCGTTCTTAAACCTCTCAACTGGCAGGCCATCGGCTCCTGTGGCTCCCTTATGTTTGAGCAGAGCCATAGCTATTAAGTTGTCATTATAGTCCAGCAGCAGAATTTCAACTTCATGTTATTCATAATTGGGATTTCCGGGATATAATCTTTTTGACGGAATTTTTGTCAGCTTTGCCAGTCAAAAGTTTAAATAAGTGCTTCCAATATTAGTGTACTTTGGACATCTGTTGCTAGATTTATATTTTCGTCATTACAGGAAGAGACTCCGGTCGTAAACCCATCGCCCAGGCATCGTTAGTCCTGCCATCATCTCAGTTTTATCTTACTCTTTCAACATCTTGCTTTTTTCCACAGAAAAGGCGTCTGTCTTCCCTCTTCTTTTTACAGTATCGCTCCCCGTGCAGCACGCGTTTCAACCGACTGCAGGGTAAGTCTGCAGGGGGCGTCCTTTTCTGCAGTGGCGTCGTGAAACTCCTGGTCGTGCCACTGGTTTCAGCGAGGGCGGTGATAGCCTTTCACCTCTATGGCAGACGTAAACATAGAGTGGGACATGTGCGTCCATTGCTCATATTTATCGTTGATAGGAGGAGTGCTTACTTGAAACAGGAGTGAGAATCGAGTAGCAAAGGCTTTGACTTTGCTTTATCTGTCCATTTTGATTGCAGCTAGTCGACGTCCAGCATTCTTTGTGTATCATTACAATCAATCAAAGTCAAAGCCTTTGCTTTATCTGTCCATTTTGATTGCAGCTAGTCGACGTCCAGCATTCTTTGTGTATCATTACAATCATTTTTAGCTGCATTTAGAGTTCCGACTTTAAAATTTGTAAATTGCAGTAAATTGAAAAAAAAAACGCAGCAAAATTAATTTGTTCGCGGTAAATTTTTTTATTTTACAAGCGCGTTCGTATATTTTATACTAATGACAGAATAAGCATACAAACCTACACATTACTACTCTAGGGCGTTCAAGATGCTGCCGTGCTATACCCGTCTTTTCTTATCCCAACGATTTTCTAATATTGCGATGCCCTTTGAATGGTAAGATTTCTGGACATCTCCAATATAAGCTTCAGTTTGCAATTCGACCTTAATCTGGAGAATATGGGGATAAAAAAACAGTGCGAAGCGTAATTCGTGCAAAAAGTCATGAATTCGATCGATTTGTAAACTGGAGCATTATCTTGAAAAACGATGATTTTTTTATTCGATAGCAATAGTGAGCGCCCCACATGTTAGCGATTTCGTTCTTCAATCGTAGAACACTCGTTTAATTTTCGTTTTCTCA
Source organism: Tetanocera ferruginea (assembly GCA_958299015.1). Classification (NCBI taxonomy): domain Eukaryota; kingdom Metazoa; phylum Arthropoda; class Insecta; order Diptera; family Sciomyzidae; genus Tetanocera; species Tetanocera ferruginea. The sequence goes on from OY282640.1 coordinate 130,455,324, forward strand.
AATAGCCGAAAATGCCACTGAATCCCAAAAAAACCAGATGCCAATACCTTTGTGGCCGTCCGTTGAGACTTCGCTCGCTTTGGTGCACTTCTATTCGGACCTACCCACTCTTATTACTTGCATGTTGTATATTGATTGTTAACGTATGTGGCCCCAATCTTGCAGTCAGCTTTCTCATGCCCAAATTTTTATGTCAAATTGAAACCACCGACCCACTTGATATGATTGTCTAATACGTAATCGAGGACACTCTGGACTGGTTTGGTGTTTGGTGCTCCTTCGGCATGTTCATCTTTTGTTCTGCTACGACCTTTTTTAAAATATTTTATTTTATTTATTTAGACAATATTAGTACAATAAGATGCAATAAGATCTTTTAATAGTACAATAACAATGGAGAATTATAATCAACAAATTACAAATTCAATATTTTTTAGAGCTTAAATAAAAACTAAAGCTTAATAATATTAGAAAAAAATAAAAAGAAAAACTTAATAATTTAAGATTAAATTTAATTTGAGAATCAATATTAAGGAAAAAGAGCTTAACTTATAAAAGAAATTATGTGAAAAGTATAGTAAGATTAAGAATATGAAGTGTAAAACAAATAGTTAATGGAAGTTAGATGTTTGAATAGTAGGACATAAGAGATTGCTTAAAGTGATTCGAGTTAATGGTTGATTTTATTCCATATGGTAGTGAATTCCATAGTTTAATGGCGTTGACGAAAAATAACCGTTTTGAGTGCAGAGTCTTAAATTTAGGTATTATAAGGTTTCCAGTTCGATTTGAAACACAAAAGCGTAATTTATTATAGAGATAAGATGGAGTCCGATTGTATATTAATTTAGTAGGAATAAACAATTTCTTGCGTTTAGATAGTTAATAATGCTACATCCTAGTATTTCTTTACTTTTTATTGAAACATGCTCAAATCGTCTTAATCCAAATACATATCTTGCTACATCATTGAATGCAACCTGAATTTTATGCGTAGAGTGACAGTCAAGATTACTATAGACTAACTCAGAATAAGTTATTAGTGGTACTATTAATTGAACAGCAAGTCTTTTCTTAGTCTCAATGGGAACAAATTGTGAAGATAGTCGCAGGCATCGTAATGTGTAATAAACGCGTTTAATAACATAATTAATATGGTCAGAACTGGAGAGTTTACAATTGACATAAAATCCTAAGTTTTTAACCTTAAAAACAATTTGTAGACTATTGTCGTTTAAAATTATTGGCGGGATTTGTAGGTGGTCTATCTTATCCTTATAAATTGGGAGAATATACGATTTTGTAGCATTCAGACAGAGATCATTATCGAATGCCCACTTGGAAATAGCTTTAAGATCATCATTAAGTCTGTAACATAAATCCTCAACTAAACCAATGCGGTTAGAGGAATATAATTGGATGTCATCTGCATAAGCATGCATAGTTACGTCATTGCAAACTGTAAAGATGTCATTTATAAAGATACTAAATAACAGAGGACCAAGAATCGATCCTTGAGGAACACCCATTTTGGTTTCCTTGTAGGCAGAAAATAAGTCTCCAATCTTAACCCTCTGCATTCTACCCTCAAGATAATTTGCTATTAAGGACACAGCATCATTATTAAAGCCAAAAAGTAGTTTAAGTTTTTGAACTAAGATAGAGTGATTAACACGATCGAATGCTTTCGAAAAGTCCAATAGACAAAGAAGTGTAAGATGTCCTTCATCGTATGATGTTCGAATATCATCAATGACTTCCAGCATTGCAGTTGCGCAGCTATGGCCGGTACGAAAGCCAGATTGGTGCGGTGACAGGAGTTTATGCCTTAAAAGATATTGATTAATTTGATTGCCCATAAGGGACTCACAAATCTTGGAAAAAGAGGATAGAATACTAATTGGTCTGTAATCGCTCATCGTTGTTGGACGAGTAACTTTAGCAATAGGAATTACAAAAGCTAGTTTCCACGATTTAGGAAAAGAGGAGGTAGTAAAGCAGTGATTTACAATATGTGTCAATGGTGCTATTATATATGGTAAGATTAGTTTAACGAATTTTAAAGAAATACCGTCTTCGCCAATAGCATTTGATTTAATTTTCATGATGGATTTTATTACATCATTTTCAGCCACATTAGAAAAAGAGAACTTATTAGCAT